>CM065590.1:99130545-100330545 GCA_033119425.1 Bufotes viridis
CTATTTTCAGAAACAGTCCCAACAAATTTGGACACCAAACGCTAGCTAATGTGGTCACAAAAGTCCTTTTAGGGACTGGTAATGTTGTGCTATTGATAAGTGTGATACACAGAGGGGTGTGATATACTCATAATATACTTTCTAACATAGAAAGTATATTATAGTGCATTTGTATGCTTCCAGAAAATACTGATTGAGGGCTGAAATTTATCAGCTTTCACAAATTAGTGATTGAGGTTTTTCATATACCTGCATCCACAAAATTACTGCTTGAGGGTGATATACCTGTTTCAACTAACAACTGATTGAGGCCTGCCATATATCAGCTTCCTCAAAATAGTGATTAGGTTTTTCATATACCTGCATCCACAAAATACAGATTGCAGGTTTTGATATACTTGCTTCAACTAACAACTGATTGAGGCCTGCCATTAGAGATGTCGCGAACATAAAATTTTCCGTTCGCGAACGGCGAACGCAAACCTACGCAAGTGTTCGTAAACGGGCGAACCGCCATAGAATTCAATAGGCAGGCAAATTTTAAAACCCACAGGGACTCTTTCTGGCCACAATAGTGATAGAAAAGTTGTTTCAAGGGGACTAACACCTGGATTTTGGCATGCCAGAGGGGGATCCATGGCAAAACTCCAATGGAAAATTACGTAGTTGACGCAGAGTCGGGTTTTAATCCATATAGGGCATAAATCACCTAACATTCCTAAATTGTTTGGAATAATGTGCTTTAAAAAATCCAGTGTGTGTATACGAGCAGGTATGATGTTGTATCGATCAGGTAGTGTAAGGCCTTTCACACGGGCGAGTTTTCCGCGTGGGTGCAATGCGTGAGGTGGACGCATTGCACCCGCACTGAATTTGGACCCATTTATTTCTATGGGGCTGTGCACATGAGCGGTGATTTTCACGCATCACTTCTGCGTTACGTGAAAATCGCAGCATGCTCCAGTTTCTGCGTTTTTCACACAACGCAGGCCCCATAGAAGTGAATGGGGCTGCGGGAAAATCGCAAGCATCCGCAAGTAAGTGCAGATGCAGTGCGATTTTCCCGCATGGTTGCTAAGAGACGGGACGCGATCTTTATTATTTTCCCTTATAACATGGTTATAAGGGAAAATAATAGCATTCTCAATAAAGAATGCTTTGTAGAATGTGGATTAAGGGGTTAAAAATAAAAAAAACTTAACTCACCTTAGCCACTTGATCGCGCAGTTGGCGATCTCTCTGCTCTCTTCAAGCATTAGCTGCAGTCTAAAGGACCTGTGATGACGTCACATCACATGGTCCAATCACATGGTCCATCTTTATTGACAATGCTATTATTTCCCCTTATAACCATGTTATAAGGGAAAATAATAAAATCTCCAGAATACTCAAACCGCAACCGGGCTTCAGTGATGAAGTCTGGCATCGGGTCTGGGTACCAAACATGCTGATTTTTCCCGTGCAAAACGCATTACAAAAGTTTGCACACGAGCGGGAAGATCGCACATTTTCCCGCAACGCACCCGCCTCTGATCCGGGCGTCAAACGTGACGCCCGTGTGAAAGAGGCCTAAGGGTTACGCCCGCTTCACAGTGACAGACCAAACTCTGACAGAACAAACTCCCCATTTAACATAGAATGTGTCGGCAGATAAGAACCATTTGGCCCATCTAGTCTGCCCAATATACTGAATACTTTGAATAGCCCCTGACCCTATCTTATATAAAGGATGGCCTTATGCCTATCCCATGCATGCTTAAACTCCTTCACTGTATTTGCAGCTACCACTTCTGCAGGAAGGCTATTCCATGCGTCCACTACTCTCTCAGTAAAGTAATTCTTCCTGATATTACTTTTAAAACTTTGCCCCTTAAAACTATGTCCTCTTGTAGCAGTTTTTCTTCTTTTAAATATTCTCTCCTCTTTTACCGTGATGATTCCCTTTATGTATTTAAAAGTTTCTATCATATCCCCTCTGTCTCTTCTAACTTCCAAGCTATATATGTTAAGGTCCTTTAACCTTTCCTGGTAAGTTTTGTCCTGCAATCCATGTACTAGTTTAGTAGCTCTTCTCTGAACTCTCTCCAAAGTTTCAATATTCTTCTGCAGATATGGTCTCCAGTACTGCACACAATACTCCAAATGAGGTCTCACTAGTGCACTGTAGAGCGGCACGAGCACCTCCCTCTTTCTACTGTTAATCCCTCTCTCTATACACCCAAGCATTCTGCTGGCATTACCTGCTGCTCTATGACATTGTCTGCCCACCTTTAGGTCGTCTGATATAATGACCCCTAAATCCCTTTCCTCAGATACTGAGGTTAGTACTGTATCACTGATTTTATATTCTGTTCTTGGGTTTTTACGCCCCAGGTGCATTATCTTGCACTTATCGACATTAAATTTTAGTTGCCAGATTTTTGACCATTCCTCTAGTTTTCCTAAATCCTTTTCCAGGAACATCAACCCTGTTACAAATCTTTGTGTCATCAGCAAAAAGACACACCTTACCATTGAGGCCTTCTGCAATTTCGCTGATAAAGATATTAAACAATATGGGTCCCAGAACAGATCCCTGAGGTACCCCACTGGTAACAATACCATGGTCTGAATATACTCCATTGACTACAATCCTCTGTTTTCTGTCCTTCAGCCACTGCCTAATCCATTCAACAATATGTGAGCCCAAGCTCAAAGACTGCAGTTTATTGATAAGCCTTCTATGTGGGACAGTATCAAAAGCCTTACTAAAGTCCAGATAAGGGATGTCTACTGCACCTCCGCCATCTATTATTTTAGTCACCCAATCAAAAAAGTCAATAAGATTAGTTTGACATGATTTTCCTGAAGTAAACCCATGCATTTTTTTATCAATCAACCCATGGGTTTTTAGATGTTCCACAATCCTCTCCTTGAGTATGGTTTCCATTAATTTCCCCACTATTGATGTCAGGCTTACTGGCCTATAGTTGCCCGATTCCTCTCTACTACCTTTCTTGTGAATTGGCACAACGTTTGCTAATTTCCAATCTTCTGGGACGACACCTGTTACCAGTGATTGGTTAAATAACCACAAACACCGCAAACAACCACAAACAGTCCATTTGCACAACCGCAAACTCCCCATTTGCACAAGCTAGCCATGTCCCTTTCCTTGTCCTCACTGACATCATTGAAGGTCTCTTCCTCCACCCAGCCACGTACAACACCAAGGGTCCCCGAAAGGTAACAACAAGCCCCTTGGGATGCCTGTTGTGGTTGGTCATCCACCTCCTGAAAGCCAACCTCCTCCTCTGACTCCTCTTCTTCAGACTCCTCTCTCTGCGTTGCAGCAGGTCCAGCAATCGACGACGACAAGGCTGCTACTGGTGGTGATGGTGACCACAACTCTTCCTCTTCATGCTCATCTACGGCCTGATCCAGCACTCTTCGCAGGGCACGCTCCAGAAAAAACGCATATGGGATGAGGTCGATGATGTTGCCTTGGGTTTGACTGACCAGGTTTGTCACCTCCGCAAATGGACGCATGAGCCTACAGCCATTGTGCATGAGCATTCAGTAACGCGGCCAAAAGATACCAAGCTCCGCAGAGGCTGTCCTATTTTTTTTTTTTTTTTTTTACCAGTTTAATCTCTAATTTGTCCCCTGGGTGTATGGAATACATTTTAGGAGTCGGGAGATGGAAAAAGATGGTTGGTTGGTCCTCTTCCCTCCAATTTGGGGCACTGCGCATGCGCCGTGCAATGTACTGTGCCACCCTATATGAGTGATGTGTTAACATTAAGTAGTACAATTCCTATCAGTTTAATCCCTGTTACGTCCCCTATCAGGGGACGTGTATTGAATAGATTTTAGAACCGGGAGATGGAAAGATGATTGGTCGGTCCTCTTACTTCCAATTTGGGGCACTGCGCGTGCGCCGTGCAATGTACGGTGACACCAATACAAATAGTGTGAACTACTATTCTTACCATTTTAATCTTTGTTAAGTCCCCTATCAGGCGACGTGTATTGAATTGAATCCTTGCATGGGGAGATAGAGAAAAAAGCTTGCTCTGTCCGCTTCCTTCTAATTTTGGGCACTTGCAATGGAATTTGCCACCAATGCAACTAGTCTTAACTAAGTATTCTTATCAGTTTAATCTCTGTTTTGTCCCTTATCAGAGCCAGGGCCGGTGTAGTGAATAGATTTTAGGAACAGGGAGATGGAAAAAGACCCATGCTTCGTTTGAATTTTAGGTTCAGCCGTGCAATGTACTGTGACACCCTATATGAGTGGTTGGCAGTGGGCACAGTACAGTCAGTGGGCCTGACACACACTGGCAGACAACTGCAATGATATTAAAGGGTAAAAATTAAATGAATTTTTATTTCCAAGGTACTGTGCCACTCGATATGAGTGGTGGGCACTGGCAGTCGGCACAGTACAGTCTGTGGACCTGACACACACTGGCAGGCAACTGCAATTATATTAAAGGGTAAAAATGTAATGACTTTTTTAACTGCAAGGTACTGTGCCACCCGATATGAGAGGTGGGCACTGGCAGTGGGCACAGTACAGTCAGTGGCCCTAACACACACTGGCAGGCAACTGCAATTATATTAAAGGGTAAAAATTAAATGACTTTTTTATCTGCAAGGTACTGTGCCACCCAATATGAGTGGTGGGCAGTGGGCACAGTACAGTCAGTGGGCCTGACGCACTCTGGCAGGCAACTGCAATTATATTAAAGGTAAAAATTTAATGACTTTTTTAAGGGTTTTTTGGGGTGCTTATAGGACGCTCTCCTTACAGCAGATGAGTCTTTGAGTACTGGAGTGGACACAGAACACTGACCTAGCTGACGCTTTCCCTATAAATTCAGCAGCAGCAGCACTCTCCCTGCTCTAATTAAGGCCCCATTCAGACGTCCATAGTGTGTTGCGGATCTGCAAATTAGAGATCCGCAACACACCATGGCGGCACTCCCCATAGAGATGCCAATTCTTGTCCGCAGGTTGCGGACAAGAATAGGACATGCTCTGTCTTTTGAGGAGCCGCATACATAGTGTGCTCTCCGCATCATGTCCGGCCCCATTCACAATGGATGCGGACAAAATTGCGGACATGTGAATGGGGCCTAACACTGCAGCTTCAGAATGAATCTAAGATGTATGCTGTCCTTGCTTTTTGATAGGAGGTGGGAGGGTCTGGGAGGGAGGGTATGCTGATTGGCTGGAATGTGTCTGCTGACTGTGAGGTACAGGGTCAAATTTTGCTCAATGATGTATAGGGGGCGGACTGAATATTGCATATGTTCTCCCACAGCGGCGAACGCGAACATGTGATTTTCGCCGGGAACTGTTCGCCGGCGAATAGTTTGGGACATCTCTACCTGCCATATATCAGCTTCCAATAAATGGTTATTGAGGTTTTTCATATACCTGCATCCACAAAATTACTGCTTGAGGGTGATATACCTGCTTCAACTAACAACTGATTGAGGCCTGCCATATATCAGCTCCAACAAAATAGTGATTGAGGTTTTTCATATACCTGCTTCCACAAAATACAGATTGCGGGTTTTAATATACCTGCTTCAACTAACAATTGATTGAGGCCTGCAATATACCATCTTCCACAAATACTGCTCTTCTCTATGGACTTAGGCATAGGGTCATTTAGAAAATGAGAGGCATAGGCAGGCCGTTCCGCAGGGGTGGTAGGGGTCAGGCAAGTGCACCAGGCTGGAGCACAAGTGGGAAGTTGGAGAAGGCACATGGGATAACTTCAAAGGACGCACCAGAGTTGGTTGAGTGGCTCACTCAGCCTTCCGCTTCTGCACCCTTCTCTGTATCTGCACCCTCCTCACTCTCTGCTGTGTGCACCCCCACCATAGCCCCTACACTCGAGAGTTACTATTTTCCCATCCATTCCCAGACCTTACCGATGTGCAGCCATTCTTGGCATCAGATCAGGAAGAGGAGGTAGCAAAGGCCGCTGCCCAGCGGTCTGATGACAGTACCCAGATAAGCCCAAGGAGGGAGGTCACTGCTGTTGCTGCCTACTCTGAGATCTCAAGTGTCAGTGGTGGTGAATATGACGATGATGACATGTTGATGGACATCACGTGCGTGCCCACAAGAGAGGAAGAGGAGGGGAGTTCAGAGGGAGAGACGGAGCAGCAGAGAGGGAGGAGAAGGAGGAGAAGCAGGCAGAACTCAGTGCACAGGAGGCAAAATGCAGACTGCAAATGTATCTGGAGCAAGCCATCAACCATGCAGGGTCACATCTGGCGCTCCCAGGATGCGGGCACATGGCTCCGCAGTGTGGGCTCATTTTTAACTTGTCAGCTGCTGAAAATAGTGTTGCCATCTGCAGCCTGTGCTGTCAACGCATAAGTCGCGGTAAGCCCAACAGTCACCTAGGAACGACCTCCTTAAGAAGGCACCTAGCCTCCCATCACTGAGTCCAGTGGGAGCAACGCCGTCAGAACCAACAAAGCCACACTCCTGGCGCTCCACGTCCTGCCTCTTCTCCTTCTCCTCTCTCCTCCCATTTGACCTCCCCTCTACCTTCCACCGTGCAGTTGTCGCGTTGATCTGGCACAAGGAAGGCTTCCGTGGCCCAAATGTTCGAGGGTAAAAAAATTATGATGCCGGATAATCCTCTTGCCCAATGGCTGACCGCTGGCTTGTCGGAACTGCTAGTCCGCCAACTACTGCCATATAATTTGGCGGACTCAGAGGCCGTTAGAAAATTTGTGGATATTGGCACACCACAATGGAAGGCATTCCTGAGCTATATGGCCACGTTCAGCGGAAGTTAATATATCTCTGGCACACAATGTCGGTGCCAAGATACATCTGACCACAGTCACGTGGTCTAGCAAAGAATAGGCATGGAAGGTACATAACTTTTACTGCCCACTGGGTGAAATTTCTCACTGTCGTCAACCATGTAACCCATGGCACCCATGTGGATTTGGTGTTACCACCAAAGATTGCATGCAGTTCTACCTATTCTCCTGCTCCTACTCCATCCTCCGTCTTCTCCTCGGCTGACTCTTCCCTTTTCACCGCCTCTTCCGCTGCACCCCCCCAAGCTCCCCATAACCTATTTTGTGTGCCAGGTGAGACGTTGCCATGCTGTGCTGCGGCTGTTGTGCCTGGAAGCCAAGAGCCACACCATTCCTGCACTGCTTTCAGCTGTGCGGTCACAGACCGATCAGTGGCTAACCCCGCTCAATTTGACAGTTGGTAAAGTGGAGTGCGACAACCGTGCCAATCTGCTGAATGCCCTGAAACAGGGCAAAATGACACACATGCCGTGCATGGCACACGTCCTGAACTTAGTTGTTCAGCGATTCATTGCCAAATACCCTGGGGTCCAGGACGTCCTGCGGTAAGCCAGGGAAATCTCTGGCCATTTTAGAAGATCTTAAATGGCCATGGCTTGCCTTACTGACTTCAGCAGCTACACCACTTGCCCATCAGTCTGATTTGTGACTGCCCGATGCGCTAGAACTCCACCTTGTATATGCTTGATAGGCTGCTCCAGCAGAAACGTGCCATTAACGACTACCTGTACGAACTCTGTGGCAGGACAGGTTCTGGGGAGCTGGGTTTATTTTCACCGCGCCAGTGACTGCTCATGTGCAACACATGCAGACTTCTGCGGCCATTTGATGAGATCACTGGTCAGTTACAGCGAAAGCGCAATCAGGGACATCGTACCTTCCGTTTTCTTTCTGGAGCGTGCATTGTGTCGTGTCATTGATCAAGTCATCGAGGAGCAGGAGTTGGAAGATGAGGAAGTCGCAAAGCTGAATGAATTCCCAGGGGGGGCTTCTCCATCTGAGACAAGTCAGCAGGAGTCTGAAGAGGAATCAGAGGAGGATGGTGACTGGGGGAAGGAGGAGGAGTAGAGGTGAGAAGAGCAGGCTTTAAACTTTTCGGGGTTCCCTGGTGTTGTCCATGGCAGGGGGGAGGAGACCAAGGATGACATTCTCCTTGGTGATGAGCAGGAGCCAGGGCGCTCCATCGCTTCCAATTTAGTGCAAATGGGGGCCTTCATTCTTCAGTGTTTGAAGAGGCACCCTGTATAAAAAGCATTAAGGTCAAGGACCTGTACTGGGTGGCAACGTACTTAGACCCCCAGTACAAACAAAAACTGGTGGACATGTTACCAGCATCACAGAGGGCTGGCAGAATGCAGCATTTCCAGGCCTTGCTGCGAGAGATGCTGCATTCTGCTGTTGCGGGCACTGGCAGAGGAATTTCCACCCACAGCAAAACAGGTTTGTGTACCAATCCTACTGCGCCTGCAAAAAGATGGTAGTTTGAAGATGTGTTGGTCACTTTAGATATGAGATCAATGTTGCAGCCAACACATCTACAGCCGCCCTCCATATCCAGCTTCAGGGAACGCCTAGATCGACAGGTGTCCAACTACATTGTGTTTACAGACGATGTGGATGCTCTGAGAAGCAAGGAACCCCTTGACTACTGGGTGTGGAGGCTTGACCTGTGGCCAGAGCTGGAACAATTTGCCATGGAACTCTTGGCTTGCCCCTCGTCGAGTGTCCTATTTAAAAGGACGGAGCAGGGAGGGTCACGACCGATAAGCGCACTGGCCTAGCTCACGACTGTGAATGCCTATTGGCTACTTTTTGGGGCCTGTACTGGCCTACAGTTACATTTTTATCCTTTAACCGCCAAATGTACCTCCAGCCACAGAATCCAAAGTTCTTTGCTGTCAGGTGAATGCCTATTGCCTAATTTTTGGGGCCTGCACAGGCCGACAGTCAAATTTTTATACTGTGACCGCCTAATGTACCTCCAGCCACAGAATCCAACTTTCATTGCTGTCAGGTGAATTACTATTGGCAAATTTTGGGCCTGTACTGGCTGCCACTTACAATTTTTATCTCTATCCACCAAAATCACACCCCTGTCTAACTCCTCCGCCTCTCATTATGGTGGCATATGAACCACATTCACCATAAGGGCCTTCTAATGTCACAAGGTCATGTGACTGTGCCCCCCACCCTGTACTGTGCCCCTCACCACGTACTGTGCCCCCTTACACCCTGCATTGTGCCCTCTTACCACACCCTGTGCATTGCCCCTAGTCATTCCCTGTATTGTGCCCTCTTATTCCCATTTATCCGGTCACGGTATGTCGGTGTTATCCGGTCACCGTACAGAGGTGTTATCCGGTCAATGTATGGCGGCGTTATCCAATAACTGGATGGCCATAACTGTATCCCTTTCTCTGCCCATGCCACTTTTTTTTAGACCTGGCATGAGCGGGAAAAATATGCAGATTGCGGTGCTATGGACGTTTGCGCCACAATCTGTGTCAGAAATACACCTAACATTGACATATTTCTATATAATAAATGACCAATTAATTGTATTATTATTTGGGGTAGGGCTAATACCTTTATATTATATAGATTCTAGTGTATTATACTGTGTCCTGTAGTTCCTAGTAGAAAAAAAGATCCTTCATGAAACACAGTCCTCATCCCTGACCACCAGGACCCTCTCCGCCACGCAGCTCCGCTGTGTACTGGTGCTTATTCTTACACTAGAGCTGGGTTCACATCCTATTTTGCCATCCATTTAATGAATACCAAAAATGTATGCGTTAACAGATGCCTCAGACTGATACCGTACAGTGGAGTCCGTTCATCATACAGTTCCATGGTAGAAAAGAAATTTACGTTAAAGTATGCATCTTTTTACTGGACTCTGCAGGATACAAAAATGTGTAGTGCTGCACATTTGTATACATCAAACCGATAGGAAATAAAAATTTTCTAGGCTCCAGCAGGGCACGTTTTTGAGAGTTTCCCTTTAAGATGCATAAAAATGGCCCCTGATTAAAATATGTATGTTTGTGGGAAATTTTTGCCAATGATCCCCCTCTAGTATGTGGGATTATTTGTGCACTCATAGTTTGTATTTGGTGGCTGCAAATATGACCTGAAGGTTTTTCCGGTTTGCCTGCTATTAAAGTCAATGGGCGCGATACGAACGTGCAGTTCACGAACATATGATCGCGAACGCCATCCCGGCCGATGTTCGTCCATCACTATTACATAGTAACATAGTACACAGGGCCGAAAAAGGACATTTGTCCATCCAGTTGAGCCAGTCATCCTGCAAGTGGATCCAGAAAAAAACTGTGTGGTAGAAGCCAATTTTCCCCACTTAACGGGAATAAAAAATTCCTTCCCGACTGCAATTAGGCAATCAGTATAACTCCCTGGATCAACGACCCATCTCTAGTAGCTATAACTAGAGTTGAGCGGACACCTGGAAGTTCGGGTTCGGCCGAACTTCACAAAAAAGTTCGGGTTCGGGACCCGAAATTTACCCCGAACCCCGTTAAAGTCAACTGGGGCACTAAAATGGCTGCAAAAGGCAGCAAAATGTGGGTAAGTGCCCTGCAAACAAATGTGGATAGGGAAATAACTTTAAATAAAATAAATAAAAATAAAAAAATATTAACCTGCAACTCGAAAGGGGGAGGTGGATATGGAGTCGGTTTTGAGGAGGCAGTGAATGTGGTGTTGTAGGTCAAAGCGGTGATGGAGGAGGAGGTAGCTAGCTAACAATGTTTTTTTTAGTTTTTGTTTTCTTTTTTTATTAGGGTAGCCACCAAAATAATGGGACAAATAAAAAAAAGAAATCAAAGAATAAGTGCACTTGAGTACAAGAATGTATGGTTGAGGCAGGTAGAAATGTCTATTCTGCAAAAGGTACAGACAAGTCTTATGGTAACCAAGCCTGGTTCATTTTAATGAACGTGAGCTTGTCCACGTTGGCTGTGGACAGGCGCCTGAGTTTGTCTGTAATGACGCCCCCTGCCGTGCTAAATAAACGTTCAGACAATACACTGGCTGCAGGACAGGCCAGCACCTCCAAGGCATAAAGGGAAGTTTAATGGGGCAGAACCATCAGTCAGTACTGTTCCACCATGTTGTTCAAATGCTGCCTCCTGCTAAGACGTTGTGTATCAGCTGGTGGTGCAGGTTGCTGTGGTGTGGTGACAAATCTTTTCCACATTTCGGCCATGCTAACCTCTTCCTCCTCCGCTTCTTCTTTCGCCTTGTGCTTCCACTTGTCCCCCGGTGTCAGTTGGGAATGCGCTGAGGAGCGCGTCTACCAGCGTGCGCTTGTAGTTGCGCATCTTCCTATTATCAGTGAGGGCCCTGGTTGGCCACATGTGTACCTGGCCTCTACTGATGCAGGAACCCACCCTCTGAGCCACTTCTGAATGACTGGCCTAAAACCCTGTGAAATGCCTCCTCTTCCTCCTGTGCCACATCCTCTTCCATCATCTCCCTAAGTGTTTTCTCAAGGAGACATAGAAGTGGTATTGTAACGCTAAGAACAGCATCATCGGCACTGGCCATGTTGGTTGAGTACTCGAAACACCGCAATAAGACACACAGGTCTTGCATGGAGGCCCACTTATCGGTGGTGAAGTGGTGCTGTTCCGCAGAGCGACTGACCCGTGTGTGCTGCAGCTGAAACTCTACTATCGCCTGCTGCTGCTCGCACAGTCTCTCCAGCATATGCAAGGGGGAGTTCCACCTGGTGGGCACGTTGCATTTGAGGGGGTGAGCAGGAAGGCGAAGTTACGTTGCAGCACAGACAGGCGAGCAGCAGCCCGGTGAGAACGCCGAAAGTGCGCAGGCGGACCGCCCTTTCTGCAGAAGCTCTGACATGTCTGGGTTTTTAAGTAATTTCTGCACCACCAAATTCAGCAAATGCACCAGGCAAGGGATGTGCATCAAACCGGCTAGTCCCAGAGCTGCTACGAGATTTCAGCCATTGTCGCACAATACCAGGCCAAGCTTGAGGCTCACTGGCAGCAACCACTCATCGGTGTGTTCTTCTATGCCCCTCCACAGCTCCGGTGGAGTGTAAGGTTTGTCCCCCAGACACATGAGTTTTAAAACCGCCTGTTGACGTTTACCCCTGGCTGTGCTGAAGTTGGTGGTGAAGGTATTTTGCTGACCGGATGAGGAGGTGGTAGAAGAGGAGGAGGAAGAGTAGTAGGAGGAGGAGGCAAAAGGAGGCAAAGAATATTGCCCTGCGATCCTCGGTGGTGGAAGGACATGCGCCAAACTGCAATTCCACCTCTGCCCAGCCGCCACTACATTTACCCAGTGTGTTGTTAGGGAGATACAGCGTCCGTGCCCGTGCTTACTGGTCCATGTATCTGTGGTTATGTGGACCTTTCCACAGATGGCGTTGCGCAGTGCACACTTGATTTTATCATCCACTTGAAAGTGCAAGGAAGGGACGGCTTGCCTGGAAAAGAAGTGGCGGCTGGGAACGACATACTGTGGGACAGCCACCACCATCAGCTGTTTTAAACAGTCCGTCTCCACCAGATGGAATGACAGCATTTCAAAGGCCCGTAATTTTGAAATGCTGGCATTCAGGGCCAGGGACCGAGGGTGGGTAGGTGGGAGTTTCCTCTTTCTCTCCAGTGTTTGGGAGATGGACAGCTGAACGCTTGCGTGTGACATGGTGGAGATGCTTGGTGATGATGATGGAGGGGGCGGAGTTGGTGGCACATCCTCTGTTTGCTGGGTGGCATGATCCACTGTGACTCCAGAAGTGGAGTAAGAGGCAGAGACAGCAGCAGAAGAGGAAGCAGGAGGAGCCTGATACCTTTCTTGGCTTTTAAGGTGTTTACTCCACTGCAGTTCATGCTTTGCATGTAGATACCTGGTCATGCAGGCTGTGCTCAGGTTTAGAACGTTTATGCCTCGCTTCAGGCTCTGATGGCACAACGTGCAAACCACTTGTGTCTTGTCGTCAGGACATTGTCTGAAGAACTGCCACGCCAATGAACTCCTTGGAGCTGGCTTTGGTGTGCTCAGTCCCTGGGTGCGGTGGGCAGTAGCAGGCGTCTCGGGGAAGGCCGCTCTGCTTTTGCACCCTTCTCCCTCTTTTGCTGTGCTGTTGCCTCTGTGCGACCACCGCCTCTTTCTCAGAACTGCACACGTCACTAGCATGAACTTGAATCCAGTCGGGGTCTAGGACCTCATCATCCTCCACATCATCTTCCACCCATTCTTGACCCCTTCCCTCCTCGTCGGTCTGCACACTGCAGAAAGCCGCAGCAGTTGGTACCTGTGTTTCTTCATCATCAGAGACGTGCTGCGGTAGTATTCCCATGTCCTCATCCTGCAACATAAGTGGTTGGGATTCAGTGCATTCAATGTCTTCCACTCCTGGGGCAGAGCTATGTGGATGGCCCGGGGAAACCCTGCCAGCAGAGTCATTAAAAAGCATAAGAGTCTGCAGCATTACTTGGAGATCAGACTGCTTGGCTGCTTTGCAAGGGGGTGAGGTGAAAGACTGATGGGCATGGGCTTCAGGTGCCAACTCTGAGCTTTCTGCAGAAGATTGGATGGGAGATACTGTGAAGGAACTGGAGCCACTGTCAGCCACCCAATCTACTATCGCCTGTACTTGTTCTGGCCTCCCCATCTGTAGAGCGGCATTCGGGCCTACCAAATAATGCTGCAGGTTCTGTCACCTACTCGCACCTGAGGAAGGTATTTCACTTGGACCTGTAGCTGGCGCAGAACGGCCACGTCCTCTCCCAGCAACAGGAGCTCCACAAACACCCCCACGATCATGTCCACATCCCTTATTTGATGTTTTCCTCATTATTTGCGTTCACCCACCAAACTAACAGATGGTTTATCTCAGGTGTCAATTTAGCTGCCAATAGTCAACAATTTGGTTCACTAACAGTAAGGCAGTGCCTGTGTCATAAACAGAATACATTTGTTTAGGTCACACAACAGTGTAACGGAGAAATTCAATACAATTACTTCACCATTACCAAAAATTTGATTTTTCAAACAAACAATGTAACAGCAGAAGTTAATGGTTTAATTTGACTGTCAAACACGCAGCATATACCGCAAGTGTGCTATCTACCACAACACCTGTATTTTTGCAACCAACTATGTAAATGCGGAGTTCTGCAGGCTACTTAAAATGACTGAAATACATAGTAGGCCTCAGATCTGCTATGAAGCACAAAACCAGTGTTTATTGCAACAAACGACAGAAAAGCAGTATGTCACCGCAAAATTTTATAACAGGTTTTTCAGCGTTGTATGCAAAAGTGCTCTGTGGCACGACAACATGGGTTTATTCCCCCAACTACAGAAATGAAGTATGTCACTGCAAAACTTTAAAACAGGTTTTTCACTATTATCCACAGAAGTGCTCTGTGGCAAGACAATGTGGGTTTATTCCCCCAACTACAGAAATGCAGTATGCCACCGCGAAACTTTAAAACACGTTTTTCAGCGTTGCATGCAAAAGTGCTCTGTGGCACGACAATACGAGTTTATTCCCCCAACTACAGAAATGCAGTATGTCACCACTAAATTTTAAAATAGGTATTGGCTCCCAGCACTGGCTGGCAAAGAATAATAGTGTCCGCCAAAACATATATTTTGTTCTGGAGTGAAGATGAATTGCCAAAATAGCAATACCCTGAAACTGGTGTTACATTAGTTGCAGGCCTAGTTTAAATCTGTCCGTAACAGGGAATATTTTGTTCTGGGGTGAAATTCAATCGCCAAAATAGCAATACCCTGAATCTGGTGTCCCAGCACTGGCTGGCAAAGTATAATAGTGTCTGCTAAAACATATATTTTGTTATGGGGTGAAATTCAATTGCCAAAATAGCAATACCCTGAATCTGGTGTCGCAGCACTGGCTGGCAAAGTATAATAGTGTCCGCCAAAACATATATTTTGTTCTGGGGTGAAATTCAATTGCCAAAACAGCAATACCCTGAATCTGGTGTACCAGCAGTTGCAGGCCTAGTTTAAATCTGTCTGTAACAGGGTATATTTTGTTCTGGGCTAAAATTGAATTGCCAAAATAGCAATACCCTGAATCTGGTGTCCCAGCAATGGCTGGCAAAGTATAATAGTGTCCGCCAAAACATATATTTTGTTCTGGGGTGAAATTCACTTGCCAATATAGCAATACCCTGAATATGGTGTTCCAGCTGTTGCAGGCCAAGTGTTAATCTGTCCGTAAAAGGGTATATTACTCTCAATGTGTATATACAAGTGCTGAGAAGGTCATCCTCAATAACTTCACACGTTACCGTGGATCTCCCATTGTATTTCTGTCCGTTAAAGGGTATATTACACAAAGTGTTAAAATACAATTGCTGAAAGCATAATCCTAAATATTTTTTCACACGCTACTGTGCATCTCCAAGTGTAAATCTGTCCATAAAAGGATACCTTTCATCCAGGGCCTAAGTACTAGCCCTAAAAGAGATATTCCCCTAAATCAGTGGTTACTGCTGTGCCTGGATTAGTGTAATACGCTACATAAATAAATAGGCAGATAGTGTTAGGTGCATGTAAAAAAAGGCCTGAATTTGAAATCAATACATTGGGCCAGATATTTTTTTTCTTATCGTGGTGCTTGGTGAACGGTAACAATGAGGAAAAGATTTATGAAGGGATGCGGACGCGGTCGTGGTGGTGTTAGTGTACCCTCTGTTGCTGGGAGAGGACGTGGTCAGTCTGCCACAGCCACATGTCCTAGTGAACCAACTACCTCAGGTTCCAGTACCCACCAGAATTTACAGCGATATTTGGTGGGGCCCAATGCCCTTCTAAGGATGGTAAGGCCTGAGCAGCTACAGGCGCTAGTCAATTGGGTGGCCGACAGTGGACCCAGCATGTTCACAACATTATCTCCCACCCAGTCTTCGGTAGAAAGCACACAGGTGGCAACTGAAAACCAAGCCCATCCGTCTGTCACATCACCCCCATGCATATTAGGGAAACTGTCTGAGCCCCAAGTTATGCAGCAGTCACTTATGCTGTTTGAAGACTCTGTTGGCAGGGTTTCCCAAGGGAATCACCTAGCCCTTCACCAGTGGTGGAAGACATAGAATGCACTGAAGCACAACCACTGATGTTTCCTGATGTTGAGGACATGGGAATACCACCTCATCGGAGTCCGCAAGTCTCTGATGATGACAAAACACTTGTGCCAACTGCTGCATCTTTCTACAGTGTGCAGACCGAACAGGAGGTCAGTGAGGAAGACTGTGTGGAAGACAATGCAGGGGACGATGTGGTCCTAGACCCCACATGGAATGAAGGTCGTGCCACTGACTTTCATAGTTCAGAGGAAGAGGCAGTGGTGAGACCGAGCCAACAGCGTAGCAAAAGAGGGAGCAGGGGGCAAAAGCAGAACAGCCGCCGCAAAGAGAGTTAGCATGCTTCTAGCCACCGCCAACAGGGACCGAGCACCCCAAAGGCAGCTTCAAGGAGTTCCCTGGCATGGCACTTCTTTAAAAAATGTGCTGACAACAAGACCCAAGTGGTTTGCACGCTGTGCCATCAGAGCCTGAAGCGAGGCATTAACGTTCTGAACCTTAGCACAACCTGCATGACCAGGAATCTACATGCAAAGCATGAACTGCAGTGGAGTAAACACCTTAAAAGCAAGGAACTCACTCTGGCTCCCCCTGCTCCCTCTTCTGCTGCTGCCTCAGCCTCTTCCTCTGCCTCGGGAGGAATGTTGGCACCTGCCGCCCACCAAACAGAGGATGTGCCACCGACAACACCACCTGCGTCACCAAGCATCTCCACCATGTCACACGGCAGCGTTCAGCTCTCTATCTCACAAACCTTGGAGAGAAAGCGTAAATTCCCACCTAGCCACCCTCGAGCCCTGGGCCTGAATGCCAGCATTTCTAAACTACTGGCCTTTGAAATGCTGTCATTCAGGCTGGTGGACACAGACAGCTTCAAACAGCTGATGTCCATGGCTGTCCCACAGTATGTTGTTCCCAGCCGCCACTACTTCTCCAAGACAGCCGTGCCTTCCCTGCACAACCAAGTATCCGATAAAATCAAGTGTGCACTGCGCAATGCCATCTGTGGCAAGGTCCACCTAACCACAGATACGTGGACCAGTAAGCACGGCCAGCGACGTTGTATCTCCCTAACTGCACACTGGGTAAATGTAGTGGCGGTGGGCCCCAGGCAGAGAGTTCTTTGGCGCATGTCCTTCCGCCGCCAAGGATCGCAGGGCATCATTCTTAGCCTCCTGTAGCCTCCCCCTCCTACTTGGCTTCCTCCTCCTCTGCTTCCACCAGCTCATCCAGTCAGCCACACACCTTCACCACCAACTTCAGCACAGCCCGGGGTAAACGTCAGCAGGCCATTCTGAAACTCATATGTTTGGGGGACAGGCAGCTCTGGGACTAGCCGGTTTGACGCTCATCCCTTGCCTGGCGCATGTGCTTAATTTGGTGGTGCAGAAGTTCATTCACAACTACCCCGACATGTCAGAGCTGCTGCATAAAGTGCGGGTCGTCTGTGAGCACTTCCAGCGTTCACATCCTGCCGCTGCTCGCCTGTCTGCGCTACAGCGGAACTTTGGCCTTCCAGCTCACCGCCTCATATGCGACGTGCCCACCAGGTGGAACTCCACCTTGCACATGATGGAGAGACTGTGCGAGCAGCAGCAGGCCATAGTGGAGTTTCATCTGCAGCACGCACGCGTCAGTCACGCTGCGGACATCACCTCTTCACCACCAATGATTGGGCCTCCATGCGAGACCTGTGTGCCCTGTTGCGCTGTTTTGAGTACTCCACCAACATGGCCAGTGGCGATGACACCGTTATCAGCGTTACAATACCACTTCTATGTTTCCTTGAGAAAACGCTTAGAGCGATGATGGAAGAGGAGGTGGCACAGGACGAGGAGGATGAGTATGAGGGGTCATTTTTAGCACTTTCAGTCCAGTCTGTTAGAAGTGGCTCAGAGGGAGGTTTTTTGCAGCAGCAGAGGCCAGGTACAAATTTGGCCAGCCAGGGCCCACTACTGGAGGTCCATGAGGATGAGGAGGAGGTGGAGGAGGATGATGATGAAGCAGGTTCACAGCGGGGTGGCACCCGACACAGCTCAGGCCCATCACGGCTAGGGGGATACGGAGGACGATGACGATATGCCTCCCACAGAGGACAGCTTGTCCTTACCTCTGCGGAGCCTGGCACACATGAGCGACTACATGCTGCAGTGCCTGCGCAATGACAGCAGAGTTGCCCACATTTGAAAGTGTGCGGACTACTGGGTTGCCACCCTGCTGGATCCCCGGTACAAAGACAATGTGCCCACCTTACTTCCTGCACTGGAGCGTGATAAAGAGATGCGCGAGTACAATCGCACGCTGGTAGAGGCGCTCCTGAGAATATTCCCATATGTCACAGGGGAACAGGTGGAAGCCCAAGGCGAAGGCAGAGGAGGAGCAAGAGGTCGCCAACGCAGCTGTGTCACGGCCAGCTCCTCTGAGGGCAGGATTAGCATGGCAGAAATGTGGAAAAGTTTTGTCTCCACGCCACAGCTAACTGCACCACCACCTGATAGGGAACGTGTTAGAAGGAGTCAGCATTTCACTAACATGGTTGAACAGTACGTCTGCACACCCCTCCACGTACTGACTGATGGTTCGGCCCCATTCAACTTCTGGGTCTCCAAATTGTCCACGTGGCCAGAGTTAGCATTTTATGCCTTGGAGGTGCTGGCCTGCCCGGCGGCCAGCGTTTTGTCTGAACATGTATTCAGCACGGCAGGGGGCGTCATTACTGAAAAAACACAGCCGCCAGTCCACAGCCAACGTGGACAAGCTGAAGTTCATAAAAATGAACCAGGCATGGATCCCACAGGAATTGTCCCTCCCTTGTGCAGAATAGACATTTATAACTGCCTCCCACTCAACCATGTATTCTTGCACTCCGGGGCACTTCTTTATTGAATCCTCATTTTTTTAACTTTACCATGATCTTGCGGTGCAACCCAAAGTTGAATGAACCTCTCCTCAATCTGGGCGCCGGGGCCTAAATAACTGAAAGTGGCCTTCTCCAGTGGTGGGTGATATGACACCTTATTCCTTGCTGTGGGACCTCTCTGCTCTGTCTGGGAGATGGGCCGAAATAACTGAAAGTGGCCTTCTCCAGTGGTGGGTGATATGACGCATGATTCCTTGCTGTGGGACATCTCTCCTCTGTCTGCGTGGTGGGGCATAAATAACTGAAAGTGGCCTTCTCCAGTGGTGGGTGATATAACACCTTATTCCGTGATTTGGGACCTCTCTCCTCTGTCTGGGTGCTGGGGCCTAAATATCTGAAAGTGGCCTTCTCCAGTGGTGGGTGATATGATGCATGATTCCTTGCTGTGGGACCTCTCTCCTCTGTCTGGGTGCTGGGGCCGAAATAACTGAAAGTGGCCATCTCCAGTGGTGGGTGATATGACACATGATTCTCTGCTATGGGACCTCTCTCCAATTGATATTGTTTTTTTTTTTTTTTTTTTTATTCATTTCCCTATCCACATTTGTTTGCAGGGCATTTACCTACATTTTGCTGCCTTTTGCAGCCCTCTAGCCCTTTCCTGGACTATTTTACAGCCTTTTTAGTGCCTAAAAGTTTGGTTCCCCGTTGACTTCAATGGGGTCAGGGTTCGGGATAAAGTTCGGGTCGAGTTCAGATCCCGAACCCAAACATTTTCGGGAAGTTCGGCCGAACTTCTTAAACCCGAAAATCCAGGTGTTCGCTCATCTCTACAGTTAATAACTGGCTTGCAACATATCAAAGATTTTTCAAAAATTGTACTGGACCTTTCTTTGTCCTTAAAGGAAGATCAGTCTGTGATAGGCCAAATCTCTCAAAATTTGAGCCTGTCCAGACTAACAGAGATTGTTTCCTGACATTGGGAAAAAGAAATATTGTGAAGAGTGCGTCCCTGAGGATGGAACAATTCAGGATAAGGGAGCACAACAGCAGTGTAGATAGACCTAAGCCATGCAGGGCAAACATCAGATGTTTTCATGTGCTGGCTTAGGTCAGGCACACAGAACAGGAAGCCAAGTCCGGTGTTTCAGGTGTGGGAACAAAGGACACATTGTAAAGAATTGAACTTGTGCAAGTAATTGTAATGTGTCCAGTAGCAGTAGCCAGGTAACAAATTGTGCAGTAGGGCCTAGTCAGCTTGGTCATAAAGGGGTTACAACTCAGCAGCATACGTCTCACCAGGTGCTGAGCGGTCAGAATGGGCAATCGAGGCTAGAATAGAATATATTTGACACCCCTGTACTATTTGTTACTAGTGATGAGCGGCTTGGGCAATATTCAAATTTGCGATATTTTGTGATTTATATTTGTCATAAATTGGCGAATTCGAGAATTTGCGATTATTTTCTATTATTTCTATCGATTATTGCTAATTTTTTCAAGCTGCTAGATGTTTCCTGAGCCTGGAGAAAGTGATTGGCACGGCATAACATTACAATAGCTTTATATGCAGATAGAGTGCGCCGATATATTTGCAATTGCGCAAATCGGCACTAATGATGCTAATATTTTGGCGCAATACGTGCAACTTCACAATTTAGCAGGTCTGACTACATATCAGTGATTGGTGCACTAAGTATTGTTATAAACTTGTGACATCACAGCACTATGTGTGCATGTATGTAGCATAAATACATACATACCTACATACATACATACAGCACTATGTATGTAGCATATATGTATGGACAGCTACACTATATCACAATCTAACCGATACTGATTATCTCTCACTAACTATCAGTAATATATATATATATATATATATATATATATATATACAGGGCCGGGCCGACACAGAGGCTGGGGAGGCTCCAGCCTCAGGGCGCTCCAGCCTCAGGGCGCAGGCAGGGGCCGGCGAGAGGGAGAGGGACTGACAGGGGGGAACCGCTCAGCGCTCCCTCCTGTCATTCCCTGAGCCGGGCCCCGTCAGAGCGCTCCTCTCACCTCCATTATGCTGCTTCAGGCCCGCTGCCTCAGGCTCTAACTAGAAACAGAGTAAGCAGGTGGGCGGAGCCTAACGGACCTCAGTTAGGCTCCGCCCACCTGCTTAATGTGAGGCAGCGCCGGGGCCTGATCCCAGAAGCCTGGAGCAGTGACCATAATGGAGGTGAGAGGAGCGCTCTGACGGGGCCCGGCATTAAGTACAGTGAAAATGCAGGGCCCCCTTACATGAAGTCTGTGACAACATGGGGGGGCAGAAAGAGCATGACAACATGGGGGGGGGTAAAAAGAGCATGAAAAGATGGGGGAGAATGACAGGGGGCAGAAAAAGCATGACAAGAAGAGGGGATTATGACAAGAGGGGGCATGACAAATTACTATGTGGGGGCACTGCTGTGTGGTTGAGGGGGTGTGGGGATATTACTGTGTGGGGGCAGTGTGGCGGACATTACTGTGTGGGGCGCAGTGTGGCGGACATTACTGTGTGGGGCGCAGTGTGGCGGACATTACTGTGTGGGGGCAGTGTGGCGGACATTACTGTGTGGGGGCAGTGTGGCGGACATTACTGTGTGGGGGGCAGTGTGGCGGACATTACTGTGTGGGGGCAGTGTGGCAGACATTACTGTGTGGGGGCAGTGTGGAGGACATTACTGTGTGGGGAGCAGTGTGGCAGACATTACTGTGTGGGGGCAGTGTGTCGGACATTACTGTGTGGGGGCAGTGTGGCGGACATTACTGTGTGGGGGCAGTGTGGCGGACATTACTGTGTGGGGGCAGTGTGGCGGACATTACTGTGTGGGGGCAGTGTGGCGGACATTACTGTGTGGGGGGCAGTGTGGCGGACATTACTGTGTGGGGGCAGTGTGGCGGACATTACTGTGTGGGGGGCAGTGTGGCGGACATTACTGTGCGGGGGGCAGTGTGGCGGACATTACTGTGTGGGGACACTACAGTGTGGGGTGGCATTATACAAAAGCTCTGCAGATGCAACTCCCATGTATTGGGTCACCACAATTTGGGTGGTCATTCACTAAATGAACCCTATTATGGGGAGAATCTGTGGATGACACATATTTGTCCCACAGACACCCCCCACCCCCCCAAAACAGGGTTAATTTACTGAATGACCACCAATAAAAGAGGTGGGGTCACATATGCTATTTCATAATGACAGCAGGGCCCGTGCAGTGACTGTATTCTACTACCACCCCCCCCCCCCATACCCCCTGCTCACTGGATAAAATCTTATTAACTATATAACTGTAGTAAATCACTACAGTTATATAGTTAAGATTATATACAGTGTGGGGGGGAGGGGGTGTAGTAGAATACAGTCACTGCACGGGCCCCGCTGGCGCTGTCATCAAAAAAGCAGATACAACCCCACAGCCTCACCCCTTGTATTGGGGGTCATTCCTACATGGACCCTGTTATGGGGAGGGGGGATCTGTGGATGACACAAATGTGTCATCCACAGATTCCCCAATAACAGTGTCATCCATCACAGATCCCCCATAGCAGTGTCATCCACAAGTTGGAGGGGGGGGGGGCGCACTTGGGCAGCTCAGCCTCTGTTGGTGGTGGACCTTGTCCCAGCCCTGTATATATATATATATATATATAAAAGCCAAAATCAGGCAGCACTCCTCCAGTGTGATTAATCCAATGGTGCACGCGTCCACCCCTGGTTGTGGGGTCTTTTTACAAATCCAACAAATTGGCGCAGCACTCCTTAGGTAAAGTGAACAAAATAGTGTTTATTCACACATGTTTAACACAGCAACGTTTCAGCTCTCTCACAGAGCCATTTTCAAGCCAAGTGAATAATACATATCAACATAGTATATTTATACAAAATTCATTATTAATTACACATGTGTATCGTTAAAATCACGTGATAAATACTCTAGAGAAATCCAATGTGTCATCAATTCATTCTGTGCAAAGTTCATCCAAGAGGTCCCGTGTCCCGCTCCAACGGAACAGCTAATAGTGTATAATAAAATTCATGATACAAAAAGTGAAAGTGCGCTTGTGCATATATTTAAAAGAAATCAACCTGGCTTGCATCATATCCAGGGTGTGCTGGAAAATAAGATAGGAGAACAGTGATTGTATAAATTAGTTTACCTTAGTCTGGGTCACTTTGCAAATATTCAATGAAGATGGAGACTTCACCATACTTGGCGTGCGTCTCCTGTCACTGCGCATGCCCTACGTTCCTCCCGACTCACGCCGCCTTGTATCCATGTCTCGTCTCGCAGGAAGAGCTGCGCTCGACGCGACTGAACCATCGCGCCTGCGCATTCTCATTCCACTACGGACTCGTCCATGTCACTAAGGGGCAATAGATCGGGCAAACCTGCACCCGTATACATATATCCACCCACTGTGAATCTGCCACTGTGTTAAATGAAGTCACATTATGTCATACACAGACTATGTCAGTACACCGTCTTTATCAAGAAGTATATACCAGTCTTAGACATAAAATTGCCTCCTATCCTTTCCTGCTACTATACTAATATAGTCTCACAAACCTTTATTTTAAAAAATTTTTATAACCGCAAATGATATAAAGAATTGCATAATTCACCTACTACAATAATCCGGAAACCAAAAGGTTACATTGAGACTAGGTTTCAAAGGTACCCCAGAAAAATCTTTATCTGAACATACCGGTGGTAACCCTAAAGTCCACGTTGAGCCCCATAGGCTTCAACGTATTGAGGCTAAAGATCTACTTCAGTTCACATTTTTTGAGGCGAACCTCCCTATCGCCTCCTCTTTTGGACATCTCTATATGTTCCAGGATCATAAAACGCAGATCCTGTTCTTTGTGTTTTTTTTCCCAGAAATGTTTAGAGACAGGGAGATCCTTTCTCCCGTCCCTAATACTTTGTCTATGGTTATTAAGCCTTACTTTCATTTCTGTAGTGGTTTCCCCCACATACAATAATTTGCACGGGCACCATATTACATACACAACCCATGCTGAACTACAGGTCAAATACTGATGGATTTTGTATTTTTCTTGTGTTCTGGGGTGTATGTAATATTGTCCTTTGTGCATATATTTACAGTTAACGCAATTCAAACAAGGATAACTGCCAATGCTCATCGTTTTAAAGTACATTTGTCTTGTTTCTTTTTTCATAGGGATTACAGCCCTCACTAATTGATCTTTAATGCTCTTCGTTCTCCTATATGACATGACTGGAGCATTCTTAAAAGACTCTATTTGAGGAAACTCACTTTGTATTGACCCCCAATGCTTTCTAATAATTTGTTTAATTTTTGGGGAATATTCATTGTATGTAGTCACAAAAGGGATCCTATCCATTGCTCGCTTAGTTCTCCCCTTTTTTAATTCTTCCCTTGGAATGATTTTTACCTTTGTCATATGTCTATTCAATAGGGACCTAGGGTACCCCCGCTGGGCAAAAGAGTCACTCATTGTTTGTAGGGCTGCCTCTGTTTTGTCTTCTACATCAATAATCCGTTTGACTCTTATCATTTGACTATATGGAAGTGAGTTTATCATTTTTCTAGGATGACAGCTTGTAAAATGTAATAATGTATTTATGTCAGTTGGTTTCACATGTAAATCTGTGTGCATGGAATTATCCTGTATATATACCACTGTATCAAGAAATTGCAACTTATTTTCAGATGTCACTCGGGTGAATTTAATGCCCTCATCTAAAGAATTCAAGAACACATGGAACTCCTCCAAGTCCTCCATGGTTCCAGTCCAAATAAGGAACACATCATCTATGTACCTCCAACACGTCAAGACATGTCTGAAGTGGGGAGATACATAGACAAGGTGCTCCTCAAGTGACCTCACAAATATATTTGCATAAGTATTGGAATCTGTGCATAGAGATATTGCAGGCCTTAGACAGGAGTGTCAGGGGAATGTTTTCTCTAGACCAAACATGACTACGGAAGAGATGAGGGCATTGAATTGTTTGTCCAAGAACCACGATCTCACCATCAAACCTGTAAACCACGATCTCACCATCAAAGTGTAGCTGATGTCCATACATATATGCTACATACATAGTGCTGTATGTATGTATGTAGGTATGTATGTATTTATGCTACATACATGCACACATAGTGCTGTGATGTCACAAGTTTATAACAATACTTAGTGCACCAATCACTGATATGTAGTCAGACCTGCTAAATTGTAAAGTTGCACGTATTGCGCCAAAATATTAGCATCATTAGTGCCGATTTGCGCAATTGCAAATATATCGGCGCACTCTATCTGCATATAAAGCTATTGTAATGTTATGCCGTGCCAATCACTTTCTCCAGGCTCAGGAAACATCTAGCAGCTTGAAAAAATTAGCAAAAATGACCCATGCCTGTATTGCACGCACATTACGCAAAATTAAATTGTCGATGTTCACAATCAAGAAAATAATCGCAAATTCTCGAATTCGCCAATTTATGACAAATATAAATCACAAAATATCGCAAATTCGAATATTGCCCAAGCCGCTCATCACTAGTAACAAATAGTACAGGGGTGTCAAATATATTCTATTCTAGCCTCGATTGCCCATTCTGACCGCTCAGCACCTGGTGAGACGTATGCTGCTGAGTTGTAACCCCTTTATGACCAAGCTGACTAGGCCCTACTGCACAATTTGTTACCTGGCTACTGCTACTGGACACATTACAATTACTTGCACAAGTTCAATTCTTTACAATGTGTCCTTTGTTCCCACACCTGAAACACCTGACTTGGCTTCCTGTTCTGTGTGCCTGACCTAAGCCAGCACATGAAAACATCTGATGTTTGCCCTGCATGGCTTAGGTCTATCTACACTGCTGTTGTGCTCCCTTATCCTGAATTGTTCCATCCTCAGGGACGCACTCTTCACAATATTTCTTTTCCCAATGTCAGGAAACAATCTCTGTTAGTCTGGACAGGCTCAAATTTTGAGAGATTTGGCCTATCACAGACTGATCTTCCTTTAAGGACAAAGAAAGGTCCAGTAAAATTTTTGAAAAATCTTTGATATGTTGCAAGCCAGTTATTAACTGTAGAGATGAGCGAACACCTGGATTTTCGGGTTTAAGAAGTTCGGCCGAACTTCCCGAAAATGTTTGGGTTCGGGATCTGAACTCGACCCGAACTTTATCCCGAACCCTGACCCCATTGAAGTCAACGGGGAACCAAACTTTTAGGCACTAAAAAGGCTGTAAAATAGTCCAGGAAAGGGCTAGAGGGCTGCAAAAGGCAGCAAAATGTAGGCAAATGCCCTGCAAACAAATGTGGATAGGGAAATGAATAAAAAAAAAAAAAAAAAAACAATATCAATTGGAGAGAGGTCCCATAGCAGAGAATCATGCGTCATATCACCCACCACTGGAGATGGCCACTTTCAGTTATTTCGGCCCCAGCACCCAGACAGAGGAGAGAGGTCCCACAGCAAGGTATCATGCATCATATCACCCACCACTGGAGAAGGCCACTTTCAGATATTTAGGCCCCAGCACCCAGACAGAGGAGAGAGGTCCCAAATCAAGGAATAAGGTGTTATATCACCCACCACTGGAGAAGGCCACTTTCAGTTATTTATGCCCCACCACGCAGACAGAGGAGAGATGTCCCACAGCAAGGAATCATGCGTCATATCACCCACCACTGGAGAAGGCCACTTTCAGTTATTTCGGCCCAGCACCCAGACAGAGGATACAGGTCCCACAGCAAGGAATCAAGCGTCATATCACTCACCACCGGAGAAGGCCACTCTCAGTTATTTCGGCCAGCACCCAGACAGAGGAGAGAGGTCCCACAGCAAGGAATCATGCGTCACATCACCCACCATTGGAGAAGGCCACTTTCAATTATTTCGGAACAGCACCCAGACCGAGGATACAGGTCCCACAGCAAGGAATCATGCGTCATATCACCCACCACTGGAGAAGGCCACTTTCAGTTATTTCGGCCAGCACCCAGACCGAGGAGAGAGGTCCCACAGCAAGGAATCATGCGTCATATCACCCACCACCGGAGAAGGCCACTCTCAGTTATTTCGGCCCCAGCACCCAGATAGAGGAGAGAGGTCCCACAGCAAGGAATCATGCGTGATATCACCCACCACTGGAGAAGGCCATTTTCAGTTATTTAGGCCCCAGCACCCAGTCAGAGGAGAGAGGTCCCACAGCAAGGAATCATGCGTCATATCAACCACCACCGGAGAAGGCCACTCTCAGTTTTTTCAGCCCAGCACCCAGACAGAGGAGAGAGGTCCCACAGCAAGGAATCATGCATCATATCAACCACCACCGGAGAAGGCCACTCTCAGTTATTTCGGCCCAGCACCCAGACAGAGGAGAGAGGTCCCACAGCAAGGAATCATGCGTCATATCAACCACCACTGAAGAAGGCCACTTTCAGTTATTTCGGCCCGGCACCCAGACTGAGGATACAGGTTCCACAGCAAGGAATCATGCGTCATATCAACCACCACCGGAGAAGGCCACTCTCAGTTATTTTGGCCCAGCACCCAGACAGAGGAGAGAGGTCCCACAGCAAGGAATCATGCGTCATATCAACCACCACCGGAGAAGGCCACTCTCAGTTATTTCGGCCCCACCACCCAGACAGAGGAGAGGTTCATTCAACTTTGGGTTACACCGCAAGATCATGGTAAAGTTAAAAAATGAGGATTCACAAAGAAGTGCCCTGGAGTACAAGAATACATGGTTGAGGAGGAGGCAGTTATAAATGTCTATTCTGCACAAGGGAGGCACAGGTCCTGTGGGATCCATGCCTGGTTCATTTTTATGAACGCCAGCTTGTCCACGTTGGCTGTGGACAGGCGGCTGCGTTTGTCAGTAATGACGCCCCCTGCCGTGCTGAATACACATACAGACAAAACGCTGGCCGCCGGGCAGGCCAGCTCCTCCAAGGCATAAAATGCTAACTCTGGCCACGTGGACAATTTGTAGACCCAGAAGTTGAATGGGGCCAAACCATCAGTCAGTACGTGGAGGGGTGTGCAGACGTACTGTTCAACCATGTTAGTGAAATGCTGCCTCCTGCTAACACGTTCCGTATCAGGTGGTAGCGCAGTTAGCTGTGGCGTGGAGAAAAAACTTTTCCACATTTCTGCTATGCTAACCCTGCCCTCAGAGGAGCTGGCCGTGACACAGCTGCATTGGCGACCTCTTGCTCCTCCTCTGCCTTCGCCTTGGGCTTCCACCTGTTCCCCTGTGACATTTGGGAATGCTCTCAGGAGCGCCTCTACCAGCGTACTCTTGTACTCGCGCAACTTCATATCACGCTCCAGTGCAGGAAGTAAGGTGGGCACATTATCTTTGTACCGGGGATCCAGCAGGGTGGCAACCCAGTAGTCCGCACATGTTAAAATGTGGGCAACTCTGCTGTCATTGCGCAGGCACTGCAGCATGTAGCCGCTCATGTGTGCCAGGCTCCCCAGAGGTAAGGACAAACTGTCCTCTGTGGGAGGCGTATCATCATCGTCCTCCGTATCCCCCCAGCCACGCACCAGTGATGGGCCTGAGCTGTGTCGGGTGCCACCCCGCTGTGAACCTGCTTCATCCTCATCCTCCTCCACCTCCTCCTCATCCTCCTCGTCCTCCAGGAGTGGGCCCTGGCTGGCCACATTTGTACCTGGCCTCTGCTGTTGCAAAAAAACTCCCTCTGAGCCACTTCTAACAGACTGGCCTGAAAGTGCTAAAAATGAACCCTCATCCTCCTCCTCCTTCTGGGCCACCTCCTCTTCCATCATCGCACTAAGCGTTTTCTCAAGGAGACATAGAAGTGGTATTGTAACGCTGATAACGGTGTCATCGCCACTGGCCATGTTGGTGGAGTACTCGAAACAGCGCAACAGGGCACACAGGTCTCGCATTGAGGCCCAATCATTGGTGGTGAAGTGGTGCTGTTCCGCAGTGGGACTGACGCGTGCGTGCTGCAGCTGAAACTCCACTATGGCCTGCTGCTGCTCTCACAGTCTCTCCAGCATGTGCAAGGTGGAGTTACACCTGGTGGGCACGTCGCATATGAGGCGGTGAGTGGGAAGGCCGAAGTTCCGCTGTAGCGCAGACAGGCGAGCAGCGGCAGGATGTGAACGCCGGAAGCGTGCACAGACGGCCCTCACTTTATGTAGCAGCTCTGACATGTCAGGGTAGTTGTGAATGAACTTCTGCACCACCAAATTCAGCACATGCGCCAGGCAAGGGATGTGCGTCAAACAGGCTAGTCCCAGAGCTGCGACGAGATTTCGCACATTATCGCACACCACCAGGCCGGGCTTGAGGCCCACCGGCAGAAACCACTCGTCGGTTTGTTGTTCAATACCCCGCCACAACTCCTGCGCGGTGTGGGGCCTGTCCCCCAAACATATGAGTTTCAGAATTGGCTGCTGAAGTTGGTGGTGAAGGTGTGTGGCTGACTGGATGAGCTGCTGGAAGCAGAGGAGGAGGAAACCGAGTAGGAGGAGGAGGCTACAGGAGGCAAAGAATGATGCCCTGCGATCCTTGGAGGCGGAAGGACGTGCGCCAAAGAACTCTCCGCCTGCGGCCCAGCCGCCACTACATTTACCCAGTGTGCAGTTAGGGAGATATAGCGTCCCTGGCGGTGCTTACTGGTCCACGTATCTGAGGTTAGGTGGACCTTGCCACAGATGGCGTTGCGCAGTGCACATTTGATTTTATCGGATACTTGTTTGTGCAGGGAAGGCACGGCTGTCTTGGAGAAGTAGTGGCGGCTGGGAACAACATACTGTGGGACAGCCATGGACATCAGCTGTTTGAAGCTGTCTGTGTCCACCAGCCTGAATGACATCATTTCAAAGGCCAGTAGTTTAGAAATGCTGGCATTCAGGCCCAGGGCTCGAGGGTGGCTAGGTGGGAATGTACGCTTTCTCTCCAAGGTTTGTGAGATGGAGAGCTGAACGCTGCCGTGTGACATGGTGGAGATGCTTGGTGACGCAGGTGGTGGTGTCAGTGGCACATCCTCTGTTTGGTGGGCGGCAGGTTCCAACATTCCTCCCGAGTCGGAGGAAGAGGCTAAGGCAGCAGCAGAAGAGGGAGCAGGGGGAGCCAGAGTGAGTTCCTTGCTTTTAAGGTGTTTACTCCACTGCAGTTGATGCTTTGCATGTAGATGCCTGGTCATGCAGGTTGTGCTAAGGTTCAGAACGTTAATGCCATGCCAGGGAACTCCTTAAAGCTGCCTTTGGGGTGATCGGTCCTTGGTGGCGGTGGCCAGTAGCAGGCGAACTCTCTTGGCGGCGGCTGTTCTGCTTTTGCCCCCTGCTACCTCTTTTGCTATACTGTTGGCTCGGTCTCACCACTGCCTCTTCCTCTGAACTATGAAAGTCAGTGGCACGACCTTCAATCCATGTGAGGTCTAGGACCTCTTCGTCCCCTGCATCGTCTTCCACACAGTCTTCCTCTCTGACCTCCTGTTCGGTCTGCACACTGCAGAAAGACACAGCAGTTTGCACCTGTGTTTCGTCATCATCAGAGACGTGCGGACTCCGATGAGGTGGTATTCCCATGTCCTCATCATCAGGAAACATAAGTGGTTGTGCATCAGTGCATTCTATGACTTCCACCACTGGAACGGCTAGGTGGATTCCCTTGGGAAACCCTGCCAGCAGAGTCTTCAAACAGCATAAGAGACTGCTGCATAACTTGAGGCTCAGACAGTTTCCCTGATATGCATGGGGGTGATGTGACAGACTGATGGGCTTGGTTTTAAGTTGCCACCTGTGCGCTTTCTGCGGAAGACTGGGTGGGAGATAATGTTGTGAACGTGCTGGATCCACTGTCGGCCACCCAATTGACTAGCGCCTGTACCTGCTCAGGCCTTACCATCCTTAGAATGGCATTGGGCCCCACCAAATATCGCTGTAAATTCTGGCGGGTACTGGAACCTGAGGTAGTTGGTTCAATAGGACGTGTGGCTGTGGCAGAATGGCCACGTCCTCTCCAAGCACCAGAGGGTACACTAACACGACCGCGTCCGCGTCCCTTACTAGATGTTTTCCTCATTGTAACCGTTCACCAAGCACCACAATATGGAATAAAATATTTGTCCCGATGTATTGATTTCAAATTCAGGCCTTTTTTTACAGGCACCTACCACTATCTGCCTGTTTGTTTATGTAGCGTATTACACTAATCCAGGCACAGCAGTAACCACTGATTTAGGGGAATATCTCTTTTAGGGCTAGTATTTAGGATGAAAGGTATCCTTTTATAGACAGATTTACAATTGGCCTGCAACAGCTGGGACACCAGATTCAGGATATTGCTATATTGGCAGATTAATTTCACCCCAGAACAAAATTTATGTTTTGACGGACGCTATTCTATTTTGCCAGCCACAGCTGAAACCACTGATTTATGGTATTGCTATTTTCACCCCAGAACAAAATATATGTTTTGGCGGACACTATGAAATCTGGCCTGCAACAGCTCTGACACCGGATTCAGGGTATTGCAATTTTGGCAGATTAATTTCACACCAGAACAAAATATAGGTTTTGGCGGACACTATGAAATCTGGCCTGCAACAGCTGGGACACCAGATTCAGGGTATTGCTATTTTGGCAGATTAATTTCACCCCAGAACAAAATATATGTTTTGGCAGACACTATGAAATCTGGCCTGCAACAGCTGGGACACTAGATTCAGGGTATTGCTATTTTGGCAGATTAATTTCACCCCAAAACAAAAATATGTTTTGGCGAACACTATGAAATCTGGCCTGCAACAGCTGAGACACCAGATTCAGGGTATTGCTATATTGGCAGATTAATTTCACCCCAGAACAAAATATATGTTTTGGCGGACACTATTCTATTTTGCCAGCCACAGCTGAAACCACTGATTTATGGTATTGCTATTTTGGCAATTGAATTTCACCCCAGAACAAAATATATGTTTTGGCGGACACTATGAAATCTGGCCTGCAACAGCTGGGACACCAGATTCATGGTATTGCTATATTGGCAGATTAATTTCACCCCAGAACAAAATATATGTTTTGGCGGACACTATTCTATTTTGCCAGCCACAGCTGAAACCACTGATTTATGGTATTGCTATTTTGGCAATTGAATTTCACCCCAGAACAAAATATATATTTTGGCGGACACTATGAAATCTGGCCTGCAACAGCTGGGACACCAGATTCAGGGTATTGCTATATTGGCAGATTAATTTCACCCCAGAACAAAATATATGTTTTAGTGGACACTATGAAATCTGGCCTGCAACAGCTGGGACACCAGATTCAGGGTATTGCTATATTGGCAGATTAATTTCACCCCAGAACAAAATATATGTTTTGGCGGACACTATTCTATTTTGCCAGCCACAGCTGAAACCACTGATTTATGGTATTGCTATTTTGGCAATTGAATTTCACCCCAGAACAAAATATATGTTTTGGCGGACACTATGAAATCTGGCCTGCAACAGCTGGGACACCAGATTCAGGGTATTGCAATATTGGCAGATTAATTTCACCCCAGAACAAAATATATGTTTTGGCGGACACTATGAAATCTGGCCTGCAACAGCTGGGACACCAGATTATGGGTATTGCTATTTTGGCAGATTCATTTCACCCCAGAACAAAATATATGTTTTGGCGGACACTATTCTATGTTGCCAGCCACAGCTGAATCCACTGATTTATGGTATTGCTATTTTGGCAATTGAATTTCACCACAGAAAATAATCTATCCTTTGCCAGACAGCAGACAGTATTATACTTGTCTAGCCAAAGCTGGAACACCCGATTTAGGGGATTGGTATTTGGGCAATTGTATTTAACCCCTTAATAAAATATAGAAATTGCTATCCTGAGTTTCTAGGGGTGACAACTAGCACAGCCAAGCCCCTGATGTAGGATAAATACAAAAAAAAACTAGTATTGATGGATTGATGGACTTGGTGGCAGCTTGTTCTGGTGCACCAAAACTCACAAAATGGCCGCTGATCAACCCAGAAAATAAGTGACAGAAAATGCTCTGTGCAGCCTAAAAACCAGTGAGCAATTAACTAGCAGAAGTTCAATCATTCACAGCTGTAGATCGATCCGTTCATTAGGTGCTGTTGCTGACTTTACCCTGCCTAATCTCGCCCTGACAGAAGCTGCGTCCTCTCCCTACACTAATCAGAGCAGTGTGACGTGCGGCGCTACGTGACTCCAGCTTAAATAGAGGCTGGGTCACATGCTGCACTTGGCCAATCACAGCCATGCCATTAGTAGGCATGGCTGTGATGGGCTCTTAGGGCAAGAAGTAAAACGCTAGCTGATTGGCTGCTGTGCAGCCCTTCAGAAAGCGGGAAGAAATCGCAGAACAACGGACCCGAACCCGAACTTTTTTGAAAATGTTCGGGTTCGGGTCCGTGTCCCGGACACCTCAAAATTCGGTACGAACCCGAACGATGCTCGAACTGTTCGCTCAACACTAGTGTAGGCAACTTTCCTGTTGGTTGCTTAGTTCAGACTTTGCAGCATTCTCATTGGTCCACAAGCAAGAAGCATGGAGGGATCATGGGTTCAGATGAAAAAAAATCTAGAATATTCAAAAATACAAATATATAGCACTATATTCTAAATATTCGCTAATTCTTGAAGTCACGATATTCACAGTAACAATTTTCGATTCGAATATTCACGCCCAACACTATTTGTTACACTGTTTGTTCCCGTGTATGGCCATGTCATGTGTTTTTGTGATATTTTTGTATGTATTTCTTGTTGTTGATGGTGGTGGTCCTTGGTTACGAATGTGTTTCACCCTGCTGATTTTTGTAGTTTGCATTTTCTGCTGTGAGTCCAGTCGCTGCTGTTTTTGATTTATTCTTAAGTCTCCTTTGAGTAGAGCTGTGTTATACTGTGGACTGAGTTAGTTGTTGGTTTGCAGACAGGTAACATTTTCACACGGTATAGTGTGATGTTATTCTGTGCAGCCAAGGTCTCAGATCCGGACGGGTAATACTGTTTTGCTCAAGGTTTTCAGTAGGTCTGTGTTATTCTGGGGACTACAGGCAGTGGATTGCAGACAGGTAACCTTGGCCCTAGGTTCAGTGTGAAGTTACACTGTACACTCACTTTTGTTGGTCTGATCAGGTACCACAGCTCTAATTGGGATTGGGTGCAGAATCATTGACAACAGAGTGTGGCCTGTATTTTGTGTTGCGGAGTCCTGAAGAGTCAAGGCATGACCTATGGACTTGATTCTACTGGCCTCCACAAGACAGGATGATGGGGGAAATGAGCCTGAGTACAAATGAGTAAGACAAAGATACAGTGCCATCAAAAACAAGATTGTGCTTCAATCACAGTTCCCCTCGGATATCTTAACCGATTAGGGTGGCCATTCTTATCTGTTGGTGCAGAGGGATGTCAAGTAGGAGACGCGATCCTCTGATATTTGGGTGTTCACACACCAGTGTTGGGATAACCAGGGGTTAGATAAAGGTCAGCCCAATACCTTTCTCTACAATTGGGTCAAGGGTATTGGTGCTGGGGACGGCATGCAATTTATTGCACCGTTAGGAGAGAAATCCCCCAGGAGCGCATGGTATTTTCTTCTGTCCTAGGCATGAAGAAAGGGCCCCAATAACACTAGAGAAAAGACTTGATATCCGCCCTGACACTTTTGTGAGGCTCCAGAGGATTGCACTCGGTTTTGGCAGTCAGCTTTAAAGACTCTTGTTAGAAATTATCTGAGGTCTTCAAGAGACTGAGAACTAAGCCACAATGTAGTGGGAGCATTACAGGATAACAGGGATCTTCCATGCCTTAAAAAAGGACTCCAAGGTTTTATGGTGGGAGAGTCTATTCGGTTACAGTCCAAAGTCTCTACACTCTCTTTATACAACTGGTGAAAGTACTTCTGGTTCTGGGAGAACCTCCTCAACGATAGATTCTTTAATCAAGAAGAAAGGAGAAGTGTCAGATAAGAGTCGTGCCTATGCTGAAAGGAGACCACTCCATAGTTGACCGTACCCCAGAAAGAAGAAGGTGGTATGTGGATCGACCTAGAGACTGTGAGGGTGAAGCCATCCCAGAGTCTGACCAATAAAAGATGACAGTGGGAGCAGCTGATACATGAAGATCAACACTGACAGCAGAAATTAAAGAGCTCCATTCCGGAGCCAACAATGTTCCACAGCAAGAACTTGAAAGATGAAGACAGTGTATTCTGTGGATGGAGACATTTGGTTATGGTGAAGGGTAGTGATGTCGCGAACATAAAATTTTCAGTTCGCGAACAGCGAATGCGAACTTCCGCAAATGTTCGCGAACAGGCGAACCGGGCGAACCGCCATAGACTTCAATAGACAGGCGAATTTTAAAAACCAAAGGGACTCTTTCTGGCCACAATAGTGATGGAAAAGTTGTTTCAAGGGGACTAACACCTGGACTGTGGCATGCCGGAGGGGGATCCATGGCAAAACTCCCATGGAAAATTACGTAGTGGACGCAGAGTCGGGTTTTAATCCATAAAGGGCATAAATCACGTAACATTCCTAAATTGTTTGGAATAACATGCTTTAAAACATCCAGTGTGTGTATACGATCAGGTATGATGTTGTATCGATCAGGTAGTGTAAGGGTTACGCCCGATTCTCAGACATTGACAGACCAAACTCCCTTTTAATGCACCGCAAACAGTCCATTTGCACAACCGCAAACTCCCCATTTGCACAAGGTTGGATACCAAGCTAGCCACGTCCGGTGATGTCATTGAAGGTTTCTTCCTCCACCCAGCCACGTACAACACCAAGGGTCCCCGAAGGTCAATTGAATTGATTTTTCGAACGGGGAGATGGTTAAAAAACGCTGGCTCTCTCCCTCTGTTTTAATCCACGGTCACTGCTTCTGCACCGTGCAATTTACTCTCACACCAGATATGAGTGGTATTTTCTGTAGTACTATTCTCATCAGTTTAATCCTCTAACATCCCCAATCTGGGGGCCATTTATTGAATAGATTTTTCGAACGGGAGATGGTTAAAAAACGCTGGCTCCCTCCACTCTGTTTTAATCCACGGTCACTGCGTCTGCGCCGTGCAATTTACTGTCACACCCGATATGAGTGGTATTTTCTGTAGTACTATTCTCATCAGTTTAATCCCTCTAACGTTCCCAATCTGGGGGCCATTTATTGAATAGATTTTTCGAACGGGAGATGGTTAAAAAACGCTGGCTCCCTCCACTCTGTTTTAATCCACGGTGACTGCGTCTGCGCCGTGCAATTTACTGTCACACTCGATATGAGTGGTATTTTCTGTAGTACTATTCTCATCAGTTTAATCCCTGTTACATCCCATATCAGGGATTGCCTTTGTGTAAAAAAATTTAGGCCGGGTACCTTCGACTGCCTTCACAATGACAGACCAAACTCTCATACACCAAACTGAATTGATTTCAGGAACCGGGAGATGGAAAAAGCAGCTTGGTCGGTCCTCATACTCCCAAATTGGGGCACTGCGCGTGCACAGAGCAATGTGCTGTGACACCCTATATGAGTGGTGTCTTAACTAGTACTATTCCTATCAGCGGCGGGCGGGTGCGTGGTAACTTGAGAGCAGGTGACCAAAGATGAGCTGGAGGAAGATGGTGCGTCAAGGTTCTTAGCGGAAGCTGTTGAAGATTGGGTGTCCTGTCTAAGCCAGTCAACTACGTCCTCAGAATTTTTCGGGTTCAGGGTACATGGCCTCTGAACTCTAGGCATTATTCCAGGGACAGTGGAAATCACAGCACCACGACGGTGGCCTGCCTCTGCCTGTCATTTTTTTTTCGATAAGTGGTACTGTGCCACCCTGTATCAGAGGTGGGCACGGGCAGTGGGCACACTACAGTCTGTTGAAGTGGGCCTGACACACACTGGCAGCAGGCAAGCAACTGAAATTAGACTAATGTGTAAAAATGAAATGCCTTATTTATCGTCAAGCTACTGTGCCACCCGGTATCAGTGGTTGGCACTGGCAGTGGGCACACTACAGTCTGTGGAGGTGGGCCTGACACACACTGGCAGGAGGCAAGCAACTGAAATTAGACTAATGTGTAAAAATGAAATGCCATATTTATCGGCAAGCTACTGTGCCACCCGGTATCAGTGGTTGGCACTTGCAGTGGGCACACTACAGTCTGTGGAGGTGGGCCTGACACACACTGGCAGGAGGCAAGCAACTGAAATTAGACTAATGTGTAAAAATGAAATGCCTTATTTATCGGCAAGCTACTGTGCCACCCGGTATCAGTGGTTGGCACTGGCAGTGGGCACACTACAGTCTGTGGAGGTGGGCCTGACTCACACTGGCAGGAGGCAAGCAACTGAAATTAGACTAATGTGTAAAAATGAAGTGCCTTATTTATCGGCAAGCTACTGTGCCACCCGGTATCAGTGGTTGGCACTGGCAGTGGGCACACTACAGTCTGTGGAGGTGGGCCTGACACACACTGGCAGGAGGCAAGCAACTGAAATTAGACTAATGTGTAAAAATGAAATGCCTTATTTATCGGCAAGCTACTGTGCCACCCGGTATCAGTGGTTGGCACTGGCAGTGGGCACACTACAGTCAGTGGAAGTGGGCCTGACACGCACTGGTAGCAGGCAAGCAACTGAAATTAGACTAATGTGTAAAGATTAAATGCCTTTTTTTATGCAAAGTCCTGTGCCAGCCGGTATGAGTGGTAGGCACTGGCAGTGGGCACACTACAGTCACTGGAAGTCAGCCTGACACACACTGGCAGGCAACTAACCTTAGATTAAAGTGTAAAAATTAAATGCCTATTTTGATGCAAAGTCCTGTGCCACATGGGATGACAGGGGTGGACACTGGCAGTGGGCACACTACCGTCACTGGAAGTCAGCCTGACACACACTGGCAGGCAACTAAACTTAGATTAAAGTGTAAAAATGAAATGCCTTTTTTTGATGCAAAGTCCTGTGCCACATGGGATGACAGGGGTGGGCACTGGCAGTGGGCACACTACAGTCACTGGAAGTCAGCCTGACACACACTGGCAGGCAACTAAACTTAGATTAAAGTGTAAAAATTAAATGCCTTTTTTGATGCAAAGTCCTGTGCCACATGGGATGACAGGGGTGGGCACTGGCAGTGGGCACACTACAGTCACTGGAAGTCAGCCTGACACACACTGGCAGGCAACTAACCTTAGATTAAAGTGTAAAAATTAAATGCCTTTTTTTGATGCAAAGTCCTGTACCACACGGGATTACAGGGGTGGGCACTGGCAGTGGGCACACTACAGTCTGTGGGCCTGCAGCTCCTCACACACAGGCAGGCCATGCAACTGCAATATGCATATAAAGGAAAAAAAAAGAAGACTAATGTTGCAGCCCTAAAAAGGGCTTTTTGGGGTGCTGTCAGGACGCTGTCCTTACAGCAGAGATCAGATGAGTCTTTCAGGACTGGAGTGGACACTGAATTCACTAGCCTAGCTATCGATTTCCCAATTAAATCAGCAGCAGCTACACTCTCCTTCCTCTCACTAAGACTGCAGCTTCAGAATTAATCTAAAATGGATGCTGTGCAGGAGGTGGGAGGGTCTGGGAGGGAGGGTATGCTGCTGATTGGCTGGAATGTGTCTGCTGACTGTGAGGTACAGGGTCAAAGTCTGCTCAATGATGATGTATAGGGGGCGGACCGAACATCGCATATGTTCGCCCGGCAGAGGCGAACGCGAACAAGCTATGTTCGCCGGGAACTGTTCGCCGGCGAATAGTTCGGGCCATCTCTAGTGAAGGGCAGGGAAGAGGCCACAACCACGAGGGGTGATGTCTAGGTACCTAAACGTCAGATTATACTTCAGCCCTTCCTGAACTATTTCCAATAGAGATGAGCAAATTTTTTAAAAATTTGATTTGACGATTCGCCAAATTTTTCCGGGAAAATTCGATTTGATCCGAATATATTTGAGACAAATTAGGTTAAAAAAAATTAGCCATTTCCTGGCTGCTGATAGCCTTTATAGTGGTGGAGAACACTCTGTCTTGCAGTAATACATATAGTAAGTCTGCTTTGGTACTGAAATAATATTGTGAGTACATATAATATGCAGATATCAGGCGTTGTTCTTAGAATCACAGCATACTTCACTTATTTGCGCTGTTACAGGGCCAAAACTGACCAAATAACTCAAGTATCAACTCAGCCTTATGGGAAGATGTTAGCCTCAAAAGAAGCACACTCCTTTTACACCCTCGTCAGTTGATTCCACATAGATGTCTACAGAACCTGTTTTATTAAACACTTATACAAGTAGAGCCCCCTGCCAGAGTAGAGAGGGTGTCAGCAGTAAGTTTGTGTTGACGTCACCGATTATTTTGGCCTTCCTCTAAACCATCAGAACAATAACCCACAAAAAACAGATCCTGTCTGTGGAGCATACACCTTCACTCGGTCAGCATTTGCTCAATAATCCTTCAGTATTGCTAAAGGCAAAAAAAAAAAAAAAACAGAGTGTATCTAAAACAAAGATGACACGTGAATGGAATATTTTGGCTTTGGCTACCAAATCATACACCAATTCTGATAAGACCATACAGGCCTTAAAGCTGCTATACAGACAGGATCAGTTGTGCGTCTAGTTTTTCCTTCCTTCAGAAGAAGTGTCGTTGAAAGCAGCATGAGGAGACCACAGAGTAGCCCAATGACAGGGTCTGCAGGTGGAAGAAGTATGAGAAGGCCACCGAGTGGCACAATGACAGAGTCTGGTGGTGGCGGAAGTATGAGGAGGCCACAGAGTGGCACAATGACAGAGTCTTGAGGTGGCAGCAGTATGAGTAGGTCAGAGAGTAGCATAAGGACAGAGTCTGGAGGTGGCAGCAGCATGAGTAGGCGATGGAGTGGCACAACGACAGAGTCTTGAGGTGTCAGCAGCATGAGTAGGTCAGAGAGTGGCACAATAACTGAGTATGGATGTGGCAGCAGCATGAGGAGACCACAGAGTGGCACAATGACAGAGTGTTGAGGTGTCGGCAGCATCAGGAAGAGGCCACGAAGTGGCACAATGACAGAGTGTGGAGGTGTCGGCAGCAGAAGGAGGCCACAGAGTGGCACAATGACATTCTGGAGTCTGGAGGTGACTGCAGCATCAGAAGGCCACAAAGTGGAAAGGTTACATATTGTGGAGGTGTGTGGCAATAATAGTTCCCGCTGAAGATGGTGGGTGAAAAAAGGAGCACTTGGCATCAGATGTGTGGCATCAGGCAGGTAACAGCATCAGAATAGTAGCTGAGGCAGGTAGCCAGATGAAACCGCTCTCTTTTGTCAAAATGTTGGTGTGGCACCATGGATGATCTAGTCTGATGCATCAGGCATTGGTGTGTGTGGAAATCCTGGCTGATCCATGCCTGATTCATCTTGGCATTTTAAATTCTTGCTAAATGTCATATCAAATGTATTGTGGTATCATGCTGTAATTCCCTTCAACAGGCTGGCAGTATCATTTACCTTTATTCGCTCCTAGGTGGTACCACTTATATATATAACTGGGGGGGGGGGGTTAAAGTTAGTGTGTCCGATGTTAATGAAACGATTAGGAAGTTAACGGAGTAGGTTGAAATTTGTATTTCCACCGAAATAATTCAAAAAAGATTTCACCACACATAAGTGCATAGCTTAATGCAGAATACAAGACTTTTTTTCCAATGCAATAATTCATAAAAGATTTTACTGCATATAAGTGAAGCGCTTCATGCTGAATACAATATTTTTTTCCACCAAAATATTTCAAAATAGATTTTACCTCATATAAGTGCAGCGCTGAAAGCAAAATACAAGACTTTTTTCCAATAAAGTAATTCAAAAAAGATTTTACCGCATATGAGTGCAGAGCTTCATGCTGAATACAAGATTTTTTTCCGCCAAAATATTTCAAAATAGATTTTACTACATATAAGTGCAGCGCTTAAAGCAGAATACAAGACTTTTTTCCAATGAAGTAATTCAAAAAAGATTTTACCGCATATAAGTGCAGCGCTTCATGCTGAATACAAGATTTTTTTCCACCAAAATATTTCAAAACAGATTTTACCACATATAAGTGCAGCGCTTAACGCAGAATACAATAATTTTTCCACCAAAATAAATCAAAAAAGATTTCTACCGAATATCTTTTTCTTTTTCTAATCATATACGCCACTAAAGGCCTTTCAACAGGGGGTTATAGGCTGTCAGTTTAAAAAAAAAATGGCGCCTGAGGCGGAGTGATCTGAAGTGAACGGGACGTAGCGGAGGAATTAGGTCTGCGCTGGAAGAGCGAGCCGCGGTCCTCATGCGGTTTCTGTGCTGCAGAAAAGTCCCCATAGTGTCCAGTAAGCAATACCGCAGATGGATGAGGGCTGGTGAGAATTAGTTCACATTTTTGTGCAGGGTAAGTGCATAGTGTATTCACCTGTATTGGTGCGCCGCTCTTATGGATGTCGTCACATAAGCGCACAGTGTGTGAAACGTACATACAAAATTTCACCACAACGTAATTTCGTCCATACCGCAAAAAGGTCTTTCCCACATATAACTGCAGCGCTGAATACATTTTGATTTTTCTACAGAAATACGCCACTAAAGGCTTTACCACGTATAAGTGCAACAGTGAACGCTGAATATATTTTTATTTTTCTACTGATATATGTCAACAAAGATTTTTCATGATATAAGTGCAGCAGCGAATGGCGATTGTATATTTCTTTTTCTACTGATATACGTCACTAAATTTTTTTCAATATATAAGTGCAGGAGCGAATGGCAAATGTATATTTCTTTTTCTACTGATATACGTCAATAAAGATATAAGTGAAAACAACCGATAACAAGTACCAATAGTCTAATATGTGTGTCACTGAACGGCTCACAAAAAATACCATACACACATATATAATATAAATACAATCTTTATTGTTTAAAAAGCAACATTCTATGCATGATGAAGGAAAAATACATACAGTGGTCGCAGTGCAGGATAGTACTGCGACAAGTCCAAACCACCATCCCCCCAACATCACCTCCAAAGATAAGTAGAGCATAGCCAGCAAAATAAATCATAAGCCACAATCTCCATGTAGTTATTGTGTAAATTACACATATAAACATAGAAAGCTTATATAATAACTGACCTCACGCTACATCATGTTAACGTACCCATAAGCTGCCATATACAAGATGTTTGCATACCATGGAGTCACCGACAGGCATACCCCAAATGTATGTAGATAGTGCACAAACAGTTAATATTGCGTGCAAAGTCCTAAATGGCAAAAAAAACTATGGTTCATGATGAACATGAAACAAGCATATACTGACCAGGGGTAGTGGGGGAGTGTATTATCCTGCACTGCTACCACTGTATGTATTTTTGCTTTATCATATATAGAATGTTGCTTTTTAAACAATAAAGATTGAATTTATATTACATGTGTGTTAGGTATTTTTGGTGAGCAAGATATAAGTGCAGCAGAGAATGGCGAATGTATATTTCTTTATCTACTGATATACGTCAATAAAGGTTTTCTACATATAAGTGCACCAGCGAATGGCAAATGAGAATATCTAATTCTTGTTGGACAGAAAAAGGCCACTATACGCTTTAACCAGAAAACAATTAAAGAGTGACGTGCGTATATACATTTTTATTGTAGTACTGAAATATGAGCCTATATGCTTTCAACAGAAATAACTGCAACAGTGATGTGTGTATATATTTTCCTTTTTTTAATTAAATAAGTCCCTATACGCTTTCAACAGAAATCACTGTGCAGTGCGTTTAAATGTTTCGTGTATTACTGAAATACTGCCCTATAGTCTTTCACCAGAAATGACTGCTAATCATTTTAGCGTAAATAACAACAAAAATGATCTGTATACATATTTATCTTTTTCCACAGATATAAGCCACTAAAGGCTTTTCAACATAGCACTTGCACCCCAAGAACAAATTTCTGGAATGACAGAACTGTCTAATGGGTATTTGGATCCCCAAATAATCTTTCCCTGCACTTGTAAATTGCTTTTTTTTTCACTATGAGGTTTTTCCTATCACGGCCCTTAGTGCCTTCTGACATCTCTCCCTTCACTCAGAATGCTGGAAAATGTCTGAATCCAAGATGGCTGCTGCATTTATAGGGCTGTGACATCACAGGGCTGGCTGGCTACTGATTGGCTGCATGCATGGCATTATGGGCCATCCCACCTTCCCAGAGTTCCTTGACCCATGTCCTCACATGTGTAGCCTCCATTTTAGCCACCATTTTAGGAAAAATTGTGATTTGTTACGACAATGTTTCCTGAAATTTGTAACGAATTCCACTTCGGCAGCTTCAATTCCCTCATCTCTAGTAACCAATAATAACATCAGCAGGCAACAATACGGTGCACTTTTAGAGATAGCCTATGGCTGCTATTGTTTTTTAACTATAGGCTTGTGGTCAGAATAAACCATTCATGTTCATTTAAAAATATAATATCTGGTAAAAGAGTATCATTGGAGGGAGTAATGTAATCCAAAACACTTGTGCATTATCATCCACCAATAATAATATGGGTGGCTGTAGCGCAAGTAGCAGTACCAGCACTATCAGCAGCAGCATAAATACACTTTTAAAAAGGCTGCTTGTTTCCACAGGCACCATATATCTACCCATAGCCTGCTTAAAAGTGTCCTGCACTGCAGCCTATGTTGCTGTCTCTTTGACATTACTAAGGCTGTCTTAGCATATACCCCTTAAGACGCTTTTCCATTTTTGTTTTTTAGCCCCTGCCTTCCCAGTGCCATAACCTTTTTATTTTTCTGTTAACATAGCTATATGAAGGCTTGTTTTTGCGGAACAAGTTGTACTTTCTAATGGAGCCATTTAATATTATACAATGTAGTGGGAAGCTGGTAAAAATTGATGAGATGAAATTGGAAGAAAATGCAATTCTGCCACAGTTTTATGGGTTTCATTTTTATGGTGTTCACTATATGGTAAAACTGACCTGGGGGAGCCGGATCCAGAGCTAAGCAGAAGCAGCATAGCTGAGCTCCAGCAGCCATAGCCGGGTGCAGCATTATAAAGTGCCCCAGAGGCACCCAAATTGTGCTGGGGCAGACCCCTCTCCCCCCACTCACCCCCAGGAAGACACTAGAGATGACGAGGATGAAGAAAAACCCTGATTTCCCACAAAACTTACCTCTTTCTTCACATCAGCACCGATCCACAATGGCCCCCGGCACATGCAGGAGGCAGCACAGACACCAATGAACTCAAGGAACAAGTGCACCAAGAGGCAGCAGGTCCATGAGGAGATGGTAGGACATATTTCCCCCTGCAAGTTAAACTAGTCATGTGAGTGGGGGTCTGCCCAAAGCTCTCCAGCAGGGGAAAAGTCTGACTTGAGCCCTAATGCAGGCTCTGAACTTGATAGGATCACCCTGTCTGCTATGAAAGTTTAATGGCAGACCTGAAAAGTTCTATACACTCAGATATTCAGTCAGCCTTAAACACTATAAGGGCAGACATCATGGCCATTGGGGATCGCATTGCACACCTTTAGGAAAAGATGGAGGAATTTAAGGAAGCACACAACTCCCTAGTGGATTCTTATAAAGAAATGAGAAACAGGATGAGGTTGCTGCCATGAAACTAACTGACATTAGCATACCTTGAGGATAGGTCTAGAAGAAATAATATTAGACTCAGAAATATCCCTGAAGACATTAAAGAGGACTCTCTCCAGGATTATCTGATAGATCTCTTTACATCAATCCTGCCGGACACCCCAGAGAGGGATTTAATTATAGATAGGGCACACAGAATCCCTAAACCCAAATCTATGCTGGCCAGCACGCCAATGGATATATTAGCTCACCTTCACTTCTTACATTTTAAAAACAAGCTTCTCAGAGAAGCAGGAAGAAAAAAAGACATTCCTGAGTGTTTTAAACACGTTTCTTTCTATGCTGATCTCTCTCCAGCAACTCTAGCCAGGAGGATTGAGCTAAATATACCACAATCTTGAGAGAGAATGGAATCCCATATCGCTGGGGTTTCCCGGTGAATCTTATTGTCAGTAGAAATGGCACTAACTTTATTTTACTTTCTCCATGTCAAGCAGCAAACCTTCTGGAGAGGTGGTCCTTACTCCAGCCACAAGAGGGAGCCAGATCTCCAGGGAAACAGAAGACACCCACGCTGACCCAAGAATGGACTGTGGTGAAATCCATTAAGTGATAAGCGGCAGGGGCAATATTCAAATTTGCGATATTTCATGAATATTTGGGCAAATATTCGTCATAAATTAGTGAATTTGAGAATTTGCCATTATTTTCTTGATTGCGAAAATCAGCAATGTAATATGCACGTATTACATGCACAATACAGGCGTGGGTCACTTTTGCTACATTTTTCAAGCTGCTAGAAGTTTCCTGAGACTGGAGAAAATGGTTGGCACATCAAAACATTACAATAGCTTTCTATGCAGATAGAGTGCTCCAATATATTCACAACTGCACAAATGGTCAATTAATGATGCGCATATTTCGGCACCTTACATGCAACTTTACATTTTAGTAGGTCTGACTACATATTAGTGATTGGTGCACTAAGTATTGTTGCGAACTTGTGACATCACAGCACTATGTCTGTAGCATGTATGGACAGCAGAACCCAGCAGAACCCATCACACTACCTAACACCCTGCACTGGACCCTATCAGCTACACTATATCACTATCTAACCTACACTGACTATCTCCCACTAACTATCTGTAATATATATATATATATATATATATATATATATATATATATATATAAGCTAACTAGCTAACTATCTAATGTAATGTCTCATCAAAGCACAGAGCACAGCAATGCCACTGCTGTCTCTTTCAGAACTGCAAAAAAACTGTAGAAAATGGCTGCTGGGGAGGTTGTTATATAGTAAGGGGTAGGAAAATGTCCTATTTGTTGCTAGGGATGTTGCTAAGCTCAGACAAAGACATTGCAGCCTTCTCATTGGCCCACAAGCAAGAAGCAGGGAGGGATCATGGGTTCAGATGAAGAAAAAAAAAATCTAGAATATTCGTGAATTCGAATATATAGCACTATATTGTAAATCTTCACAAATTCTCAAAGTGGCAATATTCATGATTAAAATTCACAATATGAATATTCGCGCCCAACACGAGTGATAACCTCCATAGGTGCCAACCATGTAAGGTATCTCACCTGCCAACACCATTCTACATTGGGTCTGCTTTCCTCCACTCTTTAGCCATCTCTATATCTCGAAACACACAAATATTTTAGTCCTTGACTTTCTCATCTACTTCGGAGACTCCTCCATATACAGTATGAGCTGTTAGTTGCCTGTTGGAACATCCAATAAGTCATGTCTTTGCGGTGGCTGTTGGACATCCGCCATTAGATAAAATTACGATTTTTCTCCACATATTTTTTTTTTCTTTTTGTTCTTTTTTTCTCAGCTGATGTAGTTGTTTTTACATCGCAAACTGAATCTCCCCCTCTCTCTCCAACCCTACACATGGCAATTGTTACTGGTATTAAGAAACTGTATGGTTTCTTAAAAGTTTTACTTTCCTTGTTTTTTTAGGGTGTCATTACCCGCTTCTGAATTACTGACGCATCTTTGCACTCCATTGTTCTAAATAGCATTGTACATTTTATATGGCAATACAGGGGTTTATGGGCGTGTTCTTAGGTACCTGATACGGCATTAAAGATCTCATCCCTAAATGTCAAAGGGTTGAACAGCCCTTTCAAAAGAGCATTCTTCTGGAAAGAAGTAACTTACTCACATTGTGACATTATAGGTGCCCAGGAAACTCATGTATTGCCTAAAGATAGTTTCAGGATTCAAAATAGGCATTTTCCTCATATTTTTCAATCCCACCCTGAAAAGAAAAAAGCAGGGGTGATGCTAGACATTAACGATATGGTCGCTTTTAAAGTTATATCTACTACTATAGACAGCCAAGGCCGTAACATTATCATTGTCTGTCTAATCGATAATTAGCTTTACACTATGGAATCCATATATGCACCTAATGAATCACAGCTTCACTTCCTTCACCTTCGTCAACAAACTGACACCAATAAGACAGGGGTTTTTAATACTCTGTGATGACTATAATAAAGTTATTGACCCTACGATTGACAAGTCACCTGTGGACAGTAAGGACAAAGACAAAGGGAGTTATTTCACAGCGAGGAGATTTTTGAACCATGGCGCATATTCCATGCGTCTGAAAAAGACTTTACTTTTTTCTCAAGCCCCCATAACTTATATTCCCGCATAGATATGGTATTAGTGGATAAAAGACTACTACAAAATATAATTTCATCAGATATCAGTAGTGATGTCGCGAACATAAAATTTTCCGTTCGCGAACGGTGAACGCGAACTTACGCAAATGTTCGCGAACATGCAAACAGAGCGAACCGCCATAGACTTCAATAGACAGGCGAATTTTAAAACCCACAGGGACTCTTTCTGGCCACAATAGTGATGGAAAAGTTGTTTCAAGGGGACTAACACCTGGACTGTGGCATGCCGAAGGGGGATCCATGGCAAAACTCCCATGGAAAATTACGTAGTTGACGCAGAGTGTGGTAAATTGAATTCGCAATGCGATTAATATAACCTGCATTAATCGCATTGCGAATTAAACTTAGAGCTGGGTTCCTAATGGTTGTATTGCTAGAATATAACGAAGATTGAGAATATAGTGCTATATTCTTTATCTTCGTTATATTCTAGCAATACAACCATTAGGAACTCAGATCTAAGTTGTAATCGCAATGCGAATATTACAGGTTATATTAATCGCATTGCGATTTACAATTACTAACACTGCAGCTTCAGAATGAATCTAAGATGGATGCTGTCCTTGCGTTTAGATAGGAGGTAGGACGGTCTGGGAAGGAGGGTATGCTGATTGGCTGGAATGTGTCTGCTGACTGTGAGGTACAGGGTCAAAGTTTGCTCAATGATAAAGTATAGGGGCGAACGCGAACATCAAATATGTTCGTCCGCCGCGGCGGACACGAACAAGCTATTTTCGCCGGCGAATAGTTTGGGACATCTCTAGCTATCAGTACCATAACTTGGTCCGACCATGCCCCTATCTTATAATCATTAACCTACAATATTCTCCCTCGCGAGCCCCGAGGAGATTGAATAATTCCATTTTGAATAACCCTGAATACTTACCTCTATTCCGCACTGCTCTGCAGGAATATTTTAATCTTAATAACTCATCTGAGGTCTCATTGTCCACAATCTGGTGAGTTGACAAAGCGGTTATGAGGGCTATCTTTCTAAAATACTCTGCTTTGGAAAAGAGAAAGAGAAATCAAAAGATTGAACTACTCATAGGCAGGATTAGACAAGTAGAGCATGACAACCAAAAATCTCGCAAAATTACCTTTGCAACCCAATTGAAAAATGGAAGATATGAGCTACATGCAATAATGCAATCCAGATTTGAGTTCCACCTCCACAAATCCAAATCCATGTATTACTATTGCGGAAACAGAGCTAATAAATAGAGTTGAGCGAACACCTGGAAGTTCGGGTTCGCCGCGTTCGGCTGAACTTCATCGCAAAGTTCGAGATCAGGACCCAAACTTGACCCAATCTTGCCCCCAAACCAGAATCCCATTCAACCCGAACCCCAAGTCAATGGGGACCCGAACTGTGGGGCACTAAAATGGCTCTAAAAAAAAAACCTGAAAGGGCTAGAGGTCTGCAAAAGGAAGAAAAATGGGGGCAAGAGCTGGACAATTGCCCTGCAAACAAATGTAGACAGGGAAATGACAATTGGCCTGCAAACAAATGTGGATAGGGAAAATACTTAAAATAACATAAAATACATAAAAATTGAAAATAATATTTTTGAACTAGGAGGAGGAGGTCTATATGGAGTAGGAGGTTGAGGAGGTGGTGGACGCAGCTGTGTAGGTGGAAGTGGTGGTGGAGAAGGTAGTCGCCAACAACACTTTTTTTTTAAATTTTTTAATTTGGGTAGACCCCAAAACATTTGGAAATATATAAAAGAAAACAAAGAGAAAGTGCGCTGGAGAATAACAAAGGCTGGGTGAATCCGGTATACATGTCTATTCTGCACAAGGTACGGACAAGTCCTATGAGGTCCATGCCTGGTTCATTTTAACCAGTTCATGAATGCGTCAGAGAAATCATCCAACAGGAAGCTGATTTCTCTACTCCAGAACAAGAATTTATTATATCCCTACTATCTTTTGTGTTAAAAAATAACTATTTTCTTTTTTTAAGACCAATTTTATCTTCAGACCTCTGGGACAGCCATGGGCTGTAATGTGGCACCTACCTTTGCAGTCTTATACATGAATCATTTTGAGAACTGCATAGTGTACACTAATGAGATATTCCGCCAATACATGAAATGTTGGTATAGATATATATCGATGACGTCTTCTGTTTTTGGCAGGGTCCATTGGAGGTTTTACATGCTTTTCATGACACCATCAACTCGGCCACAGACTCCATTTCTCTCTCCCTCGACTGCAGCAATACCGAAATTTCCTTTCTGGATGTACTTCTTCAGGTAAGAGACAATATCCTACACACTGACCTTTATAACAAACCCACAGATAGGAATAGCTTGTTGAGACACAATTCATTTCATCCTCCAGGGTTGATACGTTTTCTTCCACGTTCACAGCTCATGAGAGTCAAACGTATTGTGTCAGATCCTTACATCTCCAATTCCCGACTATCAGAAATGTCAAACAAATTCCTAACCAGAGGTTTTCCACAACATGTGTTACAGGACCACATCCAAAAAACTGCTAATTTATCCAGAACTGATTTACTCAGACCAAGACTTCCGAAAACTGACTGCAAACAGACACGTATTCCATGCGTCTCCACATTCTCCCATTTGAGCCATGAGATCAAACGTATCATTTACAAACATTGGTCCACACTATCAGTTAATTTTCCAAACATTTTTTATGAGAAACCCCTTATGTCCTATAAGAGGGCAAAGAACATTAAAGACAAAATTGTGCGATCTGATCTTGGCTCCAGAAAAGAACACAGTATCCAAAGCACCATTACTGGTACTATCAACAAGGGAACATATCCCTGTTTATGTTGCGCACAATGTGGCAACGTCACCAAAGGTCCCTCCTTCACGCACCTATCCACCGGTAAGACATACAATATCCAGGGACATTTTTCTTGCCTTTCCAGCTTTGTAGTCTACTTTATTAAATGTCCCTGTGGCCTCGGATATGTTGGCGAAACAATTCAAAAAATTAAGGACCGTATATCCCAACACAAATCCAACATACGTACCAAAAAAATCGAGGCCGCCCTAGTACAACACTTCATCACACATAATCATGCAGTCAGTCAGCTTCGTTTTCAGGTCATCGATTGGATACCCCCTCTAAGACGAGGTGGTAATCGTGAACTGCAGTTACAGGAGAGAGAGATGTCGTGGATCCGACGTCTCAATACCCTCCAAACTATTGTACTCAATAAAGATTATGTTTTAGAATATTAAATTGCTTTATTTTCTTCTTCTCTTTTAATAAATATAATTTTTCCTTTACTTTCCCTTCAGGGCCAGAGCCGTCTAATAACGGGTGGCGACACCCGTGAAGCACGCCCTTGCATGGTGGGTTCCTGGTGTTGGCATACATCACTTCCTCATGCTGGCATATCAGTATCTATTCCAAGGTTGAAATAATTGCATATAAACAGCGGTATGGTAGTGCATATACAATTTGCAAATTGAAGGAAAAAGAACATGCAAGTTCTCCTGTACATGCCTATTAGAATTGTATTTGTTTCCTTTTACTGCATTCTGTACGTTTCCCTATTATAAAATACTTTCTGAGATCGCTCATGCGAAACCAATTGCTATATATGGGATGCCCACTAGCGACATTTATTTTGCACAATCAGGCATCACTATATTGCACTTTGCAATCATGCTTGTCTATATTGTTCAATTATTAATGCGCACGCGCCATACACATTCCCTTGAACTTCATATAGCCACTTTCCAGTCTTGCCCATCACGTATCAATGGGGCTTTCCCTAGCCCAATATGGCCACTTTATGTCTTCCTGTCCATATTGCGCATGCGCGCCGACGCGCGTCACCATACACATCACCTGACCGGGTTAGCACCTATCAGGGACACCGAGCAATATCGCGAGATTTAGAGCGCATGTCTGTCCCCCACTGACGAATATAGAGCGAATAGGCCTATTTAAATGGCGAATACCAGCGCCATCACCATGCCGGTCACTCGCACCTCCTTTGGTCACTCCTGCATACAGACTGCTCCTTACCTTATAGGAATAGTTATATTTCCCTCTGTTTTTACACAAGCTGTGTTTCTGTATATACAACTATTACTCCTATTGTTGCCCCGACTGTTATACACAACATGCGATTTGTTGCCACCTGGTGGTCCCACTATATTGATGTGCAATGTACCCACATCATTATTTGTCATTTTTGAGTCAGAATATGTACCTTTCGATATGTATTTGTATATATTAAGGAAGTATTAGCAGCAATATATCATGTATTTCATTTATATTATTTCTTCCGTCCCATGAATTGAATGGGAGCACATATCCCCTTTTGATCTTATATATGACTCATTACTTGACTCATATGTATTGATATACTTATTTATATATATGTCCTATTATATGACTTATATATTTATGGATTGATGTACTGATATATACATTATTTTTTACATCAGCCTGATGAAGGGCATCCTTTTTGCCCGAAACATTGCTTCATGTACCACCATGTCCGGTTAAACAAATAAAAATCCACTAAGCAAAATTTTGGAGTGCCGTCTGAATTGCTTGATATACTTATCATAGTTCCGAGAGGTGGAGCTAGGAACATACCTGACGTGCACCCATCACCAGTCAGCAACAGATTGAGTGCTGTGATCATCTCCAGTTTCGTATACTTTATGGTTCATTTTAATGAACGCCCCCTGCCATGCTAAACACACGTTCAGACAATACACTGGCTGCAGGGCAGGCCAGCACCTTTAAGGCATAAAGGGCAAGCTCAGGCCAATTTGTATACCCAGAAGTTGAATGATGCAGACCCATCAGTTAGTACGTGTAGGCGTGTGTACACATACTGTTCCACCATGTTGCTGAAATGCTGCCTCCTGCTAAGACTTTCCATATCAGCTGGTGGTGCTGGTTCTTGTGGCGTGCTGACAAAGCTTTTCCACATTTCGGCCATGCTAACCCTGCCTTTTGAGGTTCTGGCGGTGCCCAAGTTGCGTTGGTGACTTCTTCCTCCTCCGCTGTCTTCGCCTTGTGCTTCCACTGAGGCCCTGATGTCAGGTGGGAATCCCATCAGCAGCATGTCTACCTGCGTGCAGAATATATTTTCCATCAGGTATGCAGTGCAGGGGTAGTTTGAAAGAAAAAAGGGGTACAGATCACCCAACAATCTAAACGCCGCCGAATTTACAGAATATATTTCCCAGTCAGGTATGCAGTGCAGGGGTAGTTCGAAAGAAAAAAGGAGTATAGATCACCCAACAATCTAAACGCCACCGAATTTAAGAATGTATTTCCCAGTCAGGTATGCAGTGCAGGGGTAGTTTGAAAGAAAAAAGGGATACAGATCACCCCGCAATCGAAACACCACTGAAATTACAGAATATATTTCCCAGTCAGGTATGCAGTGCAGGGGTAGTTTGAAAGGAAAAAAGGGGTATAGATACCCCAGAAATCTAAACGCCGCCAAATTTACATACTATATTTCCCATTCAGGTATGCAGTGCAGTGGCAGGTTGAAAGAAAAAAGGGTTACAGATCACCTGCAATCTAAATGCAGCATAATTTACAGAATGTATTTCCCTGTCAGGTATGCAGTGCAGGGGTAGTTTGAAAGAAAAAAGGGGTACAGATATCCTAGCAATCTAAATGCCGCCAAATTTGCAGAATATATTTCCCAGTCAGGTATGCAGTGCAGGGGTAGTTTGAAGGAAAAAAAAGGAGTACAGATCACCCCGCAATCTCAACGCCGCCAAATTTACTGAATATATTTCCCAGACAGGTATGCAGTGCAGGGGTAGTTTGAAAGAAAAAAAGGGTACAATTAAAATGCCGCCAAATTTACAAAATATATTTCCCAGTCAGGTATGCAGTGCAGCAGGAACACACCCTCTAAGCCATTTGTAAATGATTGGCCTGATAACCGTGGAAATGTCCGACCCCCCCCACCCCCCCGCAGAATCTAACCGATCGATTTACTGAATTGATTTATTGATTTCCCTTTTCCCTGTCAGATACACAGCGCAGTCCGCAGTGGTACTTGACCTCCAAAAAAGTGAATCTGTCCTCCCTGAATCTAACAGATAGATATACTAATACTGAATTGATTTCCCTGTCAGATATGCAGTGCCGGTGTCATAAAGAGAAAAAATTGCTTTACACAAGTATGTGAAAGACGAATTTTATAGAATTATATTTACTGTTAGGTATGCAGTCGAGTAGAAACACACCCTCCAAGCCACTTGTGGAAATGTTCCCCCCAGAATCTAACAGATTGATTTACTGAATTGATTTCCCTGTCAGATACACAGCACAGGCCGCAGGGGTACTTGACCTCCAAAAAAAGTGAAATTGTCCCCTCAGAATAAAACAGATGGATTTACTGAATTGATTTCACTGTCAGGGATGCAGTGCAGGCCACAGGGGTACTTGACTGCCAAAAAAAGTGAATTTTTCTCCCCAGAATCTAACAGATGGATTTACTGAATTGATTTCACAGTCAGATATGGAACACAGTTTACTGAAAAAAATGTGAATATTTCACCCCCTGGGGCCCTGAACTCAGTCGGATTACCTATAATATTTTCCCTTCCCCTGGCACATATGCATTGCAGGTGCACTTAAAAAATGGGTATATGTGGCCCACTGAACTACAAGAACAGGATTAAATTATTGTCCCTGGCACATATGCAGATGGAAGTGCGCTGCACTTGCATAAAATGGCTGCCGGCGTTTTCTGTGTCTCTGGGCTCAGAGCAGGGTACAAAAATGTTGCATTGCACCCAAAAAAAAAAAAAAAATTGCTGTAGATCGCAGACTTAACACCAAGCTCTCATATCAGATTCTTTCCTAATCTCTCCCTCACAGCAGCAGCATCCTATCCATACACTAGTAAGTGCTAGCGTGACGAGCGGCACTACGCGACTTGAGCTTATATAGAGGCCGGGTCACATGCTGCACTGGCCAATCACAGCCATGCCATTAGTAGTCATGGCTGTGATGGCTTCTAAGGGCACACATCTTAAACGCTTGTTGATTGGCTGCCCTGCAGCCATTTAACAAGCTTTATTAAACGGCCAAACAAAGAACTCGAACCCGAACTTTTACGGAAAAGTTCGGGTCCGGGTACCAAAAACCTTAAAGTCCGGTACAAACCCGAACTTTACAAATCAGGTTCATTCAACACTACTAATTAGCAAACAGGATTGAGGCTAAATCTTCCAAATCTAGGATCCCCTTTTTATACGGCAGAGCAGGTAAGAAATTTATAAATCCACAAGAAATAGCTGATGAATTTGCCTCATACTACTCTAAATTGTATAATCTCGCCCTAGACACTGATACTCCTCAACCAAATGAAAGTCAATAGGAGAACCCGAGTATTAAACCAGGCACCTCCTGCTCTGAAGAGGGGAGGGTGCCTGGTTCATAGGAAAAGGTCAGAAATTGATGAAAACACCTCCAAAATGGTTCAGGAACAGCATAGGGAGTATGTCTGGATGCATCTTGAAGAAGATCTAAAAGATTGTAGGTGAGGGCCTGCTGGTGAGCTGACTCTCTAAAAGGTTGTAGGTGACGGCCTGCAGGTGAGGTGACCCTGTAAAACATTATATGCGAGGACCTGCAGGTGAGCTGACCCTATAAAAGATTGTAGGTGAGGGCCTGCTGGTGAGCTGACCCTGTAAAACAATATATTAGAGGGCCTGCAGGTGAGCTGAATCTTTAAAATAATTTACTGTAGGTGTGGGCCTGCTGGTGAGCTGACCCTCTAAAAGGTTGTAGGTGAAGGCCTGAAGGTGAGCTGACCCTGTAAAACATTATATGCGAGGGCCTGCAGGTGAGCTGACCCTGTAAAACATTATATGCAAGGGCATGCTGGTGAGCTGACCCTCTAAAAGGTTTTAGGTGAGGGCTTTGGCTACTGAGACTGGACTTGGTGGAAGACAGGGTGGTGCTTAACCGACTGGAAGCATTATCTGCTGCAATTCAACCGACCACCTGGTCGACCTGGTCTGATTTCAAGAGTGGTGTCCTGCGCCGCTCTGCTAACTGGGACATGAAGCTAGGTATCATGGATGATTGTTTTTCTTTTGCTCTGGTAGCATGCACAGTTCCAACGCACCCAGGGCCACGGCCTCTACGTGCACCATCAGCATCACAGGCACTTCCGTACGGGAACTTACTGTTCTGGCATTTTGGGCGGGGCTAAATTGTGAACAGCCATGTAAAACCTAAAGGTACTCGTTGGAATTTGGGCCCCTTTGCTCACCCAGGCTGCAAAAAAGTGTCACTCATGTGGTATCGCCGTACTCAGGAGAAGTAGGGCAATGTGTTTTGGGGTGTATTTTTACATATACCCATGTTGGGTGAGTGAAATATCTCTGTAAATTGACAACTTTGTATAAAAAAATTAGAAAGTTGTCGTTTACAGCGATATTTCTCACACAAAGTATGGGTATATATAAAAATACACCCCAAAACACATTGCCCTACTTCTCCTGAGTTCGGCGATACCTCATGCGTGACACTTTTTTGCAGCCAAGATGCACAAAAGGGCCCAAATTCCCATGAGTACCTTTAGTATTTCACAGGGCATTTTTACGCATTTGGATTCTCACGCTTTAGGACCCCTAAAATGCCAGGGCAGTATAAATACCCCACATGTGACCCTATTTTGGAAAGAAGACACCCCAAGGTATCCCGGAGGGGCATGGCGAGTTCACAGAAAAAAACATTTTTGGCACAAGTTAGCGGAAATTGATATATATATATATTTTTTACAAAGTCTCATATTCCACTAACTTGTGATAAAAAATTAAATTTTGCATTAAATCACCATACCCCTCATGAAATACCTTGGGGTCTTCTTTCTAAAATGGTGTCACATGTAAGGTGTTTGTACTGCCCTGGCATTTGAGGGTCTCCACAATCATTACACGTATGGCCAGGATTAGGAGTTTCTGCGATTCTCCTTATATTGAGCATACGGGTAATGAGATTTTATTTTTTCGTTCAGCCTCTGGGTTGAAAAAAGAAAAAAAATGAACGGCACAGATTTTTTCATTCGCATCGATCATCGTGGATGAAAAAATCTCTGACAAAATCAGTGACTGCGGTGCGGTGCGGTGGGCTGGGCGCTAACTACCTAACAAGTAGCTAACTAACTGGCTGTGATAAGGGAGCCTTAGGCCCCATTCACACGTCCGCAATTCTGTTTTCGGAACATTCATTTCTATGGGGACAGACTTTGTCCCGCTCGGATCCGGAATTGCAGATCCGCACTTACGGGTCTGCACTTCCGTTCCGCAAAAATATAGAACATGTCCTATTCTTGTCCGCAATTGCGGACAAGAAAAGGCATTTTCTATATAGTTCTGGCAATGTGCGGATCTGCAAAGTGCGGAAAGTACATTGCCGATGTCATGTGAATGGAGCCTTACAGGGCAGTGATCAGTGACAGGTGGGTGATCAGGGAGTTAACAAAGGGTTAATAAGTGATGGGGGGGGGGGTGTAGTGTGGTGCTTGGTGCTACTTTACATAGCTACCTGGTCCTCCAGAGGACCACCAGAGGACCAGGTTGCAGGTATATCAGACGCTGTTAACAAAACAGCATCTGATATGCCGGTTTGATGCGATTTAATTCACATCTACAGCCTGCCAGCGATTGATCAACGCTGGCAGGCTGTAGTATCACTGCCGAGCTGTACACTGCTGTGAATGTGCGCGCGCGTTCACAGCAAATCTCGCCTCTCGCGAGATGTCGCGCGGATGCGTCCAGGAGGAACAAACCTGCCGCCGCCTGGATGCATCCGTGCGTTCAGCAGTCGGGAGGCGGTTAAGCGCACACCTTACACTTCAGATGTTGGACTGGTAATGTCACTGTCAGAAGCGGACACCATCTATTGTAAAAGTACGCTGTATGTCACAGATAAAATATTTTCAGCGCACACGTTACACAATAGATGTTGCGCGACTAATATCACTGTCCACAGCGGACAACGTCTATGGAAAAAGTACACTGAATGTCACAGATATTTTTGGGATGCACACACTTTACACAGGAGATATGCCGCAGATAATTTAACTGTCCGCAGCAGCCTATTAGACACTATTTAGCGCAGCATGCGCTTAAAAAATATATTGCTGCTGTCACACGCAATAGTCCTTAAAAGGACTTTTGGGTCTCTGAAAAGTTTTTCTAATAAAAATAGCATAGCAGCCAAGAAATGTGCGGGGAGGAGACTCGAACATTGCGCTCGAGTATACGTAGTAATCGACTGAATACCACTATGTAAAGCGATGCTCGAGCCGAGCTAGAGTTTGGCCGAGCATGCTCGCTCAACACTAGTATTAACCTCTCTCAAACTAAACAAATCACCAGAGCCAGACAGGTTAACCAATCAGTACTACAAGACATTTTTGCTGATCCTCTGTCCATAACTGTAGGGATGTTTCCAGCAATTGTTTGGAAGCAATCCTATTTGCAAGGAATTACTCTTAGCTCTAATAGTCACACTTCCAAAAGCAGGCAAACCTCCTGACCCTCTAGTAAATTTCCGCCCCATATCATTACTCAATTCCGATCTCAAGATCTTTTCTAAATTATTGTCCAATAGATTGATAGATATTTTGCCTACTTTAATAAATAATGACCAGGTTGGATTTGTGAAAAATAGACAGACATCTGACGCTACCAGAAGATTTATTGATCTCCTGCATATAATATGGAGACATGGAACGCCTTCTCTGCACCTATCTTTGGATGTGGAGAAGGTGTTCAACAGGGTTTATTGGGGCTTTCTGAGAGCTACTTTATTAAAATTTCAAGGAAGCTTCTTTTTAGCCATCCTAGCTCTTTATTCTTTCCCCAATGCGATATACCCTGGGCTTTCTATCCTCTAGGTTTGACATTACGAATTGAACCCGACAAGCAGGGTCGTAACGATCGCAGTCTCAGGGGGTGAGACTGTGACAGGGCCTGGCAGGGGGAGGCGGTCCGCTGTACTCACATGTAATGGAGAGCTCATCGGTGAGCTCCATTACATGTATAATATGAGGCAAGGTGGGGGAGGTTTGCGCAGAGGGGGGAGCAGGAAGAGTGGGGACTAGCGCACTCGCTCACATACACTCGGCCGTCACTGCTGGGCTGTCTTCAGATCAGTGAAGCAGGAGCTCCAGAGGTCCCCCTGCTGGTCGCACATTGCACTGCTGGCTGTGGGAGGAACTCTGAAGGCCCGTAAATCTGCCTCCAGCACAGCCAGCAGGGCGATGTGAATGTTGCTGCATGACATCAGGAAAGAGGGTAAGTATGTGTTTTTTTTTTACTAACACTGCAGACTGGGGCAAAAGGGGGTGGGGCACATATACTACTACTACTACTACTACTGTGAGGGGGGCACATATAAAGACATATCTTTGAGGGGGTACATATATCAACTATTGTGAAGAGGGGCACATAATCTGGCATAACCACTGTGAGGGGCACATATGTGGGCATATCTAATGTGAGGGGCACATAGTCTGGCATAACCAATGTAGGGGGGCACATATCTGGCATAACTACTGTAAGGGGGGCACATATAAAGGCATAACTATGAGGGGGCACATATGAAGGTATAACTACTATGAGGAGGGCACATAATCTGGCACAACCACTGTGAGGGTCACATATCTGGGCATATCCACTGTGAGAGGCACATATTTGGGCATAACTACTGTGAGCGGGCACATATCTGGGCATAACCACTGTGAGGGGGCACATATCTGGGCATAACTACTGTGAGGGGGCAAATATCTGGCATGAATTCCATGAGGGGGCTCATATCTAGCATTTCTACTGTGGTGAGGGGGACACATATTTGGCATAACTAATGTGACAGGTACAAAGGTGGGCATAACTGCTCTGAGGGGCCACAAGAAGGACATAACTTTTGTGAAGGGACCACAAGGTGGGCTTAATTACTGTGAGCGGCCACAAGGTAAGCATTAGTACTGTGTGGTAGCACTTAGGGGAAATGTCCTAAATTACCCTGCTATACATTGGCATGGCTCAGTCTACCAGTCCAGCACAGTGCCCCCTGCTGGTAGTTTCATAAGGGCAGTCACCATCACTTCCTTATGTGATTATTCTTTTTTTTCTCTATCACCACAGGCATCTTGTTCTGGATCCAACGAACATCACGCCGACGACAGCGACACCCTAGGCGAAGTAGGACCAGATTTTATTAGGACTGGGTGAGTGTAGCCATGCATTGGGCTTAGGGCTCTTTAACACAAGCGGATCCCGTGTGGCTAATCCGCTGCGTGAATGAGAGCCAAGCCCCGCTCCGGACAGCAGAGACATGGAGCATTAACATGACTAATAATGCTCTTTGCCTCTCTGATCTTTTTGCTACAAAATCACGGTGACAACTTTATCTCCCTGTGATTTTGTAGTAAAAAGGTCACAGAGAGGCACGGAGTATTATCATTCATGTTACTACTCCATTTCTCTGCTGTTCGGAGAGGGGCTTGTCTCTCATTCACGCAGCGGACTAGCCGCACAGGAAAGAGCCCTTAGTAAAAAAAATCTGCCACTTATTTGTAAAAATGGGGGGGGGGGGGATCCAAAGTTTGCACTGGGCCCCATAATACTCTAGTTACGCCACTGCCGACAAGGGTGTCTCATGTCCCCTCTCACTTTCGCTTTGATCATGGAACCCCTAGTAAAAAACATTCGAAGCTCACCCGAGATCACTGGGATTAAATCTAGAGATGTTACTAATAAAGTTGGTCTATTTGCAGATGATACTATTTTGGTCTTATCAAATCCCTCCCAATTCTTGATTGCAGCTAGTTGTATTATTAATTGCTTTAGCAAAGCCTCCTATTGTAAAATTAATGTGAACAAATCAGAAATATTACCAATGAATATAGACCACGTAACGTACTCCGAAATTTGAAAACACAATTTAACTTTTAATGGGCCAAAACCGACTTGCCATATTTGGGAATAGTGCTCTCTTATTCACCATCCACACTCTTTCAAACTAACTGTCTTGCATTATTAGAGGAGGTTAAGAATAAAATGTCCTCATTGAGGCTGTTTGGCATCTCATGGTTGGGGAGGATTGCTGTGGCCAAGATGGTACTTCTACCAAGGATCCTATATATTTTTAGAAATGTACCAATATTTATCTCAATCTCCTAAAGTATATCCAAACCTTGCAAAACTTGTTTATGCAGTTTGTGTGGGGTGGGAAGAGACCATGGGTCAAGGTGGACAACCTGTTTTCCCATATTCATCAGGGTGGGGTGAACTGCTCAAGTCAAAGATAATAAACGATGGTTCCAGCACTCTTAATGTAGTTGTGTTGATTTTTTCTTTATTTTGTGGTAACCAAATAACACATAGGGACAAATTCTTTCAATTCAGGACAGTTGACGCGTTTCGAACAGAAAGTTCTTAATCGTAACTGAATTGAATGCCAAAATCAGGAAATCATCTATTTGTTTTTTTGTTTTTTTATTCTGACTTTACTTATACCGTGTCTTTTTTAAAATATTTTAATAGACTTGGGTATTTTAATGCAACATGATTGATTTCTGCATGGTTATATTATGTATTTTTTATATGTGTCTTTCTGAATGCAGCTTTCATGTGTGTCATATGACAGAACTATGAATGCCCTACATGGTAGGTGGAGTGTGTCTCCGCTCCCCTTCCCCCACGCAGTGAAGGATGGAAAAACCATTTAAAACTCCTGAGTTTGGCATTCAATTCCGTTACGAATAAGAACTTTCTGTTCGAAATGCGTCAACTGTTCTGAAGTGAGAGGATTTGTCCCTATGTGTTATTTGGTTACCACGAAATAAAGAAAAGTGCTGAAACCATCTTTTATTATCTTTGACTTGAGGACTAGCCTGCTTTGTTCCATGCACAAGGGGTTGGAAATACAAGGTGAGCTGGAAATTTTATATATGGGGTGAACTGCCCATCTCTATCTTTATACTATAAATCCATGATACTGGCCCAACTGAAACAATTGTGGATTGGAGATGTATCAAAAAAATGGGTTCAGATTGAGCTTGGCCTATTAAGGGGACACAGCATTCACACTTTCTTATGTTCCTATTTTTTATACAAGCAGGCAAATAAGGTGAGTTTGTGAGCGTTCACGTGTTTGATTTGTAAGGTCTTGCAAAGGTGAGTAATTAGGGTGTGGCTGTCAAATTTGGAGAAGTTAAATAGCCCGCCTTAAGGGCAGCTCAGTCCTTTGAACCCTGAGGGAAAAAAAGCAGACTGTTTTGAGAGCTCCATTTATACAAGCAGTCAAATAACGCGAGTTTGTGAGCGTTCGCGTTTTTTATTTTCACGTGTGTGTTTCTATTAAGTGTGTGACTTTAGATTAATGAACTTTAGATTCAGGGACTTTAGTGGGGGACTGCAGTAAATCAGTTTCTTATCACTACATTATATAGTATTGTTCTCTTTTCTTGAGTAATCCACATTTAGTATGTGTTCCATTATTGACAACGCAGTCCAGTGCACATCTTGTCTAATGTATGGAGTCCTGGAACAGCCGTTTGAGGGTGCATATCTTTGTTCAAAATGTGAGCAAATTGCCCATTTGAAAACGCACATAGAGTATCTAACCTAGCGAGTCTCAACACTGAGAGGTGTTAACAATAGAGATGTCCCAAACTATTCGCCGGCGAACAGTTCCCGGCGAACATCGCTTGTTCGCGTTCGCCGAGGCGGGCGAACATATGCAATGTTCAGTCCGCCCTCTATACATCATAATTAAGCAAAATTTGACCCTGTACCTCACAGTCAGCCGACACATTCCAGCCAATCAGCATACCCTCCCTCCCAGACCCTCCCATCTCCTATCAAAAAGCAAGGACAGCATCCATCTTAGCTTCATTCTGAAGCTGCAGTGTTAGTTAGAGCAGGGAGACTGCTGCTCCTGCATAATTAATATAGGGATTCTAGGGAAAGCGTTAGCTACAAGTGTTCGGTGTCCACTCCAGACCTCAAAGACTCATCTGCTGTAAGGACAGCGTCCTTACAGAACCCCAAAAAGCCCTTTTTAGGGCTGGTACATAAGTCTGCTTTAGTTTATTTTTTTATATATTATATTGCAGTTGCCTGCCCGTGTGTCAGAGGCCACAGGCCCACAGACTGTACTGTGTGCACACCACTCATACAGTGAAGAGATGCTGCTGAATTAATATAGGAATTCTAGGAAAAGTGTTAGCTACTAGTGTTCTGTGTCCACTCCAGTCCTCAAAGACTCATCTGCTGTAAAGACAGCATCCTTACAGCACCCCAAAAAGCCGTTTTTAGGGCTTGTACATCAGTATGCTTTTTTTTAATATATATATTATATTGCAGTTGCCTGCCCGTGTGTGAGAGGCCACGGGCCCACAGACTGTACTGTGTGCACACCACTCATATAGTGAAGAGAGTGCTGCTGCTGCTGAATTAATATAGGGATTTTAGGTAAAACGTGAGCTACTAGTGTTCTGTGTCCACTCCAATACTCAAAGACTCATCTGCTGTAAGGACAGCGTCCTTACAGCACCCCAAAAAGCCCATTTTAGGGCTGGTACATCAGTCTGCTTTTTTTTTAGATATATATATATATATATATATATATATAAATATATATATTATATTGCAGTTGCCTGCCCGTGTGTGAGAGGCCACAGGCCCACAGTACTGTACTGTGTGCACACCACTCATATAGGATATAGGGTGGCACAGTACCTTGCAGATAAAAAAGTCATTTAATTTTTACCCTTTATTATAATTTCAGTTGCCTGCCAGTGTGTATCAGGCCCACAGACTGTACTGTGCCCACTTCCAGTGCCCACCACTCATATCGGGTGGTACAGTACCTTGCAGATAAAAAAGTCATTTCATTTTTACCCTTTTATATAATTTCATCAGGGGCTTGGCTGTGCTAATTGTCACCCCTAGAAACTCAGGATAGCAATTTCTATATTTTATTAAGGGGTTAAATACAATTGCCCAAATACCAATCCCCTAAATCTGGTGTTCCAGCTTTGGCTAGACAAGTATAATACTGTCTGCTGTGCGGCAAAGGATAGGTTATTTTCTGTGGTGAAATTCAATTGCCAAAATAACAATACCCTGAATCTGGTGTCCCAGCTGTTGCAGGCAAAGTTTCATAGTGTTCGCCAAAATATATATTTTGTTCTGGGGTGAAAATAATTTACCAAAATAGCAATACCCTGAATCTGGTGTCCCAGCTGTTGCAGACCAGGTTTCATAGTGTCCGCCAAAAAATATATTTTGTTCTGGGGTGAAATTAATCTGCCAAAATAGCAATACCCTGAATCTGGTGTCCCAGCTGTTGCAGTCCAGGTTTCATAGTGTCCGCCAAAACATATATTTTGTTCTGGGGTGTAATTCACTTGCCAAAATAGCAATACCCTGAATCTGGTGTCCCAGCTGTTGCAGGCCAGGTTTCATAGTGTCCGCCAAAACATATATTTTGTTCTGGGGTGAAATTAATCTGCCAAAATAGCAATACCCTGAATCTGGTGTCCTAGCTGTTGCAGGCCAGGTTTCATAGTGTCCGCCAAAACATATATTTTGTTCTGGGGTGAAATTAATCTGCCAAAATAGCAATACACTGAATCTGGTGTCCCAGCTGTTGCAGGCCAGGTTTCATAGTGTCCGCCAAAACATATATTTTGTTCTGGGGTGTAATTCACTTGCCAAAATAGCAATACCCTGAATCTGGTGTCCCAGCTGTTGCAGGCCAGGTTTCATAGTGTCCGCCAAAACATATATTTTGTTCTGAGGTGAAATTAATTTGCCAAAATAGCAATACACTGAATCTGGTGTCCCAGCTGTTGCAGGCCAGGTTTCATAGTGTCCGCCAAAACATATATTTTGTTCTGGGGTGTAATTCACTTGCCAAAATAGCAATACCCTGAATCTGGTGTCCCAGCTGTTGCAGGCCAGGTTTCATAGTGTTCACCAAAACATATATTTTGTTCTGAGGTGAAATTAATTTGCCAAAATAGCAATACACTGAATCTGGTGTCCCAGCTGTTGCAGGCCAGGTTTCATAGTGTCCGCCAAAACATATATTTTGTTCTGGGGTGAAATTAATTTGCCAAATTAGCAATACCCTGAATCTGGTGTCCCAGCTGTTGCAGGCCAGGTTTCATAGTGTCCGCCAAAACATATATTTTGTTCTGGGGTGAAATTAATCTGCCAAAATAGCAATACCCTGAATCTGGTGTCCCAGCTGTTGCAGGCAAGGTTTCATAGTGTCCGCCAAAACATATATTTTGTTCTGGGGTGTAATTCACTTGCCAAAATAGCAATACCCTGAATCTGGTGTCCCAGCTGTTGCAGGCCAGGTTTCATAGTGTCCGCCAAAACATATATTTTGTTCTGAGGTGAAATTAATTTGCCAAAATAGCAATACACTGAATCTGGTGTCCCAGCTGTTGCAGGCCAGGTTTCATAGTGTCCGCCAAAACATATATTTTGTTCTGTGGTGTAATTCACTTGCCAAAATAGCAATACACAGAATCTGGTGTCACAGCTGTTGCAGGCCAGGTTTCATAGTGTTCGCCAAAACATATATTTTGTTCTGGGGTGAAATTAATCTGCCAAAATAGCAATACCCTGAATCTGGTGTCCCAGCTGTTGCAGGCCAGGTTTCATAGTGTCCGCCAAAACATATATTTTGTTCTGTGGTGAAATTAATTTGCCAAAATAGCAATACCCTGAATCTGGTGTCCCAGCTGTTGCAGGCCAGGTTTCATAGTGTCCGCCAAAACATATATTTTGTTCTGGGGTGAAATTAATTTGCCAAAATAGCAATACACTGAATCTGGTGTCCCAGCTGTTGCAGGCCAGGTTTCATAGTGTCCGCCAAAACATATATTTTGTTCTGGGGTGAAATTAATTTGCCAAAATAGCAATACCCTGAATCTGGTGTCCCAGCTGTTGCAGAACAGGTTTCATAGTGTCCGCCAAAACATATATTTTGTTCTGGGGTGTAATTCACTTGCCAAAATAGCAATACCCTGAATCTGGTGTCCCAGCTGTTGCAGGCCAGGTTTCATAGTGTCCGCCAAAACATATATTTTGTTCTGGGGTGAAATTAATCTGCCAAAATAGCAATACACTGAATCTGGTGTCCCAGCTGTTGCAGGCCAGGTTTCATAGTGTCCGCCAAAACATATATTTTGTTCTGGGGTGTAATTCACTTGCCAAAATAGCAATACCCTGAATCTGGTGTCCCAGCTGTTGCAGGCCAGGTTTCATAGTGTCCGCCAAAACATATATTTTGTTCTGAGGTGAAATTAATTTGCCAAAATAGCAATACACTGAATCTGGTGTCCCAGCTGTTGCAGGCCAGGTTTCATAGTGTCCGCCAAAACATATATTTTGTTCTGGGGTGTAATTCACTTGCCAAAATAGCAATACCCTGAATCTGGTGTCCCAGCTGTTGCAGGCCATGTTTCATAATGTCCGCAAAAACATATATTTTGTTCTGTGGTGAAATTAATTTGCCAAAATAGCAATACCCTGAATCTGGTGTCCCAGCTGTTGCAGGCCAGGTTTCATAGTGTCCGCCAAAACATATATTTTGTTCTGGGGTGAAATTAATTTGCCAAAATAGCAATACCCTGAATCTGGTGTCCCAGCTGTTGCAGGCCAGGTTTCATAGTGTCCGCCAAAACATATATTTTGTTCTGGGGTGAAATTAATCTGCCAAAATAGCAATACCGTGAATCTGGTGTCCCAGCTGTTGCAGGCCAGGTTTCATAGTGTCCGCCAAAACATATATTTTGTTCTGGGGTGAAATTAATTTGCCAAAATAGCAATACCCTGAATCTGGTGTCCCAGCTGTTGCAGGCCAGGTTTCATAGTGTCCGCCAAAACATATATTTTGTTCTGGGGTGAAATTAATCTGCCAAAATAGCAATACCCTGAATCTGGTGTCCCAGCTGTTGCAGGCCAGGTTTCATAGTGTCCACCAAAACATATATTTTGTTCTGGGGTGAAATTAATTTGCCAAAATAGCAATACCCTTAATCTGGTGTCCAAGCTGTTGCAGGCAAGGTTTCATAGTGTCCGCCAAAACATATATTTTGTTCTGGGGTGAAATTAATTTGCCAAAATAGCAATACCCTGAATCTGGTGTCCCAGCTGTTGCAGACCAGGTTTCATAGTGTCCGCCAAAAAATATATTTTGTTCTGGGGTGAAATTAATCTGCCAAAATAGCAATACCCTGAATCTGGTGTCCCAGCTGTTGCAGGCCAGGTTTCATAGTGTCCGCCAAAACATATATTTTGTTCTGGGGTGTAATTCACTTGCCAAAATAGCAATACCCTGAATCTGGTGTCCCAGCTGTTGCAGGCCAGGTTTCATAGTGTCCGCCAAAACATATATTTTGTTCTGGGGTGAAATTAATCTGCCAAAATAGCAATACCCTGAATCTGGTGTCCTAGCTGTTGCAGGCCAGGTTTCATAGTGTCCGCCAAAACATATATTTTGTTCTGGGGTGAAATTAATCTGCCAAAATAGCAATACACTGAATCTGGTGTCCCAGCTGTTGCAGGCCAGGTTTCATAGTGTCCGCCAAAACATATATTTTGTTCTGGGGTGTAATTCACTTGCCAAAATAGCAATACCCTGAATCTGGTGTCCCAGCTGTTGCAGGCCAGGTTTCATAGTGTCCGCCAAAACATATATTTTGTTCTGAGGTGAAATTAATTTGCCAAAATAGCAATACACTGAATCTGGTGTCCCAGCTGTTGCAGGCCAGGTTTCATAGTGTCCGCCAAAACATATATTTTGTTCTGGGGTGTAATTCACTTGCCAAAATAGCAATACCCTGAATCTGGTGTCCCAGCTGTTGCAGGCCAGGTTTCATAGTGTCCACCAAAACATATATTTTGTTCTGAGGTGAAATTAATTTGCCAAAATAGCAATACACTGAATCTGGTGTCCCAGCTGTTGCAGGCCAGGTTTCATAGTGTCCGCCAAAACATATATTTTGTTCTGGGGTGAAATTAATTTGCCAAAATAGCAATACCCTGAATCTGGTGTCCCAGCTGTTGCAGGCCAGGTTTCATAGTGTCCGCCAAAACATATATTTTGTTCTGGGGTGTAATTCACTTGCCAAAATAGCAATACCCTGAATCTGGTGTCCCAGCTGTTGCAGGCCAGGTTTCATAGTGTCCTCCAAAACATATACTTTGTTCTGTGGTGAAATTAATCTGCCAAAATAGCAATACCCTGAATCTGGTGTCCCAACTGTTGCAGGCCAGGTTTCATAGTGTCCGCCAAAACATATATTTTGTTCTGTGGTGAAATTAATTTGCCAAAATAGCAATACCCTGAATCTGGTGTCCCAGCTGTTGCAGGCCAGGTTTCATAGTGTCCGCCAAAACATATATTTTGTTCTGGGGTGAAATTAATTTGCCAAAATAGCAATACACTGAATCTGGTGTCCCAGCTGTTGCAGGCCAGGTTTCATAGTGTCCGCCAAAACATATATTTTGTTCTGGGGTGAAATTAATTTGGCAAAATAGCAATACCCTGAATCTGGTGTCCCAGCTGTTGCAGGCCAGGTTTCATAGTGTCCGCCAAAACATATATTTTGTTCTGGGGTGAAATTAATTTGCCAAAATAACAATACCCTGAATCTGGTGTCCCAGCTGTTGCAGGCCAGGTTTCATAGTGTCCGCCAAAACATATATTTTGTTCTGGGGTGAAATTAATTTGCCAAATTAGCAATACCCTGAATCTGGTGTCCCAGCTGTTGCAGGCCAGGTTTCATAGTGTCCGCCAAAACATATATTTTGTTCTGGGGTGAAATTAATCTGCCAAAATAGCAATACCCTGAATCTGATGTCCCAGCTGTTGCAGGCCAGGTTTCATAGTGTCCACCAAAACATATATTTTGTTCTGGGGTGAAATTAATTTGCCAAAATAGCAATACCCTTAATCTGGTGTCCAAGCTGTTGCAGGCAAGGTTTCATAGTGTCCGCCAAAACATATATTTTGTTCTGGGGTGAAATTAATTTGCCAAAATAGCAATACCCTGAATCTGGTGTCCCAGCTGTTGCAGGCCAGGTTCTATAGTGTTCGCCAAAACATATATTTTGTTCTGGGGTGAAATTAATTTGCCAAAATAGCAATACCCTTAATCTGGTGTCCCAGCTGTTGCAGGCCAGGTTTCATAGTGTCCGCCAAAACATATATTTTGTTCTGGGGTGTAATTCACTTGCCAAAATAGCAATACCCTGAATCTGGTGTCCCAGCTGTTGCAGGCCAGGTTTCATAGTGTCCGCCAAAACATATATTTTGTTCTGCGGTGAAATTAATCTGCCAAAATAGCAATACCGTAAATCTGGTGTCCCAGCTGTTGCAGGCCAGGTTTCATAGTGTCCGCCAAAACATATATTTTGTTCTGTGGTGAAATTAATTTGCCAAAATAGCAATACCCTGAATCTGGTGTCCCAGCTGTTGCAGGCCAGGTTTCATAGTGTCCGCCAAAACATATATTTTGTTCTGGGGTGAAATTAATTTGCCAAAATAGCAATACACTGAATCTGGTGTCCCAGCTGTTGCAGGCCAGGTTTCATAGTGTCCGCCAAAACATATATTTTGTTCTGGGGTGTAATTCACTTGCCAAAATAGCAATACCCTGAATCTGGTGTCCCAGCTGTTGCAGGCCAGGTTTCATAGTGTCCGCCAAAACATATACTTTGTTCTGTGGTGAAATTAATCTGCCAAAATAGCAATACACTGAATCTGGTGTCCCAGCTGTTGCAGGCCAGGTTTCATAGTGTCCGCCAAAACATATATTTTGTTCTGGGGTGAAATTAATTTGCCAAAATAACAATACCCTGAATCTGGTGTCCCAGCTGTTGCAGGCCAGGTTTCATAGTGTCCGCCAAAACATATATTTTGTTCTGGGGTGAAATTAATCTGCCAAAATAGCAATACCCTGAATCTGATGTCCCAGCTGTTGCAGGCCAGGTTTCATAGTGTCCAGCAAAACATATATTTTGTTCTGGGGTGAAATTAATTTGCCAAAATAGAAATACCCTGAATCTGGTGTCCCAGCTGTTGCAGGCCAGGTTTCATAGTGTCCGCCAAAACATATATTTTGTTCTGGGGTGAAATTAATTTGCCAAAATAGCAATATCCTGAATCTGGTGTCCCAGCTGTTGCAGGCCAGGTTTCATAGTGTCCGCCAAAACATATATTTTGTTCTGGGGTGAAATTAATTTGCCAAAATAACAATACCCTGAATCTGGTGTCCCAGCTGTTGCAGGCCAGGTTTCATAGTGTCCGCCAAAACATATATTTTGTTCTGGGGTGAAATTAATCTGCCAAAATAACAATACCCTGAATCTGGTGTCCCAGCTGTTGCAGGCCAGGTTTCATAGTGTCCGCCAAAACATATATTTTGTTCTGTGGTGAAATTAATTTGCCAAAATAGCAATACCCTGAATCTGGTGTCCCAGCTGTTGCAGGCCAGGTTTCATAGTGTTCGCCAAAACATATATTTTGTTCTGGGGTGAAATTAATTTGCCAAAATAGCAATACACTGAATCTGGTGTCCCAGCTGTTGCAGGCCAGGTTTCATAGTGTCCGCCAAAACATATATTTTGTTCTGGGGTGAAATTAATTTGCCAAAATAGCAATACCCTGAATCTGGTGTCCCAGCTGTTGCAGGCCAGGTTTCATAGTGTCCGCCAAAACATATATTTTGTTCTGGGGTGAAATTAATCTGCCAAAATAGCAATACCCTGAATCTGATGTCCCAGCTGTTGCAGGCCAGGTTTCATAGTGTCCGCCAAAACATATATTTTGTTCTGGGGTGAAATTAATTTGCCAAAATAGCAATACCCTGAATCTGGTGTCCCAGCTGTTGCAGGCCAGGTTTCATAGTGTCCGCCAAAACATATATTTTGTTCTGGGGTGTAATTCACTTGCCAAAATAGCAATACCCTGAATCTGGTGTCCCAGCTGTTGCAGGCCAGGTTTCATAGTGTCCTCCAAAACATATACTTTGTTCTGTGGTGAAATTAATCTGCCAAAATAGCAATACCCTGAATCTGGTGTCCCAACTGTTGCAGGCCAGGTTTCATAGTGTCCGCCAAAACATATATTTTGTTCTGGGGTGAAATTAATTTGCCAAAATAGCAATACCCTGAATCTGGTGTCCCAGCTGTTGCAGGCCAGGTTTCATAGTGTCCGCCAAAACATATATTTTGTTCTGGGGTGAAATTAATTTGCCAAAATAGCAATACACTGAATCTGGTGTCCCAGCTGTTGCAGGCCAGGTTTCATAGTGTCCGCCAAAACATATATTTTGTTCTGGGGTGAAATTAATTTGGCAAAATAGCAATACCCTGAATCTGGTGTCCCAGCTGTTGCAGGCCAGGTTTCATAGTGTCCGCCAAAACATATATTTTGTTCTGGGGTGAAATTAATCTGCCAAAATAGCAATACCCTGAATCTGATGTCCCAGCTGTTGCAGGCCAGGTTTCATAGTGTCCACCAAAACATATATTTTGTTCTGGGGTGAAATTAATTTGCCAAAATAGCAATACCCTGAATCTGGTGTCCAAGCTGTTGCAGGCCAGGTTTCATAGTGTCCGCCAAAACATATATTTTGTTCTGGGGTGAAATTAATTTGCCAAAATAGCAATACCCTGAATCTGGTGTCCCAGCTGTTGCAGGCCAGGTTTCATAGTGTCCGCCAAAACATATATTTTGTTCTGGGGTGAAATTAATTTGCCAAAATAGCAATACACTGAATCTGGTGTCCCAGCTGTTGCAGGCCAGGTTTCATAGTGTCCGCCAAAACATATATTTTGTTCTGGGGTGAAATTAATTTGCCAAAATAGCAATACCCTGAATCTGGTGTCCCAGCTGTTGCAGGCCAGGTTTCATAGTGTCCGCCAAAACATATATTTTGTTCTGGGGTGAAATTAATTTGCCAAAATAGCAATACCCTGAATCTGGTGTCCCAGCTGTTGCAGGCCAGGTTTCATAGTGTCCACCAAAACATATATTTTGTTCTGGGGTGAAATTAATTTGCCAAAATAGCAATACCCTGAATCTGGTGTCCCAGCTGTTGCAGGCCAGGTTCTCATAGTGTCCGCCAAAACATATATTTTGTTCTGGGGTGAAATTAATCTGCCAAAATAGCAATACCCTGAATCTGATGTCCCAGCTGTTGCAGGCCAGGTTTCATAGTGTCCGCCAAAACATATATTTTGTTCTGGGGTGAAATTAATTTGCCAAAATAGCAATACCCTTAATCTGGTGTCCCAGCTGTTGCAGGCCAGGTTTCATAGTGTCCGCCAAAACATATATTTTGTTCTGTGGTGAAATTAATTTGCCAAAATAGCAATACCCTGAATCTGGTGTCCCAGCTGTTGCAGGCCAGGTTTCATAGTGTCCGCCAAAACATATATTTTGTTCTGGGGTGAAATTAATTTGCCAAAATAGCAATACACTGAATCTGGTGTCCCAGCTGTTGCAGGCCAGGTTTCATAGTGTCCGCCAAAACATATATTTTGTTCTGGGGTGAAATTAATTTGCCAAAATAGCAATACCCTGAATCTGGTGTCCCAGCTGTTGCAGGCCAGGTTTCATAGTGTCCGCCAAAACATATATTTTGTTCTGGGGTGAAATTAATTTGCCAAAATAGCAATACCCTGAATCTGGTGTCCCAGCTGTTGCAGGCCAGGTTTCATAGTGTCCGCCAAAACATATATTTTGTTCTGGGGTGAAATTAATTTGCCAAAATAGCAATACCCTGAATCTGGTGTCCCAGCTGTTGCAGGCCAGGTTTCATAGTGTCCGCCAAAACATATTTTTTTTTCTGGGGTGAAATTAATCTGCCAAAATAGCAATACCCTGAATCTGATGTCCCAGCTGTTGCAGGCCAGGTTTCATAGTGTCCACCAAAACATATATTTTGTTCTGGGGTGAAATTAATTTGCCAAAATAGCAATACCCTTAATCTGGTGTCCAAGCTGTTGCAGGCCAGGTTTCATAGTGTCCGCCAAAACATATATTTTGTTCTGGGGTGAAATTAATTTGCCAAATTAGCAATACCCTGAATCTGGTGTCCCAGCTGTTGCAGAACAGGTTTCATAGTGTCCACCAAAACATATATTTTGTTCTGGGGTGAAATTAATTTGCCAAAATAGTAATACACTGAATCTGGTGTCCCAGCTGTTGCAGGCCAGGTTTCATAGTGTCCTCCAAAACATATATTTTGTTCTGGGGTGAAATTAATTTGCCAAAATAGCAATACCCTTAATCTGGTGTCCCAGCTGTTGCAGGCCAGGTTTCATAGTGTCCGCCAAAACATATATTTTGTTCTGTGGTGAAATTAATTTGCCAAAATAGCAATACCCTGAATCTGGTGTCCCAGCTGTTGCAGGCCAGGTTTCATAGTGTCCGCCAAAACATATATTTTGTTCTGGGGTGAAATTAATTTGCCAAAATAGCAATACCCTGAATCTGGTGTCCCAGCTGTTGCAGGCCAGGTTTCATAGTGTCCGCCAAAACATATATTTTGTTCTGGGGTGAAATTAATTTGCCAAAATAGCAATACACTGAATCTGGTGTCCCAGCTGTTGCAGGCCAGGTTTCATAGTGTCCGCCAAAACATATATTTTGTTCTGGGGTGAAATTAATTTGCCAAAATAGCAATACCCTGAATCTGGTGTCCCAGCTGTTGCAGGCCAGGTTTCATAGTGTCCGCCAAAACATATATTTTGTTCTGGGGTGAAATTAATTTGCCAAAATAGCAATACCCTGAATCTGGTGTCCCAGCTGTTGCAGGCCAGGTTTCATAGTGTCCGCCAAAACATATATTTTGTTCTGGGGTGAAATTAATCTGCCAAAATAGCAATACCCTGAATCTGATGTCCCAGCTGTTGCAGGCCAGGTTTCATAGTGTCCACCAAAACATATATTTTGTTCTGGGGTGAAATTAATTTGCCAAAATAGACAATACCCTGAATCTGGTGTCCCAGCTGTTGCAGGCCAGGTTTCATAGTGTCCGCCAAAACATATATTTTGTTCTGGGGTGAAATTAATTTGCCAAAATAGCAATACCCTGAATCTGGTGTCCCAGCTGTTGCAGGCCAGGTTTCATAGTGTCCGCCAAAACATATATTTTGTTCTGGGGTGAAATTAATTTGCCAAAATAGCAATACCCTGAATCTGGTGTCCCAGCTGTTGCAGGCCAGGTTTCATAGTGTCCGCCAAAACATATATTTTGTTCTGGGGTGAAATTAATTTGCCAAAATAGCAATACCCTGAATCTGGTGTCCCAGCTGTTGCAGGCCAGGTTTCATAGTGTCCGCCAAAACATATATTTTGTTCTGGGGTGAAATTAATCTGCCAAAATAGCAATACCCTGAATCTGGTGTCCCAGCTGTTGCAGGACAGGTTTCATAGTGTCCACCAAAACATATATTTTGTTCTGGGGTGAAATTAATTTGCCAAAATAGCAATACCCTGAATCTGGTGTCCCAGCTGTTGCAGGCCAGGTTTCTATAGTGTTCGCCAAAACATATATTTTGTTCTGGGGTGAAATTAATTTGCCAAAATAGCAATACCCTGAATCTGGTGTCCCAGCTGTTGCAGGCCAGGTTTCATAGTGTCCGCCAAAACATATATTTTGTTCTGGGGTGAAATTCACTTGCCAAAATAGCAATACCCTGAATCTGGTGTCCCAGCTGTTGCAGGCCAGGTTTCATAGTGTCCGCCAAAACATATACTTTGTTCTGGGGTGAAATTAATCTGCCAAAATAGCAATACCCTGAATCTGGTGTCCCAGCTGTTGCAGGCCAGGTTTCATAGTGTCCGCCAAAACATATATTTTGTTCTGTGGTGAAATTAATTTGCCAAAATAGCAATACCCTTAATCTGGTGTCCCAGCTGTTGCAGGCCAGGTTTCATAGTGTCCGCCAAAACATATATTTTGTTCTGGGGTGAAATTAATTTGCCAAAATAGCAATACACTGAATCTGGTGTCCCAGCTGTTGCAGGCCAGGTTTCATAGTGTCCGCCAAAACATATATTTTGTTCTGGGGTGAAATTAATTTGCCAAAATAGCAATACACTGAATCTGGTGTCCCAGCTGTTGCAGGCCAGGTTTCATAGTGTCCGCCAAAACATATATTTTGTTCTGGGGTGAAATTAATTTGCCAAAATAACAATACCCTGAATCTGGTGTCCCAGCTGTTGCAGGCCAGGTTTCATAGTGTCCGCCAAAACATATATTTTGTTCTGGGGTGAAATTAATCTGCCAAAATAGCAATACCCTGAATCTGATGTCCCAGCTGTTGCAGGCCAGGTTTCATAGTGTCCACCAAAACATATATTTTGTTCTGGGGTGAAATTAATTTGCCAAAATAGAAATACCCTGAATCTGGTGTCCCAGCTGTTGCAGGCCAGGTTTCATAGTGTCCGCCAAAACATATATTTTGTTCTGGGGTGAAATTAATTTGCCAAAATAGCAATATCCTGAATCTGGTGTCCCAGCTGTTGCAGGCCAGGTTTCATAGTGTCCGCCAAAACATATATTTTGTTCTGGGGTGAAATTAATTTGCCAAAATAACAATACCCTGAATCTGGTGTCCCAGCTGTTGCAGGCCAGGTTTCATAGTGTCCGCCAAAACATATATTTTGTTCTGGGGTGAAATTAATCTGCCAAAATAACAATACCCTGAATCTGGTGTCCCAGCTGTTGCAGGCCAGGTTTCATAGTGTCCGCCAAAACATATATTTTGTTCTGGGGTGAAATTAATTTGCCAAAATAACAATACCCTGAATCTGGTGTCCCAGCTGTTGCAGGCCAGGTTTCATAGTGTCCGCCAAAACATATATTTTGTTCTGGGGTGAAATTAATTTGCCAAAATAACAATACCCTGAATCTGGTGTCCCAGCTGTTGCAGGCCAGGTTTCATAGTGTCCGCCAAAACATATATTTTGTTCTGGGGTGAAATTAATCTGCCAAAATAGCAATACCCTGAATCTGGTGTCCCAGCTGTTGCAGAACAGGTTTCATAGTGTCCACCAAAACATATATTTTGTTCTGGGGTGAAATTAATTTGCCAAAATAGTAATACCCTGAATCTGGTGTCCCAGCTGTTGCAGGCCAGGTTCTCATAGTGTCCGCCAAAACATATATTTTGTTCTGGGGTGAAATTAATTTGCCAAAATAGCAATACCCTGAATCTGGTGTCCCAGCTGTTGCAGGCCAGGTTTCATAGTGTCCGCCAAAACATATATTTTGTTCTGGGGTGTAATTCACTTGCCAAAATAGCAATACCCTGAATCTGGTGTCCCAGCTGTTGCAGGCCAGGTTTCATAGTGTCCGCCAAAACATATACTTTGTTCTGGGGTGAAATTAATCTGCCAAAATAGCAATACCCTGAATCTGGTGTCCCAGCTGTTGCAGGCCAGGTTTCATAGTGTCCGCCAAAACATATATTTTGTTCTGTGGTGAAATTAATTTGCCAAAATAGCAATACCCTTAATCTGGTGTCCCAGCTGTTGCAGGCCAGGTTTCATAGTGTCCGCCAAAACATATATTTTGTTCTGGGGTGAAATTAATTTGCCAAAATAGCAATACCCTGAATCTGGTGTCCCAGCTGTTGCAGGCCAGGTTTCATAGTGTCCGCCAAAACATATATTTTGTTCTGGGGTGAAATTAATTTGCCAAAATAGCAATACCCTGAATCTGGTGTCCCAGCTGTTGCAGGCCAGGTTTCATAGTGTCCGCCAAAACATATATTTTGTTCTGGGGTGAAATTAATTTGCCAAAATAGCAATACCCTGAATCTGGTGTCCCAGCTGTTGCAGGCCAGGTTTCATAGTGTCCGCCAAAACATATATTTTGTTCTGGGGTGAAATTAATCTGCCAAAATAGCAATACCCTGAATCTGATGTCCCAGCTGTTGCAGGCCAGGTTTCATAGTGTCCGCCAAAACATATATTTTGTTCTGGGGTGAAATTAATTTGCCAAAATAGACAATACCCTGAATCTGGTGTCCCAGCTGTTGCAGGCCAGGTTTCATAGTGTCCGCCAAAACATATATTTTGTTCTGGGGTGAAATTAATTTGCCAAAATAGCAATATCCTGAATCTGGTGTCCCAGCTGTTGCAGGCCAGGTTTCATAGTGTCCGCCAAAACATATATTTTGTTCTGGGGTGAAATTAATTTGCCAAAATAACAATACCCTGAATCTGGTGTCCCAGCTGTTGCAGGCCAGGTTTCATAGTGTCCGCCAAAACATATATTTTGTTCTGGGGTGAAATTAATCTGCCAAAATAACAATACCCTGAATCTGGTGTCCCAGCTGTTGCAGGCCAGGTTTCATAGTGTCCGCCAAAACATATATTTTGTTCTGTGGTGAAATTAATTTGCCAAAATAGCAATACCCTGAATCTGGTGTCCCAGCTGTTGCAGGCCAGGTTTCATAGTGTCCGCCAAAACATATATTTTGTTCTGGGGTGAAATTAATTTGCCAAAATAGCAATACCCTGAATCTGGTGTCCCAGCTGTTGCAGGCCAGGTTTCATAGTGTCCGCCAAAACATATATTTTGTTCTGGGGTGAAATTAATTTGCCAAAATAGCAATACCCTGAATCTGGTGTCCCAGCTGTTGCAGGCCAGGTTTCATAGTGTCCGCCAAAACATATATTTTGTTCTGGGGTGAAATTAATCTGCCAAAATAGCAATACCCTGAATCTGGTGTCCCAGCTGTTGCAGGCCAGGTTTCATAGTGTCCGCCAAAACATATATTTTGTTCTGGGGTGAAATTAATTTGCCAAAATAGCAATACCCTGAATCTGGTGTCCCAGCTGTTGCAGGCCAGGTTTCATAGTGTCCGCCAAAACATATATTTTGTTCTGGGGTGTAATTAATTTGCCAAAATAGCAATACCCTGAATCTGGTGTCCCAGCTGTTGCAGGCCAGGTTTCATAGTGTCCTCCAAAACATATACTTTGTTCTGTGGTGAAATTAATCTGCCAAAATAGCAATACCCTGAATCTGGTGTCCCAGCTGTTGCAGGCCAGGTTTCATAGTGTCCACCAAAACATATATTTTGTTCTGGGGTGAAATTAATTTGCCAAAATAGCAATACCCTGAATCTGGTGTCCCAGCTGTTGCAGGCCAGGTTTCATAGTGTCCGCCAAAACATATATTTTGTTCTGGGGTGAAATTAATTTGCCAAAATAGCAATACCCTGAATCTGGTGTCCCAGCTGTTGCAGGCCAGGTTTCATAGTGTCCGCCAAAACATATATTTTGTTCTGGGGTGAAATTAATTTGCCAAAATAGCAATACCCTGAATCTGGTGTCCCAGCTGTTGCAGGCCAGGTTTCATAGTGTCCGCCAAAACATATATTTTGTTCTGGGGTGAAATTAATTTGCCAAAATAACAATACCCTGAATCTGGTGTCCCAGCTGTTGCAGGCCAGGTTTCATAGTGTCCGCCAAAACATATATTTTGTTCTGGGGTGAAATTAATTTGCCAAATTAGCAATACCCTGAATCTGGTGTCCCAGCTGTTGCAGGCCAGGTTTCATAGTGTCCGCCAAAACATATATTTTGTTCTGGGGTGAAATTAATTTGCCAAAATAGCAATACCCTGAATCTGGTGTCCCAGCTGTTGCAGGCCAGGTTTCATAGTGTCCGCCAAAACATATATTTTGTTCTGGGGTGAAATTAATTTGCCAAAATAGCAATACCCTGAATCTGGTGTCCCAGCTGTTGCAGGCACAGGTTTCATAGTGTCCACCAAAACATATATTTTGTTCTGGGGTGAAATTAATTTGCCAAAATAGCAATACCCTTAATCTGGTGTCCCAGCTGTTGCAGGCCAGGTTTCATAGTGTCCGCCAAAACATATATTTTGTTCTGGGGTGTAATTCACTTGCCAAAATAGCAATACCCTGAATCTGGTGTCCCAGCTGTTGCAGGCCAGGTTTCATAGTGTCCGCCAAAACATATATTTTGTTCTGCGGTGAAATTAATCTTGCCAAAATAGCAATACCGTAAATCTGGTGTCCCAGCTGTTGCAGGCCAGGTTTCATAGTGTCCGCCAAAACATATATTTTGTTCTGTGGTGAAATTAATTTGCCAAAATAGCAATACCCTGAATCTGGTGTCCCAGCTGTTGCAGGCCAGGTTTCATAGTGTCCGCCAAAACATATATTTTGTTCTGGGGTGAAATTAATTTGCCAAAATAGCAATACACTGAATCTGGTGTCCCAGCTGTTGCAGGCCAGGTTTCATAGTGTCCGCTAAAACATATATTTTGTTCTGGGGTGTAATTCACTTGCCAAAATAGCAATACCCTGAATCTGGTGTCCCAGCTGTTGCAGGCCAGGTTTCATAGTGTCCGCCAAAACATATACTTTGTTCTGTGGTGAAATTAATCTGCCAAAATAGCAATACACTGAATCTGGTGTCCCAGCTGTTGCAGGCCAGGTTTCATAGTGTCCGCCAAAACATATATTTTGTTCTGGGGTGAAATTAATTTGCCAAAATAACAATACCCTGAATCTGGTGTCCCAGCTGTTGCAGGCCAGGTTTCATAGTGTCCGCTAAAACATATATTTTGTTCTGGGGTGAAATTAATCTGCCAAAATAGCAATACCCTGAATCTGATGTCCCAGCTGTTGCAGGCCAGGTTTCATAGTGTCCACCAAAACATATATTTTGTTCTGGGGTGAAATTAATTTGCCAAAATAGAAATACCCTGAATCTGGTGTCCCAGCTGTTGCAGGCCAGGTTTCATAGTGTCCGCCAAAACATATATTTTGTTCTGGGGTGAAATTAATTTGCCAAAATAGCAATATCCTGAATCTGGTGTCCCAGCTGTTGCAGGCCAGGTTTCATAGTGTCCGCCAAAACATATATTTTGTTCTGGGGTGAAATTAATTTGCCAAAATAACAATACCCTGAATCTGGTGTCCCAGCTGTTGCAGGCCAGGTTTCATAGTGTCCGCCAAAACATATATTTTGTTCTGGGGTGAAATTAATCTGCCAAAATAACAATACCCTGAATCTGGTGTCCCAGCTGTTGCAGGCCAGGTTTCATAGTGTCCGCCAAAACATATATTTTGTTCTGTGGTGAAATTAATTTGCCAAAATAGCAATACCCTGAATCTGGTGTCCCAGCTGTTGCAGGCCAGGTTTCATAGTGTCCGCCAAAACATATATTTTGTTCTGGGGTGAAATTAATTTGCCAAAATAGCAATACACTGAATCTGGTGTCCCAGCTGTTGCAGGCCAGGTTTCATAGTGTCCGCCAAAACATATATTTTGTTCTGGGGTGAAATTAATTTGCCAAAATAGCAATACCCTGAATCTGGTGTCCCAGCTGTTGCAGGCCAGGTTTCATAGTGTCCGCCAAAACATATATTTTGTTCTGGGGTGAAATTAATCTGCCAAAATAGCAATACCCTGAATCTGATGTCCCAGCTGTTGCAGGCCAGGTTTCATAGTGTCCGCCAAAACATATATTTTGTTCTGGGGTGAAATTAATTTGCCAAAATAGCAATACCCTGAATCTGGTGTCCCAGCTGTTGCAGGCCAGGTTTCATAGTGTCCGCCAAAACATATATTTTGTTCTGGGGTGTAATTCACTTGCCAAAATAGCAATACCCTGAATCTGGTGTCCCAGCTGTTGCAGGCCAGGTTTCATAGTGTCCTCCAAAACATATACTTTGTTCTGTGGTGAAATTAATCTGCCAAAATAGCAATACCCTGAATCTGGTGTCCCAACTGTTGCAGGCCAGGTTTCATAGTGTCCGCCAAAACATATATTTTGTTCTGTGGTGAAATTAATTTGCCAAAATAGCAATACCCTGAATCTGGTGTCCCAGCTGTTGCAGGCCAGGTTTCATAGTGTCCGCCAAAACATATATTTTGTTCTGGGGTGAAATTAATTTGCCAAAATAGCAATACACTGAATCTGGTGTCCCAGCTGTTGCAGGCCAGGTTTCATAGTGTCCGCCAAAACATATATTTTGTTCTGGGGTGAAATTAATTTGGCAAAATAGCAATACCCTGAATCTGGTGTCCCAGCTGTTGCAGGCCAGGTTTCATAGTGTCCGCCAAAACATATATTTTGTTCTGGGGTGAAATTAATTTGCCAAAATAACAATACCCTGAATCTGGTGTCCCAGCTGTTGCAGGCCAGGTTTCATAGTGTCCGCCAAAACATATATTTTGTTCTGGGGTGAAATTAATTTGCCAAATTAGCAATACCCTGAATCTGGTGTCCCAGCTGTTGCAGGCCAGGTTTCATAGTGTCCGCCAAAACATATATTTTGTTCTGGGGTGAAATTAATCTGCCAAAATAGCAATACCCTGAATCTGATGTCCCAGCTGTTGCAGGCCAGGTTTCATAGTGTCCACCAAAACATATATTTTGTTCTGGGGTGAAATTAATTTGCCAAAATAGCAATACCCTTAATCTGGTGTCCAAGCTGTTGCAGGCAAGGTTTCATAGTGTCCGCCAAAACATATATTTTGTTCTGGGGTGAAATTAATTTGCCAAAATAGCAATACCCTGAATCTGGTGTCCCAGCTGTTGCAGGCCAGGTTCTATAGTGTTCGCCAAAACATATATTTTGTTCTGGGGTGAAATTAATTTGCCAAAATAGCAATACCCTTAATCTGGTGTCCCAGCTGTTGCAGGCCAGGTTTCATAGTGTCCGCCAAAACATATATTTTGTTCTGGGGTGTAATTCACTTGCCAAAATAGCAATACCCTGAATCTGGTGTCCCAGCTGTTGCAGGCCAGGTTTCATAGTGTCCGCCAAAACATATATTTTGTTCTGCGGTGAAATTAATCTGCCAAAATAGCAATACCGTAAATCTGGTGTCCCAGCTGTTGCAGGCCAGGTTTCATAGTGTCCGCCAAAACATATATTTTGTTCTGTGGTGAAATTAATTTGCCAAAATAGCAATACCCTGAATCTGGTGTCCCAGCTGTTGCAGGCCAGGTTTCATAGTGTCCGCCAAAACATATATTTTGTTCTGGGGTGAAATTAATTTGCCAAAATAGCAATACACTGAATCTGGTGTCCCAGCTGTTGCAGGCCAGGTTTCATAGTGTCCGCCAAAACATATATTTTGTTCTGGGGTGTAATTCACTTGCCAAAATAGCAATACCCTGAATCTGGTGTCCCAGCTGTTGCAGGCCAGGTTTCATAGTGTCCGCCAAAACATATACTTTGTTCTGTGGTGAAATTAATCTGCCAAAATAGCAATACCCTGAATCTGGTGTCCCAGCTGTTGCAGGCCAGGTTTCATAGTGTCCGCCAAAACATATATTTTGTTCTGTGGTGAAATTAATTTGCCAAAATAGCAATACCCTGAATCTGGTGTCCCAGCTGTTGCAGGCCAGGTTTCATAGTGTCCGCCAAAACATATATTTTGTTCTGGGGTGAAATTAATTTGCCAAAATAGCAATACCCTGAATCTGGTGTCCCAGCTGTTGCAGGCCAGGTTTCATAGTGTCCGCCAAAACATATATTTTGTTCTGGGGTGAAATTAATTTGCCAAAATAGCAATACCCTGAATCTGGTGTCCCAGCTGTTGCAGGCCAGGTTTCATAGTGTCCGCCAAAACATATATTTTGTTCTGGGGTGAAATTAATTTGCCAAAATAACAATACCCTGAATCTGGTGTCCCAGCTGTTGCAGGCCAGGTTTCATAGTGTCCGCCAAAACATATATTTTGTTCTGGGGTGAAATTTATTTGCCAAATTAGCAATACCCTGAATCTGGTGTCCCAGCTGTTGCAGGCCAGGTTTCATAGTGTCCGCCAAAACATATATTTTGTTCTGGGGTGAAATTAATCTGCCAAAATAGCAATACCCTGAATCTGATGTCCCAGCTGTTGCAGGCCAGGTTTCATAGTGTCCACCAAAACATATATTTTGTTCTGGGGTGAAATTAATTTGCCAAAATAGCAATACCCTGAATCTGGTGTCCCAGCTGTTGCAGGCCAGGTTTCATAGTGTCCGCCAAAACATATATTTTGTTCTGGGGTGAAATTAATTTGCCAAAATAGCAATACCCTGAATCTGGTGTCCCAGCTGTTGCAGGCCAGGTTTCATAGTGTCCGCCAAAACATATATTTTGTTCTGGGGTGAAATTAATTTGCCAAAATAACAATACCCTGAATCTGGTGTCCCAGCTGTTGCAGGCCAGGTTTCATAGTGTCCGCCAAAACATATATTTTGTTCTGGGGTGAAATTACCGTATTTTTCGCCCTATAAGACGCACCGGCCTATAAGACGCACCTGGGTTTTTGAGGAGAAAAATAAGAAAAAAAATATTTTTAACCAAAAGGTGTGCTTTTGAAGTAATGGTGGTCTGTGCATGACAGTATTATGGGGGATCTGTGGATGGCACTGTTATGTGGGGAGATGTGGATGGCACTGTTATGGGGGATCTGTGGATGACACTGTGATGGGGGATCTGTGGATGGCACTGTGATGGGGGATCTGTGGATAGCACTGTGATGGGGGATCTGTGGATAGCACTGTGATGGGGGCATTTATGAATGACACTGTAATGGATTGGATCTGTGGATGACACATATATAGCATCTTATGCTATATGTGTCATCCACAGATCACCCAATTACAGTGTCATTTATAAATGCCCCCATCAAAGTGCTATCCACAGATCTGGCCCATAGTGACTGCTTAGGGGCGGAGCCTGGCAACACATGGCGGGCGGCCCGCCGCTAACAGCTTGACTGCTTTGATAACACTTATAATCTTTAATCATGTCCCCTTATTCCTATAATGCCAGTACAGTAGCGCTCTGCTAACCTGCTATACAGATCCTCTAGCAGGCAGAGCGGTGCGGCGGCAGGCTGCTGTGTAATGTCCTCACTGACGTCATCTGCCTGCTCCTCCTGCTTCATTCATAAAGTGAAAGGAGCAGGCAGATGGCGTCAGTGAGGGCGTTACACACCAGCCTGCCGCCGCACCATCTGCCTGCTAGAGGATCTGTATAGCAGGTTAGCAAGCGCTACTGTACTGGCATTATAGGAATAAGGGACATGACTAAAGATTAAAAATGTTATGAAACCATTCACGCTGTTAGCGGCGGGCCGCCCGCATGCTGCCAGGCTCCGCCTCTCCTTCCATGCTGATACATCGCATGCTGTGCGATGTATCAGCTTTAACTATAGGAAAATGGTAGCATTCGCCATATAAGACGCACTGCCATTTTCCCCCCACTTTTGGGGGAAAAAAAGTGCGTCTTATATGGCGAAAAATACGGTAATCTGCCAAAATAACAATACCCTGAATCTGGTGTCCCAGCTGTTGCAGGCCAGGTTTCATAGTGTCCGCCAAAACATATATTTTGTTCTGGGGTGAAATTAATTTGCCAAAATAGCAATACCCTGAATCTGGTGTCCCAGCTGTTGCAGGCCAGGTTCTATAGTGTTCGCCAAAACATATATTTTGTTCTGGGGTGTAATTCACTTGCCAAAATAGCAATACCCTGAATCTGGTGTCCCAGCTGTTGCAGGCCAGGTTTCATAGTGTCCGCCAAAACATATACTTTGTTCTGTGGTGAAATTAATCTGCCAAAATAGCAATACCCTGAATCTGGTGTCCCAACTGTTGCAGGCCAGGTTTCATAGTGTCCGCCAAAACATATATTTTGTTCTGTGGTGAAATTAATTTGCCAAAATAGCAATACCCTTAATCTGGTGTCCCAGCTGTTGCAGGCCAGGTTTCATAGTGTCCGCCAAAACATATATTTTGTTCTGGGGTGAAATTAATTTGCCAAAATAGCAATACACTGAATCTGGTGTCCCAGCTGTTGCAGGCCAGGTTTCATAGTGTCCGCCAAAACATATATTTTGTTCTGGGGTGAAATTAATTTGCCAAAATAGCAATACCCTGAATCTGGTGTCCCAGCTGTTGCAGGCCAGGTTTCATAGTGTCCGCCAAAACATATATTTTGTTCTGGGGTGAAATTAATTTGCCAAAATAGCAATACCCTGAATCTGGTGTCCCAGCTGTTGCAGGCCAGGTTTCATAGTGTCCGCCAAAACATATATTTTGTTCTGGGGTGAAATTAATCTGCCAAAATAGCAATACCCTGAATCTGATGTCCCAGCTGTTGCAGGCCAGGTTTCATAGTGTCCACCAAAACATATATTTTGTTCTGGGGTGAAATTAATTTGCCAAAATAGAAATACTCCTGAATCTGGTGTCCCAGCTGTTGCAGGCCAGGTTTCATAGTGTCCGCCAAAACATATATTTTGTTCTGGGGTGAAATTAATTTGCCAAAATAGCAATATCCTGAATCTGGTGTCCCAGCTGTTGCAGGCCAGGTTTCATAGTGTCCGCCAAAACATATATTTTGTTCTGGGGTGAAATTAATTTGCCAAAATAACAATACCCTGAATCTGGTGTCCCAGCTGTTGCAGGCCAGGTTTCATAGTGTCCGCCAAAACATATATTTTGTTCTGGGGTGAAATTAATCTGCCAAAATAACAATACCCTGAATCTGGTGTCCCAGCTGTTGCAGGCCAGGTTTCATAGTGTCCGCCAAAACATATATTTTGTTCTGGGGTGAAATTAATTTGCCAAAATAACAATACCCTGAATCTGGTGTCCCAGCTGTTGCAGGCCAGGTTTCATAGTGTCCGCCAAAACATATATTTTGTTCTGGGGTGAAATTAATTTGCCAAAATAACAATACCCTGAATCTGGTGTCCCAGCTGTTGCAGGCCAGGTTTCATAGTGTCCGCCAAAACATATATTTTGTTCTGGGGTGAAATTAATCTGCCAAAATAGCAATACCCTGAATCTGGTGTCCCAGCTGTTGCAGAACAGGTTTCATAGTGTCCACCAAAACATATATTTTGTTCTGGGGTGAAATTAATTTGCCAAAATAGTAATACACTGAATCTGGTGTCCCAGCTGTTGCAGGCCAGGTTCTATAGTGTTCGCCAAAACATATATTTTGTTCTGGGGTGAAATTAATTTGCCAAAATAGCAATACCCTGAATCTGGTGTCCCAGCTGTTGCAGGCCAGGTTTCATAGTGTCCGCCAAAACATATATTTTGTTCTGGGGTGTAATTCACTTGCCAAAATAGCAATACCCTGAATCTGGTGTCCCAGCTGTTGCAGGCCAGGTTTCATAGTGTCCGCCAAAACATATACTTTGTTCTGTGGTGAAATTAATCTGCCAAAATAGCAATACCCTGAATCTGGTGTCCCAACTGTTGAAGGCCAGGTTTCATAGTGTCCGCCAAAACATATATTTTGTTCTGTGGTGAAATTAATTTGCCAAAATAGCAATACCCTTAATCTGGTGTCCCAGCTGTTGCAGGCCAGGTTTCATAGTGTCCGCCAAAACATATATTTTGTTCTGGGGTGAAATTAATTTGCCAAAATAGCAATACACTGAATCTGGTGTCCCAGCTGTTGCAGGCCAGGTTTCATAGTGTCCGCCAAAACATATATTTTGTTCTGGGGTGAAATTAATTTGCCAAAATAGCAATACCCTGAATCTGGTGTCCCAGCTGTTGCAGGCCAGGTTTCATAGTGTCCGCCAAAACATATATTTTGTTCTGGGGTGAAATTAATTTGCCAAAATAACAATACCCTGAATCTGGTGTCCCAGCTGTTGCAGGCCAGGTTTCATAGTGTCCGCCAAAACATATATTTTGTTCTGGGGTGAAATTAATCTGCCAAAATAGCAATACCCTGAATCTGATGTCCCAGCTGTTGCAGGCCAGGTTTCATAGTGTCCACCAAAACATATATTTTGTTCTGGGGTGAAATTAATTTGCCAAAATAGAAATACCCTGAATCTGGTGTCCCAGCTGTTGCAGGCCAGGTTTCATAGTGTCCGCCAAAACATATATTTTGTTCTGGGGTGAAATTAATTTGCCAAAATAGCAATATCCTGAATCTGGTGTCCCAGCTGTTGCAGGCCAGGTTTCATAGTGTCCGCCAAAACATATATTTTGTTCTGGGGTGAAATTAATTTGCCAAAATAACAATACCCTGAATCTGGTGTCCCAGCTGTTGCAGGCCAGGTTTCATAGTGTCCGCCAAAACATATATTTTGTTCTGGGGTGAAATTAATCTGCCAAAATAACAATACCCTGAATCTGGTGTCCCAGCTGTTGCAGGCCAGGTTTCATAGTGTCCGCCAAAACATATATTTTGTTCTGTGGTGAAATTAATTTGCCAAATTAGCAATACCCTGAATCTGGTGTCCCAGCTGTTGCAGGCCAGGTTTCATAGTGTCCGCCAAAACATATATTTTGTTCTGGGGTGAAATTAATTTGCCAAAATAGCAATACACTGAATCTGGTGTCCCAGCTGTTGCAGGCCAGGTTTCATAGTGTCCGCCAAAACATATATTTTGTTCTGGGGTGAAATTAATTTGCCAAAATAGCAATACCCTGAATCTGGTGTCCCAGCTGTTGCAGGCCAGGTTTCATAGTGTCCGCCAAAACATATATTTTGTTCTGGGGTGAAATTAATCTGCCAAAATAGCAATACCCTGAATCTGATGTCCCAGCTGTTGCAGGCCAGGTTTCATAGTGTCCGCCAAAACATATATTTTGTTCTGGGGTGAAATTAATTTGCCAAAATAGCAATACCCTGAATCTGGTGTCCCAGCTGTTGCAGGCCAGGTTTCATAGTGTCCGCCAAAACATATATTTTGTTCTGGGGTGTAATTCACTTGCCAAAAAGCAATACCCTGAATCTGGTGTCCCAGCTGTTGCAGGCCAGGTTTCATAGTGTCCTCCAAAACATATACTTTGTTCTGTGGTGAAATTAATCTGCCAAAATAGCAATACCCTGAATCTGGTGTCCCAACTGTTGCAGGCCAGGTTTCATAGTGTCCGCCAAAACATATATTTTGTTCTGTGGTGAAATTAATTTGCCAAAATAGCAATACCCTGAATCTGGTGTCCCAGCTGTTGCAGGCCAGGTTTCATAGTGTCCGCCAAAACATATATTTTGTTCTGGGGTGAAATTAATTTGCCAAAATAGCAATACACTGAATCTGGTGTCCCAGCTGTTGCAGGCCAGGTTTCATAGTGTCCGCCAAAACATATATTTTGTTCTGGGGTGAAATTAATTTGGCAAAATAGCAATACCCTGAATCTGGTGTCCCAGCTGTTGCAGGCCAGGTTTCATAGTGTCCGCCAAAACATATATTTTGTTCTGGGGTGAAATTAATTTGCCAAAATAACAATACCCTGAATCTGGTGTCCCAGCTGTTGCAGGCCAGGTTTCATAGTGTCCGCCAAAACATATATTTTGTTCTGGGGTGAAATTAATTTGCCAAATTAGCAATACCCTGAATCTGGTGTCCCAGCTGTTGCAGGCCAGGTTTCATAGTGTCCGCCAAAACATATATTTTGTTCTGGGGTGAAATTAATCTGCCAAAATAGCAATACCCTGAATCTGATGTCCCAGCTGTTGCAGGCCAGGTTTCATAGTGTCCACCAAAACATATATTTTGTTCTGGGGTGAAATTAATTTGCCAAAATAGCAATACCCTTAATCTGGTGTCCAAGCTGTTGCAGGCAAGGTTTCATAGTGTCCGCCAAAACATATATTTTGTTCTGGGGTGAAATTAATTTGCCAAAATAGCAATACCCTGAATCTGGTGTCCCAGCTGTTGCAGGCCAGGTTCTATAGTGTTCGCCAAAACATATATTTTGTTCTGGGGTGAAATTAATTTGCCAAAATAGCAATACCCTTAATCTGGTGTCCCAGCTGTTGCAGGCCAGGTTTCATAGTGTCCGCCAAAACATATATTTTGTTCTGGGGTGTAATTCACTTGCCAAAATAGCAATACCCTGAATCTGGTGTCCCAGCTGTTGCAGGCCAGGTTTCATAGTGTCCGCCAAAACATATATTTTGTTCTGCGGTGAAATTAATCTGCCAAAATAGCAATACCGTAAATCTGGTGTCCCAGCTGTTGCAGGCCAGGTTTCATAGTGTCCGCCAAAACATATATTTTGTTCTGTGGTGAAATTAATTTGCCAAAATAGCAATACCCTGAATCTGGTGTCCCAGCTGTTGCAGGCCAGGTTTCATAGTGTCCGCCAAAACATATATTTTGTTCTGGGGTGAAATTAATTTGCCAAAATAGCAATACACTGAATCTGGTGTCCCAGCTGTTGCAGGCCAGGTTTCATAGTGTCCGCCAAAACATATATTTTGTTCTGGGGTGTAATTCACTTGCCAAAATAGCAATACCCTGAATCTGGTGTCCCAGCTGTTGCAGGCCAGGTTTCATAGTGTCCGCCAAAACATATACTTTGTTCTGTGGTGAAATTAATCTGCCAAAATAGCAATACACTGAATCTGGTGTCCCAGCTGTTGCAGGCCAGGTTTCATAGTGTCCGCCAAAACATATATTTTGTTCTGGGGTGAAATTAATTTGCCAAAATAACAATACCCTGAATCTGGTGTCCCAGCTGTTGCAGGCCAGGTTTCATAGTGTCCGCCAAAACATATATTTTGTTCTGGGGTGAAATTAATCTGCCAAAATAGCAATACCCTGAATCTGATGTCCCAGCTGTTGCAGGCCAGGTTTCATAGTGTCCAGCAAAACATATATTTTGTTCTGGGGTGAAATTAATTTGCCAAAATAGAAATACCCTGAATCTGGTGTCCCAGCTGTTGCAGGCCAGGTTTCATAGTGTCCGCCAAAACATATATTTTGTTCTGGGGTGAAATTAATTTGCCAAAATAGCAATATCCTGAATCTGGTGTCCCAGCTGTTGCAGGCCAGGTTTCATAGTGTCCGCCAAAACATATATTTTGTTCTGGGGTGAAATTAATTTGCCAAAATAACAATACCCTGAATCTGGTGTCCCAGCTGTTGCAGGCCAGGTTTCATAGTGTCCGCCAAAACATATATTTTGTTCTGGGGTGAAATTAATCTGCCAAAATAACAATACCCTGAATCTGGTGTCCCAGCTGTTGCAGGCCAGGTTTCATAGTGTCCGCCAAAACATATATTTTGTTCTGTGGTGAAATTAATTTGCCAAAATAGCAATACCCTGAATCTGGTGTCCCAGCTGTTGCAGGCCAGGTTTCATAGTGTCCGCCAAAACATATATTTTGTTCTGGGGTGAAATTAATTTGCCAAAATAGCAATACACTGAATCTGGTGTCCCAGCTGTTGCAGGCCAGGTTTCATAGTGTCCGCCAAAACATATATTTTGTTCTGGGGTGAAATTAATTTGCCAAAATAGCAATACCCTGAATCTGGTGTCCCAGCTGTTGCAGGCCAGGTTTCATAGTGTCCGCCAAAACATATATTTTGTTCTGGGGTGAAATTAATCTGCCAAAATAGCAATACCCTGAATCTGATGTCCCAGCTGTTGCAGGCCAGGTTTCATAGTGTCCGCCAAAACATATATTTTGTTCTGGGGTGAAATTAATTTGCCAAAATAGCAATACCCTGAATCTGGTGTCCCAGCTGTTGCAGGCCAGGTTTCATAGTGTCCGCCAAAACATATATTTTGTTCTGGGGTGTAATTCACTTGCCAAAATAGCAATACCCTGAATCTGGTGTCCCAGCTGTTGCAGGCCAGGTTTCATAGTGTCCTCCAAAACATATACTTTGTTCTGTGGTGAAATTAATCTGCCAAAATAGCAATACCCTGAATCTGGTGTCCCAACTGTTGCAGGCCAGGTTTCATAGTGTCCGCCAAAACATATATTTTGTTCTGTGGTGAAATTAATTTGCCAAAATAGCAATACCCTGAATCTGGTGTCCCAGCTGTTGCAGGCCAGGTTTCATAGTGTCCGCCAAAACATATATTTTGTTCTGGGGTGAAATTAATTTGCCAAAATAGCAATACACTGAATCTGGTGTCCCAGCTGTTGCAGGCCAGGTTTCATAGTGTCCGCCAAAACATATATTTTGTTCTGGGGTGAAATTAATTTGGCAAAATAGCAATACCCTGAATCTGGTGTCCCAGCTGTTGCAGGCCAGGTTTCATAGTGTCCGCCAAAACATATATTTTGTTCTGGGGTGAAATTAATTTGCCAAAATAACAATACCCTGAATCTGGTGTCCCAGCTGTTGCAGGCCAGGTTTCATAGTGTCCGCCAAAACATATATTTTGTTCTGGGGTGAAATTAATTTGCCAAATTAGCAATACCCTGAATCTGGTGTCCCAGCTGTTGCAGGCCAGGTTTCATAGTGTCCGCCAAAACATATATTTTGTTCTGGGGTGAAATTAATCTGCCAAAATAGCAATACCCTGAATCTGATGTCCCAGCTGTTGCAGGCCAGGTTTCATAGTGTCCACCAAAACATATATTTTGTTCTGGGGTGAAATTAATTTGCCAAAATAGCAATACCCTTAATCTGGTGTCCAAGCTGTTGCAGGCAAGGTTTCATAGTGTCCGCCAAAACATATATTTTGTTCTGGGGTGAAATTAATTTGCCAAAATAGCAATACCCTGAATCTGGTGTCCCAGCTGTTGCAGGCCAGGTTCTATAGTGTTCGCCAAAACATATATTTTGTTCTGGGGTGAAATTAATTTGCCAAAATAGCAATACCCTTAATCTGGTGTCCCAGCTGTTGCAGGCCAGGTTTCATAGTGTCCGCCAAAACATATATTTTGTTCTGGGGTGTAATTCACTTGCCAAAATAGCAATACCCTGAATCTGGTGTCCCAGCTGTTGCAGGCCAGGTTTCATAGTGTCCGCCAAAACATATATTTTGTTCTGCGGTGAAATTAATCTGCCAAAATAGCAATACCGTGAATCTGGTGTCCCAGCTGTTGCAGGCCAGGTTTCATAGTGTCCGCCAAAACATATATTTTGTTCTGTGGTGAAATTAATTTGCCAAAATAGCAATACCCTGAATCTGGTGTCCCAGCTGTTGCAGGCCAGGTTTCATAGTGTCCGCCAAAACATATATTTTGTTCTGGGGTGAAATTAATTTGCCAAAATAGCAATACACTGAATCTGGTGTCCCAGCTGTTGCAGGCCAGGTTTCATAGTGTCCGCCAAAACATATATTTTGTTCTGGGGTGTAATTCACTTGCCAAAATAGCAATACCCTGAATCTGGTGTCCCAGCTGTTGCAGGCCAGGTTTCATAGTGTCCGCCAAAACATATACTTTGTTCTGTGGTGAAATTAATCTGCCAAAATAGCAATACCCTGAATCTGGTGTCCCAGCTGTTGCAGGCCAGGTTTCATAGTGTCCGCCAAAACATATATTTTGTTCTGTGGTGAAATTAATTTGCCAAAATAGCAATACCCTGAATCTGGTGTCCCAGCTGTTGCAGGCCAGGTTTCATAGTGTCCGCCAAAACATATATTTTGTTCTGGGGTGAAATTAATTTGCCAAAATAGCAATACCCTGAATCTGGTGTCCCAGCTGTTGCAGGCCAGGTTTCATAGTGTCCGCCAAAACATATATTTTGTTCTGGGGTGAAATTAATTTGCCAAAATAGCAATACCCTGAATCTGGTGTCCCAGCTGTTGCAGGCCAGGTTTCATAGTGTCCGCCAAAACATATATTTTGTTCTGGGGTGAAATTAATTTGCCAAAATAACAATACCCTGAATCTGGTGTCCCAGCTGTTGCAGGCCAGGTTTCATAGTGTCCGCCAAAACATATATTTTGTTCTGGGGTGAAATTTATTTGCCAAATTAGCAATACCCTGAATCTGGTGTCCCAGCTGTTGCAGGCCAGGTTTCATAGTGTCCGCCAAAACATATATTTTGTTCTGGGGTGAAATTAATCTGCCAAAATAGCAATACCCTGAATCTGATGTCCCAGCTGTTGCAGGCCAGGTTTCATAGTGTCCACCAAAACATATATTTTGTTCTGGGGTGAAATTAATTTGCCAAAATAGCAATACCCTGAATCTGGTGTCCCAGCTGTTGCAGGCCAGGTTTCATAGTGTCCGCCAAAACATATATTTTGTTCTGGGGTGAAATTAATTTGCCAAAATAGCAATACCCTGAATCTGGTGTCCCAGCTGTTGCAGGCCAGGTTTCATAGTGTCCGCCAAAACATATATTTTGTTCTGGGGTGAAATTAATTTGCCAAAATAACAATACCCTGAATCTGGTGTCCCAGCTGTTGCAGGCCAGGTTTCATAGTGTCCGCCAAAACATATATTTTGTTCTGGGGTGAAATTAATCTGCCAAAATAACAATACCCTGAATCTGGTGTCCCAGCTGTTGCAGGCCAGGTTTCATAGTGTCCGCCAAAACATATATTTTGTTCTGGGGTGAAATTAATTTGCCAAAATAGCAATACCCTGAATCTGGTGTCCCAGCTGTTGCAGGCCAGGTTTCTATAGTGTCCGCCAAAACATATATTTTGTTCTGGGGTGAAATTAATTTGCCAAAATAGCAATACCCTGAATCTGGTGTCCCAGCTGTTGCAGGCCAGGTTTCATAGTGTCCGCCAAAACATATATTTTGTTCTGGGGTGAAATTAATTTGCCAAAATAGCAATACCCTGAATCTGGTGTCCCAGCTGTTGCAGGCCAGGTTTCATAGTGTCCACCAAAACATATATTTTGTTCTGGGGTGAAATTAATTTGCCAAAATAGCAATACCCTGAATCTGGTGTCCCAGCTGTTGCAGGCCAGGTTTCATAGTGTCCGCCAAAACATATATTTTGTTCTGGGGTGAAATTAATTTGCCAAAATAGCAATACCCTGAATCTGGTGTCCCAGCTGTTGCAGGCCAGGTTTCATAGTGTCCGCCAAAACATATATTTTGTTCTGGGGTGAAATTAATCTGCCAAAATAGCAATACCGTGAATCTGGTGTCCCAGCTGTTGCAGGCCAGGTTTCATAGTGTCCGCCAAAACATATATTTTGTTCTGGGGTGAAATTAATCTGCCAAAATAACAATACCCTGAATCTGGTGTCCCAGCTGTTGCAGGCCAGGTTTCATAGTGTCCGCCAAAACATATATTTTGTTCTGGGGTGAAATTAACTTGCCAAAATAGCAATACCCTGAATCTGGTGTCCCAGCTGTTGCAGGCCAGGTTTCATAGTGTCCGCCAAAACATATATTTTGTTCTGGGGTGAAATTAATTTGCCAAAATAGCAATACCCTGAATCTGGTGTCCCAGCTGTTGCAGGCCAGGTTTCATAGTGTCCGCCAAAACATATATTTTGTTCTGGGGTGAAATTAATTTGCCAAAATAGCAATACCCTGAATCTGGTGTCCCAGCTGTTGCAGGCCAGGTTTCTATAGTGTCCGCCAAAACATATATTTTGTTCTGGGGTGAAATTAATTTGCCAAAATAGCAATACCCTGAATCTGGTGTCCCAGCTGTTGCAGGCCAGGTTTCATAGTGTCCGCCAAAACATATATTTTGTTCTGGGGTGAAATTAATTTGCCAAAATAGCAATACCCTGAATCTGGTGTCCCAGCTGTTGCAGGCCAGGTTTCATAGTGTCCGCCAAAACATATATTTTGTTCTGGGGTGAAATTAATTTGCCAAAATAGCAATACCCTGAATCTGATGTCCCAGCTGTTGCAGGCCAGGTTTCATAGTGTCCGCCAAAACATATATTTTGTTCTGGGGTGAAATTAATTTGCCAAAATAGCAATACCCTGAATCTGGTGTCCCAGCTGTTGCAGGCCAGGTTTCATAGTGTCCGCCAAAACATATATTTTGTTCTGGGGTGAAATTAATTTGCCAAAATAGCAATACCCTGAATCTGGTGTCCCAGCTGTTGCAGGCCAGGTTTCATAGTGTCCGCCAAAACATATATTTTGTTCTGGGGTGAAATTAATTTGCCAAAATAGCAATACCCTGAATCTGGTGTCCCAGCTGTTGCAGGCCAGGTTTCATAGTGTCCGCCAAAACATATATTTTGTTCTGGGGTGAAATTAATTTGCCAAAATAGCAATACCCTGAATCTGGTGTCCCAGCTGTTGCAGGCCAGGTTTCATAGTGTCCGCCAAAACATATATTTTGTTCTGGGGTGAAATTCATTTGCCAAAATAGCAATACCCTGAATCTGGTGTCCCAGCTGTTGCAGGCCAGGTTTCATAGTGTCCGCCAAAACATATATTTTGTTCTGGGGTGAAATTAATCTGCCAAAATAGCAATACCCTGAATCTGGTGTCCCAGCTGTTGCAGGCCAGGTTTCATAGTGTCCGCCAAAACATATATTTTGTTCTGGGGTGAAATTAATTTGCCAAAATAGCAATACCCTGAATCTGGTGTCCCAGCTGTTGCAGGCCAGGTTTCATAGTGTCCGCCAAAACATATATTTTGTTCTGGGGTGAAATTAATTTGCCAAAATAGCAATACCCTGAATCTGGTGTCCCAGCTGTTGCAGGCCAGGTTTCATAGTGTCCGCCAAAACATATATTTTGTTCTGGGGTGAAATTAATTTGCCAAAATAGCAATACCCTGAATCTGGTGTCCCAGCTGTTGCAGGCCAGGTTTCATAGTGTCCGCCAAAACATATATTTTGTTCTGGGGTGAAATTAATCTGCCAAAATAACAATACCCTGAATCTGGTGTCCCAGCTGTTGCAGGCCAGGTTTCATAGTGTCCGCCAAAACATATATTTTGTTCTGGGGTGAAATTAATTTGCCAAAATAGCAATACCCTGAATCTGGTGTCCCAGCTGTTGCAGGCCAGGTTTCATAGTGTCCACCAAAACATATATTTTGTTCTGGGGTGAAATTAATTTGCCAAAATAGCAATACCCTGAATCTGGTGTCCCAGCTGTTGCAGGCCAGGTTTCATAGTGTCCGCCAAAACATATATTTTGTTCTGGGGTGAAATTAATTTGCCAAAATAGCAATATCCTGAATCTGGTGTCCCAGCTGTTGCAGGCCAGGTTTCATAGTGTCCGCCAAAACATATATTTTGTTCTGGGGTGAAATTAATTTGCCAAAATAACAATACCCTGAATCTGGTGTCCCAGCTGTTGCAGGCCAGGTTTCATAGTGTCCGCCAAAACATATATTTTGTTCTGGGGTGAAATTAATCTGCCAAAATAACAATACCCTGAATCTGGTGTCCCAGCTGTTGCAGGCCAGGTTTCATAGTGTCCGCCAAAACATATATTTTGTTCTGTGGTGAAATTAATTTGCCAAAATAGCAATACCCTGAATCTGGTGTCCCAGCTGTTGCAGGCCAGGTTTCATAGTGTCCGCCAAAACATATATTTTGTTCTGGGGTGAAATTAATTTGCCAAAATAGCAATACACTGAATCTGGTGTCCCAGCTGTTGCAGGCCAGGTTTCATAGTGTCCGCCAAAACATATATTTTGTTCTGGGGTGAAATTAATTTGCCAAAATAGCAATACCCTGAATCTGGTGTCCCAGCTGTTGCAGGCCAGGTTTCATAGTGTCCGCCAAAACATATATTTTGTTCTGGGGTGAAATTAATCTGCCAAAATAGCAATACCCTGAATCTGATGTCCCAGCTGTTGCAGGCCAGGTTTCATAGTGTCCGCCAAAACATATATTTTGTTCTGGGGTGAAATTAATTTGCCAAAATAGCAATACCCTGAATCTGGTGTCCCAGCTGTTGCAGGCCAGGTTTCATAGTGTCCGCCAAAACATATATTTTGTTCTGGGGTGTAATTCACTTGCCAAAATAGCAATACCCTGAATCTGGTGTCCCAGCTGTTGCAGGCCAGGTTTCATAGTGTCCTCCAAAACATATACTTTGTTCTGTGGTGAAATTAATCTGCCAAAATAGCAATACCCTGAATCTGGTGTCCCAACTGTTGCAGGCCAGGTTTCATAGTGTCCGCCAAAACATATATTTTGTTCTGTGGTGAAATTAATTTGCCAAAATAGCAATACCCTGAATCTGGTGTCCCAGCTGTTGCAGGCCAGGTTTCATAGTGTCCGCCAAAACATATATTTTGTTCTGGGGTGAAATTAATTTGCCAAAATAGCAATACACTGAATCTGGTGTCCCAGCTGTTGCAGGCCAGGTTTCATAGTGTCCGCCAAAACATATATTTTGTTCTGGGGTGAAATTAATTTGGCAAAATAGCAATACCCTGAATCTGGTGTCCCAGCTGTTGCAGGCCAGGTTTCATAGTGTCCGCCAAAACATATATTTTGTTCTGGGGTGAAATTAATTTGCCAAAATAACAATACCCTGAATCTGGTGTCCCAGCTGTTGCAGGCCAGGTTTCATAGTGTCCGCCAAAACATATATTTTGTTCTGGGGTGAAATTAATTTGCCAAATTAGCAATACCCTGAATCTGGTGTCCCAGCTGTTGCAGGCCAGGTTTCATAGTGTCCGCCAAAACATATATTTTGTTCTGGGGTGAAATTAATCTGCCAAAATAGCAATACCCTGAATCTGATGTCCCAGCTGTTGCAGGCCAGGTTTCATAGTGTCCACCAAAACATATATTTTGTTCTGGGGTGAAATTAATTTGCCAAAATAGCAATACCCTTAATCTGGTGTCCAAGCTGTTGCAGGCAAGGTTTCATAGTGTCCGCCAAAACATATATTTTGTTCTGGGGTGAAATTAATTTGCCAAAATAGCAATACCCTGAATCTGGTGTCCCAGCTGTTGCAGGCCAGGTTCTATAGTGTTCGCCAAAACATATATTTTGTTCTGGGGTGAAATTAATTTGCCAAAATAGCAATACCCTTAATCTGGTGTCCCAGCTGTTGCAGGCCAGGTTTCATAGTGTCCGCCAAAACATATATTTTGTTCTGGGGTGTAATTCACTTGCCAAAATAGCAATACCCTGAATCTGGTGTCCCAGCTGTTGCAGGCCAGGTTTCATAGTGTCCGCCAAAACATATATTTTGTTCTGCGGTGAAATTAATCTGCCAAAATAGCAATACCGTAAATCTGGTGTCCCAGCTGTTGCAGGCCAGGTTTCATAGTGTCCGCCAAAACATATATTTTGTTCTGTGGTGAAATTAATTTGCCAAAATAGCAATACCCTGAATCTGGTGTCCCAGCTGTTGCAGGCCAGGTTTCATAGTGTCCGCCAAAACATATATTTTGTTCTGGGGTGAAATTAATTTGCCAAAATAGCAATACACTGAATCTGGTGTCCCAGCTGTTGCAGGCCAGGTTTCATAGTGTCCGCCAAAACATATATTTTGTTCTGGGGTGTAATTCACTTGCCAAAATAGCAATACCCTGAATCTGGTGTCCCAGCTGTTGCAGGCCAGGTTTCATAGTGTCCGCCAAAACATATACTTTGTTCTGTGGTGAAATTAATCTGCCAAAATAGCAATACCCTGAATCTGGTGTCCCAGCTGTTGCAGGCCAGGTTTCATAGTGTCCGCCAAAACATATATTTTGTTCTGTGGTGAAATTAATTTGCCAAAATAGCAATACCCTGAATCTGGTGTCCCAGCTGTTGCAGGCCAGGTTTCATAGTGTCCGCCAAAACATATATTTTGTTCTGGGGTGAAATTAATTTGCCAAAATAGCAATACCCTGAATCTGGTGTCCCAGCTGTTGCAGGCCAGGTTTCATAGTGTCCGCCAAAACATATATTTTGTTCTGGGGTGAAATTAATTTGCCAAAATAGCAATACCCTGAATCTGGTGTCCCAGCTGTTGCAGGCCAGGTTTCATAGTGTCCGCCAAAACATATATTTTGTTCTGGGGTGAAATTTATTTGCCAAAATAGCAATACCCTGAATCTGGTGTCCCAGCTGTTGCAGGCCAGGTTTCATAGTGTCCGCCAAAACATATATTTTGTTCTGGGGTGAAATTAATCTGCCAAAATAGCAATACCCTGAATCTGATGTCCCAGCTGTTGCAGGCCAGGTTTCATAGTGTCCACCAAAACATATATTTTGTTCTGGGGTGAAATTAATTTGCCAAAATAGCAATACCCTGAATCTGGTGTCCCAGCTGTTGCAGGCCAGGTTTCATAGTGTCCGCCAAAACATATATTTTGTTCTGGGGTGAAATTAATTTGCCAAAATAGCAATACCCTGAATCTGGTGTCCCAGCTGTTGCAGGCCAGGTTTCATAGTGTCCGCCAAAACATATATTTTGTTCTGGGGTGAAATTAATTTGCCAAAATAACAATACCCTGAATCTGGTGTCCCAGCTGTTGCAGGCCAGGTTTCATAGTGTCCGCCAAAACATATATTTTGTTCTGGGGTGAAATTAATCTGCCAAAATAACAATACCCTGAATCTGGTGTCCCAGCTGTTGCAGGCCAGGTTTCATAGTGTCCGCCAAAACATATATTTTGTTCTGGGGTGAAATTAATTTGCCAAAATAGCAATACCCTGAATCTGGTGTCCCAGCTGTTGCAGGCCAGGTTCTATAGTGTTCGCCAAAACATATATTTTGTTCTGGGGTGAAATTAATTTGCCAAAATAGCAATACCCTGAATCTGATGTCCCAGCTGTTGCAGGCCAGGTTTCATAGTGTCCGCCAAAACATATATTTTGTTCTGGGGTGAAATTAATTTGCCAAATTAGCAATACCCTGAATCTGGTGTCCCAGCTGTTGCAGAACAGGTTTCATAGTGTCCACCAAAACATATATTTTGTTCTGGGGTGAAATTAATTTGCCAAAATAGCAATACCCTGAATCTGGTGTCCCAGCTGTTGCAGGCCAGGTTTCATAGTGTCCGCCAAAACATATATTTTGTTCTGGGGTGAAATTTATTTGCCAAATTAGCAATACCCTGAATCTGGTGTCCCAGCTGTTGCAGGCCAGGTTTCATAGTGTCCGCCAAAACATATATTTTGTTCTGCGGTGAAATTAATCTGCCAAAATAGCAATACCGTAAATCTGGTGTCCCAGCTGTTGCAGGCCAGGTTTCATAGTGTCCGCCAAAACATATATTTTGTTCTGGGGTGAAATTAATCTGCCAAAATAACAATACCCTGAATCTGGTGTCCCAGCTGTTGCAGGCCAGGTTTCATAGTGTCCGCCAAAACATATATTTTGTTCTGGGGTGTAATTCATTTGCCAAAATAGCAATACCCTGAATCTGGTGTCCCAGCTGTTGCAGGCCAGGTTTCATAGTGTCCGCCAAAACATATATTTTGTTCTGGGGTGAAATTAATTTGCCAAAATAGCAATACCCTGAATCTGGTGTCCCAGCTGTTGCAGGCCAGGTTTCATAGTGTCCGCCAAAACATATATTTTGTTCTGGGGTGAAATTAATTTGCCAAAATAACAATACCCTGAATCTGGTGTCCCAGCTGTTGCAGGCCAGGTTTCATAGTGTCCGCCAAAACATATATTTTGTTCTGGGGTGAAATTAATTTGCCATAATAGCAATACCCTGAATCTGGTGTCCCAGCTGTTGCAGGCCAGGTTCTATAGTGTTCGCCAAAACATATATTTTGTTCTGGGGTGAAATTAATTTGCCAAAATAGCAATACCCTGAATCTGATGTCCCAGCTGTTGCAGGCCAGGTTTCATAGTGTCCGCCAAAACATATATTTTGTTCTGGGGTGAAATTAATTTGCCAAATTAGCAATACCCTGAATCTGGTGTCCCAGCTGTTGCAGAACAGGTTTCATAGTGTCCGCCAAAACATATATTTTGTTCTGGGGTGAAATTAATTTGCCAAAATAGCAATACCCTGAATCTGGTGTCCCAGCTGTTGCAGGCCAGGTTTCATAGTGTCCGCCAAAACATATATTTTGTTCTGGGGTGAAATTAATTTGCCAAAATAGCAATACCCTGAATCTGGTGTCCCAGCTGTTGCAGGCCAGGTTTCATAGTGTCCGCCAAAACATATATTTTGTTCTGGGTTGAAATTAATTTGCCAAAATAACAATACCCTGAATCTGGTGTCCCAGCTGTTGCAGGCCAGGTTTCATAGTGTCCGCCAAAACATATATTTTGTTCTGGGGTGAAATTTATTTGCCAAATTAGCAATACCCTGAATCTGGTGTCCCAGCTGTTGCAGGCCAGGTTTCATAGTGTCCGCCAAAACATATATTTTGTTCTGGGGTGAAATTAATCTGCCAAAATAGCAATACCCTGAATCTGATGTCCCAGCTGTTGCAGGCCAGGTTTCATAGTGTCCACCAAAACATATATTTTGTTCTGGGGTGAAATTAATTTGCCAAAATAGCAATACCCTGAATCTGGTGTCCCAGCTGTTGCAGGCCAGGTTTCATAGTGTCCGCCAAAACATATATTTTGTTCTGGGGTGAAATTAATTTGCCAAAATAGCAATACCCTGAATCTGGTGTCCCAGCTGTTGCAGGCCAGGTTTCATAGTGTCCGCCAAAACATATATTTTGTTCTGGGGTGAAATTAATTTGCCAAAATAACAATACCCTGAATCTGGTGTCCCAGCTGTTGCAGGCCAGGTTTCATAGTGTCCGCCAAAACATATATTTTGTTCTGGGGTGAAATTAATCTGCCAAAATAACAATACCCTGAATCTGGTGTCCCAGCTGTTGCAGGCCAGGTTTCATAGTGTCCGCCAAAACATATATTTTGTTCTGGGGTGAAATTAATTTGCCAAAATAGCAATACCCTGAATCTGATGTCCCAGCTGTTGCAGGCCAGGTTCTATAGTGTTCGCCAAAACATATATTTTGTTCTGGGGTGAAATTAATTTGCCAAAATAGCAATACCCTGAATCTGATGTCCCAGCTGTTGCAGGCCAGGTTTCATAGTGTCCGCCAAAACATATATTTTGTTCTGGGGTGAAATTAATTTGCCAAATTAGCAATACCCTGAATCTGGTGTCCCAGCTGTTGCAGAACAGGTTTCATAGTGTCCACCAAAACATATATTTTGTTCTGGGGTGAAATTAATTTGCCAAAATAGTAATACACTGAATCTGGTGTCCCAGCTGTTGCAGGCCAGGTTCTATAGTGTTCGCCAAAACATATATTTTGTTCTGGGGTGAAATTAATTTGCCAAAATAGCAATACCCTGAATCTGGTGTCCCAGCTGTTGCAGGCCAGGTTTCATAGTGTCCGCCAAAACATATATTTTGTTCTGGGGTGAAATTAATTTGCCAAAATAGCAATACCCTGAATCTGGTGTCCCAGCTGTTGCAGGCCAAGTGTAAATCTGTCCATAAAAGGATACCTTTCATCCAGGGCCTAAATACTAGCCGTAAAAGAGATATTCTCCTAAAACAGTGGTTACTGTTGTGCCTGGATTAGTGTAATACCTACATAAACAAATAGGCAGATAGTGTTAGGTGCCTGTAAAAAAAGGCCTGAATTTGAAATCAATACATTGGGCCAAATATTTTTTTCCATATTGTGGTGCTTTGTGAACGGTAACAATGAAGAAAACATCTAGTAAGGGACGCGAACACGGTCGAGGTGGTGTTAGTGTAACCTCTGGTGCTGGGAGAGGACGTGGCCATTCTGCCACAGCCACACGTCCTAGTGAACCAACTACCTCAGGTTCCAGAACACGCCTGAATTTAAAGCGATATTTGGTGGGGCTCAATGCCGTTCTAAAAATGGTAAGACCTGAGCAGGTACAGGCACTAGTCAATTGGGTGGCCGACAGTGGATCCAGCATGTTCACAACATTATCTCCCACCCAGTCTTCTGCAGAAAGCGCACAGGTGGCACATGAAAACCAAGCCCATCAGTCTGTCACATCACCCCCATGCATATCAGGGAAACTGTCTGAGCCTCAAGTTATGCAGCAGTCTCTTATGCTGTTTGTAGACTCTGCTGGCAGGGTTTCCCAAGGGATTCCACCTAGCCCTTCCCCAGTGGTGGAAGACATAGAATGCACTGATGCACAACCACATATGTTTCCTGATGATGAGGATATGGGAATACCATCTCATCGGAGTCTGCAAGTCTCTGATGATGATGAAACACAGGTGCCAACTGCTGCGTCTTTCTGCAGTGTGCAGACCGAACAGGAGGTCAGTGAGGAAGACTGTGTGGAAGACGATGCAGGGGACGATGAGGTCCTAGACCCCACATGTAATGAAGGTCGTGCCACTGACTTTAATAGTTCAGAGGAAGAGGCAGTGGTGAGACCGAGCCAACAGCGTAGCAAAAAAAGGAGCAGGGGGCAAAAGTAGACCAGCCGCCGCCAAGAGAGTTCGCCTGCTACTGGCCACCGCCACCAGGGACCGAGCACCCCAAAGGCAGCTTCAAGGAGTTCCCTGGCATGGCACTTCTTTAAACAATGTGCTGATGACAAGACCCGAGTGGTTTGCACGCTGTGCCATCAGATCCTGAAGCGAGGCATTAACGTTCTGAACCATAGCACAACCTGCATGACCAGGCATCTACATGCAAAGCATGAACTGCAGTGGAGTAAACACCTTAAAAGCAAGGAACTCACTCTGGCTCCCCCTGCTCCCTCTTCTGCTGCTGCCTCGCCTCTTCCTCCGCCTCGCGAGGAATGTTGGCACCTGCCGCCCAACAAACAGAGGATGTGCCACCGACACCACCACCTGCGTAACCAAGCATCTCCACCATGTCACACGGCAGCGTTCAGCTCTCCATCTCACAACAAACCTTGGAGAGAAAGCGTAAATTCCCACCTAGCCACCCTCGAGCCCTGGGCCTGAATGCCAGCATTTCTAAACTACTGGCCTTTGAAATGCTGTCATTCAGGCTGGTGGACACAGACAGCTTCAAACAGCTGATGTCCATGGCTGTTCCACAGTATGTTGTTCCCAGCCGCCACTACTTCTCCAAGACAGCCGTGCCTTCCCTGCACAACCAAGTATCCGATAAAATCAAATGTGCACTGCGTAACGCCATCTTTGGCAAGGTTCACCTAACCACAGATACGTGGACCAGTAAGCACGGCCAGGGACGCTATATCTCCCTTACTGCACACTGGGTAAATGTAGTGGCGGCTGGGCCGCAGGCGGAGAGTTCCTTGGCGCACGTCCTTCCACCGCCAAGGATCGCAGGGCATCATTCTTTGCCTCCTGTAGCCTCCTCCTCCTACTCGGCTTCCTCCTCCTCTGCTTCCAGCAGCTCATCCAGTCAGCCACACACCTTCACCACCAACTTCAGCACAGCCCAGGGAAAACGTCAGCAGGCCATTCTGAAACTCATATGTTTGGGGGACAGGCCCCACACCGCGCAGGAGTTGTGGCTGGGTACTGAACAACAAACCGACGAGTGGTTTCTGCCGGTGGGCCTCAAGCCCGGCCTGGTGGTGTGCGATAATGGGCGAAATCTCGTCGCAGCTCTGGGACTAGCCGGTTTGACGCACATTCCTTGCCTGGCGCTTGTGCTGAATTTGGTGGTGCAGAAGTTCATTCACAACTACCCCGACATGTCAGAGCTGCTGCATAAAGTGAGGGCCGTCTGTGCGCGCTTTCGGCGTTCACATCCTGCCCCTGCTCGCCTGTCTGCGCTACAGCGGAACTTCGGTCTTCCCGCTCACCGCCTCATATGCGATGTACCCACCAGGTGGAACTCCACCTTGCACATGCTGGAGAGACTGTGCGAGCAGCAGCAGGCCATAGTGGAGTTTTAGATGCAGCACGCACGCATCAGTCGCACTGCGGAACAGCACCACTTCACCACCAATGATTGGGCCTCCATGCTAGACCTGTGTGCCCTGTTGCGCTGTTTCGAGTACTCCACCAACATGGCCAGTGGCAATGACACCGTTATCAGCGTTACAATACCACTTCTATGTCTCCTTGAGAAAACGCTTAGGGCGATGATGGAAGAGGAGGTGGCCCAGGAGGAGGAGGATGAGGGGTCATTTTTAGCACTTTCAGGCAAGTCTGTTAGAAGTGGCTCAGAGGGAGGTTTTTTGCAACAGCAGAGGTCAGGTACAAATGTGGCCAGCCAGGGCCCACTTCTGGAGGACGAGGAGGATGAGGAGGAGGTGGAGGAGGATGAGGATGAAGCAGGTTCACAGCGGGGTGGCACCCGACACAGCTGAGGTCCATCACTGGTACGTGGCTGGGGGGATACGAAGGATGATGACGATACGCCTCCCACAGAGGACAGCTTGTCCTTACCTCTAGGGAGCCTGGCACACATGAGCGACTACATGCTGCAGTGCCTGCGCAACGACAGCAGAGTTGCCCACATTTTAACGTGTGCGGACTACTGGGTTGCCACCCTGCTGGATCCCCGATACAAAGACAGTGTGCCTACCTTACTTCCTGCACTGGAGCGTGATAGGAAGATGCGCGAGTACAAGCGCACGCTGGTAGAGGCGCTCCTGAGAGCATTCCCAAATCTCACAGGGGAACAGGTGGAAGCCCAAGGCGAAGGCAGAGGAGGAGCAAGAGGTCGCCAACGCAGCTGTGTCACGGCCATCTCCTCTGAGGGCAGGGTTAGCATGGCAGAAATGTGGAAAAGTTTTGTCTCCACGCCACAGCTAACTGCACCACCACCTGATACGGAACGTGTTAGCAGGAGGCAGCATTTCACTAACATGGTTGAACAGTACGTCTGCACACCCCTCCACGTGCTGACTGATGGTTCGGCCCCATTCAACTTATGGGTCTCGAAATTGTCCACGTGGCCAGAGTTAGCATTTTATGCCTTGGAGGTGCTGGCCTGCAAGGCGGCCAGCGTTTTGTCTGAACAATGTGTATTCAGCACGGCAGGGGGCGTCATTACTGACAAACGCAGCCGCCTTTCCACAGCCAACGTGGACAAACTGACGTTCATAAAAATGAACCAGTCATGGATCCCACAGGACCTGTGCCTCCCTTGTGCAGAATAGACATTTATAACTGCCTCCCCCTCAACCACGTATTCTTGTACTCCGGGGCACTTCTTTATTGAATCCTGATTTTTTTAACTTTACCATGATCTTGCGGTGCAACCCAAAGTTGAATGAACCTCTCCTCTGTCTGGGTGGTGGGGCCGAAATAACTGAGAGTGGCCTTCTCCGGTGGTTGTTGATTTGACGCATGATTCCTTGCTGTGGGACCTCTCTCCTCTGTCTGGGTGGTGGGGCCGAAATAACTGAGAGTGGCATTCTCCAGTGGTGGGTGATATGACGCATGATTCCTTGCTGTGTGACCTCTCTCCTCTGTCTGGGTGCTGGGCCGAAATAACTGAGAGTGGCCTTCTCCAGTGGTGGGTGATATGACACCTTATTCCTTGCTGTGGGACCTCTCTCCTCTGTCTGGGTGGTGGGGCCGAAATAACTGAAAGTGGCCTTCTCCAGTGTTGAGTGATATGACGCATGATTCTTTGCAGTATGACCTCTCTCCAATTGATATTGGTTAAATTTATTTATTTTATTTTAATTCATTTCCCTATCCATATTTGTTTGCAGGGGATTTACCTACATTTTGCTGCCTTTAGCAGCCCTCTAGCCCGTTCCTGGACTATTTTACAGCCTTTTTAGTGCCTAAAAGTTTGGGTCCCCATTGACTTCAATGGGGTTGGGGTTCGGGTTCGGGATAAAGTTCGGGTCGAGTTCGGATCCCGAACCCGAACATTTTCGGGAAGTTCGGTCGAACTTCTCCAACCCGAACATCCAGGTGTTCGCTCATCTCTACTGTATTGAGAGAACAATGAAAGGAGGCGGCACTCACCATGGGAGTCTTCAAACTTGCTTTTATTTTGCTGAAATTACAGCATGGAATCGCAGAAAAGGGCTTGCAGGCGTACGCCAATGCAGGTAACTAAAGCGGGACGGCCGTTTCGCTCGTACACTTGCGCATCATCACGCCGCTGTCACGTCCATTGCGTCGGTCCGCGATTTTAACCCTCTGGCTACACAGTGATTGGTGCAGAGGAACTGCACCAATTGCCTGAGACAAATATAGGACATTTAAAACGAATTACCTCATGTGTAGGAGAGAATCAAGACACAGTAGGACATATAGAAACATAATCCTTATAAATTGCGAAATATTCGCACAACAATTATCGCGAACAGTGAGTATAGTATGCGGTTATAATGTGCTTATTTGATTGGTTGTGCAAGTGCATTACCTAAAGACCACATCATGGGTTGCGCGTATTCACAAGAAAACTGACATATCATTTTGTCTGTGGGGGCCCATAGCTTGGGTTTTCATGATCCACCTTGCCTCACACTGCAGAAGTGTGCGGTGTCTATCACCACCACGGGGAGGGCACCGCACTACTTTAATCCCTGCAAATGTGAGGCAACGCGGATCACCCCCATGTTGCTCGCGGACATGTTGTATCAGCCTAGGTGAGCCCCTACCTGTCTTTATAGAACCAATGTGCTCACGGACTCTCTCAACTAGAGGCCTGATCGTTTTGCCAATATAAAAAGTGTGGCATACGCATAGCATTGCATATACTACGTATGAGGTGCGACAAGTTATGAGGTCTCTCACGACCCATGTTATTCCACCTAATTGGATGACTTTGCTCCTTGCATTGTAGGAACAGAACGAGCAAAATCCACATTTATGTTTACCAGTCACTGGTCTTGCAGACAACTAATCACGTTTCTTAGGTTGTGTGAAGGTGCTGCGGACTAAGGTGTCCTTAATCGTGTGGCATCTCCGAAATGTAACAATTGGACGCTGTTCAACTATGTCGATCAGTGCAGAATCACCACGGAGTATGTCCCAATTGCTATAAATCGCTTGTTTTATGGCATCCGCCATTGGGCTATATCTAAAAGCAAGGGCGAACTGCTGCCTATCTCTCTGTTTCTCTTTTTCAATCAACAAGTTAGTGCGGTCTAATTTAGCCGCACGGTGAAGAGCCTGTAACACTTCTCTCGGTGCATAACCTCGTTTAATTAGTCGGTGCCTCAATTCATGAGCCTGTCTAAGGTATCCCGCGTCGCTGCTATTGATCCTGCGGAGACGGACAAACTGTCCAAAAGGGACAGCTTTTTTTACGGTGTCGGGATGGTAACTATTCTGGTGGAGCAATGAGTTCGCAGCAGTGTGCTTACGAAATCTAGTGGTCTGCAAGACCCCATTTGTAACTGATACTTGAACATCAAGGAAGTGAAGAGACGACCCCCCGAAATTCATAGTGAACTTCATGTTCATGTTGTTATTTGTATTTAGGTATTTCACATACTGCTCACACTCGAACTCATTGCCTGACCAGACCAGGAACACATCGTCCACATATCTAAGGTAAAGGTGGATGAACTTCAGATACGGGTTATCCACCGAGAAAACATACAGTTCTTCAAATACTGTACCGCCAGATACAGGTTGGCAAAGGTACAAGAGACTGGTGTACCCATTGCCGTACCTAGTATCTGGCGGTACCATTTATCATCAAATTAAAATACGTTATTCGTTAAGATGAGATCCAAGGCTTCAGCTACAAAAGCTTGAAACAATTCTTCCTTGCCTGCATGTCGCAACACATAACGAACGGCTTGAACCCCCTGTAGATGTGGGATGCGGGTATATAGACTCTCCACGTCCAAGGACACTAACCGATACTCCTCCCGCCACTCAAAGATATTGAGTGCACGGAGGAAATCGCCAGTGTCCTTAAGATACGTGGGAGTGCCCAAAAGGAGTGGTCTGAGAAGCCAATCTACGTACCGCGAGATCGCTTCAGTCGCTGACCCAACCCCCGACACAATGGGTCGTCCAGGGGGGTGGGTCAGCGACTTATGGATCTTTGGGATGAAATACCAAGTAGGATTGACTGGGAACTCGGGAATCAACTTCCCTTTTAGCCCCTTGGGCAAAAAGCCTACCCCAATGAATTTATCCATTAGGGTATGCAGTCTGTCCATAACTTCGGGAATCAGGTTCTTACCCAGTCTTTTATACACTGTAGTGTTGTTCAATTGGCGCATTGCCTCCTCTACATAATACTGCCTGGTTAAAAGGACCACGTTTCCGCCCTTGTCGACCGGCTTAATCACTAAATCAACACAATTTTTTAACCATTTGAGTGGTTTTCTCTCTTCATTGGTGATGTTCTGTGGTGCCATTGGAAAAACCAATGCACGCATATCGGACAGAACTTTTTTGTGGAAAAGGTCGATAACCGAGCCGGTCGACATTGGCGGAACAAACGTGGACCCGATACCTCCAGTGAACTTACTTTCCTGTATATTCAATTCCGCATTCTGTCTCTCAAGACCTGCCAGGAATAATACGCATTCTTTTTCTTTGGCGGTATACCGTTGTTGCATGTGAAATTCTACTACGCTCATTGTAGCCGGGACTTCACCCGGCAGTGGTATCGATCGACTTGGGCCCATGTCAGAGAACATTTTTTTCAGATATAATTTCCGTACACTCCTATAAAGGTCGATTTCAAAATCAACAAGACTGAACTGTTCCACTAGGCTGAACCCCAGTCCCTTATTAAGGACTGAGGTGCAGCCCGGTGGCAGCTCCTGTCCGCTGAGATTAACTACCATATATTTCTATATGTCCTACTGTGTCTTGATTCTCTCCTCCACATGAAGTAATTTGTTTTAAATGTCCTATATTTGTCTCAGGCAATTGGTGCAGTTTCTCTGCACCAATCACTGTGTAGCCGGAGGGTTAAAATCGCGGACCGACGCAATGGACGTGACAGCGGCGTGATGATGCGCAAGTGTACGCGCGAAATGGCCGTCCCACTTTAGTTACCTGCATTGGCGTCAGCCCGCAAGCCCTTTTCTGCGATTCCATGCTGTAATTTCAGCGAAGTAAAAGCAAGTTTGAAGACTCCCATGGTGAGCGCCGCCTCCTTTCATTGTTCTCTCAATACAGTGCAATTGTACGTATCCACATACTAAGGGCAGAGCACCACCAGATTGGGAACCTATTAACTGGACAGACACGCAAGTGGCGACAATATTGCATGTGAATTCTAATATCGCACCGCAGTGCATCGCAGTGCCGCTGATTCTTTTCTTTTTGAATGTTCGCTCATCTCTAATTAAAACCCAACTCTGCGTCAACTATGTAATTTTCCATGGGAGTTTTGCCATGGATCCCCCTCCGGCATGCCACAGTCCAGGTGTTAGTCCCCTTAAAACAACTTTTCCATCACTATTGTGGCCAGAAAGAGTCCCTGTGGGTTTTAAAATTCGCCTGGCTATTGAAGCCTATGGCGGTTTGCCCGTTTGCGAACATTTGCGGAAGTTCATGTTCGCCGTTCGCGATCGGAAAATTTTATGTTCGCGACATCACTACTTGCAGGATAACAGGCCGAACTGGATGGACAAATGTCTTTTTTTGGCCTTATATCCTATGCTACTATTTATATTTTGGGTTCCACAACAATTTTCCATACTTAACATCCCCGATCTCAGGTGTGATACGGCTGTGGACTAACCCATCCTTCCATGGATTCCTATATCAATTATTGAGTTGTTTGTTCTTAACTTCTCAGGATCACTCTGGTCCAAGAAAGGCCTCCCCTTCTTAAAATATCTGGGTGTTCCTACTCTACATCAATTCCCCATTTTAGCTGCCAGACATAACCTGCCATCCTCAGAGTACTTGCAGTACATGCAACTTAGACCTATGCTTAGCTCTGGGTTGATTTCCATTGCTCAATCCTCTAATTTTCCTTTTTTAAAGCCATGGATCTCCAATCCTAACTCCAATTCCCACAGCATATCCTACAGAAATTTGCTAACGGAAGAATGGGACAAATTGGGGACAAGTTTGCCACCAAATTTTTTCTTTATTTTCCAATATATGTCAATTTCAAATTGTCCCAGACACGGCTTTAGCTCTTCTATTCATTGAACAGAACTTAAAAAAACGAGTGTGTATACCCAACGAATCAACACATAAATCCAATAAAGCAGTAATTATAATTTTATTAAATATCACATTAAAAATACATATAGCAAAGAGAGTAAACACAATCCAGGGGGGTAACAAAGATACAAGGGGAACACATGGGAAGGGGATGGTAATGAATCATATACAAGTACAAAGAATCATATAAAATGATAGTGAGTAAGGAATGTAATTAGCTTATGCCCATCATCATCATAAAAAAAACAAGTGGATTAAACAATTCCACACATAATACATAAACCATCAAACAAAACAATGTATATACCTTTTATATATCCGGCTATCAAGGTGCCAACAGATCAACATCCGATGCCGTACTTAATCATACAGAAAATGCCCTTAGTGAAAATGAATGCCACGGAATGCGTGTATGCATACACGCATTGTTCCATTGCAAACACTTTTTATCATAGTGTTCTAGAGAGATTACATGAGTAAACATGTGACCGGACAATTTGGCGCATGCGCGTTATTCCGTGGCGTTCATTTTCACTAAGGGCATTTTCTGTATGATTAAGTACGGCATCGGATGGCGATTTGTTGGCACCTTGATAGCCGGATATGTAAAAGGTATATACATTGTTTTGTTTGATGGTTTATGTATTATATGTGGAATCGTTTAATCCGCTCGTTTTTTTTTTTTATGATGATGGGCATAAGCCAATTACGTTCCTTGGACCTTATCTTGTGATCTGTGACATCATCAGACACGCCTCCATCTCCCCTGTGTTTTTAATCAGTGTTATTATCTTTACTATTTAAACTGCAACCTTCCTATTGCCATGTACTCCCTGATGAAGCCGGTTAGGCGAAACACGTTTGACAGGTGAGGTGACACTGGGAAGGGGATTATTATCTTGTTTGCTTACTTTTGATATACTGATTTGGCGATAGTGATTGCATTTGCACTTTGTACTTCAGCGCAATGCTGCTGCTACGCTTGTGGGTTGTGCACTCGCTGGATCCCTGCACATTTTCCCTATGGGGGTGATGTGTATGGGACCCAGTGTGTTAACAGCTTTCACTCACTATCATTTTATATGATTCTTTGTACTTGTATATGATTCATTACCATCCCCTTCCCATGTGTTCTCCTCATATCTTTGTTACCCCACTGGATTGTGTTTACTCCCTTTGCTATATGTATTTTTTATGAGATATTTAATAAAATTACATTTACTGCATTATTGGATTGATGTGTTGATTCGTTGGGTATACACATTAGTTTTTTTAGGTTCTGTTCTATGATGGAGGTGTGGTTCCATTAGGTCTCACTGTAGGTTGTTCTTCTATCCATTCGTATAGAACAGTTCTCCATTTTACATACTATTATAGTTTCTCATGCATGCATAGCTATGCGACAAAAATTGCAGCCAATTGGAAAACAAGATCACCCATACACATCTCAAACATTCTACAGTAAATTAATGAACAATCCTGGTATTAAAGGATGTCCGCCTCGGCTTTCAACACGTCATGTCAATATCAATCTAGATGGGAAGTTTGGACTTCTATTTTTCATAAACCTATTTGATTGATTGCTCTATCTCTTAATCAGATGTGCAGTATTGTCTGAGAAATGCCATATTAGCTATCAGTTAGCCAATACTACAAATTATGTAAGAACTGACATCTCGATTCCCTCAGGTTATTAGACAGTTATCTATGTCTTTTGATTTCTGTTGCATTTTGATGTAATCTGTATAATTGAAAAGAATACCATGATACCTGTAAATCACATGTTGCCCTATGTATACTTGATGGTATTTCAATAAAAAAAATTAATGTTTAAAAAAAAAAAAATTTCCTCTTACCTTCATTCTCTGTATCTGTAAGATTATAGCGATACCACAGTGAGATTGTTTATCTTGCGTTTTAATGTACTCAAAGCTATGTGACCTTTACAAGTAAGCATATTCATACTGAATTACTCCATAATTAAAAATAACTTTAAATATAAAGCAAGAGTTAAAACAGAAGCAACAATTCAAGATGTGACTGTTTCCTAAATGTGCTTGATTCCCATTTTAATTGCTCATTTTCTTTAAGAAAAATTGTGTCGAGTGCTTGTCATGCTTGACTATTACCAATTACTTTTTCTGTAAGGGAGACAGTTGTCAATGCTAAAGAAGAGGAATTGTTTTATATGGCATGGAAGATTTGCTGAAAGCTTTGATTTGAATAAAAAAGACATAAGTACTTCAAACTAGTCTTGGTTAAACTATTGTCTGGAAAAAACTTTCGCCTTATATTATTAATATTAGGCCTGAAATGATATAACAGCATCTGCCAAACTAAATACAGATGCTTGGGGAAGATGGCTGGCTTGCAGGACACCAGCGATGTCATATTAATGGTAATGCAAGAGGAAAACAGAGATACAAAGTGAAGCTCATGAAAGGCAATGCTCCCTGCTGTCTCACACTGCCACATACTTAGAAAGAGATCTGACTACTCAAGTTTTACAGCCCGAAGGTTTTCCAAACTCATCATCAATCTGTGAAGAATCCTGCCAAGCTCTGCTTGACATCTTAGTAAGGTCCAATTCCGTATTTGAAATTATAGGACAGAAAATGCAAATGTTTAATGCCTAGCCCACTGCATAACAGAGCTGTGCTTGTATGTCTAAAACAAGGTGGTGTAAAGTGACAGTCTGTTGTGGCATCCAGATTTAACATTAGGGTTCTTATTTATTCATGTTTTTTTAAATTTTTATCACACTTGAGACTTTCAGACACTCTCAAACTACAATAGTCATGTAGGTCCTTTCAACTTAAACACATTGACTTCCTTGCAGTGATAATATAGAGAAATCAACAGTCTAAGATGGCATATGTAATAAATGTAGGCAACATTTATGTTAGTAGAGCCATGGCTTGACTAAGGAGAGTGTTCCTCATGTAGAGAATTACAGGCACGCTATTGTCCTTCATGGCTTAGGCTTATGGAATTTGAACCCCCATCCCCTCGCTTAATTTAGCTGAAGCTACAGTATCTTGCTTAAAGGGGTTATCAGAGTTATGGGGAAAAAAAAAGCCTATAAAATTCATCAGGAGTGCATACATATACATTAGTTAAGCTTGATTTCTTAATAGAAAAACCCATACTTACAGCTTTTCATGGTTCTGTTATTGCTGTGTTTACATGCTGCAGCAAAGCTGTGGGGGCGTGTAACACTAATGGCCCAGCTCTCTCTCATGAATACTTGTGGGTGTAAACAATTTGACCTTCCCCTTATCCTGCTCTTCCAAGTCTACAAATCTATATACACTTGTGTTCAAAATTATTCAACCCCCACTGAAATTGAGTGTTTTGGCCAGTTTGACATTGATTTTGATCATTTCAGTCATCTTGTTTACAATTAAATCAAAGAGGCACTTGTAAGTCAGACAAATATAACATAACATTTATAATGAAATAACCACAAATGTCTTTTCTGTGCTCACATCATTATCAGTTTTATTCAACCCCCAAGTGACATTCAATCTTAGCACTTAGTACAACTACCTTTTCCAGTTATAACAGCTTTTAAACGTGAAGCATAGCTTGACACAAGTGTCTTGCAGCGATCTACGGGTATCTTCGTACATTCTTCATGGGCAAAAGCCTCCAGTTCAGTCACATTCTTACCCTGGGTTCAGACCTGAGCGTTCTAAAAACGCGCGTTTTACGCGCGTTTTTGTCGCGCGGATTTCAGCGCGTTTTTGCAAATAGGAAACGCACGTAAAACGCGCGTTCTTGTGATTGACTACTGTGGTGTCAATCACAAAACGCGCGTCAAACGCCCCAAAAGAAGCTCAAGTACTTGTTTATGCGTTGGGCGTTTTACAGCGCGTTCAAACGCGCTGTAAAACGCTCAAGTGTGAACCACTCCCATAGGGATGCATTGGTTTTAATCTGTTGAGCGTTTTACAGCGCGTTTGAACGCGCTGTAAAACGTTCAGGTGTGAACCCAGGGTTAGGCTTGCGCGCTGCAACTGCTTTCTTTAAGTCCCACCAGAGGTTCTCAATCGGATTTAAGTCTGGTGACTGCGATGGCCACTTCAAAATGTTCCAGCCTTTAATCTGCAACCATGCTCTAGTGGACTTGGAAGTATGCTTGGGATCATTGTCCTGTTGAAAGGTCCAAAGTCTCTAAAGCCTCAGGTTTGTGACGGACTGCATCACATTTTCATCCAATATCTCCTGGTACTGAAGAGAATTCATGGTACCTTGCACACGCTGAAGCTTCCTTGTACCTGTAGAAGCAAAACAGCCCCAAAGCATGATTGACCCCCCCGCCATGCTTCACAGTAGGCAAGGTGTTCTTTTCTTCATAGACATCCTCCAAACATAGCGTTGATCCATGGACCCAAACAGTTCTAATTTTGTTTCATCAGTCCACAGAACACTATCCCAAAACTTTTGTGGTTTGTCCACATGACTTTTGTCATACTGCAGTCGACTCTCCTTATTCTTTGGAGACAGCAAGGGGGTGCGCCTGGGAGTTCTGGCATGGAGGCCTTCATTACGCAGTGTTGCGCCTTATTGTCTGAGCTGAAACTTCAGTACCCGCATCTGACAAATCTTTTTTCAGTTCCTCAGCAGTCACACGGGGACTTTTCTCCACTTTGCGCTTCAGGTAGCGCACAGCAGTCGAAGTCAGCATCTTCTTTCTGCCACGACCAGGTAGCATTTCAACAGTGCCCTTTGCCTTGAATTTGCGAATGATGCTTCCTATGGTGTCTCTTGGTATGTTTAACATCTTTACAATCTTCTTATAGCCATTGCCCTTCCTGTGAAGAGAAATCACCTCTTCTCTTGTCTTCCTGGACCATTCTCTTGACTTCACCATGTTTGTAAACACACCAGTAAATGTCTAGAAGGAGCTGAGTATCACAGTCATTTTAAATCTGCCAAATTGGTGCTTATTATGCTTGATTGCTGCTCCTTGACATCCACAGGTGTTTTCAATACCTGATCGAAAACACTTGAATGAACCTCTGTTCTTAAGAGTGGTAGTCTTTAAGGGGTTGAATAATTGTGTCAATGAAGAAATCACAAAAAAAACATTTAATACTATTTTACAAAAACAATTGATGTCATTTTAGTTGCATTTGGTTCTTTAAAAAGTCCTTGTAAGATTTCATTCTGAACACAATTACAAATGTACACTAAATTCCCTAAAACCCTTCACAGCATTGGGGGTTGAATAATTTTGAACACAACTGTATGTATATCTAAGCTATATGTATCTAAGCTATATCGCTATCTAAGCTACAGTGGATATAAAAAGTCTACACACCCCTGTTAAAATGTCAGGTTTCTGTGCTGTAAAAAAATGAGACAAAGATAAATCATTTCAGAACTTTTTCCACCTTTAATGTGACCTATAAACTGTACAACTCAATTGAAAAACAAACTGAAAACTTTTAGGTAGAGGGAAGAAAAAATATGAAATTAAAATAATATGGTTGCATAAGTGTGCACACTCTTAAACTAATACTTTGTTGAAGCACCTTTTGATTTTATTACGGCACTCAGTCTTTTTGGTTATGAGTCTATCATAATGGCACATTATGACTTGCCAAGATTTGCCCACTCTTCTTTGCAAAAACACTCCAAATCTGTCAGATTGTGAGGGTATCTCCTGTGCACAGCCCTCTTCAGATCACTCCAATGATTTTCAATTGGATTCAGGTCTGGGCTCTGGCTGGGCCATTCCAAAACTTTAATCTTCTTCTGGTGAAGCCATTCCTTTGTTGATTTGGATGTATGCTTTGGGTCGTTGTCATGCTGAAAGATGAAGTTCCTATTTAATAAGTTCCTCTTCATGTTCAGCTTTCTAGCAGAAGCCTGAAGGTTTTGTGCCAATATTGACTGGTATTTTGAACTGTTCATAATTCCCTCTATATAAACTAAGGCCCCAGTTACAGCTGAAGAAAAACAGACCCAAAGCATGATGCTGCCACCACCATGCTTCACTGTGGGTATGGTGTTCTTTTGGTGATGTGCAGTGTTGTTTTTGTGCCGACCATATCTTTTGGAATTATGGCCAAAAAGTTCAACCTTGGTTTCATCAGACTATAACACCTTTTCCCACATGCTTTTGGGAGACTTCCGATGTGTTTTTGCAAATTGTAGCCTGGCTTGTATGTTTTTCTTCGTAAGAAAAGGCTTTCGTCTTGCCAGTCTACCCCATAGCCCAGACATACTGTATGAAGAATACGGGAGATTGTTGTCACATGTACCACACAGACAGTACTTGCCAGATATTCCTGCAGCTCCTTTAGTGTTGCTGTAGGCCTCTTGGAAGCCTCCCAGACCAGTTTTCTTCTAGTCTTTTCATCAATTTTGGAGGGACGTCCAGATCTTGGTAATGTCACTGTTGTGCAATATTTTCTTCACTTGATGATAACTGTCTTCACTATGTTCCATGGTATATCTAGTGCCTTGGAAATTCTTTTGTACCCTTCTACTGACTCATACCTTTTAACAATGAGATCCCTCTAATGCTTTGGAAGCTCTCTGTGGACCATGACTTGCTGTGGGATGTGACTAAGAAAATTTCAGGAAAGACCAACTAGAGCAGATGAACTTTATTTGGGGTTAATCAGAGGCACTGTAAATGATGGCATGTGTATGCTGACTCCAATTTAACATGATTTTAAATGTGATTGCTTAATTCTGAACACAGTACAGTTTATAAGTCACATTAAAGGTGGAAAAAGTTCTTAATTAACAGTATTTATCTTTGTCTCATTTTTTTTACAGCACAGAAACCTGACATTTTATCAGGGATGTGTAGACTTTTTATATCCACTGTACATGACATCTATATCTATCTTAACTCTATGACAACTATATCTATCTAAGCCATATGACGGCTATATGTATCTAAGCTATATGACGGCTATATCTATCTAAGCTATATTACGGCTATATCTATCTAAACGAAATGATAGCTATGTGTATCTAAGCTATACTACGGCTATATATCTAAGCTAAATGACAGCTATATGTATCTAAGCTAAATGACAGCTATATGTATCTAAGTTATATCACTGCTATATGTACCTAAGCTATACTACGGCTATATGTATCTAAGCTAAATGACAGCTATATGTATCTAAGCTAAATGACACCTATATGTATCTAAGCTATATCACTGCTATATGTATCTAAGCTATATGATGGCTATATAGATCTATGCTATATGACCGCTATATCTCCATCTTAGCTGTATCTAAGATATATATGTATCTAAGCTATATCTGTATCTAAGCGATACCTATATTAGATATAGCTTAGTTATATATATATATATATATATATATATATATATATATATATATTTATCTTAGGTACAGATATAAATTAGATACAGATATAGCTTAGATATAGGCTATAGCTATATCTATATGATGGACAATGATTTACCTTTTTCTAACTGGGGGTGGTCTTTGTTTGGATGTGGAGTGCAGTGATAACTTGATGAGGCGGCCAGGGCTTTGAAAAGGATCGCCAGATGCAGAGGGGAATGGGCAAACAGGGTGGATCAAAAGGACATATTGTCGTGCAATCTGTCCGCACGGCGGCCGGCGCTGGTGAGGATCGCACCTCACAGGAGGCGAGGCAGACAGATACAGGGAGAGAGGGGGCGGTCACAAAATGCTCCGCCTGAGCCTGGTGAGTGACGTCATAGGTCACGTAACCCGCATTGGCCATGTGAAAGCACGGCAGAATAAATAATGAGAGCACATTAGAAATGTATCTTTAATAATGTTTAAAGCTGCCCTAACATATATTAATTTAACTCGGATAACCCCTTTAACCCTTGTTTATTGATTGGACGATGTTATTTTGGAAACTGTGCGGACATTTATTTGAGTACTGTATGCTGATATTATTTTCTGTATGGTAAATAATAGGGGAGAGCATGATGGACATTCCTACTCAGCTCACCACTCAACCAAATATAGGTCCTGAATTCGGCAGGAGGGCACAGATAGTGACATTACTCACTGGAGTCTGCAAGACTACTCTATTCTGAAGAGTAGGAAAGGTAAATGCCAGCGCTTAGCACACCCCATAGGGGCCATAATCACAGTCCAGTCCAGTCCAGTCTGGATGCAGGACATTAGTTTTAATATTTCTGACTGCCCAGATTTACACTGTGCAGATGAATGACATAAGCATTGATTTTACAATCAGTTAGAATATTGTGAACGTACCCAAATGAATTTATAATCTGACAACAGCAGTCAGAACACTAAAAATCAAATGAATATTGACATTTTTCAATGAATCAAGCTGAGCTGAAAAGTACTATGAACAAGATTTCAGAAAGATAGAAAGCAACCGAATGGAAACAAATATGCTATTTTAAGATCTATGTAATATTCTTATTTTATTTGTCACTGGAAACATTAGGAGTAGGACAGTTTTATGTTGGTTGTTGTGCAGGATAAAGTTAATTACTTTATAGAGCATATAAATCATGTTGTAACAGGCACCATATGATATCCCAAGAATTCGGGAGTCTGGAGCATAATCAAGTATCAGAGCATCAGTCTGCCATTAGAATAATTATTAACCCTGGTTGAATGAAACCTGTTTTCCATAGGTAACTAAATATTTCTACTAGCTAAATATTCAGATGAAGGTATATAAAAGCACACCCAACTTATTTTACTTCTATTTATATTAGGCCTTATTTTATTAGGCTGAAGGTGAGGACACTCTCCTTAAAAAAGGCTGATCCCCAACTTGAACCTGGCTCTTAGTGTCCCTGTTCTCATTCAGCAAAATACAATATTTCTACTTCAAATGATATCGAGAGTAAAACCTGATAGTTGAGTTTATGGAGTTGTTGCAGAGAATGTATTCTAGGTATTTTGTTGGTGCCTTGGACTTGTGCTAACCATTTTATAAACCATTAGTCTACAAGAGGACCACATAATTCAACACTGGCTGGGAAAAATCCACAACCATCTATATTTTACATACAATATTTCTAAGAGGCCACATTTTTTGAGGCTGTGAGGACAAAAGCTTTCTCAAGCGACAAGATCTTACATTTCTTTTTCCCATTTCTCCTGATTGCGCAAAATCCCTTACCATTTATCTATAGAAAGTCAATGTAAATTGGTCATGGGCCGGGGCAGATACAGCCCTGCAGAAAGAAGATGCTAGGTATTAGATCTGGTGATCTTAGAGGTGATAAATCTGCAAACATCCAACTGGAAATGAGGAGGAGCACCGTTATGTTAATATAGGAAGATCCGCCAAATATAGTCTACCTGTGGCATAAACTATTCCCTTAACATTTTCAGGTAGGAGTGGACAGTCGAAGTCTTAGGGAGAACCAGACTCGAGAGATAAAGAGCCAGTGATTCTGAATTGCTTCACACAATGCTTTGGAAATATTTTGTTCCACAGTTTTTGTACTGATCTTAGGCCTTATTCACGCGTCTGTAGTGTTTCGCGGATCCGCAAGTTTGCGGATCCGCAAAACACCTTGCCACCAGCCCTATAGAGATGCCTATGCTTGTCCGCAATTGCGGGCAAGAATAGGACATACTCTATATTTTTGCGGAACTGTCGTCCGGAAGATCGGCGGCGCGCTCCGCAAATACGGATGCGGAGAGCACAGTGTGTGCTCTCCGCATCCTTCATGTCCCCTCTCAAAATTAATGGGTCCGCACCCGTTCCGCAAATTTGCGGAACGGGTGCGTAAGAAGATTGCGGACGTGTGAATTAGGCCTTATGCTGTAATGCTGTGTTCAACATTCATGTACATAGCTGCTTTTTCAGAAAAGGAGGACATACAATAAAACATTAAGATTTCCCTTAAAGAAAGCTCCTTTCAATAGGCCTTTAGGTCATATGAAACTAATATGGAAATGACTGCTACACTGGATTCTATTACCTGTTATGGGGAGTTTCGGGAAAGGACGACTTTGGAATTAACAGGCATGACCACTCATTGCAAATAATGCTTTGTGAAATAACATCTGCTACAGGGAAAATGTATGCTGTAAGATGACCTTATGGGTCATGTCTTGATGAAACATTCACCTTATTTTGTATTAAACATGGTACGGTAGTTCTCACATACCTTTACAGTTTGTACAGTATACTAGTTACAGATTGCTATAATTTCAAAAGGAATTAAATCACTTAAAATGGAGGTGACCATTTTATAAATCAGAAGACAGAGAAGGTGAAGAAGGATCACATAACAAAGTCTCAGTCAATCATGAGGGACTCTAAGTGTCAGTCACTACATGATGAATAGAATCTTTATAACATTCCTACAAGGAAATGCTTGTGTATTCTGGGATTATACATAGGAAAGATAGGATGTATGACAGAGAAAGAGATATTAAACCACATAATACAGATAGTTTAGTGTTGGTGGATGTGGTGGATTTCATAGTGAGAATAAGACAATAGTTTGTTAAATTTACCATTAATTGTCTGAAAGATTTTAGAGAGAAATAGGAGTCAGACTCAGTCAGTCAATATGTGTTACATAGGCAGGCAAAGACAGGCTGGCAGCCATTGCTGTCCTTGTGAGCGCTATTATAGATAATACTGTTAAATGTAATTTCTTATTATTATAAATCACCACAATTTTCATCACATCATTCACAATCACAAATTTTAGTTTAGTGTCATTGAGCATGTTTCACAGTGACAGAAGAAAATAGATAGTTTACCATTAATCGATAGAGAGTTAGTTACATTTTAGAAAGAGATATTAAGACTCAGATTGTCAGGCTTATTGTGTTACTTAAACAGGCTGGCAACCATTGCTGTGAGTTAGTACTGCTTCAGCAAATGATTTATAATTCATTTTCTTAATAATATGAATCTCAACCATCTCTGTCAAATCATTATTAATTACAAATGTTATACTATAATATAATAATGTGTGTGCTGATAGTTTGCCTACATACTGTTTTGGATTAGTTACTATATACAGCAGTTATACTGTACTCTGTCCAAGTATCTTTTTTTTTCCCAAGCCAATAGCCAATAGCAGCAGTACAGTCAACACACACAATCCAGCTTTTAGTAGAAGGCCATGGTGTTCCTTTTCCTCCAGTGGGTGATGGTGAATTGGATGCTGTTACCTTTGAGTCTGACAATGTGCCTTTGAACCAGTGTTCACTACACTCCTGCTTCACTTACTTTACAACTAATTTAAGGTCCAATAGAAGCATTTCATTTTTAAAAACTCTGCTGTGCCTTCTTTACTCTTAAGAGGTAGCATCCTGGGTGCTAAGAGGTAATATGATTCTTTTTCTTCTTCTTCTTCATTTTCCCTGTAAAATGAAAGATGCCTATTTGAGCAATTTATCTGAAACAAATACCCAAACTTTCGGAACCAAAGTTTTGGGGGAATTTGTAACAAATTTGATTCACTTTGAGTTGATTTTCTTATCTCAAATAGGCACTAATATGGATCAGTTATATCTCTTCTGGGAAGATTATCAATACGATTTTGGAGTGTGGAAATTTTTACCCATTCATCCAGAAGAGCACTTGTGATGCCAGAAACTGATGTTGCACAAGACTGCCTTGTTCATAATCTCTATTCTTATCTAACTCAAAGGGTATTACTATGGAGTTAAGTCAGGACTATGTGTGGTATGGGCAAATTGTTCCACACTAAATTCACCAAATCATGCCATTGTGCGCTGAGGCACAGTCATGCTGAAACACAAAAACGCTATCCCTAAATTGGTTCCACACAGTTGGTAGCATACAATTGTCCAACATGTCTTGGTATGCTAAAATATTAAGATTTCTCCTCACTGGAACTGAGGGGCTTGGGCCAACCTTTGAAAAACAGTATCATAGCATTATCCCTGCATTAAACTTTACAGTTGCCACTATGCAGCCAAAGAGGTAATATTCTCCTGGCATTCATCAAACCCATATCTATCCATCAGACTGCCAGATAGAGGAGCATGATTCATCGCTCCACAAAATGTTTCCAATGTTCCAGAATTCAGTGGTGATGTGCTATAATACACCACTTCATGTGATACTTGGCATTGTGTTTGGTGATGTAAGGCTTGCATGTAGCTGCTTGCCCATGGAATACATGCTATGAAGCTAACTCATGAGTGACTGACCAATGATGATCACGTCAAGAGCAATGCATGTAAGAGTCTGGAAGATCACAAAGGAACCCCTAAACAACTTAAAGCCTTTCGCAAATTAGCTAATGTTAATATTTGTAAGTCCACCATTAGAGTTGAGCAGACACCAGGATGTTCGGGTTCGAGAAGTTCGGCCAAACTTACCAAAAATGTTCGGGTTCAGAACTTGACCCGAACTTAACCCCGAACCTGAACCCCACATTAAAATAAATGGAGACCCAAACATTTAGGCACTAAAATGGCTGTAAAATAGCCCTGGAAAGGGCTAGAGGGCTGCAAAAGGCAGCAACATGTAGGTAAATCCCCTGCAAACAAATGTGGATAGGCAAATGACTTAAAATAAAAAAAAAAATTAACCAATATTAATTGGCAAATTGGAGGAGGAGGTGGAATAGGAGGTTGGGGTGGCGTCAGGTGGGAATGCTATGGGAGTTGAAGTTCTCTTCACAGCCATAAAGGATTCATGTCTGCCTGCAGCGCCACAGACCTCATTCACAGATTCAGACCCATGGCAACCATACATGGGAGTTGGAGAAGTTCTCATCACAGCCAAAAATGAGTCATGTATGCCAGCAGTGCCACAGGCCATATGCACAGATTCAGGCCCAAGGCAACCATACATGGGAGTTAGAGAAGTTCTCATCACAGCCAAAAATAGATTCATGTCTGCAAGAAGTGCCACAGTCCCAGAGCTGCAACGAGATTTCGCCCATTATCGCACACCACCAGGCCGGGCTTGAGGCTCACCGGCAGCAACCACTCATCAGTCTGCTGTTCTATGCCCCTCCAAAGCTCCTGTGCGGTGTGGGGTTTGTCACCCAAACACATGAGTTTTAAATTGCCTGCTAATGTTTACCCCGGGATGTGCTGAAGTTGTGGGTGAGTTTCTTTCGAAGACCGGATGTGGGGGTGGTAGAAGAGGAGTAGGAGGAGGAGGAGGATGATGTGGAGTAGGAGGAGGAAGCAACATTAGGCAACGAATAATGCCCTGCGATCCTCGGTGGTGGAAAGACATGCGCCAAACCGCTATCTGCTTCAGGCCCAGCCGCCACTACGTTTACCTATTATGCAGTTAGGGAGATATAGCTGTGGTTATGTGGACCTTGCCACAGATGGAGTTGCGCAGCACACACTTGATTTTATCCTTCACTTGGTTGTGCAGGGAAGGGATGGCTCGCCTGGAAAAGTAGTGGCGGCTGGGAACAACATACTGGGGTACAGCCACCAATATCAGCTTTTTAAAGCAGTCGGTCTCCACCAGACGGAATGACAGCATTTCAAAGGCTTGTGTGGGTAAGCATTCAGGCTGGCATTCAGGTCCAGGGCTCGAGGGTGGGTAGGTGGGTATTTCCTCCTTCTCTCCAATGTTTAGGAGATGGAGAGCTGAACGCTGCCGTGTGACACGGTGGAGATGCTTGGTGATGGTGTTGTATGTGTTGCTGTGGGTGGAAAATCCTCTGTTTGCTGGTCACCAGGTGCCACGGTGATGCCAGAGGTGGAGGGAGAGGCCGAAGCAGCAGCAGAAGAGGGAGTAGGAGGAGCCTGAAAAGATTCCTGGTTTTTAAGGTGTTTTTTCCACTGCAGTTCATGTGTTGCATGTAGATGCCTGGTCATGCAGGTTGTTCTGAGGTTATGCCTCGCTTCAGGCTCTGATGGCACAACATGCAAACCACTCATGTCTTGTCGTCAGGACACTGTATGAAGAACTGCCACGCCAAGTAACTCCCTGGAGCAGGCCTCGGTTTGCTCGGTGCCTGTGTGCGGTGGACAGTAGCAGGCATACTGTCACTGGAACGGCCGCTGCGCTTTTGCATCCTGCTCCCTCTGTTGCTGTGCTGTTGCCTCTGTGCGACCACCTCCTCTTCCTCAGAACTACACGCCTCACTAGCACGACCTTCAGTCCAGTCTGGGTCTAGGAATTCATCATCCTCCACATCATCTTCCACCCATTCATGACCCCTGCCCTTCTTGTCGGTCTGCAAATTGCAGAAAGCCACAGCAGTTGGTATCTGTGTTTCATCATCATCAGAGACGTGTTGCGGCGGTCTTCCCATGTCCTCATCCTGCAACAAAAGTGGTTGAGCATCAGTGCATTAAAGGTCATCCTCTTCTGGGGCAGGGCTAGGTAGATGGGCTGGGGAAACCCTGCCAACAGAGTCATCAAAAAGCATGAGACTTTCATGCATGATTTGGGGCTCTGACTGCTTGACTGATTTGCAAGGGGTTGAGGTGGAAGACTGATGGGCATGGGCTGCAGGTGCCAACTCTGAGCTATCTGCAGAGGACTGGGTTTTAGATACTGTAAAGGAACTGGAGGCAGCCACCCAATCTACTATCTCCTGTACATGTTCTGTATCTCGGGTCACGTATGAATTATACTAAGGAGCTCATAAATTCCCACCCACCTATTCAAGATGACGGAATTATGCTAACTTACTAGATTCTAACACCCCCAATATTTTCTATCACAATCGCTGCCACCACCTATACTATAAGGCAATTGGGGACTATACTCATACTATATTCTATCAACCCAAAATTAACACCGTAACACAAGTTATCTATATGAAAACACTACCGAAAGAGCAAGTTCTATAAGACCACAAGGAAGGGACTTATTCATGTTTAAATTTAATACACAATAGTGCAGTGCAATACAAAAGAAAGTGTCAGATAAAAGATAAAAATAAAAATATACATACAATAACAATGCAGTAAAACAGATAAAATATAAGGGATAAAATACAGAATATTGGCTTACTGAGATGCAGCAGTTATATTCGGCTGTGGGGACAGCTGTAGATATGGTCAGTCACTCCAAACGATGTGGAACCCCAAAATGGCTGACAATTACCTGTTCCCAAACACCCATATTTATCCCCCCCCAGCAGAGGGGTGGGCTGTGAGGGAACCTCCCGCCTTTCGGTCCGGCCTTCTGGGCCATCTGATATTATTCAGGCTTTTGCCCCACCTTCCCACAAGGCTGACCGATGTGGCAAAATGAATCACGGTGATTCCTCGCTGTATGATAGGGACTGCTGGTACAGGTAAGATCCCATAATCTGAGTCGCTCCGTCCCAGTCATACAGACACCAAATATAATCAGGTTATGATTTCCAGAAGGCCAGATCCTGAAAACCAAGAAATGCCTCCTGTCCAGTATGGGGTGTCGGCATTCTCCCCGAAGCCAATGCCAGGCTGAACACAATTATTAGGGTTCTGAGGATGTGGGTGTTATGAGGTCGGAGTTATGGCTTCAGATATTATTTCAGTCATCTATTGAAATGGCTAGACCACCCGCTGGTCTAGCAGACAACATATCTGGGGTTGCTCTGCATTTTAATATCTCCCTTCAAGGTCTTCATTAGTAGGCCCAAATGGCTTGTAGTTAGCAGGCCAGTGTTAAATAGAGCTTTCTCTGAGAAGGTGAAGTGGTCTTACCTATTTTTCAGACTGGCTGGCACCTGGAGGTACAATTTTCATTTAGTTACTGGATCAACAGCCACTGCTCTACAATCAGCTATTGATAATACGTTTAGGACAATATAAAATCTATCTATTTACCTCGGATTTTGTTACTTTCTGGCTTCACCATCTGTAGAGCGGCATTTGGGCCTAACAAATAACGCTGCAGATTCTGTCGCCTACTCGCACCAAAGGAAGGTGTTTGACTTTGAACGGTAGTTGGTGCTGAACGGCCACGTCCTCTCCCAGCAACAGGAGCTCCACCAACACCACCACAACCATGCCCACGTCCCTTGTTTGATGTTCTCCTCATTATTTGCGTTCACCCACCAAGCTGAAAGATTGGTCTCTCTCCAGTGTCATTTTACCTGCCCCTAGTCGACAATTACGTTTGCTAAGGCAGTGCCCGTGTCATAAAAATGATCTGTGGACCCAGAATAATGTTTTTTTGGGCCCAAAATACACTGATTCTCAATTTCTATGCGGAAATATAAAAAAAAATAATAATTGGTGTTCTGTATGCACAAGTGGTTTGTGGAACAAGAACACGTATTTTAGTAATAAAATACAGAAAATTAGTATTTCACTGCTGTAACTTGAAATTATTTATTTAAACAACGAATGCACAAGTGTTTTTTTCGGCTTAAAACACTGCTTTTTATTAATAAAACCCCAAAATGCAGTTTTTAACTGCTGTACATTAACAGTAGATATTTATACTATGTATGGACACTAGATTTGGGGACCCAGAACACGGATTTGGTCACCAAAATTCACATATGCAGTATTTAACTGCTATAAATTGGAAATAATTATTTAAACGATGGATGCACAACTGGTTTTTCGGCCTAAAACACAGCTTTTTTCAATAAAACCCCAAAATGCCGTTTTTTACTGCTGTAAGTTAAAATTAGATATTTATAATGTGTACGTACAACTGCTTTGTGAAGAAAGAATTTTTCTTTTTTCACACAAAAAAAGAATAATGCACTATTTCTCAGCGGTAATGTGAAATCGGTATTTAGGCAGTGTATTTCAAAATGCTTTGTGGATCAGGATGTCCACTTTTTTGTCAAACAAATACACTTAAGTGGTATTTCACAGCAGCAATGTAAAATAGGTGGTTGGAATGGGTATTTCAGACTGTTTGGTGGACCTTGAATAACATTTCTTTTCTCTAAAATACAAAGAAGCACTATTTCCATGCAGAAATATAAAATATGTCGTTGGACGGTGTATGCAGAACTGTTTTGAGGACAAGGAATACGGTTTTTCCCAAAAAATTACACAGATTCTCTATTTCACCGCAGAAATGTCAAATATATATTTTGGCGGTGTAAAATAGGCTTGGTGGATCAGGATGACCACTTTTGTTTAACTAAAATACACTGATGCACTATTTGATAGCTGAAATTGAATATACGGTTTAGTGCATTGTAAACACAAGTGCTCTGTGGCTCCACAGATCCCAGACTAGACAAATGAACTATGTCAACCTTTAAACATACAAAAGGCAATATAGGGGACTTGAGCAGCCAGAAAAAAAAGTTTTTTTTTTCCTTCACTGAGCTACAAAATAGGATTAGGCTGATGTCCCTGGCTGGCTAGCACACATGCAGTTCACTGCAGTGGCTAAAATGGCCACCGAGCACCACCTCAGTTACAGATGGATTACAAAACAGAAATGTTTGATTGCTTAAGCTCCGTCCCTTTTTATTTGTTGTTTCTTGTGGATTAAAGTAGTATAGGTTCTTCTGATTTCTGCCCTATTCTGTCCCTGAACACAGCAGCAGCAGCAGCATCCTCTCTATAAGCTTAAATCAGCCGAGTGATGTGCGGCAGTACGTTACTCCAGCTTATTAAGAGGCTGGGTCACATGCTGCACTCAGCCAATCACAGCCATGCTATTAGTAAGCATGGCTGTGATGGCTTCTTAGGGCAAGAAGCAAAGCGCTTGCTAATTGGCTGCTGTGCAGCCCTTCAGAAAGCGGGAAGAAATCGCTGAACAACGGACCTGAACTTTTTTGAAAATGTTTGGATTCGGGTCCATGTCCCAAACACCCCAAAATTCGGTACAAACCCAAACTCTATCCACCATAAGTCCCCAATGGTATGTTTTGCAGAATTAAAATGAAAAAGCTACTATTTTCCAAAAGTAACATTGCTGTCTGTCTACAGTTTGCTAAAGACCACCTGGACATAACAGAAGGCTATATGGAGCATTGTTTTGTGGCCAGATGATCCCAGAATATAACTTTTTGGTTGAAATGGGTAGTATTATGTTTGGAGAAAGGAAAACTTTGCATTCCACCATAAAAACCTCATCCTATCTGTGAAACACGGTGGTGGTAGTATCATGGTTTTTACCTGCTTTGATGCATTTTGGCCAGGACGGCTTGCCATCATTGGTGGAACAATGAATTCTAAATTATATCCAGTAAATTTTAAAGTTAAAGTTTTTGGAATGGCCAAATCAAAGTCTTGAGTCTGACCTTAATCCAACAGTAATGTTGTGGAAGGGCCTTAAGTGAGCAGTTCACCAGGTGCTGCAAAGGTTTGCACACTTCTGCTAATCACAGATGTGATATTAAATCAATAGTTATATTCTATCTCTAGATGTATATAGTATATATAAATAAACATTTTTTTTCTTTAAAACCACAGGTGTTGAACAAAGCAAGCTTCAGATCATAGATCCAAAGTCACTTCATTGAAAACCTAGTTTGAAGGCTGTACGGAGACCCGTCTTCGTACAGCATTCAAATGCATGGGCCTTGCTAGACAAAATTTGTTGTGTCTGTAGTCTCAAGACACTTCATTGAATACCTTCAAACTTTGATTATTCAACTTGAAAACCATTTTAAAACTGGGGATCCGAAGTTGGCTTTGGTACCACCTGGTACTTGGGTACCTTAGCTGACTTCAGATACCAGTTTTAAAATGGTTTACAGTTGAAGTATGAAGTTGTTCAACAAAGTCTTGTGAGACTTCGGACATAACAAATTTATCTTCTTCAAAGCCCATGCATTTGAATGCTGTATGAAGACAGGTCTCCGTACAGCCTTCAAACTAGGTTTTCAATGAAGTGACTTTGGATCTATGATCCAAAGCTCGATTCGCTCAACACTAAAAACCACACCAAAGTTGATGCTTTTTGGATGGCTTGTTAAAAACAAGTCTTAAATTCTCCTGATACCACCATGTGTATAAAAACCAGCAGGTACCTGCCCCAAAAGGGATAATGTTTGGGCCCTTATTTAATTTTAAAAAACATCTGAACTCTGTTTCGGTACTGCCTGGTACCTGGGTACTGATGCCCACGTAATTCTGAATCCCACTGTTAAAATGTTGAATAATAGATGCACAAAGTTATTCAAGGAAGTCTCGCAAGACTTAGGATATAACAATTTTCACCTCCATGAAGCCCATGCTTTTCAATGTTGTATGGAGATGGCTCTCCGTACAGGATTCAAAGGAAGTTTTGAAGAAAGGGACTTTGGATCTAGGATCCAAAGCTCTCTTCGCTCAAACTAAAAGCCACATGAAAGTTGATGCATTTTTGATGGCTTATTAAAAACAAGATATAAACTCTTCTGATACCACCATGTGTATATAATTCTGCATTATTCTTCCCTGAAATTGGATAATGTTTGGGCCATTTTTTTAATTTTAAAAAGCATAAATATGCTGAAAGTTCAGTATGTTGTTAACGACCTAACTGTTTTGCAGTTGCTCAGCTCTGGCTGTGGGAAAAGAATTTAACTGTTCTGCCCGAGCCCAGCATGGGCAGAAGTGGATGGGGGAAGGTTTGGAGTTTGCTTTAGCTACTGATATATCCTGATTGGTGGCAGCTAGAAGCATATGTCTGGTCTTATTTGAGAGCTGGGATTGCTGATGACAGCATTAGCCCAAGATAAGAAGGAATAATCACAGTAAAACCTGCGTTTACTTTAACCTTCAGCTACATTCACTGCATCCCGATTTCAAACAGTGATATTTTCCCGTGTAGTGAAGATAATGCTTATTCTGTTATTGTTTGAAAGCATGGGATGCTAGTTTTCAAACAATATAAAGCCTATGAAAGGAAAAGAAATTAGCAGGCACACTCTTATTTGGGGTCCAAAAGTTATCTTTATTATTTGGGGATATTTTAGCAATAAGTTAATTAAAATTTAGGTATATTAAAATATAGGGTGGTGTGTGAAACGATGGTTTAGTGAAAATGAGGGAGGGGGGGTATTATAGTATAGTTGTGGTAAGGATGTTCCGTTGTGAGTCTAACCCTTTAAAAAGTGGTGGGTATTGGGTTAAGTTATTAGATGGCTTGTAAGCAGAGTGAATAAAGGAAAAAAAAGTCATAAAGTGTTCATAAAAATAAAAAAAAGTCATTCAGTGTCCATAAAAATTGCATGCGTAATCTAGATAATAAAAATATCCGTGTAATGGCAATATAAGATAATAAAGATATAAAATATAGTCTGGGAAATGGAAAATAGTCACCAGTATTGTCACTTCTAATAAGGTATATTGTAAGTTCCAATTCAGGCTTGTCACCGTGTAGTATCAGCGATCAGTTTTGTAATTTTGTAAGAGGAGAGTGGGGTGCTCTTTAGCCTCGGCATTTAATCCGTTTGGTAAAATTGTATTAAATTCTAAAATTCTCCTAGATTTTATTCTGGACATTTTGTGTATGTGGTTCCCACCTCTCCAGTCTTTTTTTATTGACTGGTGGAACTACCAAGACACCCCCTAAAATACCAGCCATTTGAAACTTAAATATATCTGATCATTCACAAACTGTACAGATCCATTTATTTACATTACATATATACACCAAAAGACTGTCTTTTCCTACATCGTCTCCTACTCTAAAGGGTTAACTTCAACCAATTAACAATCAGCACAGTCAATTAGTCAATAACCATCACATAATAAAATACCCGCCCAAATGGTAGTAATCCTCTGCTTAATGATGAAGGGCCAAGTCCCGAAACGCGTTTAAGCCTGTGGAGTATACTATTTTCCAAGCGAGATCTATCAGACAATAATCGGAAGAATTAATTCCCTACGAAGCGTTCCATATGAACATTATATCGGCGGCAAGACTAAAGATCGCGATCACGTGACCACACAACCTGTATAGAACGTCACGGAAAAAGCGCACGCACGAAACACAAGAGCCACAAGGGATGCCGTCCAGCGCACCAAAAGACCGCGAGACTCACAGACGGAGGACCCATCCAGGCAACATCCCAGAGCGGTGGGAAAGTGAACTCTAAGCCAGAGATAGTGCGGGACGCCGTGCCGAGGCTAAAGAGCACCCCACTCTCCTCTTACAAAATTACAAAACTGGTCGCTGTTACTACAAGGTGACAAGCCTGAATTGGAACTTACAATATACCTCATTAGAAGTGACAATACGGGTGACTATTTTCCATTTCCCAGATTATATTTTATATCTTCATTATCTTATATTGCCATTACCTGGATATTTTTATTATCTAGATTACGCATGCAATTTTTATGGACACTGAATTACTTTTTTTAATCTTTATGAACACTTTATGACTTTTTTCCTTTATTCACTCAGCTTACAAGCCATCTAATAACTTAACCCAATACCCACCACTTTTTAAAGGATTAGACTCACAACGGAACATCCTTACCACTAGTGATGTCGCAAACATAAAATTTTCCGTTTGTGAACGCGAACTTCCGCAAATGTTCGCGAATGGGCGAACCGGGCGAACCTTCATAGACTTCAATAGGCAGGGGGACTAACACCTGGACTGTGGCATGCCGGAGGGGGATCCATGGCAAAACTCCCATGAAAAATTACGTAGTGGACGCAGAGTCGGGTTTTAATCCATAAAGGGCATAAATCAACTAACATTCCTAAATTGTTTGGAATAACATGCTTTAAAACATCCAGCGATCAGTGTAAGCGATCAGGTATGATGTTGTATCGATCAGGTAGTGTAAGGGTTACGCCCGCTTCACAGAGATTGACAGACCAAACTTTTTTTAATGCACCGCAAACAACCGCAAACAGTCCATTTGCACAACCGCAAACTCCCCATTTGCACAGGGTTGGATACCAAGCTAGCCATGTCCCGGTGATGTCATTGAAGGTTTCTTCCTCCACCCAGCCACGTACAACACCAAGGGTCCCCGAAAGGTGAATTTCATTGATTTTTCAAACGGGGAGATGGTTAAAAAAACGCTGGTGGGCACTGGCAGTGGGCACACTATAGTCAGTGGAAGTGGGCCTGACACACACTGGCAGCAGGCAAGCAACTGAAATTAGACTAATGTGTAAAAATTAAATGCTTTTTTTATCGGCAAGCTACTGTGCCACCCGGTATCAGTGGTTGGCACTGGCAGTGGGCACACTACAGTCTGTGAAAGTGGGCCTGACACACACTGGCAGCAGGCAAGCAACTGAATTTAGACTACTGTCTAAAAATTAAATTTCAGTACTACCAGAAAAATATATTCTCAATTCACTTCTGCAGTTATTTTTGTTGAAAGCGTATAGTGGCCTATTTCAGTCTTACCAGAAGCATTTATTCTCAGGTCACTTTTGCAGTTATTTCTGGTGAAACCGTATATGGGCGTATTTCAGTAGTGCAAGAAAAATATATTCTCAGTTCACTTCTGCAGTTAGCTCTGGTGAAAGTGTAGAGGGGCATATTTCAGTACTACAAGAAAAATATATTCTCAGTTTACTGTTGCAGTTATATCTGGTAAAGCCTTTACTGGCGTATTGCAGTAGAAAAAGAAATATACATTCGCCATTCGCTGCTGCACTTATATCTTGAAAAACCTTTATTTATGTATATTTCTTTTTCTACTGCTATACATTTATCATTCGCTCCTGTACTTATATCTTGAAAAACCTTTAGTGACGTATATCAGTAGAAAAATAAAAATATATTCAGTGTTCACTGTTGCAGTTATATGTGGTAAAGCCTTTAGTGGAGTATTTCTGTAGAAAAATCAAGATATATTCAGCTTTCAGCTCTGCAGTTATATGTGGGTAAGTCCTTTTTGCGGTATGGACTGAATTGCGGAATTTTGTATTTACGTTTCACTGCGCGCTTACATTATGACGTCCATAAGAGCGGCGCACCAATACAGGTGAATACACTATGGACTAACCATGCACAAAAATGTGAACTAATTAACACCAGCCTGCATCTATTAGTGGCATTGCTTACTGGACACTACAGGCACAGAAACCGCAGAATTACCGCATCTAGTTCTTCCAGCGTGGACCTACTTCCTCCGCTACATCCCATTCACTTCAGATCTCTCCGCCTCAGGTGCAGTAGTTTTTTTTAAACTGACAGCCTATAACCCTCTGTTGAAAAGCCTTTAGTGGTGTATATACGTGGAAAAAGAAAAATATACTCGGCATTCACTGTTCCAGTTATATGTGGTAAAGCCTTTTGTGGCGTATATCAGTAGAAAAAAAAAAAAGATTTGGCATTCAGTGCTGCAGTTATATGCGATAAAATCTTGTTTGAATTATTTTGGTGGAAAAAAAATTGTATTCAGCTCTGCAGTTATAAGTGGTAAAATCTTTTGTGACTTATTTTGGTGGGAAAAAAAAAAATTGTATTCAGCGTTCAGCACTGCAGATAACATAGTAACATAGTTTATACAGCCGAAAAAAGACATTTGTCCATTCAGTTCGGCCTGTTATCCTGCAAGTTGATCTAGAGTAAGGCAAAAAAAAGCCCTGTGAGGTAGAAGCCAATTTTCCCCACTTAAGGGGAAAAAAATTCCTTCCCGACTCCAATCAGGCAATCAGAATAACTGCCTGTATCAACGACCAGTCTCTAGTAGCTCTATCTTGTAATATTATTACACTCCTGAAATACGTTTAGGCCCCTCTTGAACTCTTTTAGGGAACTCACCATCACCACCTCCTCCGGCAGAGAGTTCCATAGTCTCACTGCTCTTACCATAAATAATTCTCTTCTATGTTTGAGTACAAACCATCTTTCCAGGGGCGTACATAGAAATCATTGGGCCCCATAGCAAGAATCTGAATTGGGGCCCCCTAACCCCGCCGACTACCCTGGCCCATCCCACCTCCTGCCCTGGCTCCTCCCCTGCCACACCCACATTTGCAAATAAAGAAATGTATACATGACCTACTGAGGACTCCAGCATAACGCAAACCGGACTTATCCGTTATGCAGCCCATAGACTTCTATTATGACGGAATGCCTCTAAAGGCATTCCGTTAGGGATTCCATCATGGAATTGCGTTATGGTTTGTGGTAACGGAATCCATAACTCAATTCACCTTTTACCACCAAACGAAGCGTGAACAAATTTCAAAATATGAAATTCGCTCATCTCTAATTATGAACAGACTGGGGGCTTAACAGACTTTCGGTTTTATTTGGGTTTTTGAGGTGACAGGTTCCCTTTAACAGCAAGCAGAATTCATGTGGGGGTGAAGGGTGTACTGTCCTGAGTCGTCTATGAGCCTACAGTGCCCCTCACCCCCACAGGAACTCTGCTTGCTGCTGCCCTCAGAAAGTCCCATACATGACGTTCTGGAACTGGAACGTTTTATACAGTCTCTCTTAGCACTAGCGTAATTAGAAATGACTGGGCACCACAGAAAATTTTGGAATGGGCCCCCCCCCAGCTTTCCGGCACCTCTGACCAGCAGAGACACTTGACTTCTTCCCTAATACAGTCAAATTATCGTCCAATAGACAAGTCATGGAAATATATGCATACTGTACCAACCCGAAGACATTCATTCTTACCTTTACAAAATATCATACTACAGTATACGTATATTTCCATGACTTGTCAATTGGACGATAATTGTACTGTATTAGGAAGAAGTCAAGTGTCTCTGCCCATTCAAAAATTTGCTGTGGGGCACATTAAAAAATTTCCTGTGGGGCTCACTGCCCATTCATATCTAGTTACGCTAGTGCTAAGAGAGACTGTTATAAGTAAAGAATTTTTTTCCATTAATAATCCGGGTTGGAAAGATAGTGGCTGGGACAGTCTTACTGTGTGGACGGGCTGGCAGTGGCACAGGTCCGGACTGGCTTTGGGATGACGGCACTAGCGAGGCGGGCGGGAAGCACAACTCACTCTAAACTTCTTCCACGCTGGGTGCGCACCTGCTGCCTGCCAGCAATACAGTGACTGGGCCAATCAGCAACAGACGCACAAGCCAAGGGAGCGCGGCTGGGTCCTAGGGAGCGTGCAGTCAGTGGGAGGTCAGACCGGCTCTCAGCCTGCATTGAGCGCAGTTGCAGGGGGCGGGGCCTTCCGAGTACTCCGGGCCCCCCTGTGTCGCGGGCCCCATAGCAGTGGCGTACCCTGCTTATATTGGCGGTACGCCACTGCATCTTTCCAAACGAGGCAGAGGATGTCCCCTTGTCACAGTAACAGCCCTGGGGATAAATAGATGATGCAAGAGATCTCTGTACTGACCCCTGATATATTTATACATAGTTATTAGATCTCCCCTCAGTCGTCTTTTTTCTAAAGTGAATAACCCTAATTTTGATAATATTTCAGGGTATTGTAGATCGCTCATTCTAGTTATTACTTTAGTTGGCCCTCCTCTGAACCCTCTCCAGCTCTGCTATGTCTGCCTTGTTCATAGGAGACCAGAAGTGTATACAGTACCCTATGTGTGGTCTGACCAGTGATTTGTAAAGTGGTAGGTCTATGTTTTCATCACGGGCATCTATGCCACTTTTGATTCAACCCATTATCTTATTGGCCTTGGCAGCAGCTGCCTGACACTGTTTTTTACAGCTTAGTTTCCTGTTCACTAAAATTCCTAGGTCCTTTTCCATGTCAGTGTTACCCAGTGTTTTACCATTTAGTATGTACTGGTGACTTGCATTATTCCTTCCCATGTGCATAACCTTACATTTCTCAGTGTTAAACCTCATCTGCCACCTATCTATCTATCTATCTATCTATCTATCTATCTATCTACAGTTGTGTTCAAAATTATTCAACCCCCACTGAAATTGAGTGTTTTGGCCAGTTTGACATTGATTTTGATCATTTCAGTCATCTTGTTTACAATTAAATCAAAGAGGCACTTGTAAGTCAGACAAATATAACATAACATTTATAATGAAATAACCACAAATGTCTTTTCTGTGCTCACATCATTATCAGTTTTATTCAACCCCCAAGTGACATTCAATCTTAGTACTTAGTACAACATCCATTTCCAGTTATAACAGCTTTTAAACGTGAAGCATAGCTTGACACAAGTGTCTTGCAGCGATCTACGGGTATCTTCACCCATTCTTCATGGGCAAAAGCCTTCAGTTTAGTCAAATTCTTAGGCTTGCACGCTGCAACTGCTTTCTTTAAGTCCCACCAGAGGTTCTCAATTGGATTTAAGTCTGGTGACTGCGATAGCCACTTCAAAATGTTCTAGCCTTTAATCTGCAACCATGCTCTAGTGGACTTGGAGGTATGCTTGGGATCATTGTCCTGTTGAAAGGTCCAACGTCTCCCAAGCCTCAAGTTTGTGACGGACTGCATCACATTTTCATCCAATATCTCCTGGTACTGAAGAGAATTTCATGGTACCTTGCACACGCTGAAGCTTCCCTGCACCTGTAGAAGCAAAACAGCCCAAAAGCATGATTGACCCCCCGCCATGCTTCACAGTAGGCAAGGTGTTCTTTTCTTCATAGGCCTCCTCCAAACATAGCGTTGATCCATGGGCCCAAACAGTTTTAATTTTGTTTCATCAGTCCACAGAACACTATCCCAAAACTTTTGTGGTTTGTCCACATGACTTTTAGCATACTGCAGTCGACTCTTCTTATTCTTTGGAGACAGCAAGGGGGTGCGCCTGGGAGTTCTGGCATGGAGGCCTTCATTATGCTGTGTGCGCCTTATTGTCTGAGCTGAAACTTCAGTACCCGCATCTGACAAATCTTTTTTCAGTTCCTCAGCAGTCACACAGGGACTTTTCACCACTTTGCGCTTCAGGTAGCGCACAGCAGTCGAAGTGCCCTTTGCCTTGAATTTGCGAATGATGCTTCCTATGGTGTCTCTTGGTATGTTTAACATCTTTGCAATCTTCTTATAGCCATTGCCCTTCTTGTGAAGAGAAATCACCTCTTCTCTTGTCTTCCTGGACCATTCTCTTGACTTCACCATGTTTGTAAACACACCAGTAAATGTCTAGAAGGAGCTGAGTATCACAGTCATTTTAAATCTGTCTAATTGGTGCTTATTATGCTTGATTGCTGCTCCTTGACATCCAGAGGTGCTTTCAATACCTGATCGGAAACACTTGAATGAACCTCTGTTCTTAAGAGTGGTAGTCTTTAAGGGGTTGAATAATTGTGTCAATGAAGAAATCACAAAAAAAAAAAAAAAACATTTAATACTGTATTACAAAAACAATTAAAGTCATTTTAGCTGCATTTGGTTCTTTAAAAAGTCCTTGTAAGATTTCATTCTGAACACAATTACAAATGTACACTAAATTCCCTAAAACTCTTTACAGCATTGGGGGTTGAATAATTTTGAACACAACTTGTATCTATCTAGATCCATCTGTAGCAGTATACTTTCCTCTTCCGTGTCAATTACTTTACACAGTTTAGTGTCATCTGCAAAAATTGATATTTTACTGTGGAAACCTTCTACAAGATCATTAAAAATATATTGAAGATGATAGTGCCCAGTGCTAACCCTTGAGTTACTCCACTACTGACAGTGACCCAATCGGAGTGTGTACCATTAATGAGTGTGTACCATTAATAACCACCCTCTGTTATCTCAGTTACTTACCCACATGCAGACATTTTCTCCCAGTCCAAGCATTCTCATTTTATAAACTAACCTTTTATGCAGTACAGTGTCAAATGCTTTGGAGAGGTCCAGATATATGACATCCATTGATTCGCCACTGTCAAGTCTAGAACTTACCTCCTGACAGAAACTGATTAAATTAGTTTGACATGACCGATTGCACATGAAGCCATGCTCATATGGCGTTATTTGCTTATTTTCATTGAGGTGCTCCAAGATAGCCTCTCTTAGAAAACCTTCAAACAGTTTACCCATGACGGATATTAACCACTTCAGCCCCCCTAGCTTAAATACCCTTAATGACCAGGCCACTTTTTACAATTCTGCACTACACTACTTTCACGGTTTATTGCTCGGTCATACAACTTACCACCCAAATGAATTTTACATCCTTTTCTTCTCACTAATAGAGCTTTCATTTGGTGGTATTTCATTGTTGCTGACATTTTTACTTTTTTTTGCTATTAATAAAAATGTAATGACATTTTTGCAAAAAAAATGACATTTTTCGCTTTCTGTTGCAAAATTTTTTTTAAAAACTACATTTCTATATAAATTTTTCTCTAAATTTATTGTTATACATGTCTTTGATTAAAAAAAATGCAATAAGTGTATATTTATTGGTTTGGGTAAAAGTTATAGCGTTTACAAACTATGGTGCAAAAAAGTGAATTTCCGCACTTTGAAGCAGCTCTGACTTTTTGAGCACCTGTCATGTTTCTTCAGGTGCTAGAATGTCAGGATAGTATAAATACCCCCCAAATGACACCATTTTAGAAAGAAGACACCCTAAAGTATTCGCGGAGGGGCATGGTGAATTCATGTATCATTTCATTTTTTTTCACAAGTTAGCGGAAAATGACACAAAATAATGAAAAAAAAATAATAATAAAGTTTCCATTTCTGCTAACTTCTGGCAAAAAAAATAAAAAATCTCCCACGGACTCACTATGCCACTCAGTGATTTACTTTGGGGTGTCTAGTTTCGAAATGGAGTCATTTGTGGGGTGTGTTTACTGTTCTGGCATTTTGGGCGAGGCTAAATTGTGAGCAGCCCTGTAAAGCCTAAAGGTACTCATTGGACTTTACGCCCCTTTACGCACCTAGGCTGCAAAAAAGGAGCACACATGTGGTATCGCCGTATTCAGAAGAAGTAGGGCAATGTGTTTTGGGGTGTATTTTTACATATACCCATGCTAGGTGAGAGAAATATCTCTGTAAATTGACAACTTTGTATAAAATTTTTTAAAAAGTTGTCGTTTACAGCGATATTTCTCACACAAAGTATGGGTATATATAAAAATAAACCCCAAAACACCCCAAAAGATGTGCAAAGGGGCCCAAATTCCAATGAGCACTTTTAGGATTTCACAGGGCATTTTTACGCATTTGGATTCTCATGCTTTTGGGCCCCTAAAATGCCAGGGCAGTATAAATACCCCACATGTGACCCATTTTGGAAAAAAGACACCCCAAGGTATCCCGTGAGGGGCATGGCGGGTTCACAGAATTTTTTTTTTTGGCACAAGTTAGCGGAAATTGATATATTTTTTTTTTTTTTTACAAAGTCTCATATTCCACTAACTTGTGACAAAAAATAAAATTTTACATGAACGCACCATACCCCTCACGGAATACCTTGGGGTGTCTTCTTTCTAAAATGGGGTCACATGTGAGGTGTTTGTACTGCCCTGGCATTTGAGGGTCTCCGCAATCATTACATGTATGACCAGCATTAGGAGTTTCTGCTATTCTCCTTATATTGAGCATACGGGTAATGAGATTTTATTTTCCGTTCAGCCTTTGGGCTGAAAAAAATAAAAATAAAATGAACGGCACATATTTCTTCATTCGCATCGATCAATGTGGATGAAAAAATCTCTGCCAAAATCAGTGACTGCGGTGCGGTGGGCTGGGCGCTAACTACCTTACAAGTAGCTAACTAACTGGCGGTGATAAGGGACCCTTATGCCCCATTCACACGTCCGCAATTCTGTTTGCGGAACGGAATTGCGGACCCATTCATTTCTATGGGGACAGACTTTGTCCCTCTCGGATCTGGAATTGCGGATCCGCACTTTCGGATCTGAACTTCCGTTCCGCAAAAATATAGAACATGTCCTATTCTTGTCCGCAATTGCGGACAAGAAAAGGCATTTTCTATAAAGTTCTGGCAATGTGCGGATCTGCAAAATGCGGAAAGCACATTGCCGGTGTCCGTGTTTTGCGCGGATCCTCAAAACACATATGGACGTCTGAATGGAGCCATACAGGGGGGTGATCATTGACAGGGGGGTGATCAGGGAGTCTATATGGGGTGATCAGGGGTTAATAAGGGGTTAATAAGTGACAGGGGGGTGTAGTGTCGTGCTTGGTGCTACTTTACAGAGCTATCTGGTCCTCTGGTGGTCGATCCCAGTAAATGGGACCACCAGAGGACCAGGTAGCAGGTATATCAGATGCTGTTAACAAAACAGCGTCTGATATACCTGTTTGATGGGATATATTTTACATCTACAGCCTGCCAGCGATTGATCATCGCTGGCAGGCTTTAGTATAACTGCTGAGCTGTGCACCGCGTTCACAGCAAATCTCGCCTATTGCGAGATGATGCGCGGGTGCGTCCAGGAGGAACAAATCTGCTGCCACCTGGACGCATCCGTGCGTTAGGAGGTCGGCAGGCGTTTAAACTTACCGGCCTATAGTTTCCGGGCTCTGTTTTTGGATCCTTTTTGAATATTGGCACCACATTTGCTATGCGTCAATCCTGTAGAACACTCCCTGTCAGTATAGAATCCTTAAATATCAGAAATAAGGGTCTGGCTATGACATTACTTAATTCTATTAGGATACGGGGTGTATGCCATCTGGTCCTGGAGACTGATCTATTTTAATCTTTGTAAGACGCCGCTGTACTTCTTCCTGCATCAGACAGGGCACTTTTAATGGGGAATTTACTTTTACATTCTGCATTTCATCTGAGTTTATTTTCTTCAGAGAATACAGAGGAGAAAAAAATATTTAATAGCTTTGCTGTCTCCTCATCGCTATCTGCAACTCCCCCTTCATCACTCTGTAAAGGGCCAACACCTTCAGATTCATACTTTTTACCATTTATATAATCGAAGAACATTTAAGGGTTAGTTTTGCCCTCTTTGGCAATTATTTCTCGTTCTCTAGTTTGGCTGCTTTTATAGGTTTTTTACATATTCAACTTTTTTTCCCTATAGTTTTTTCAGTGCTTCCTCGCTACCCTCCTGTTTTAGTGATTTAAATGCTTTCTTTTATTCCCATAAGGTATGTACCTCTCACAATTAGATTTTAGGATGCTTATCCCATTTTGTGGCTGTATTTTTATTTTTGAGGACTTTGTCCCAGTTAGTTGGCTAAATTTTGCTTTTTTGAAGTCTGGTATTTTTGTTCCTCCCTGAAGAAACACTCTTTTGAATGATAATTGGAAGGTTATTACTTTATGGTCACTATTTTCCAGGTGTCCCCCAACCTGCACATCTGTTGTTCTGTCAGGTCTATTGTTTAATATTAAGTTCAGTATGGCCGTCCCTCTAGTCGGGTCCTGAACCAGTTGGGAAAGGTAATTGTCTTTGGTTGTTGCCAAGAACCTGTTTCATTTATGAGATGTACAGGTTTCAGTTTCCCAGTCTATTTCTGAGTAGTTGAAGTCCCCCATAATAATGATCTCATTATGATTTGCCGCTTCATCTATCTCGTTCAGTATATTAGGTGGTTTATAATAAACTAATATTTGTAATTTATTATTGTTTTTGCCTTCAGGTATTTCTACCCACATGTAGGACTTTACATAAAGGCCCCTCCCCCTCTCCGATTTTGGCGATCCTTTCTAAACAGACTGTAACCCTGTACATTAACTGCCCAGTCATAGCTATCATCCAGCCATGTCTCAGTTATTCTCAGTTATTGCCACTATGTCAAAGTCATCCTCACACATCACTAATTCCAGTTCCCCAGTTTTATTAGTCAGGCTTCTGGCATTAGTACACAAACATTTAAGAGGTTTATGTATATTTTTTACTCTACACCTTTCCTTCTGAACTGTTGTAGTCCATCCTTTAATTCCTCCCCCAGTCCCACTACCTTGCCCCTGGTCTCTATCTGCACTATCTTTACATCCTATAATGTAATTACCATCCCCCACAAGTCCCTAGTTTAAACACTCCTCCAACCTTCTAGCCATCCCCCCAATACAGCTGCCCGGCCCATTGAGGTGCAGCCCATCCCTACGATAGAACCTGTAGCCGACAGAGAAGTTGGTCCAGTTCTCAAGGAACCAAAACCCCTCCTTCCTACACCAGTTCTTGAGCCACTTTCTAACCTCCCTCCCTAATCTCCCACTGCCTTTCTTGTGGGGCTCGAGGTACAGGTAGTATTTCGGGAAATACTACCTTTGAGGTCCTTGCCCTAAGCTTTTTAACTAAATCCCTAAAATCATTTTTAAGGACGCTCCACCTACCTCTAACTTAGTCATTAGTTCCATTGTGGACCATGACCACTGGATCTTCTCCAGCCCCTCCCAGTAATCTGTCAACCCAAATCAGCAATGTGTTGAACTCGAGCGACAAGAAGACAACACAGCGCTCCACGATCCCGGTCTTTGTCACAGATTGCCCTATCTGTACTGCTAATAATCGAGTCTCCCACTACCAGCACCTGTCTGGCCTGCCCTGCTCTCCTGGTCCCCTTCTTACTGGAGCTGAAATTCCCCTGACTGGCAAAGGAAGTGTCCGGCTGCAGCAGTACTCTCTCTGAACTGTCATCCCCTCATCTGTCAACCTTTACTTTAGATCCACTCCATTTTTGTCGTTAGCAATACTGATGGATTATTGAGCAAATGCTGAATGAGTGAAGGCGGATGATCCCCAGACATGATCCATTTTTTCTAGGTAATTGTTCTGACTGATCCGAGAATGTGGAAAATGAATCAGTGACATCAACACAAACTTACTGCTGACACCCTCTCCACTCTGTCGGGGGGCACTACTTGTATAAGCGTTTAATAGAACAGGTTCTGTAGACATCTATGTGGAATCAGCTGATGCGGGTATAAAAGGAGTGCCCTTCTACTTAACGCTAAAATTGACCTGTAAGGTTCATACTTGAGTTATTTGGTCAGTTTTGGCCCCGTGACCGTCAAAATAAGTGAAATATGCAGTGATTCTAAGAGTGATGCCTGTCATCTGCATGTCATACGGACTCACAGTATTATTTCACTACCAAAGCAGACTCCCTATGCGTGTTACTGCAAGGCACAGTGTTTTACACCACTATAAAGGCTCTCAGCAGCCAGGAAATAGCCGTTTAATGTAATTTCCCTGGAATATATTTGTATTGAATCCAATTTTTCCTGAACACCGTACTTTAATTCCACAACAAAATGTTAAAATTGCTGTTTATCTTTATCTTTCCAGCTAAAATTAAATAATAAAAGTTATTTTCTACACTATATATACCCCAAAATGGTTCTTAAAAAAAAACTACAAGTAATACTGCAAAATAAAAAATTTATTTTGAAGAAAAAATTAAAATGTTATGACTGCTGTAAAACAAAGGAGAAAATTATTATTGGTCCTTAATGCTAAAATTAATTGTCACTAAGGGGTTAAAAATGCTATTGCGTCCCCTGAGTTGTGCACCAACAAGATTCACTGCAGACACATTAAAAATATACAATTAAAAAGTAACATTTTTCGAAGGTTTTTTTTTTTTTACAAATTTTAATGTGACTGTTAGGAGGTTAAACAGGAAGTTTGTTACCATCAGGTAACATCCATTAATCCAAAGTCAGATATATTGATGTCATTTTCATATTGCAATGCTGCCTTACATGAATTTTGAGGGTTATTGAGGCACTTATTTTTAGACCGAATAGACTCTGATGGACAAATAGAATATAATCAAATCCAAAATGAATTTTAGGAAATTAGCTACCTCTTGTAATTTCTAAATATTCACAGTTCTGATTCTGGAGTAGACTATGAATTGTGTGACAGTCTGTTGGGAAAGTCAAATTTTTCATCGATAGCTGAGTAATTTTGTCCTTCCGCGGTATTATATTGAATTTGACATTTTAAGAGCATCTTATACTTCTCTAACAGCTCAGCAGAAAAATATATTCTAGGGAAGAAGTTCTATTTCCCATTCCTATGTGACCTGACCCGAAGCAGAGAAACATTTTAACTTTATTTTTTACAGTATTGTACTTACCTAGTTGTGTAGATAAAAAAAGTGTAAAAGACAATGGGGGGAGATTTATGAAGAACATTATATGCATTGTCGTAAATAAAGCGTATGCTTTGGCAGTTGATGTACCTAAAATAAAAATAAAAAAACACTAGCTCAGAGGTAGTTTACATTTCAATAATTAAGAATGCAAGAAAAATGGAGTAGTGAGGATACATTTGTCAGGGCTGTTGTCCACCATAAAAGTACCATTTGGGCAAGAATTTTGTGCAAATGGGGTCTTAACAGTGTATTAGTGATAAGTGAATTTATCAAAAATTCGATTCGGCCGGTTTGCTGAATTTTCCGAAAAGATTTGCTTCAATCCGAATTTATTCATGACAAAATGCATTAAAAAAACTGCTATTTCCTGGCTGCTGAGAGTCTTTATAGTGCTGTTGAGCACTGTGCCTTGCAGTAACATGCATAGGGCTTTACAACATATAACTGCACCGCACAAGGGCAAATAAGATGTACTGTAGAAATATTTCCTTGTAATAAACCCTGTTAATGCCTGTATCAAACAGCACTTGCAGCCCAATAACAAGACCGGTCTGCTAGAATTACAGTTAGTTCAGAAAGGAGTAATAGGATTGTTCCTATTACCCAGGCTGTAACCTCCCCTACCGAACCCTGTTCTACATAAATGCTGTGAAAGGTTTGACCCTGGGCAAAATTGAAAGTGGGGCCTCAAATCCTGAAATATTGGACTAGCAGTTTGAAAGAACTTTGTAGGCACGGACAGCGGTTGCAACCACGGCAGCTGAGTGTAGAATGTCACATTATATCTAAGGTTGAGCGAACCCCGACTGTAAAGTTCGTACCGAACTTTAGGTTTTTTGGTACCTGGACCCGAACATTTCCGTAAAAGTTCGGGTTTGAGTTCGGTGTTCGGCGATTTAATGGCGCTTGTTGAAAGGCTGCAGGGCAGCCAATCAACAAGTGTTTAGTTAGTGTGCCCTTAGAAGCCATCACAGTCATACCTACTAATGGCTATTGTTGAGCGCGAATATTCAAATAGCGAATTTTAATTGTGAATATAGCAAATTTGAGAATTACCTGCCTGCTTCTTGCTTGTGGGCCAATGTGAGAAGGCTGAAATATCTAGTGAATTAGAATATTCTTCATTATTAAATATAGTTTATGTTATGTGAAAAATCGGTAATTAAATATGTGCATTAAGGGTTGCATTATATGTGCATTGGGTTGGCTTAGTAGAATTGTGAATATGTAGAATATAGCTCTATATTCGAAAATTACGAATATAGCACTATATTCTACATATTCGACAATTCTACCAAGCCAACCCAATAGGAAAGTTGCTTGACGCCCTTACGCGATTCGATTAACGCGCATATTTAAATGATGATTTTTCGCATAACATAAACTATGTTAAATAATGAAGAAAATTCAACATATTCAACAATTCTACCAAGCCAACCTATTAGGAAACTTGCTTAATGCCCTTACATGATTCGATTAATGCACAAATTTAATTACAATTTTTCGCATAACGTAAACTATATTAAATAATGAAGAATATTGTAAAACAGCAATGATTTCCCCATCCACATTTGTTTGCAGGGAACTTGTCATGCTCTTGTCCACATTTTGCTGCCTTTTGCAGCCCTCTAGCCCTTTCCATGACTCTTTTAGAGCCATTTTAGTGCCCCAAAGTTTGGGTCCCTATTGACTTCAATGGGGTTCAGCTCGGGGTCAAGTTGGGGTCAAGTTCGGATCCCGAACTTTGCGGGGAAACTCGGTGAACCCAAACTTCTAGGTGTCCGCTCAACTTTAATTATATCTCTTTAGCCTTTCAACTGTAAGCTGCTGATCCTGTAGCCTCTTTGGGTATGTTCACACAGAGTATTTTCTGTGCTTAAAAAAACCTAATGCAGAATCGCATAATTTTTTTTATTTTTTATGTGTTTTAAAAAATAATAATATTATAAAACACTTTTTGATGCAGTTTTGGCTTGGATTTTCATTCATTCCCATTTCCAACGGGAATTGTTGTCATGGACCATACATTATTAATAGCCTGGGCACTTCTGTTTTTCCATGGTGTAGTTTATAAAACCACAAGCTGAAAAAACACTGAAGTGAAGGGAGAGCATAATGTGCATGCAGGATCAGTGGCGGATCCAGAGCCTGATCTCGGGAGGGGCACATCCAGATTGTTTTGTGGTGGGCCAGGGGGTAATATTACTGAGGAGGGTTATCATGGGACTGTAGAATGTACCTTGATACCCCTTAGTTATAATACACCTGTATAATGTACCCTGATACCCCTCCTCAGTTATATTACCCCCTGTATAATTTACCCTGATATAACTGAGGAGGGGTATCAGGAGATATTATACATGGGGTAATATAACTGAGGGGTATCATCAGGGTAAATTTTAAAGGGGTAATATAACTGAGGAGGGTTATTACCCCCTGTATAATTTACCCTGATGATACCCCTCAGTCAGTTAGTTTCATTACCCCCTGTATAATGTAGTTGTACCCTTATACCACTTAGTTATATAACTGAGGGTTATGGATATCAGGGTACATTATACAGGCAGGGGCCAGGGGGTAATATAACTGAGCTGAGGGAGGGGTGCATGACGCAGGTTACTTTATTGCCTACTGTTACGCCAATGCTCCCATCACTACAGAAATATAGCCCCACTTACCTCTTACATCCAGTCACGTCCCCTTTGATGTAGATGTTCTCTTTTCTCATCTTCTCCTTTCAGACCTGCAGACCAGACCACCAATTTTCGTCTCTGCAGTTTAAAAGTAAAAAATAAAAACCAGTTTACTACTTTTCCATCATCCTCCCATCTTCTGGACCCATCATCCTACTACCCCCAATACTGTGCCACTGTGCTCCCCAATACTAAACTGCAGAAACAGATGAACCCCCTGATAATACTAGTACCACACAGAGCCCCCATATAAAATACACCTTCTTTGTGGCCTCTGTAAAAGCATCCACAGTGCCGCACACGTTAAAATGTGGGCAACTCTGCTGTCGTTGCGCAGGCACTGCAGCATGTAGTTGCTCATTTGTGCCAGGCTCCCGAGAGGTAAGGACAAGCTGTCCTCTGTGGGAGGCGTATCGTCATTGTCCTCCGTAGCCCCCCAAGCCACGCACCAGTGATGGGCCTGAGCTGTGTCGGGTGAAACCCCGCTGTGAACCTGCTTCATCCTCCTCCACCTCCTCCTCATCCTCCTCGTCCTCCAGTAGTGGGCCCTGGCTGGCCACATTTGTACCTGGCCTCTGCTGTTGCAAAAAACCTCCCTCTGAGCCACTTCTAACAGACTGGCCTGAAAGTGCTAAAAATGACCCCTCCTCCTCCTCCTGGGCCACAACCTCTTCCATCATCGCCCTAAGCGTTTTCTCAAGGAGACATAGAATGGTATTGTAACGCTGATAACGGTGTCATCGCCACTGGCCATGTTGGTGGAGTACTCGAAACAGCGCAACAGGGCACACAGGTCTCGCATGGAGGCCCAATCATTGGTGGTGAAGTGGTGCTGTTCCGCAGTGCGACTGACGCGTGCGTGCTGCAGCTGAAACTCCACTATGGCCTGCTGCTGCTCGCACAGTCTCTCCAGCATGTGTAAGGTGGAGTTCCACCTGGTGGGCACGTCGCATTTGAGGCGGTGAGTGGGAAGGCCGAAGTTCCGCTGTAGCGCAGACAGGCGAGCAGCGGCAGGATGTGAACGCCGGAAGCGCGCACAGACGGCCCGCACTTTATGCAGCAGCTCTGACATGTCGGGGTAGTTGTGAATGAACTTCTGCACCACCAAATTCAGCACATGCGCCAGGCAAGGGATGTGCGTCAAACCGGCTAGTCCCAGAGCTGCGACGAGATTTCGCCCATTATCCACACCACCAGGTCGGGCTTGAGGCCCACCGGCAGAAACCACTCGTCGGTCTGTTGTTCAATACCCCGCCACAACTCCTGCGCGGTGTGGGGCCTGTCCCCCAAACATATGAGTTTCAGAATGGCCTGCTGACGTTTACCCCGGGCTGTGCTGAAGTTGGTGGTAAAGGTGTGTGGCTGACTGGATGAGCTGGTGGAAGCAGAGGAGGAGGAAGCCGAGTAGGAGGAGGAGGATATAGGAGGCAAAGAATGATGCACTGCGATCCTTGGCGGCGGAAGGACGTGCGCAAAGGAACTCTCCGCCTGGGGCCCAGCCACCACTACATTTACCCAGTGTGCAGTTAGGGAGATATAGCGTCCCTGGCCGTGCTTACTGGTCCACGTATCTGTGGAGAAGTAGTGGCGGCTGGGAACAACATACTGTGGGACAGCCATGGACATCAGCTGTTTGAAGCTGTCTCACCAGCCTGAATGACAGCGTTTCAAAGGCCAGTAGTTTAGAAATGCTGGCATTCAGGCCCAAGGCTCGAGGGTGGCTAGGTGGGAATTTACGCTTTCTCTACAAGGTTTGTGAGATGGAGAGCTGAACGCTGCCGTGTGACATGGTGGAGATGCTTGGTGACGCAGGTGGTGGTGTCGGTGGCACATCCTCTGTTTGGTGGGCGGCAGGTGCCAACGTTCCTCCCGAGGTGGAGGAACAGGCCGAGGCAGCAGCAGAAGAGGGAGCAGGGGGAGCCTGAGTGAGTTCCTTGTTTTTAAGGTGTTTACTCCACTGCAGTTCATGCTTTGCATGTAGATGCCTGGTCATGCAGGTTGTGCTAAGGTTCAGAACGTTAATGCCTCTCTTCAGGATCTGATGGCACAGCGTGCAAACCAGTCGGGTCTTGTCGTCAGCACATTGTTTAAAGAAGTGCCATGCCAGGGAACCCCTTGAAGCTGCCTTTGGGGTGCTCGGTCCCTTGTGGCGGTGGCCAGTAGCAGGCGAACTCTCTTGGCGGCGGCTGGTCTGCTTTTGCCCCCTGCTCCCTCTTTTGCTACGCTGTTGGCTCGGTCTCACCACTGCCTCTTCCTCTGAACTATGAAAGTCTGTGGCATGACCTTCATTCCATGTGGGATCTAGGACCTCATCGTCCCCTGCATCGTCTTCCACACAGTCTTCCTCCCTGACCTCCTGTTTGGTCTGAACACTGCAGAAAGATGCAGCAGTTGGCACCTGTGTTTCGTCATCATCAGAGACGTGCGGACTCCGATGAGGTGGTATTCCCATGTCCTCATCATCAGGAAACATCAGTGGTTGTGCATCAGTGCATTCTATGTCTTCCACCACTGGGGAAGGGCAAGGTGGATTCCCTTGGGAAACCCTGCCAGCAGAGTCTTCAAACAGCATAAGAGACTGCTGCATAACTTTAGGCTCAGACAGTTTCCCTGATATGCATGGGGGTGATGTGACAGACTGATGGGCTTGGTTTTCAGGTGCCACCTGTGTGCTTTCTTCCGAAAACTGGGTGGGAGATAATGTTGTGAACATGCTGTCGGCCACCCAATTGACTAGCGCCTGTACCTGTTCAAGCCTTATCATCCTTATAACGGCATTGGGCCCCACCAAATATCACTGTAAATTCTGGCGGGTACTGGAAACTGAGGTAGTTGGTTCACTAGGACGTGTGGCTGTGGCAGAATGGCCACGTCCTCTCCCAGCACCAGAGGGTACACTAACACCACCACGACCGCGTCCGCGTCCCTTACTAGATGTTGTCCTCATTGTTACCGTTCACCAAGCTCCACAATAAGAAAAAAAATATTTGGCCCAATGTATTGATTTCAAATTCAGGCCTTTTTTTTACAGGCACCTAACACTATCTGCCTATTTATTTATGTAGCGTATTACACTAATCCAGACACAGCAGTATCCACTGATTTAGTGGAATATCTCTTTTAGGGCTAGTATTTAGGCCCTGGATGAAAGGTATCCTCTTATGGACAGATTTACACTTGGCCTGCTACAGAGCTGAAACCACTGATTTATGGTATTGCTATTTTGGCAATTGAATTTCACCCCAGAACAAAATATATGTTTTGGCAGACACTATTATACTTTGCCATCCACAGCTGTGAAACCAGATTTATGGTATTGCTATTTTGGCAATTGAATTTCACCCCAGAACCAAATTTATGTTTTTGTGGACACTATGAAACTTGGCCAGCCACAGCTGAAACCACTGATTTATGGTATTGCTATTTTGGCAATTGAATTTCACCCCAGAACAAAATATATGTTTTGGCAGACACTATTATACTTTGCCATCCACAGCTGAAACCAATGATTTATGGTATTGCTATTTTAGCAATTGAATTTCACCCCAGAACAAAATATATGTTTTTACGAACACTATGAAACTTGGCCAGCCACAGCTGAAACCACTGATTTATGGTATTGCTATTTTGGCATTTGAATTTCACCCCAGAACAAAATATATGTTTTTGCGGACACTATGAAACTTGGCCAGCCACAGCTGAAACCACTGATTTATGGTATTGCTATTTTGGCAATTGAATTTCACCCCATAACAAAATATATAATTTGCAGGACACTATGAAACTTGGTCAGCCACAGCTGAAACCAGTGATTTATGGTATTGCTATTTTGGCAATTTAATTTCACCACTGAAAATAATCTATCCTTTGCCAGACAGCAGACAGTATTATACTTGGCTAGCCAAAGCTGGAACACCAGATTTAGGGGATTGGTATTTTGGCAATTGTATTTAACCCCTTAATAAAATATAGAAATTGCTATCCTGAGTTTCTATGGGTGATAATTAGCATAGCCAAGCCCCTGATGTAGGATATAGCAAAAAAAAAAAAAAACTAGTATTGATGGATTGATGGACTTGGTGGCAGCTTGTTCTGGTTCACCACAAGTCACAAAATGGCCGCCGATCAGCCCAGAAAATAAGTGACAGAAAAACGCTCTGTGCAGCCTAAAAACCAGTGAGCAAGTAACTAGCAGAAGTTCAATCATTCACAGCTGTAGATCGATCAGTTCATTAGGTGCTGTTGCTGACTTTTCCCTGCCTAATCTCGCCCTGACAGAAGCTGCGTCCTCTCCCTACACTAATCAGAGCAGTGTGACGTGCGGCGCTACGTGACTCCAGCTTAAATAGAGGCTGGGTCACATGCTGCACTTGGCCAATCACAGCCATGCCATTAGTAGGCATGGCTGTGATGGGCTCTTAGGGCAAGAAATAAAACGCTAGCTGATTGGCTTCTGTGCAGCCCTTCAGAAAGCGGGAAGTAATCGCCGAACAACGGGCCTGAACCCGAACTTTTTTCAAAATGTTCGGGTGCGGGTCTGTGTCCCGACCACCTCAAAATTCGGTATGAACCCGAACTATGCTCGAACTGTTCGCTCAACACTATTTACGGGGGCCCTTCAGCATACCGCATGTGCAGGGCACGGCAGTGTCACACTGTTCTGCATCTAGTTTCCCTGGGAAAACAGTTGAACATTGTGTCTGTGCTGCATCAAGGAGGCCTGAGCCATGCACCCTGTGTGACACACATGTTCAATCTGGTTGTCAAGCGGTTCCTGAAGTCTTTCACTGATCTGCAAAACATCCTAAAAATGGGCAGGAAAATTTGCATGCACTTCGGCCACTCGTAGACCACAAAGCACACCCTTCTTGAGCTGCAGCGGCAGAATGGCATCCCCCAACATAGGCTGATATGTGACGTTTCCACCTCTTGGAATTCCAACCTCCATATATTAGACCGACTATACAAACAGAGAAAGGCCATAAACGATTTCTTAATTATCCTAGCGGATCGGAGTACTCCCCTGTGTAACTTCGATGTCAGCCAGTGGCAGCTCATGCGTGACACCTGCCATCTGCTCAAGCCCTTTCTCGTTATTTGTTAGTCGCCAGGACTACGGGATGAACAATGTCATTCCCCTGCTTCATGTCCTGGAACAGATGCTGGTAAATCTGGCTGGTCAGGGGACTGGAGACGTGGTGCCTAGATCTCACGGCCACATGAGCCCAATGTGGGCTGAACTGGAATAGGAAGAGGAGGAGGAGGACATTAGAGCAGAAACAATGTGTAGTGAAAATGGTGGTTTTTCAAAACAGGTGACAGGAGAGGAGGAGCAGGAGCAGCCAGAGAAGATGAGGCTGAGGACCCAGACACACCGTGGTAGTATGCATCGGAGATGGGGGGAGTCCCTCCGAGTCACTTGCACAAATGGCCCGATGCATGCTCACTTGCTAGCGTAGTGACAGCCGAATTTTAACCATTGGACTTCTGGCTCTCCACCTTGTTGGACCCTCGCTACCGGTCCAAAATTGGGGCCTTTTTTACACACGCGGAGAGTGATGACAAACTGAACTACTATAGAGACATCCAATGTAGTAAGTTGGCCACTGCCTATCTGCACCATCATCCATCCTCTCGCAGGTCCGACTGGGGGGCCTTCAGCGCTCACGTTTCAGTGCCATGGCCGCTGGTAAAGGGTTGGGTGGCAGGAGCAGTACCAACTCTATCAGCAGCAGCATGAGTCTAGAGTCGCTGATGAGCAGCTTTCTTCACCGGCATAGTGAAGAAAGTAATCACCAGCAGCAGCAGCTAGATCTGGAGCAGGACCAGGTAGTGGCATACTTGGACAGCACCCAGCCACCCCACATCGAAGATCCACTGCACTACTGGGCAGCCAAACTGTATTTGTGGCCGCAACTGGCAGAGTTTTCCCTGGAAAAGCTGGCCTGCCCGACCAGTAGTGTGGCATCAGAGCGGGTGTTTAGTGAAACGGGGGCCATATTTACCCCAAGAAGAACTTGCTTGTCCACCCAAAATGTGGAGAGACTGACCTTTATCAAGATGAATCAGGCGTGGATCAGTCAGGATTTTTACCCACCAATGCCTGATGCATCAGATTAAATAATCAATGCTGCCTCACCCAAACCTTGTCAAAAGAGACTCTGCGGCCTCCTTCTGAAGCTGCCGCCACCTCCAGACTCTGTCATTAGGCCAGTCTGTGGTCTCCTCATGCTGCTTCCACCTCACCACTAGGTCATACGGCCACTCTGTGGATTTCTCATGCTGTTCACACCCTCCCCACTTCATGAGTGGGTCACTATTTTGCCTTTATGGTTTGGCTAACATCACCTTTTATTTGACCCTTTTTCTGATCTGTCAGAAGGAAGGAAAAATGAGACGCACAACGGATCCTTTCTGTGTGGAAGCTGTAAGGCCTGTATGGTCCCATCAGAATTGGCTTCTGATTTGGTTGCCAAAAGCAGGAGTGGGTACAAAACACAGAAGATATGCAAATATTCTTTTCATGTGTCATCTCTGTTTTAGATCCACTGCAGTTTATTTTGGCATTAGCAATACCAATGGATTACTGACCAAATGCTGACCGAGTGAAGGCAAATGCTCCACAGACAGGATCAGTTTTTTGGGGTTATTGTTCTACTGGAACAGAGGAAGGGCAAACTAATCAGTGACGTGAACACAAACTTAATCCTGACACCCTCTCCACTCTGTCAGGGGGGCTTTACTTGTTTAAGCGTTTAATAGAACAGGTTATGTTTACATTGTGTGGAATCAGCTGCTGAGGGTTTAAAAGGAGTGTGCTTCTTCTTGACACTAACATTGACCTGTAAGGCTGAGTTCATACTTTTGTCAGTTTTGGCCCCATGATTGCCAAAATAAGTGAAGTGTAGGTAGTGATTCTAAGAGCAACGCCTGTCATCTGCATGTCATATGGACTCACAGTAATATTTCACTACCAAAGCAGACTCCCTATGCGTGTTACTGCAAGGCACAGTGTTCTACACCACTATAAAGGCTCTCAGCAGCCAGGAAATAGCCGTTTTTTAACATAATTTGCTGCAAATATATATTTGGATCAAACCAAATTTTTACTGGAAAATTTGGCGAACCGGCAAATCGAATTTTTGAAAAATTTAATCATCTCCAATTGTCCTCTATAAAGTGGAAAATTCAAGATATCTTGATGAATATGGACAAGTATACACATGTTGCTTTCAGGAAACGTATGAAAGGTCTGGACCTAAGAGTGGGTGATTCTGTGTGGTTGTCCACAAGAAACATTAGGTTGAAGGTATCTTCTTGGAATTTGCGTCCAAGATTTATTGGTCCATATAAGATCACTGCCATTATTAATCCTGTAGCTTTTCATCTTGAAATTCTTCAAGCCCTGAAAATTCATAATGTGTTTCATAAATCTTTTTTGAAGAGATGTGTTGAACCTTTGGAGCCCTCTTCCTTGCCACCTGCTCTTGTCATGGTGAACGGTAGTTTGGAATTTCAGATCGCCAAGATAATTGACTCGTAATTCTCTTCAGTATCTTGTTCACTGGAAGGGTTATGGACCAGAGGAGATGATGTGGGTACAGGCATCTGACATGAATGCCAGTCGTTTGGTGGAAGCTTTCCACAGGTCTTACCCAGGTAAGATCGGTCCTGGGTGTCCGGAAGTCACCCGTAGAAGGGGGTGTACTGTCACGGATGTTCCCATGACAGGTGGCAGGAGATCGGTGAGACTGGCAACACATGGTTTGGTCTGACAAGTTTTCTGTTTAGATCAAATTACGTCTGTGTTGTTCCTGGTGCTTGCAACAGCTTCTTTCCCCAGGTGTGGCTATTAGGGTCATTTAACCTTTTCTATTCATAGTTGCTTCTTCCACAATGCTGTGCGGTTTATAGCTTCTGTTTGTACCTTTGGATAAATTGTGGATGGATCTCAGCTGACTTCCTGGTGCTTCCATTTCTCCTTTGAAGTTAAGTATTTCCTTTCCTTTTTGTATTTTGCTTGGGTTTTGTGTGTTGCATTTCCCTATTGTTGGTAATAGGCCTGTAGGAGACTCCTGTTCGCCCTTACTTTTGGAGGAACATGTAGTCTCAACCCTGCTATTAGTACCAGGGTCCTATAGGGCTTGATAGGTCTCTAGGTATTCGTGCATATAAACTCACCTACCTTTGGGGTCTGTTTATACTGGTAGTCAGTCAGGATTTTGGTTAGGGTTTTCACTAGGAGGTGTCCATTTTCCTTCCCTATTTCCCAGGCCTTATTCTCTGTTCCCCCCTTCCCTCCTATGCTTGGTGTCGTGTTTCCCTCCCACACCGGCAATATCCCTCCCACACCGGCAATAGACGTGGCAATAGTACACCAACTGACCTTATCTTGTCCCTAGTGGTAAAATCTGACTTTCTACTTAGGCCTTTAATCCACCTAACTAAATATATTTACAATCTCCACACCACCCCTAAAATGACTTGCTTTTGTGTCTTATTGCTCTCTCATTCACAGACATTGCAGACGCATCTCATCAGTGGCTGAGCTCAGAATGGCGTTTATGCTTCCCATACATTCACCAATATATCTACAGCGACAGTTCCTAGAGCCTGGCACCTTTTTTAGTGCTACCCCCTAATCTAACAGACAATCCACCTTCGAAACTCCTTTCCCCATCCACAGGAAGAACTCCACCAAGAACTGTTCTATCCAACATACAGCTACTTTCACCCTTTTTAACACAGCAATCATTTCAACCGACCAAAATGTCACAACAAATACCCCAACCCACCAATGCACACAGAAACTTACGCCCACTACAAACCATGAAAATTACAAAAACATACAGTCCAATCCCACCACTCTCCAGAAAAAACAAATGATCTAAACCAGATGAAGAGGATGCAGGGGAGGCAAATCTAGAAAGGCCCAACACCATCAAGAAACCGAGGCCAGATATAAATACAGAATCTGAATCCCCCACAATAAACTTGAGAAGTAAGGGCGCTTTCAACTTATCTAATTACGTCCTCAATAGAGATGAAATCCCTAGAAAGGGGTGTACTCTCTTTCTGTCCCACTAATAGCCCCGATCTCTTTGAATTTTTTGTTGGCCTGAATCAGTATATTAGCAAACTTACTGTCTAACGCCACTTTTCACTTAAACATTCTGATACTTCAGCTTATCACCATGATAGTAATATTCCGTATTCCAATGATAACGATTCTGAAGACATTGAAGATCTAGTTCATGAGCTTGAATATGCCCTTATTCCCTCGCAATTCCACCGAAACACCACTTTTTACCCAATAGAGAATAGGGGTTCACATCTTGAAGCTTTTTATAATATGGTCAATACAGGCCTACTTGGGCTTACAAAATCTAAACCCAAACTCCAATGTCAGCCACATAATTTGACCTGGTCTCAACAAAAGACTATAAAATCCCAAATAAGACAATCATTATAAAGGATGCCGATAAAGGAGGGGGGGTCGTGATACTTGATTCAGATTCATACAATAATGACACAATTAGGCTTCTTTCTGATGAGAACTATTATGATAAACTAAAGGCAGACCCTACTGATGAATATAAAAAATTACTTTTGGAACTCATAAAGAGGATCGAAAGACAAAATGTTAAATAAAAACGAGGCCAGGTTTCTTAAAATATCACATCCATCAACACCGTATTTTTACCATCTCCCTAAGATCCATAAGTCACTTAACAACCTACTGGGTCGACCTATCTTCTCAGGTATTGATCCCTCACTTCAAATCTATCGACATACAGTCATGTGAAAAAATTAGGACACCCTTTGAAAGCATGTGGTTTTTTGTAACATTTTTAATAAATGGTTATTTCATCTCCGTTTCAACAATACAGAGAGATTAAAGTAATCCGACTAAACAAAGAAAACTGAAGAAAAGTCTTTTCAAGATCTTCTGTAAATGTCATTCTACAAAAATGCCTATTCTAACTGAGGAAAAAGATAGGACACCCTTGCCCCTAATAGCGAGTGTTACCTCCTTTGGCTGAAATAACTGCAGTGAGACGGTTCTTGTAGCCATCTACCAGTCTTCGACATCGGTCTGAGGAAATTTTACCCCACTCCTCAATGCAGAACTTTTTCAGCTGTGAGATGTTTGAGGGGTTTCTTGCACGTACAGCCCTTTTCAAGTCACCCCACAGCATCTCAATGGGATTCAAATCTGGACTTTGACTTGGCCATTCCAGGACTCTCCATTTCTTCTTTTTCAGCCAATCTTTGGTTGATTTACTAGTATGTTTTGGGTCATTGTCATGTTGCATGGTCCAGTTCCGCTTCAGCTTTAATTTTCTAACTGATGGTCTCACATGTTCTTCAAGCACCTTCTGATACACAGTAGAATTCATCGTGGATTCTATGATGGTGAGCTGACCAGGTCCTGCTGCAGCAAAGCAGCCCCAAACCATGACACTTCCACCTCCATGCTTCACAGTTGGTATGAGGTTCTTTTCTTGGAATGCTGTGTTTGGTTTACGCCAAACATGTCCTCTGCTGTTGTGTCCAAATAATTCAATTTTGGACTCATCTGTCCAAAGAACATTATTCCAGAAGTCCTGGTCTTTGTCAACTTTATCTCTGGCAAATGTCAGTCTGGCCTCGATGTTTCTCTTGGAAAGCAAAGGTTTCCTCCTTGCACACCTCCCATGCAAGTTAAACTTGTACAGTCTCTTTCTGATTGTAGAGGCATGTACTTCTACATCAACAGTAGCCAGAGCCTGCTGTAGTTCTCGAGATGACACTTTAGGGTTTTTGGAGACCTCTTTAGCATCTTGCGGTCTGCTCTTGGGGTGAACTTGCTGGGGCGACCAGTCCTGGGCATGTTGGCAGTTGTTTTGAAAGCCCTCCACTTGTAGACTATCTTCCGGACAGTGGAATGGCTGATTTCAAAATCTTTTGAGATCTTTTTAAATCCCTTCCCAGACTCATAGGCTGCTACAATCTTTTTCTGAAGTCCTCTGACAGCTCTTTTGCTCTCACCATGGTGCTCACTCTCACTTCAACAGTCAGGAGCACACCAAACTAAATGTCTGAGGTTTAAATAGGGCAAGCCTCATTCAACATGCAGAGTAACGATCTACTAATTATGTGCACCTGGTGTGATATACCTGTGTGAGATCTGAGCCAATTTAAGAGGGAATACATGTGAGGGTGTCCTATCTTTTTCCTCAGTTAGAATAGGCATTTTTGTAGAATGACATTTACAGAAGATCTTGAAAAGACTTTTCTTCAGTTTTCTTTGTTTAGTCGGATTACTTTAATCTCTCTGTATTGTTGAAACGGAGATGAAATAACCATTTATTAAAAATGTTACAAAAAACCACATGCTTTCAAAGGGTGTCCTAATTTTTTCACATGACTGTATATTGACACTTTCTTACAGAAATATGTGGTAAATTTACCATCATACCTCAGAGATTCAAGTCACCTCATTACCCTTTAACAAGACCTCAACAGGAATGTTCTGGGTGACTATGTATGTCTCAGCAGTATATAGCAATATCATCCATGAACTAGGCATCAAGGGGGTAGCGACTTTCCTTCTGGAAGATTTTTTTCTTCCATCTACACAAAGAAGTTTTATTCTTGATTTAATTGATTGTATACTTAATTATAATTATTTTAAATATTGGTAAGAATTCTTCCTTCAGAAATGAGGCACAGCGCTGGGGACGAAATTTGCCCCCTCCTTGTTCATGGGAGACTTCGAAAAAGAAATAGGTCTACTAGACCATACTAATATTAATTTTTATAGAAGATATATAGATGGTATCATCTTCATATGGCAAGGGGATTTAGAGTCCCTTAAAACATTTGTACAAGGGCTTAATTCAAATAAATTTAATCTGACCTTTACAGCCCATATCAATCGGCAATCAGCTATATTATTAGATCTTAAATAGTGTTGAGCGAACAGTTCGAGCATAGTTCGGGTTCGTACCGAATTTTGGGGTGTCCGGGACACGGACCCGAACCCGGACATTTTAAAAAAAGTTCAGGTTCGGGTTCGTTGTTCGGCGATTACTTCCGCTTTCTGAAGGGCTGCACGGCAGCCAATCATCTAGCGTTTTACTTCTTGCCCTAAGAGCCCATCACAGCCATGCCTACTAATGGCATGGCTGTGATTGGCCAAGTGCAGCATGTGACCCAGCCTCTATTTAAGCTGGAGTCACGTAGCGCCGCACGTCACACTGCTCTGATTAGTGTAGGGAGAGGACGCAGCTTCTGTCAGGGCGAGATTAGGCAGGGAAAAGTCAGCAACAGCACCTAATGAACGGATCAATCTACAGCTGTGAATGATTGAACTTCTGCTAGTTACTTGCTCACTGGTTTTTAGGCTGCACAGAGCGTTTTTCTGTCACTTATTTTCTGGGCTGATCGGCGGCCATTTTATGACTTGTGGTGAACCAGAACAAGCTGCCACCAAGTCCATCAATCCATCAATACTAGTTTTTTTTTTTTGCTATATCCTACATCAGGGGCTTGGCTGTGCTAATTGTCACCTCTAGAAAATCAGGATAGCAATTTCTATATTTTATTAAGGGGTTAAATACAATTGCCCGAATACCAATCCCCTAAATCTGGTGTTCGAGCTTTGGCTAGCCAAGTATAATACTGTCTGCTGTCTGGCAAAGGATAGATTATTTTATGTGGTGAAATTCAATTGCCAAAATAGCAATACCATAAATCAGTGGATTCAGCTGTGGCTGGCAAAGTATAATAGTGTCCGCCAAAACATATATTTTTTTCTGGGGTGAAATTCAATTGCCAAAATAGCAATACCATAAATCAGTGGTTTCAGCTGTGGCTGACCAAGTTTCATAGTGTCCGCACAAAACATATATTTTGTTCTGGGGTGAAATTCAAATGCCAAAATAGCAATACCATAAATCAGTGGTTTCAGCTGTGGCTGGCCAAGTTTCATAGTGTCCGTAAAAACATATATTTTGTTCTGGGGTGAAATTCAATTGCCAAAATAGCAATACCATAAATCTGGTTTCACAGCTGTGGATGGCAAAGTATAATAGTGTCTGCCAAAACATATATTTTGTTCTGGGGTGAAATTCAATTGCCAAAATAGCAATACTATAAATCAGTGGTTTCAGCTGTGGCTGGCCAAGTTTCATAGTGTCCGCACAAAACATATATTTTGTTCTGGGGTTTATGCTGTTCGTGCTGGGCTGAAGTTTCATAGTGTCCGCAAAAACATATATTTTGTTCTGGGGTGAAATTCAACTGCCAAAATAGCAATACCATAAATCACAGTGTGTCCGATAGTGTCCGTAAAAACATATATTTTGTTCTGGGGTGAAATTCAATTGCCAAAATAGCAATACCATAAATCTGGTGTCACAGCTGTGGATGGCAAAGTATAATAGTGTCTGCCAAAACATATATTTTGTTCTGGGGTGAAATTCAATTGCCAAAATAGCAATACCATAAATCAGTGGTTTCAGCTCTGTTGCAGGCCAAGAGTAAATCTGTCTATAAGAGGATACCTTTCATCCAGGGCCTAAATACTAGCTCTAAAAGAGATATTCCCCTAAATCAGTGGATACTGCTGTGCCTGGATAAGTGTAATACGCTACATAAATAAATAGGCAGATAGTGTTAGGTGCCTGTATAAAAAGGCCTGAATTTAAAATCAATACATTGGGCCAAATATTTTTTTCTTATTGTGGTGCTTGGTGAACGGTAACAATGAGGAAAACATCTAGTAAGGGACGCGGACGCGTTCGTGGTGGTGTTAGTGTACCCTCTGGTGCTGGGAGAGGACGTGGCCATTCTGCCACAGCCACACGTCCTAGTGAACCAACTACCTCAGGTTCCAGTACCCGCCAGAATTTACAGTGATATTTGGTGGGGCCCAATGCCGTTATAAGGATGATAAGGCCTGAGCAGGTTCAGGCGCTAGTTAATTGGGTGGCCGACAGTGGATCCAGCACGTTCACAACATTATCTCCCACCCAGTCTTCTGCAGAAAGCACACAGGTGGCACCTGAAAACCAAGCCCATCAGTTAGTCACATCACCCCCATGCATATCAGGGAAACTGTCTGAGCCTTAAGTTATGCAGCAGTCTCTTATGCTGTTTGAAGACTCTGCTGGCACGATTTCCCAAGGGAATCCACCTTGCCCTTCCCCAGTGGTGGAAGACATAGAATGCACTAATGCACAACCACTGATGTTTCCTGATGATGAGGACATGGAAATACCACCTCATCGGAGTCCGCGCGTCTCTGATGATGACGAAACACAGGTGCCAACTGCTGCGTCTTTCTGCAGTGTTCAGACCAAACAGGAGGTCAGGGAGGAAGACTGTGTGGAAGACGATGAAGGGGACGATGAGGTCCTAGACCCCACATGGAATGAAGGTCATGCCACAGACTTTCATAGTTCAGAGGAAGAGGCAGTGGTGAGACCGAGCCAACAGCGTAGCAAAAGAGGGAGCAGGGGGCAAAAGCAGACCAGCCGCCGCCAAGAGAGTTCGCCTGCTACTGGCCACCGCCACCAGGGACCGAGCACCCCAAAGGCAGCTTCAAGTGGTTCCCTGGCATGGCACTTCTTTAAACAATGTGCTGACGACAAGACCCGACTGGTTTGCACGCTGTACCATCAGATCCTGAAGCGAGGCATTAACGTTCTGAACCTTAGCACAACCTGCATGACCAGGCATCTACATGCAAAGCATGAACTGCAGTGGAGTAAACACCTTAAAAACAAGGAACTCACTCAGACTCCCCCTGCTTCCTCTTCTGCTGCTGCCTCGGCCTGTTCCTCCGCCTCGGGGGGATCGTTGGCACCTACCGCCCACCAAACAGAGGATGTTCCACTGACACCACCACCTGCGTCAACAAGCATCTCCACCATGTCACACGGCAGTGTTCAGCTCTCTATCTCACAAACCTTGTAGAGAAAGCGTAAATTCCCACCTAGCCACCCTCGAGCCTTGGGCCTGAATGCCAGCATTTCTAAACTACTGGCCTTTGAAATGCTGTCATTCAGGCTGGTGGACACAGACAGCTTCAAACAGCTGATGTCCATGGCTGTCCCACAGTATGTTGTTCCCAGCCGCCACTACTTCTCCAAGACAGCCGTGCCTTCCCTGCACAACCAAGTATCTGATAAAATCAAGTGTGCACTGCGCAACGCCATCTGTGGCAAGGTCCACCTAACCATAGATACGTGGACCAGTAAGCACGGCCAGGGACGCTATATCTCCCTAACTGCACACTGGGTTAATGTAGTGGCAGCTGGGCCCCAGGCGAAGAGTTCCTTGGCGCACGTCCTTCCGCCGCCAAGGATCGCAGGGCATCATTCTTTGCCTCCTATATCCTCCTCCTCCTACTCGGCTTCCTCCTCCTCTGCTTCCACCAGCTCATCCAGTCAGCCCCACACCTTCACCACCAACTTCAGCACAGCCCGGGGTAAACGTCAGCAGGCCATTCTGAGACTCATATGTTTGGTGGACAGGCCCCACACCGCGCAGGAGTTGTGGCGGGGTATTGAACAACAGACCGACGAGTGGTTTCTGCCGGTGTGCCTCAAGCCCGGCCTGGTGGTGTGCGATAATGGGAGAAATCTCCTCGCAGCTCTGGGACTAGCCGGTTTGATGCACATCCCTTGCCTGGCGCATGTGTTGAATTTGGTGGTGCAGAAGTTCATTCACAACTACCCCGACATGTCAGAGCTGATGCATAAAGTGCGGGTTGTCTGTGCGTGCTTCCGGCGTTCACATCCTGCCGCTGCTCGCCTCACCGCCTCATATGCGACGTGCCCACCAGGTGGAACTCCACCTTGCACATGCTGGAGAGACTGTTCGAGCAGCAGCAGGCCATAGTGGAGTTTCAGCTGCAGTGTAGGGATAGGACGCAGCTGCTGTGAGGGCGAGATTAGGCAGGGAAAACTCAGCAAAAACACCTAATGAAGTGATCAATCTATAGCTGGGAATCATTCAACTTTTGTTAATTAATTGCTCACTGTTTTTTAGGTTGCACAGAGCGTTTTTCTGTCACTTTTCTCTGGGGTGACTGTCGGCCATTTAGTGTTCTGTGGTGCACCAGCACAAGGTGCCACCAAGTCCATCAATCCATCAATACTAGGTTTTTTTTTTTTTTTTGCTATATTCTACATCAGGGGGCTTGGCTGTGCTTATTGTCACCCCTAGAAACTCAGAAAAGAAATTTCTATATTTTATTGAGGGGTTAAATTCAATTGCCAAAATAGCAATCCCCAAAATCTGGTGTTCAGTCGCACTGCGGAACAGCACCACTTCACCGCCAATGATTGGGCCTCCATGCGAGACCTGTGTGCCCTGTTGCGCTGTTTCGAGTACTCTACCAACATGGCCAGTGGCGATGACACCGTTATCAGAGTTACAATAACGCTTCTATGTCTCCTTGAGAAAACGCTTAGGGCGATGATGGAAGAGGAGGTGGCCCAGGAGGAGGAGGAGGAGGATGAGGGGTCCTTTTTACCACTTTCAGGCCAGTCTGTTAGAAGTGGCTCAGAGGGAGGTTTTTTGCTGCAGCAGAGGCCAGGTACAAATGTGGCCAGCCAGGGCCCACTACTGGAGGACGAGGAGGATGAGGAGGAGGTGGAGGAGGATGAGGATGAAGCAGGTTCACAGCGGAGTTTCACCCGACACAGCTCAGGCCCATCACTGGTGCGTGGCTGGGGGGATACGGAGGACGATGACGATACGCCTCCCACAGAGGACAGCTTGTCCTTACCTCTGGGGAGCCTGGCACACATGAGCGACTACATGCTGCAGTGCCTGCGCAACGACAGCAGAGTTGCGCACATTTTAACGTGTGCGGACTACTGGGTTGCTACCCTGCTGGATCCCCGGTACAAAGACAATGTGCCCACCTTACTTCCTGCACTGAAGAAACATAGAAACATAGAATGTGTCGGCAGATAAGAACCATTTGGCCCATCTAGTCTGCCCAATATACTGAATACTATGAATAGCCCCAGGCCCTATCTTATATGAAGGATGGCCTTATGCCTATCCCATGCATGCTTAAACTCCTTCACTGTATTTGCAGCTACCACTTCTGCAGGAAGGCTATTCCATGCGTCCACTACTCTCTCAGTATAGTAATTCTTCCTGATGTTACTTTTAAACCTTTGCCCCTCTAATTTAAAACTATGTCCTGATAGGAAGATGCGCGAGTACAAACGCACGCTGGTAGACTTGCTCCTGAGAACATTCCCAAATGTCACAGGGGAACAGGTGGAAGCCCAAGGCGAAGGCAGAGGAGGAGCAAGAGGTCACCAACGCAGCTGTGTCACGGCCAGCTCCTCTGAGGGCAGGGTTAGCATGGCAGAAATGTGGAAAAGTTTTGTCTCCACGCCGCAGCTAACTGCACCACCACCTGATACGAAACGTGTTAGCAGGAGGCAGCATTTCACTAACATGGTTGAACAGTACGTCTGCACACCCCTCCACGTACTGACTGATGGTTCGGCCCCATTCAACATCTGGGTCTCCAAATTGTCCACGTGGCCAGAGTAACCTTTTTTATGCATTGGAGGTGCTGGCCTGCCCGGCGGCCAGTGTTTTGTCTGAACGTGTATTCACCATGGCAGGGGGCGTCATTACTGACAAACGCAGCCGCCTGTCCACAGCCAACGTGGACAAGCTGACGTTCATAAAAATTAACCCGGCATGGATCCCACAGGACCTATGCCTCCCTTGTGCAGAATAGACATTTATAACTGCCTCCCCCTCAACCATGTATTCTTGTACTCCGGGGCACTTCTTTATTGAATCCTCATTTTTTTAACTTTACCATGATCTTGCTGTGCAACCCAAAGTTGAATGAACCTCTCCTCTGTCTGGGTGCTGGGGCCGAAATAACTGAAAGTTGCCTTCTCCAGTGGTGGGTGATATGACGCATGATTCCTTGCTGTGGGACCTCTCTCCTCGGTCTGGGTGCTGAGCCGAAATTACTGAAAGTGGCCTTCTCCAGTGGTGGGTGATATGACGCATGATTCCTTGCTGTGGGACCTCTCTCCAATTGATATTGGTTAATTTTTATTTTTTAAAATTTTTTAAATTAATTTCCCTATCCACATTTGTTTGCAGGGGATTTACCTACATTTTGCTGCCTTTTGCAGACCTCTAGCCCTTTCCTGGACTATTTTACAGCCTTTTTAGTGCCTAAAAGTTCTAGTCCACATTGACTTCAATGGGGTTGGGGTTCGGGATAAAGTTCGGGTCGAGTTCGGATCCCGAACCCGAACATTTTCGGGAAGTTCGGCTGAACTTCCCGAACTTCCAGGTGTTCGCTCATCTCTACCCGTGAATTGTCCCTGCACTGGAGGCTGAAGACACGGTGGAGGATGAGGAGGCAGAGAACTGACATTGTCTCAGGACCAACGGCGTGGCAACGGGATGTGGAAGCGGCATCACCTGGTTAAGTTGCTGGTGTGGCTGTGCAAAAACCACATTCACCCAGTGGGCCGTAAAGGACATGTATTGTCCCTGCCCGTAGTTACAGCTCTACATGTCGGCGCTGTCGTGCACTTTGGCAGACACCGACAGGCTCAAGGACTGGCCCACCTTCTGTTCTACGTGTGTGCATGGCTGGTACTGCCTTTAAGGCAAAGAAATGACAGCTTGGGACACTCCACCTTGGCTCCGCACAAGCCATCAGTTCTCAGAAAGGTGCAGAGTCCACCACTTGGAAAGGGAGGGACTGCAGCACCAGCAGCTTGGACAGGAGCACATTCAGCTTCTGCACCATTGGAAGTGTGCACCCATACTGTTGTCTCTTGGCAATCGCTTCAGTGATCGATTGCTGACGGAATGACTGACTAGGAGTAGGAGGAGCAGGAGCATCAGGACCAGTAAATGATGGGAAGGACAGACAGCTACCTTCACCTGAGGTGGCGGAGCCTTGACTGCCTGAAACCAGGTGCGTGCCACTGGGTGATGCAGCGGTTGCTGCGGCAGGCTGGACCACCACATCGGAGCCACTGTTCTCCCAGGCCACTTTATGGTGATGTTGCACATGTTGAAGCAGGGCTGAGGTGCCAAAATTGGCACCCTGGCCACGCTTCACCTTCTGCCAATATATTCTACATATGGCCATGTTCACCTCCTCTGGTAGCTTAACAAAAACTGCCACACTGCCGAGTAGGTGATTTTACCCCCAACACTCCGCACTGACTAACTGCTACAGACGCTCCCTCCATGAACCTGTGCACTGCTACTTACTGGGCAGGTAGGCTCCTGTGAAGCGAGTGGTCTACCCCGGGTCCATTTCACTTCCGACCTCCCACTGCTGCCACCCTGATGACTCCTGGCCACGCTAGTGACTTGCTGGCTCAGCCGCTGCCTCACGGGCAAGCTGCCACCTTCTTCTCCCGAGGATGATAAAGCCCCTTCATCACCCGGCTCCCAAGTGCTATCAGCTACATCGTCATCATCGAATACTGTCTGCATGTTACTGGTGTCCTCCTCAACTTTCTCTGGGCTAGGAGCCTTACCGCTCGCAACACCAGCTCCCACGCAACTATCCTCATCAGTACTTGCACACCTAGTGGAGAAAGCGGCGGATGTCTCCTCCAGATCTTGGCTGGGCAGTAGCTGCTGACTGTCCTCTAGTAGCTCGTCCTCTCTGAAAAGTAGAGCCGAGCCCGCTGCATATAATACTTCTTTGGCTGAGTGTCACGACGGGGAAACCCCCCGCCGCGCACTATCCACGGCCGCTGGGCCAAAAAGGACTAAAAGCAGGGACATAGGAACTGCCAAACTAGCACGTCCCTAACGCTGGCCCTGGTCTCCTAACAGTATGGGCCGACCCCTAAGGTAGGAGGGCCCATACGTCTGGAACCTAGAGCCCTGGACATCCCTGCTTGACCCTGGATCTAACAGGGCAGAGACCACCTGCTCACCCAGGGACACGGATGAGCAGGAGTCTCCCGAGGCCCCTCTGCAGCCGGGACCCTGACAGTGTGAACCCAAGTACCGCAGGAGAGCATACAATCAAACACTCTTACCTGCCGCACCGCAGAAGATAAAGCGGATCCAAGAACTCCCGACCTCCCATGCGGACAACTGACGCATGCGGATGGATCCCAAAGTGGCAGCACACCATCAGGTAGGTACCACACCCCTCTGGGCGGGCAAGCCCCTTCCGGAGCGTCACACCGTGTCAACAAACACCAAACATACCCACACCATACAACAGCAACCAGGTGGGGAAGGGATACACAGACACTCACCAGGGAAGTAACAACATAGCAAACAATATAACAAATAAGGGTGGCTCACGCAGACATCAAGTGGGGAACAGACAATAAGCTCCAGCCATGCTCACACCATGACTGGACAAACCAAACTGACCTCCAGGCTCCAAACACAGGAACTTAAAGGACGCCTGAGGACACACCCACAATGCAGCCACACCTTAGCCAAACCTTAACCCCGTGCACGCCACACAAACACAGAAAACACTAAACAAGGGAATCGTGCACAGGAAAGGGGGAAAGACACACATGCACCACAAGAAGTTGCTAGCAGCAACCAGCATGTGTGTCTATGTGTCACCACACCAAAGACAGAGCAGCCGTGGCCCTGCGCCAAACATAACACATACACATACGAGATAACATACATCAGTGTATGCGAGGCCACAGGTAAAAGCCACGACCGCCAGGCGGGTGACCTGTTGCCAATGGCAACCGCACATAGGGCAACGGGGTAGCAGCCCTCCGTGCAGACGACACGTTGCCGCTGACAACCACACGCACGACCTAAACCTGGGTCGTGACACTGAGGGAACAGAAAAGGTCAGAGACAGGTTGAGGACAAGTGAAAGCACAGGGCCTACTCCGGGGCCATGCCAACTAAGCATCATGTCAGAGGAACTCACCGACTCTTGGCTGGGGGTGTCTGATGTCACTTGGGACAAAGTGGATAACCGAGTCAACCATTGAAGAACCGCTGGGTTGCTGGTCAAGTCACGACCGCTAGATGACACCGGGAGCTCAGGCTTCTGTCTGCGACCCCTGTTGCCACATACCTTTACTCTGCTGCTTCCTGTGCCTACAAAATAAACATTTACGGCTCTGCTACTCCTCTGTGCAGGGCCTTTCACTTCTCTCTCTGACATACTGTTAGATCAAATAATCCAATGTTAGATGAAATATTTTTTTACTTTGCCACTAAAACACGGAAAACTTCACAATATATCACAGATAGAGATGAGCGAATCGAAGGTGACGAAGTCAAATTAATTCCGAATTTGAGGAAAAATTTGATTCTGAACGAATACGAATTTCCTTGCAATGCATGGTAACCAGGGATGAGCGAACCGGAAATGTATAATTCGGGTTCGTAACGAATTTTGGGGTGTTCGGGACCCGGACCTGAACATTTTCAAAAAAGTTCGGGTTCGTTGTTCAGCGATTTCTTCCCGCTTTCTGAAGGGCTGCACAGCAGCCAATCAGCTAGCATTTTACTTCTTGCACTAAGAAGCCATCACAGCCATGCCTTCTATTGGCATGGCTGTGATTGGCCAAGTGCAGCATGTGACTCAGCCTCTATTTAAGCTGGAGTCACGTAGCGCCGCACGTCACTCTGCTCTGATTAGTGTAGGGATAGGACGCAGCTGCTGTGAGGGCGACATAAGGCAGGGAAAACTCAGCAAAAACACCTAATGAAGTGATCAATCTACAGCTGGGAATCATTCAACTTTTGTTAGTTAATTGCTCACTGGTTTTTAGGTTGCACAGAGCGTTTTTCTGTCACTTTTCTCTGGGGTGACTGTCGGCCATTTTGTGTCCTGTGGTGCACCAGCACAAGGTGCCACCAAGTCCATCAATCCATCAATACTAGGTTTTGTTTTTTTTGCTATATCCTACATCAGGGGGCTTGGCTGTGCTTATTGTCACCCCTAGAAACTCAGGAAATAAATTTCTATATTTTATTGAGGAGTTAAATTCAATTGCCAAAATAGCAATCCCCTAAATCTGGTGTTCCAGCTGTGGCTAGTCAAGTGTAATACTGTCTGCTGTCTGGCAAAGGATAGATTTTTTCTGGGGTGAAATTCAAATTGCCAAAATAGCAATCCCCAAAATCTGGTGTCCCAGCAGTGGCTGGCCAAGTTTAATAGTGTGCGGCAAAGGATAAATTTTGTTCAGGGGCAAAATTAAATTGCCAAAAGAGCAATTCCGTAAATCTGGTGTCACAGCAGTTGCTGGCCAAGTTTAATAGTGTCAAGCAAAGTATAGATAATTTTCTGGGGTGAAATTCAATTGCCAAAATAGCAATCCCCTAAATCAATGGTTTCAGCTGTGGCTGGCCAAGTTTAATAGTGTCCGGCAAAGGATAGATTTTGTTCTGGGGTGAAATTCAATTGCCAAAATAGCAGTATCGTAAATCTGGTGTCCCAGCAGTGGCTGGCCAAGTTTAATAGTGTCCAGCAAGGGATAGATAATTTTCTGGGGTGAAATTCAATTGCCAAAATAGCAATACCATAAATCAGTGGTTTCAGCTGTGGCTGGCCATGTTTAATAGTGTCCGTTAAAGGATAGATAATTTTCTGGGGTGAAATTCAATTGCCAAAATAGCAATACCGTAAATCTAGTGTTCCAGCTGTGACTGGACAAGTTTTATAGTGTCCGGCAAAGGATTTATTATTATCTGAGGTGAAATTCAGTTGCCAAAATAGCAATACCTTAAATCAATGGTTTCAGCTGTGGCTGGTCAAGTTTAATAGTGTCCGGCAAAGGATATATTTTGTTTTGGGATGAAATTCAATTGCCAAAGTAGCAATACCATAAATCAGTGGTTTCAGCTGTGGCTGGTCAAGTTTAATAATGTATGGCAAAGGATATTTTTTTTTCTGGGGTGAAATTCAATTGACAAAATAGCAATACCCTGAATCTGGTGTTCCAGCTGTGACTGGACAAGTTTAATAGTATCCGTCAAAGGATAGATTTTGTTCTGGGGTGAAATTTAATTGCAAAAATAGCAATACCCTGAATCTGGTGTTCCAGCTGTGACTGGACAATTTCCCTAGTGTCCGTCAAAGGATATATTATTTTCTGGGGTGAAAGTCAGTAGCAAAAATAGAAATACAGTAAATCTGGTGTCCCAGCAGTGGCTGGGCAAGTTTAATAGTGTACGGCAAAGGATATATATTTTTTCTGGGGTGAAATTCAATTGCCAAAATAGCAATACCATAAATCAGGGGTTTTTAGCTGTGGCTGGCCAAGTTTAATAGTGTACGGCAAAGGATATATGTTTTTCTGGGGTGAAATTCAATTGCCCAAATAGCAATACCCTGAATCCCTACATATTTTTTCACACGCTACTGTGCATCTCCAAGTGTAAATCTGTCCATAAAAGGATACCTTTCATCCAGGCACTAAATACTAGGCCTACAATTGATATTCCCCTAAATCAGTGGTTACTGCTGTGCCTGGATTAGTGTAATACAGTACATAAATAAATAGGCAGATAGTGTTAGGTGCCTGTAAAAAGAAGGCCTGATTTTGAAATCAATACATGGGGCCAAGTATTTTTTTTTCTTATTGTGGCGCTTGGTGAATGGTAACAATGAGGAACAAATCTAGTAAGGGACGCGGACGTGGTCCTGGATGTGTTAGTGGACCCTCTGGTGCCGTGAAAGGATGTGTCCATTCTGCCACAGCCACACGTCCTAGTGAACCAACTACCTCAGGTTCCAGTACCCGCCAGAATTTACAGCGATATTTGGTGGGGCCCAATGCCGTTATAAGGATGGTAAGGCCTGAGCAGGTACAGGCGCTAGTCAATTGGGTGGCCGACTGTGGATCCAGCACGTTCACAACATTATCTCCCACCCAATCTTCTGCAGAAAGAGCACCGGTGGTGCCTGAAAACCAAGTCCATCAGTCTATCACAGCACCCCCATGCATATCAGGGAAACTGTCTGAGGTTATGCAGCAGTCTCTTATGCTGTTTGAAGATTCTGCTGGCAGGGTTTCCCAAGGGAATCCACCTAGCCCTTCCCCAGTGGTGGAAGACATAGAATGCACTGACGCACAACCACTCATGTTTCCTGATGATGAGGACATGGGAATACCACCTCATTGGAGTCCGCACGTCTCTGATTATGACGAAACAAAGGTGCAAACTGCTGTGTCTTTTTGCAGTGTGCAGACCGAACAGGAGGTCAGGGAGGAAGAATGTGTGGAAGACGATGCAGGGGACGATGAGGTCTTAGACCCTACATGGAATGAAGGTTGTGCCACTGACTTTCATAGTTCAAAGGAAGAGGCAGTGGTGAGACCGAGCCAACAGCGTAGCAAAAGAGGGAGCAGGGGGCAAAAGCAGAACAGCCGCCTCCAAGAGAGTTTGCCTGCTACTGGCCACCGCCACCAGGGACCGAGCACCCCAAAGGCAGCTTCAAGGAGTTCCCTGGCATGGCACTTTTTAAACAAAGTGCTGACAACAAGACCTGAGTGTTTTTTTTTATACTGTGCCATCAGAGCATGAAGCGAGGCATTAATGTTCTGAACCTTAGCACAACCAGCATGACCAGGCATCTACATGCAAAGCATGAACTGCAGTGGAGTAAACACGTTAAAAACAAGGAACTCACTCAGGCTCCTACTGCACTCTCTTCTGCTGCTGCCTCGGCCTCTTCCTCCGCCTCGGGAGGAATGTTGCCACCTGCCGCCCACCAAACAGAGGATGTGCCACCGACACCACCACCTGCGTCACCAAGCATCTTCACCATGTCACACGGCAGCGTTCAGCTCTCCATCTCACAAACCTTGTAGAGAAAGTTTAAATTCCCACCTAGCCACCCTCGAGCCCTGGGCCTGAATGCCAGCATTTCTAAACTACTAGTATGTTGTTCCCAGCCACCGCTACTTCTCCAAGACAGCCGTGCCTTCCCTGCACAACCAAGTATCCGATAAAATCAAGTGTGCACTGCGCAAAGCCATATGTGGCAAGGTCCACCTAACCACAGATACATGGACAGGTAAGCACAGCAAGAGACGCTAATTCTCCCTAACTGAACACTGGGTAAATGTAGTGGCAGCTGGTCCCTAGGCGGATAGTTCCTTGGCGCACGTCCTTTGCCGCCAAGGATCGCAGGTCATCATTCTTTGCCTCCTGTAGCCTCCTCCTCCTACTCGGCTTCCTCCTCCTCTGCTTCCACCAGCTCATCCAGTCAGCCACATACCTTCCCCACCAACTTCAGCACAGCCTGGGGTAAATGTCGGCAGGCCATTCTGAAACTCATCTGTTTGGGGGACAGGCCCCACACTGCGCAGAAGTTGTGGCGGGGTATTGAACAACAGACCGACGGTCCGGTAGGCCTCAAGCCCGGCCTGGTGGTGTGCGATAATGGGCGAAATCTCCTCGCAGCTCTGGGACTAGCTGGTTTGACGCACATCCCTTGCCTGGCGCATGTGCTGAATTACGTGGTGCAGAAGTTCATTCACAACTAGCCCGACACGTCAGAGCTGCTGCATAAAGTGCGAGCCGTCTGTGCGTGCTTCCGGCGTTCACATCCTGCCGCTGCTCGCCTGTCTGCGCTACAGCGTAACTTCGGCCTTCCCGCTCACTGCCCACCAGGTGGAACTCCACCTTGCACATGCTGGAGAGACTGTGTGAGCAGCAGCAGGCCATAGTGGAGTTTCAGCTGCAGCATGCACGCGTCAGTCGCACTGCGGAACAGCACCACTTCACCTCCATGCGAGAACTGTGTGCCCTGTTGCGCTGTTACAAGTACTCCACCAACATGGCCAGTGGCGATGACACCGTTATCAGCGTTACAATACCACTTCTATGTCTCCTTGAGAAAACGCTTAGGGCGATGATGGAAAAGGAGATGGCCCAGGAGGAGGAGGAGGATAAGGGGTAATTTTTAGAACTAACAGTCCAGTCTGTTAGAAGTGGCTCAGAGGGAGATTTTTTGCAACAGCAGAAACCAGGCACAATTGTGGCCAGCCAGGGCCCACTACTGGAGGACGAGGAGGATGAGGAGGATGAGGATGAAGCAGGTTCACAGCGGGGTGGCACCCAACACAGCTCAGGCCCATCACTGGTGCGTGGCTGGGGGGATACGGAGGATGATGACGATACGCCTCCCAAAGAGGACAGCTTGACCTTACCTCTGGGGAGCCTGGCACACATGAGCAACTACATGCTGCAGTGCCAGCGCAACGACAGCAGAGTTGCGCACATTTTAACGTGTGCGGACTACTGGGTTGCCACCCTGCTGGATCCCCGGTACAAAGACAATGTGCCCACCTTACTTCCTGCACTGGAGCGTGATAGGAAGATGCGCGAGTACAAGTGCACGCTGGTAGACACGCTCCTGAGAGCATTCCCAAATGTCACAGGGGAACAAGTGGAAGGTGAAGGCAAAGGAGGTGCAAGAGGTCACCAATGCAGCTGTGCCACGGTCAGCTTCTCTGAGGGCAGGATTAACATGGCAGAAATGTGGAAAAGTTTTGTCTCCACGCCACAGCTAACTGCACCACCACCTGATATGGAACGTGTTAGCAGGAGGCAGCATTTCACTAACATGGTTGAACAGTACGTCTGCACACCCCTCCACGTACTGACTGATGGTTCGGCCCCATTCAACTTCTGGGTCTCCAAATTGTCCACGTGGCCATTACTGAAAACGCAGCCGTCTGTCCACAGTCAATGTGGACAAGCTGACGTTTATAAAAATGAACCAGGCATGGATCCCACAGGACCTGTCCCTCCCTTGTGCAGAATAGACATTTATAGCTGCCTCCCCCTCAACCATGTATTCTTGTACTCCAGGGCACTTCTTTATTGAATCCTCATTTTTTTAACTTTACCATGATCTTGCAGTGCAACCCAAAGTTGAATAAACCTCTCCTCAATCTGGGCGCCGGGGCCTAAATAACTGAAAGTGGCCTGTTACAATGGTGGGTGACATGAAGCCTGAACCTCTGCCATGCGACCTCTCTCCTCTGTCTGGGTGCCGTGGGCTAAATATCTGGAAGTGGCCTTCTACAGTGGTGGGTCACATGACGCCTGATTCTGTGCTATGGGACCTCTCTCTTTTGTCTGGGTGCTGGGGCCTAAATAACTGAAAGTGGCCTTCTCCAGTGGTGGGTGATATGACGCCTGATTCTCTGTTATGGGACCTCTCTCCAATTAATATTGGTTAATTTTTATTTATTTTATTTTAATTAATTTCCCTTTCCACATTTGTTTGCAGGGCATTTACCTACATTTTGCTGCCTTTTGCAGCCCTCTAGCCCTTTTCCTGGACTATTTTACAGCCTTTTTAGTGCCCAAAAGTTTGGGTCCCCATTGACTTCAATGGGGATTGGGTTCGGGATGAAGTTCGGGTCGAGTTCGGATCCCGAACCCAAACATTTTTGGGAAGTTCGGCCGAACTTTTCGAACCCGAACATCCAGATGTTCGCTCAACTCTACATATAAGCGATGGCATTAGATGTGACAATTAAGCATGTACCGTAGATATGATGGACGGGGAGGAGAAGGATGAGAAAAGGAAGATTTAATAGTGATGAGCGGCAGGTGCCATATTCGAATTCGACGAAATTCGCGAATATTCGATAGAGTATTCGTTTCATATTCGTCTAAATCGAATCATCGTCATTAATCTAGTTATCGCGATTAATATACGATTTAAATAATCGCGTATTGCGATTGTAACTTAAGGCTACTTTCCTATTGGTTTGATATCTAGAATTAGTGAAGAGGACGAATATGACGAATGCATTCGTCATATTCCTCAAAACGAAGATAACGAAGTATTCTCCATCTTCGTTTTAGCTACCTACTCGTCAACTTCTCTAATTCTAGCAATCTAATAGGAAAGTTGACTATAGAGACAGCTGTGTTTAATTCGCTATGCAATTATATTACTTTTCTTTTTTTTAATAAATAGAATAATTATAATAATTATTATCAAGTATTATAATTATTCGATTTATTTTAAAACAAGCAAAGTAATATAATCGCATAGCGAATTAAACACAGCTGTCTTTATAGTCAACTTTCCTATTAGATTGCTAGAATTAGCGAAGTTGACGAATAGGTAGCTAAAACGAAGATGGAGAATACTTCGTTATCTTCGTTTTGAGGAATATGACGAATACATTCGTCATATTCGCAAATGCTACCAAGCCAACCATAACCAAACCAGGTCTAAGTTGAAATCGCAATTCGATTAATTCAAGTTATATTAATCGAATTTCGATTTCAACGTAATTTTCAAATCCAACAGTACATTCTAGCATGGGAAGTAAATAATGACAGCAACGGACAATGACTGGAGATCGCAGGGAGCAAGGAAGCCTCTAGACATGTGAGTAGTAATAGTTTAGAAAAAAAATGGGAAAAAAAAAAAAATATTAACGAATATTCGAAATAGCGAATATATCGCTATATTCGAAATATTCGCGAATTAGCGAAGTGACGATATTCGCGAAAAAAATTCGCTATTCGAATATTCGCGCTCAACACTAAGATTCAACCATATACCCAATTTTGTGGCAGAAGGGGTGCATTGGATTGCAGAGTATTCAGTACATTCTAAACAACACATTTAAAGTGCCTTGATGTTCAGTCGTGGCTTTCCTCTGGTGGAGTGGAGAAGTCAGGGGAAATCCAGGCCTTGTTCATTTTTATCTGAGTCAACCTGTCAGCATTTTCTGTTATCCGTTTTAATGCCACCAGCAGCACTAAATACCCGCTCAGACAAAATGCCCGCGGGAGGGAAGGCCAGCACCTCCAAGGCCTAGAGCGCCAGTTCGTGCCACGTGTCCAGCTTGGGCATCCAGTAGTTATTAGGCACTGAGGGATCACTGAGGACGCTGACAAGATCTAGAAATAAGTGTAGATTTGCGTCTCGCTGCTCACAGCAATCAGAGTTTGTGGAATGCAGAAAATGACTGTCTGTTACTGGTATTTTTCAATTAAATATAGGCCGCACACAGTCTAGATATAAGCATAGATTTGCGTCTCACTGCTCACAGCAAGCAGAGTTTGTGGAATACAGAAAATGACTGTCTGTCACTAGAGATGAGCGAACACCTGGATATTCGGGTTCGAGAAGTTCGGCCGAACTTCCCAAAAATGTTCGTGTTCGGGATCCGAACTCGACCCGAACTTTATTCCGAACCCGAACCCCATTGAAGTCAATGGGGACCCGAACTTTTAGGCACTAAAAAGGCTGTAAAATAGTCCAGGAACGGGCTAGAGGGCTGCCAAAGGCAGCAAAATGTAGGTAAATTCCCTGCAAACAAATGTGGATAGGGAAATGAATTAAAATAAAATAAAATAAATAAAATTTAACCAATATCAATTGGAGAGAGTTCCCACTGCAAGGAATCATGCTTCATATCACTCAACACTGGAGAAGGCCACTTTCGGTTATTTCGGCCCCAGCACCCAGACAGAGGAGAGAATTCCCACAGCAAGGAATCATGCGTCATATCACCCACCACTGGAGAAGGCCACTTTCAGTTATTTCAGCCCAGGAACCCAGACAGAGGAGAGAGGTCCCACAGCAAGGAATCATGCGTCATATCAACCACCACCGGAAAAGGCCACTCTCAGTTATTTAGGCCCAGCACCCAGACAGAGGAGAGAGGTCCCACCTCAAGGAATAAGGCGTCATATCACCCACCACTGGAGAAGGCCACTTTCAGTTATTTCGGCCAGCACCCAGACCGAGGAGAGAGGTCCCACAGCAAGGAATCATGCGTCATATCACCCACCACTGGAGTAAGCCACTTTCAGTTATTTCGGCCCAGCACCCAGACCGAGGATACAGGTCCCACAGCAAGGAATCATGCGTCATATCACCCACAACTGGAGAAGGCCACCTTTAGTTATTTTGGCCCAGCACCCAGACCGAGGATACAGGTCCCACAGCAAGGAACCATGCGTCATATCACCCACCATTGGAGAAGGCCACTTTCAGTAATTTTGGCCCCAGCACCCAGTCAGAGGAGAGAGGTCCCACAGCAAGGAATCATGCGTCATATCAACCACGACCAGAGAAGGCCACTCTCAGTTATTTCGGCCCAGCACCCAGACAGAGGAGAGAGGTCCCACAGCAAGGAATCATGCGTCATATCACCCACCACTGGAGAAGGACACTTTCAGTTATTTAGGCCCAGCACCCAGACAGAGGAGAGAGGTCCCACAGCAAGGAATAAGGCGTCATATCACCCACCACTGGAGAAGGCCACTTTCAGTTATTTTGGCCAGCACCCACACCGAGGAGAGAGGTCCCACAGCAAGGAATCATGCGTCATATCACCCACCACTGGAGAAGGCCACTTTCAGTTATTTCGGCCCCAGCACCCAGACAGAGGAGAGAGGTCCCACAGCAAGGAATCATGCGTCATATCACCCACCACTGGAGAAGGCCACTTTCAGTTATTTCGGCCCAGCACCCAGACCGAGTATACAGGTTCCACAGCAAGGAATCATGCGTCATATCACCCACCACTGGAGAAGGCCATTTTCAGTTATTTAGACCCCAGCACCCAGTCAGAGGAGAGAGGTCCCACAGCAAGGAAACATGCGTCATATCAACCACCACCGGAGAAGGCCACTCTTAGTTATTTCGGCCCAGCACCCAGACCGAGGATACAGGTTCCACAGAAATGAATCATGCGTCATATCACCCACCACTGGAGAAGACCACTTTCAGTTATTTCGGCCCAGCACCCAGACCGAGGAGAGAGGTCCCACAGAAAGGAATCATGCGTCATATCAACCACCACCGGAGAAGGCCACTCTCAGTTATTTCGGCCCAGCACCCAGACAGAGGAGAGAGTTTCCACAGCAAGGAATCATGCGTCATATCACCCACCACTGGAGAAGGCCACTTTCAGTTATTTCGGCCAGCACTCAGACCGAGGAGAGAGGTCCCACAGCAAGGAATCATGCGTCATATCACCCACCACTAGAGAAGGCCACTTTCAGTTATTTCGGCCCAGCACCCAGACCGAGAATACTGGTTCCACAGCAAGGAATCATGCGTCATATCAACCACCACCGGAGAAGGCCACTTTCAGTTATTTCGGCCCCACCACCCAGACAGAGGAGAAGTTCATTCAACTTTGGGTTGCACTGCAAGATCATGGTAAAGTAAAAAAAATGAGGATTCAATAAAGAAGTGCCCCGGAGTACAAGAATACATGGTTGAGGGGGAGGCAGTTATAAATGTCTATTCTGCACAAGGTAGGGACAGGTCCTGTGGGATCCATGCCTGGTTCATTTTTATAAACGTCAGCTTGTCCACGTTGGCTGTGAACAAGGGGCTGCGTTTGTCAGTAATGACACCCACTGCCGTGGTGAATACACGTTCAGACAAAACGCTGGCCGCCGGGCAGGCCAGCACCTCCAAGGCATAAAATGCTAACTCTGGCCACGTGGACAATTTGGAGACCCAGAAGTTTAATGGGGCTGAACCATCAGTCAGTACATGGAGGGGTGTGCAGCCGTACTGTTCAACCATGTTAGTGAAATGCTGCCCCCTGCTAACACGTTCCGTATCAGGTGGTGGTGCAGTAAGCTGTGGCGTGGAGACAAAACTTTTCCACATTTCTGCTATGCTAACCCTGCCCTCAGAGGAGCTGGCCGTGACACAGCTGCGTTGGTGACCTCTTGCTCCTCCTCTGCCTTCGCCTTGGGCTTCCACCTGTTCCCCTGTGACATTTGGGAATGCTCTCAGGAGCTCGTCTACCAGCGTGCGCTTGTACTCGCGCATCTTCCTATCATGCTCCAGTGCAGGAAGTAAGGTGGGCACATTGTCTTTGTACCGGGGATCCAGCAGGGTGGCAACCCAGTAGTCTGCACACGTTAAAATGTGGGCAATTCTGCTGTCGTTGCGCAGGCACTGCAGCATGTAGTCGCTCATGTGTGTCAAGCTCCCCAGAGGTAAGGACAAGCTGTCCTCTGCGGGAGGCGTATCCTCATCGTCCTCTGTATCCCCCAGCCATGCACCAGTGATGGGCCTGAGCTGTGTCGGGTGCCACCCCGCTGTGAACCTGCTTCATCCTCATCCTCCTCCACCTCCTCCTCATCCTCCTTGTCTTCCAGTAGTGGGCCCTGGCTGGCCACATTTGTACCTGGCTTCTGCTGTTGCAAAAAACCTCCCTCTGAGCCACTTCTAACAGACTGGCCTGAAAGTGCTAAAAATGACCCCATCCTCCTCCTCCTCCTCCTGGGCCACCTCCTCTTCCATCATCGCCCTAAGCGTTTTCTCAAGGAGACATAGAAGTGGTACTGTAACGCTGATAATGGTGTCATCGCCACTGGCTATGTTGGTGGAGTACTCGAAACAGCGCAACAGGGCACACAGGTCTCGCATGGAGTCCCAATCATTAGTGGTGAATTGGTGCTGTTCCGCAGTGCGACTGACGCGTGCGTGCTGCAGCTGAAACTCCACTATGGCCTGCTGCTGCTCACACAGTCTCTCCAGCATGTGCAAGGTGGAGTTCAACCTGGTGGGCACGTCGCATATCAGGCGGTGAGTGGGAAGGCCGAAGTTCCGCTGTAGCGCTGACAGGCGAGCAGCGGCAGGATGTGAACGCCGGAAGCGCGCACAGACGGCCCTCACTTTATGCAGCAGCTCTGACATGTCGGGGTAGTTGTGAATGAACTTCTTCACCACCAAATTCAGCACATGCGCCAGGCAAGGTATGTGCGTCAAACCGGCTAGTCCCAGAGCTGCAACGAGATTTCGCCCATTATCGCACACCACCAGGCCGGGCTTGAGGCCCACCGGCAGAAACCACTCATCGGTCTGTTGTTCAATACACCGCCACAACTCCTGCGCGGTGTGGGGCCTGTCCCCCAAAAATATGAGTTTCAGAATGGCCTGCTGACGTTTATCCCGGGCTGTGCTGAAGTTGGTGGTGAAGGTGTGTGGCTGACTGGATGAGCTGGTAGAAGCAGAGGAGGAGGAAGCAGAGTAGGAGAAGGAGGCTACAGGAGGCAAAAAATTATGCCCTGCGATCCTTGGTGGCGGAAGGACTTGCGCCACGGAACTCTCAGCCTGGGGCCCAGCCACCTCTTCATTTACCCAGTGTGCAGTTAGGGAGATATAGCGTCCCTGGCCGTGCTTATTGGTCCACGTATCTGTGGTTAGGTGGACCTTGCCACAGATGGCTTTGCACAGTGCACACTTGATTTTATCGGATACTTGGTTGTGCAGGGAAGGCACGGCTGTCTTGGAGAAGTAGTGGCGGCTGGGAACAACATACTGTGGGACAGCCATGGACATCAGCTGTTTGAAGCTGTCTGTGTCCACCAGCCTGAATGACAGCATTTCAAAGGCCAGTAGTTTAGAAATGCTGGCATTCAGGCCCAAGGCTCGAGGGTGGCTAGGTGGGAATTTACGCTTTCTCTCCAAGGTTTGTGAGATGGAGAGCTGAACGCTGCCGTGTGACATGGTGGAGATGCTTGGTGACGCAGGTGGTGTTGTTGGTGGCACATCCTCTGTTTGGTGTGCGGCAGGTGCCAACATTCCTCCCGAGGCGGAGGAAGAGGTCGAGGCAGCAGCAGAAGAGGGAGCAGGGGGAGCCAGATTGAGTTCCTTGCTTTTAAGGTGTTTACTCCACTGCAGTTCATGTTTTGCATGTAGATGCCTGGTCATGCAGGTTGTGCTAAGGTTCAGAACGTTAATGCCTCGCTTCAGGATCTGATGGCACAGCGTGCAAACCACTCGGGTCTTGTCGTCAGCACATTGTTTAAAGAAGTACCATGCCAGGGAACTCCTTGAAGCTGCCTTTGGGGTGCTCGGTCCCTGGTGGCGGTGGCCAGTAGCAGGCGAACTCTCTTGGCGGCGGCTGGTCTGCTTTTGCCCCCTGCTCCCTCTTTTGCTACGCTGTTGGCTCGGTCTCACCACTGCCTCTTCCTCTGAACTATGAAAGTCAGTGGCACGACCTTCATTCCATGTGGGGTCTAGGACCTCATCGTCCCCTGCATCGCCTTCCACACAGTATTCCTACCTGACCTCCTGTTCGGTCTGCACACTGCAGAAAGACGCAGCAGTTGGCACCTGTGTTTCGTCATCATCAGAGACGTGCGGACTCCGATGAGGTGGTGTTCCCATGTCCTCATCATCAGGAAACATCAGTGGTTGTGCATCAGTGCATTCTATGTCTTCCACCACTGGGGAAGGGCTAGGTGGATTTCCTTGGGAAACCCTGCCAGCAGAGTCTTCAAACAGCATAAGAGACTGCTGTATAACTTGAGGCTCTGACAGTTTCCCTGATATGCATGGGGGTGATGTGACAGACTGATGGGCTTGGTTTTCAGGTGCCACCTGTGCGCTTTCAGCACAAGACTGGGTGGGAGATAATGTTGTGAACATGCTGGATCCACTGTCGTCCACCCAATTGACTAGCGCCTGTACCTGCTCAGGCCTTACCATCCTTAGAACGGCATTGGGCCCCACCAAATATCGCTGTAAATTCTGGCGGGTACTGGAACCTGAGGTAGTTGGTTCACTAGGACGTGTGGCTGTGGCAGAATGGCCACGTCCTCTCCCAGCACCAGAGGGTACACTAACACCACCACGACCGCGTCCGCATCCCTTACTAGATGTTTTCCCTTATTGTTACCGTTCACCAAGCACCACAATAAGGAAAAAAATATTTGGCACAATGTAATGATTTCAAATTCAGGCCTTTTTTTACAGGCACCTAAAACTATCTGCCTATTTGTTTATGTAGCGTATTACACTAATCCAGGCACAGCAGTAACCACTGATTTAGGGGAATATCTCTTTTAGGGCTAGTATTTAGGCCCTGGATGAAAGGCATTCTTTTATAGACAGATTTACTATTGGCCTGCAACAGCTGGGACACCAGATTCAGGGTATTGCTATTGTGGCAAATTAATTTCACCCCAGAACAAAATATATTTTTTGGCGGACACTATGAAACCTGGCCTGCAACAGCTGGGACACCAGATTCAGGGTATTGCTATTTTGGCAAATTAATTTCACCCCAGAACAAAATATATGTTTTGGCGGACACTATTATATTTTGCAAGCCACAGCTGAAACCACTGATTTATTGTATTCCTATTTTGGCAATTGAATTTCACCCCAGAACAAAATATATGTTTTGGCGGACACTATGAAACCTGGCCTGCAACAGCTGGGACACCAGATTCAGGGTATTGCTATTTTGGCAAGTTAATTTCACCCCAGAACAAAATATATGTTTTGGCGGACACTATGAAACGTGGCCTGCAACAGCTGGGACACCAGATTCAGGGTATTGCTATTTTGGCAAATTAATTTCACCCCAGAACAAAATATATGTTTTGGCGGACACTATTATATTTTGCAAGCCACAGCTGAAACCACTGATTTATTGTATTCCTATTTTGGCAATTGAATTTCACCCCAGAACAAAATATATGTTTTGGCGGACACTATGAAACGTGGCCTGAAACAGCTGGGACACCAGATTCAGGGTATTGCTATTTTGGCAATTGAATTTCACCCCAGAACAAAATATATGTTTTGGCGGACACTATTATATTTTGCCTGCCACAGCTGAAACCACTGATTTATGCTATTGTTATTTTGGCAATTGAATTTCACCCCAGAACAAAATATATGTTTTGGCGGACACTATTATATTTTGCCAGCCACAGCTGAAACCACTGATTTATGGTATAGTTATTTTGGCTATTGAATTTCACCCCAGAACAAAATATATGTTTTGGCGGACACTATTATTTTTTGCCAGCCACAGCTGAAACCACTGATTTATGGTATTGCTATTTTGGCAATTGAATTTCACCGCAGAACAAAATATATGTTTTGGCGGACACTATTATATTTTGCCAGCCACAGCTGAAACCACTGATTTATGGTATTGCTATTTTGGCAATTGAATTTCACCCCAGATCAAAATATATGTTTTGGCGGACACTATTATATTTTGCCAGCCACAGCTGAAATCACTGATTTATGGTATTGCTATTTTTGCAATTGAATTTCACCCCAGAACAAAATATATGTTTTGGCGGACACTATGAAACCTGGCCTGCAACAGCTGGGACACCAGATTCAGGGTATTGCTATTTTGGCAGATTAATTTCACCCCAGAACAAAATATATGTTTTGGCGGACACTATGAAACGTTGCCTGCAACAGCTGGGACACCAGATTCAGGGTATTGCTATTTTGGCAAGTGAATTACTAACGGGCCACTCGCCACATCAAGGCCGCCTCTATGAGTGGTCCTAATGCTAAATCCTACCTGTTATGGGCCATGACAGCCACATAGAATTCAGGGACTGCAGGCCCAGCATGCATGCTAGGATCAACCATGCTTAAAATCCCTTTCTGGTGCCATAACAGCCTCCATTAGATCCAGGGATGCAGGTACCAACATGCATGATGAGCCCACTGTGTACTCTTCCTGGAGCCAGATGGTTACTAGCAGGTACTATGAATGCAAGTTCAGTTTTATACTTACTCTGATTAAAACCAGCCTCTAGGGCAGACAAACTAGTCAGGTGTGCATGACTGAAAGTAGGCTGCCATACCTCCAACATATACTAAACAGAAACACAAGGGGGGTCAGTCAGCACATCCCTGTATGCTGGTGCACGTAGCTAGGGCAAAATACACAAACACAGAAATGCAACAGCACTCTGCCCTGCCTCTATGCTAGAAGCTATCAGAGGTTGTTAGTGTACATTTTGATCAAAAGGTAATAAGCCACTCGCCACGTCAAGGCCGCCTCTATGAGTGGTCCTAACGCTAAATCCTACCTGTTATGGGCCATGACAGCCTCATAGAATCCAGGGAGTGCGGGCCCAGCATGCATTCTAGGATTAACCATGCTTATAAACCCTTTCTACTGTGGAGGACATGTCTGAGCCCGAGCACCGCGCCAAAGTTTCTCAAGTAGCTCGGGACCTAACCCCTGTGCCGTATGGGCAATACCAGGGGCCAGTGGGCGAATTACAGGAGTGTAAAGGCCGACTCCCAAGTTACCTCAAGCATGTCGCCATGCCTGCAATGGGATGAGGGAGGAGGCTGTGAGCCCCACCCAAGACTGGCTGATATGGCCCAGGCCTCCCAGGTGCAAAAAAATTTCTTGATTGTAAATGCAATGGTGCGGACTCCTTTAGCGGACATACATACAATCAGCTTTATATATTAGACTAGACATTAGGCCCGTTACAATAAAGGGCGCTAGAACATTAGTTCTGGCAGTGTTATGGGGGGGAGTCTGTGGCCAACGCACTGTTATGGGGGAGGGGGGGTCTGTGGCCTACGCACTGTTATGGGGGAGGGGGTCTGTGGCCGACACACTGTTATGGGGAGGGGGAACTGAGGCCGACGCACTGTTATGGGGGAGGGGGTGCTGTGGCCGACGCACTGTTATGGGGGAGGGGGGGCTGTGGCTGACGGACTGTTATGGGGGAGAGGGAACTGTGGCCAACGCACTGTTATGGGGGAGGGGGGTCTGCGGCCGACACACTGTTGGGGGGGGGGGAGTCTGTGGCCGACACACTGTTATGGGAGGGGGTCTGTGGTTGACACTCTGTTATGGGGGAACTGTGGATGGCACTGTTATGGGGGATCTGTGGATGGCACTGTTATGGGGGATCTGTGGATGCCGCTGTTATGGGGGATCTTTGGATGGCGCTGTTATGGGGGATTTGTGGATGGCCCTGTTATGGTGGACCTGTGGATGGCACTGTTATGGGGGATCTGTGGATGGCACTGTTATGGTGGACCTGTGGATGGCACTGTTATGGGGGATCTGTGGATGGCACTGTTAAAGGGAATCTGTGGATAACACTGCTAGGGGGTGGTCTGTGGCTGACACTAAGGGGGTCTGTGGCTGACACTGTTATGGGGGATCTGTGGATGGCACTGTTATGGGCGATCTGTAGATGGCACTGTTATAGGGAATTTGTGGATGACACTGTTATGGGGGGGGGGCTGTGGCTGACACTGCGATGGGAGTCTGTGGCTGACACTGCTATGGGGGATCTGTGGATGGAACTGTTATTGGGGATTTGTGGATGGAACTGTTATTGGGGATCTGTGAATGGCACTGTTATGGGGGGGGTTCTATAGATGACACACTTTTATGGGCTTCTATTGTTGACACTGTTATGGGGGGTCTGTGGATGTCACTGTTATAGGGGATCTGTGGATGACACTGTTGTGGGGATCTGTGGATGGCATACTGTTAAGGGGGGATCTGTGAATGGCACTGTTATGGGGGATCTGTGGATGACACTGTTATGGGGGGGGGGGTAATGTGGATGACACTGTTATGGGGGATCTGTGAATGGCACTGTTATGGGGGATCTGTGGATTCGGCACACACAGGGGGGTATGTGGATGACACTGTTATGGGGGATCTGTGAATGGCACTGTTATGGGGGGTCTGTGGATGTCATTGTTATGGGGGGTCTGTGGCTGACACTGTTATGGGGGTGGTCTGTGGCATGCACACTTGAGTATTCGGCACACACGGGGGGGGGGTATGTGGATGACACTGTTATGGGGGATCTGTGAATGGCACTGTTATGGGGGGTCTGTGGATGTCATTGTTATGGGGGGGTCTGTGGCTGACACTGTTATGGGGGTGGTCTGTGGCTGACACTGTTATGGGGGTATCTGTGGCTGACACTTATGGGGGTCATCTGTGGCTGACACTTTTGCGGGTCGTCTGTGGCTGACACTGTTATGGGGTCGTCTGTGGCTGACACTGTTATGGGGGTCATCTGTGGCTGACACTGTTATGGGGGCTGTCTGTGGCTGACACTGTTATGGGGTGGTCTGTGGCTGACACTGTTATGGGGGTCTGTGGCTGACACTGTTATGGGGGCTCTGTAGATGGCACTATTATAGGGGGATCTGTGGATTTCACTGTTATGGGGGGGTCTGTGGCTGACACTATTATGGGGGTCTGTGGCTGACACTGTTATGGGGGTCTATTGCTGACACTGTTATGAGGGGGATCTGTGGCTGACACTGTTATGGGGGCGCTGTGGCTGACACTGTTACAGGGGCGCTGATGCTGACACTGTTACGGGGGCGCTGTGGCTGACACTGTTATGGGAGGGTCTGTGGCTGACACTGTTATGGGAGGGTCTGTGGCTGACACTGTTATGAGAGGGTCTGTGGCTGACACTGTTATGGGAGGGTCTGTGGCTGACACTGTTATGGGAGGGTCTGTGGCTGACACCGTTATGGGGTATCTGTGGATGACACATAGCATCTTATGCTATGTGTCATCCACAGATCCCCCCATATGAGTAATAACGATCTTCTACATGGTGAGGCAGGCGGGCGGGCGGCCAGGCACTGGAAAGCGCAAGTCACTACGTCATGCGCCTGCGCCGCCTGCTTCATTCATGAAGTGGGTGGAGCAGGGGCGTCACTTAGTGACCTACATATTAGACGGCCGCTCTTTCTTCATTACCGCTGCAGGAGACGCAGAGCTGAGGATATGGAAATGAGCTACCTGCTTCTCCCGTGGCGGTTCAATCCTCCTGTATGTAATTCCCCCATTTATTCTCTTCACGCGGCCGCTTCTCTCCTGCACCTCACTGAGGTGCAGCTGTGTGGGGTATGCCTCCTGTGCTCTGTGTGAAGTCCATGGAGTGTGTGCCGAATGCTCTGTGTGTCGAGCATGCGCACTTAAGTATTCGGCACACACGCACGGACGGCAGGGACAAAGGGCTTTTATTAGTATAGATGAGCTAACTATGTAATGTGACAGCAAAACACAGAGCACAGCAATGACAATGCTGTCTCTTTCATAACTGTAAAAAAATGCAGAAAATGGCTGCTGGAGAAGTTCTTATATAGTAAAGGGGTAGGCAACTTTCCTAGTGGTTGCTAGGGATGTTGCTAAACTCAGAAAAAGGCATTGCTGCCTTCTCATTAGCCCACAAAAAAGAAGCAGGGAGGAATTATGTGTTAAGATGAAAAAAAATCTCAAATATTCGAAATTACGAATATATATATCACTATATTCTAAATATTGGCAAATTATCGAAGTGCTGATATTCACGATTAATATTTGTGATTTGAATAGTTGTGCCTAACACTAATGACCATGTGGATCGGATGGCTCAATTCTTATCTCTTTCAAAACAGGATGATATTGGTGTACCCTCTGATTCTGATCAGTGCCTTTCAATCAAGGTTCAGTACATTCTTCCTGTTCCTCCTTTCTATGGCCCCAGAACAGCCTTTCATGCCATGGTGACAGTGGCACTTGGGTTAAATATAGAGTAGGGAATTTAATCTGATAAAAGCGGGAAGAACTATGATGATGATTGTGTATTAGACAGGACCAGGGCACTGGACAGAGGTGATGATGAGGAGGCAATAGCAGAGGAAACAAACAGAGCAGTGCAAACAAATGGAACATCTAAAAAAGCTGACAAGCCAGAGCTTATTAACTAGTGATGCCGATGCCACTGATGCTATCAGTCCAGTCCTAGGCCAAGTTCAGCTACTGGTAGTTCTGTGGAGGTATTTCCAATAAGGCATTTTTTCTTCTGAGTGCCTGCAGACAAATCCACTGCCATGCACAAGATCTTAAGTATGAAGATAAACTGTGGGCATTCAAACACAAACATTTGCACCATGGCTCTATTGTAGCACATGAGGTTGCATCAACAGATCCAGTTGTAAAATAGAACTGGCCAACAATGAGAACAAAACTGTCCACTTTCTCCTGGACTTGTTTGCATCCACAAGCAGTACATTGTCCCTGACCTTGTTATCACCAGTTACTGCTTCTCCCTTTCAAACTCTTTATTGTCCTTCACATCCTCTGCTTCATCCTCATTCATCCATAATGGAAAGTGTGGCCAGGAAAAATTGTCTAAATTGCTGGTGGTTGCTACGGTAACACTTATTGGATTCCACTGCCTTTAGGGAACTGATGGCATGTGGTCAGCCTCATTAAGAGATTCCTAGCCACCATTATTCCTCCATAAAGACACCACTTTCTTGCATTCTCACATGGCATATAACATGCATCCTCAAACTGCGGCCCTCCAGCTGTTGCAAAACTACAACTCCCAGCATGCCCGAACAGCCTTACAGGTATCATCCTACAGCAGGGCATTGTGGGAGTTGTAGTTTTACAACAGCTGGAGGGCCGCAGTTTGAGGATGCCTGGCATATAACATGGGAAGTTACTTGGAGTTGTCACTATGTGGCAGAGTGCACGTTACTGTCAACATCTGGAGCTTTTCCCATCCCATCCCGCGCAATCAAGTGCCACACAAAGCTGAAAAACATCAGTAAACTGATGCACACTGTCTAAACCAGTGTTTCCCAACCAGTGTGCCTCCAGCTTTTGCAAAACTACAACTCCCAGCATGCCCGGACAGCCTTTGGCTGTGCAGGCATGCTGGGAGTTGTAGTTTCGCAACAGCTGGAGGCACACTGGTTGGGAAACACAGGTCTAAACAACCAGGTTCAGTTTTACATGGACTTTGCTTTTTCTCCAGAACACACATTTTTCCCTGATCCTATTAACTTCTGGGCAGGCCGACTTACAGCAGGGGCGTAGCTATAGGCTCATGGGCCCTGGTGCAAGAGTTCCGTTTGGTCCCCCTACCTACTGCTGTCAGCACAGGTGCCAGTCACACAGAAGAATGCTGGCCTATCTGTCTGACCAGACTACTACCAGCAACTATGCAAAAAAAGCGCTATGTGGCTCTTATAGGGGACAACACAGTCAGTTAGCAGCAGTCCCACACAAGTCGTGTGGATCCTAATCACCGTTTTTAGTCACATGTAAAAGATAAAGGTGGTGGGGCCGCACTTTCAATCCAGAGACCACTCTCGGGGAACACAGCACCGGATAATCGCAGCAGTCTTCCACTGCTACTTCTGATTTCTTGTACCGACGAACCAAACCGCATTTGCTCCAATATGTCCTCTCCTTTCAAAGCAAACAATTGGACATAGTGTAGTAAATCCAGCTGCTTATCACAAAGTGTGCTTTATTGTACTTACAACATAAGATACTAGTCACATCCATACAGAATAAAACAATGTATATAAAACAATAACTATTAGCCATAATATCATTCGCTATCAATTTAAAATCGCATAAATATCCCAAATTACTATATAAAAAAATATACAAAGATTTTTTCTTTCCTGTACGTGTGATCACTCAAAGGTGCGTCTTGGGTACTTAATCACACCCTATTTAAATGAACCGGCAAGAGAAATAGTGACTATACTCCCTGGCAAGAAAAACTTCCCTAATCATATTGTAGTTCCTCCTAACCTTTATGCCATGCTAACGGCCATTAAATCCCACTCTATGTTCACACCCATGGGCTGCAGGGATCCCAGGTCATGGATCCATTGTGCCTCTCTTTTGTTGATGTTTTTCACTGGTCCCCTCCTCTCCAATTGTTATGGACCTTTTCAACAGCCCCAAACTTCAAACCAGCAGGGTTCTTCCTGTGATATTTTTTTAAATGCGCTGAAACACTGTGTGTATCTAGACCTTTTCTGATATTCCGCATATGTTCATTTATCCTAGTTTTCAACTTTCTTAAGGTGCGCCCCACATACTGAAACTTACATGAGCACTCCAGTACGTATATCACCCCACTGGATTCACAGGACATATTCACCTTAATTTTTCTCCTCACAGCTGTTGTAGTAGAAATTATCTCCTCCACCTTCCTAATCTTTTTATCTTCCTTTCCTCTGTTTTTGCACCCAGCACAAAAAACGCACCACATAAACTGGTTATTAGCGGTGGAAATCCTATTTTCTCGGATGTATCCCCAGACCACTTTGTTCCTAATGGTGGGGGCTTTTCTGAAAATAAATGGTGGTCTCTCTGGGATTATGGGACCTAATATTTCATCGTTTTTCAAAATGCTCCAATTTTGGCGAATCACTTTCTTTATTTGTGGGCATGATGTTAAATATGTTGTGATGAAGGCACATTTGAAACTCTGTTGAGTGTTGTTATTTGTCTCTCCGGGCCGTTTCTGTATTATCCCTCTCTGATTTCTAACCCTTTCTGTCTCTCTTTCTAGAAACCCTTCAGAGTATCCCTTCTCCTTAAATCTCTCTACAATGATAGCGCTTTGTTGGTCAAAATCCCCTTGGCCCCTTGGAATATTTTTAATCCACGGATCGTAATGGCAGCTGTAAATATCTATATAGCCATTTCGATCCATGGGTTTGAAATATGTCTTTGTACAGATTGTTTTCTCTACAATGAAAATCTCCAAATCAAGGAAATTAACCCTTTGCTTGCTGATTATTTCAGTAAATTGGATATTCCATTTATTACAGTTAATATACCTTAAAAATTCCCTCAAGACCATCTCCTGGCTTTTCCAAATGACAATCGTCGATATAACGTTTCCATAACTTTAGATTGTTGTTCACTTTCTTCAAAAGTGGGTCAATGAATTTAATTTCCCAAAAGGCCATAAATAAATTGGCGAAACTCGGCGAGAATTTTGCGCCCATCACCGCTCCTGTCACCTGCTCATAAAATCTATCCCCATACCAGAAGTAATTGTGGCATAGACAATAAATTATGCAGTCCAGAATAAATCTTTTATATGGTTCCTCCAAACATGGATCACTGTCCGAGTAGTGTCGTACTGCTTGTATGCCTATATCTTTCGGGATAATGGTGTACAGTGAGGTAACGTCCACCATCACCAAAAACATATCCTCAGTGAAAAGCTAGAAATCCTTCAAAATTTCCAATATATGCCCTATATCCTTCAAATATGGATGGAGTTTGAGGCACATATTTCTGCAGGAAAAATCCACATATTCTGATACCCTGCTTATTATGGAGTCAATGCCCGACACTATTGGCCTGCCCGGGATTTTTTTTGTCATTTTTGTGGACTTTTGGCAGATAATATATTACGGGGGTTCTGGGATGTTTGTTGTTCAGATAGTCATATTCAAATTTATTAATAATCCCTTGTTCTTTTCCTTCATCCAGTAGGATTTTTAGTACTTTTTTATACTTTTCAACAAGATCCCCTTTAAGGGGCATATAGATATTTTGATCCATTAAAATCCGTTGCATTTCTTTTTCATAATCTTCTTTATTTAAAATAACTACCCCCCCCTTTATCGGCCGGCTTAATAATAATATTTTCATTATCACCCAAATTGCGTAATGCCTGCTTTTCTTTTTTGCTTAAATTGTCTCTCTTCTCAGATCTATGTTGTATCTTATCCAAGCCTTTTAGGACTCCATTTTTAAATGCTTCAATGCATACGTTGTTTTTATTTATTGGGCATAATTTGGATTTATTTCTCGGGTTTGCATTAGTGCTGCTTACCGATTTCTGGGTCATTATTGGATTAGACGCGACATATTTACATATGTTAAGCTTTCTAATATGTCTATAGACGTCTAAGTACATCTCAAATTTATCACCTTTGCTGGTCGGGGCAAATTTTAGTCCCTTATTTAGAACTGTTTCTTCCAGTCACTAGCTCCGGACAGATAGGCCAGAATTCTTCTGTGTGACTGACATTTGTGCTGATAGCAGTGTATACACAGTCCAATGATATGTCACTGTCATAATAAAGTTAAACTAATAGGATTGTGCTCCACACCTGGTGATGATATACTGCCATATGAATTAAATGTATGCTGCCCTAATGACCTATCTGTCTGACCATTTTTTCAGTCATTTTGTCACTACTATTACCCCTACACAGCTATACATTTCCAGCTTTGTCCACGAGTGTCTACAGCCACACTGTTCTGCTGCTGCTTGCTTGTTCAGCAGCCACAAACATCTTCAGATGCTACAGTGTGCGTATATAAACATAGGCAGGCATCTGCCCCAATAACAGAACATTTTTACAACTTTTTATTTTTATTTTAAAAAGCATGACTCTGTTTGTTTTTGTTTTGTTTTTTGTTTTACCATACTGTATATATTATATTGTGGCATTTCGAAATGTCAGCCTTATACAAATCATGCATCTGTGAGGTGACTTGTTGAATCAGACATCCTCCACTTACAGTTTACGCATCAGACACCCAGGAGTTAATCAAGTAGTCTTTTAATCCGGAGATTGTATTACAAGATATGCAGGGAATCCAGATGGTAAAAGAATTATGCCTGTAATAATCTCCTTGATAAGAAGATGAGATACTACACAGATTTTCCTCAGATTTTCCTCAGATTCTCCTCAGAATTACAGCACACACAAACAGCAATGCATGACAGGGAAAACAGGAAGTGGCTAGACTGAACCAAGTAGAAGCTGAAACAGAGGGGGGAGGAAGAGAGGAGCATACCAATACACAATGGAGATACTGAAACAGAACAGATATAATAAATGTAATACCAGATTTATATAGTTTTTCATGTTTTGCCACATTTTCATTAAAAATCCATTGTATTTTGGATCACCATATACTAACATTCATAACACTGTTATCTTTATGTCAACCTAGTCCCTTGTTTTTTTTTTTGCTTTTTTTTAGGGGCAGGCTGTCTTTGTTTTGCTACCTTTGTAGGGTACATATCACTTTTTATGGAAATTTGGGAAGATGAGGTTTGCAAAAGTTAAAATTCATATATATTTTTTTTAATTGGGTTCACTGTGCTGTATATGTGATATACATTTATTATGTGGGTTATAGGGGTTTCTTTAATGTTTTTTAAAAGTTTGTTTATGGCGTTCACTGCACAGGATAAGTAACATGATCCTTTTATAGATCAGGTAATTATGGATGTGGCAATACCAATTATATGTAGTTTATGGTTGTTTTCCAATTATAAATTAGTGGATACAAAAAAGAAACATATTTTACTTACAATTTTAATTTGTTCTACATTTTTAGGGGGGCTTGAAAATACAGCTGTCTGATCACTTTTATAATACATAGCAACAGTTATCTACTGCAGTGTATTGAACCTTTCTTTTTATACTGACACTTTGCCTACCAGATTCTAGGCCTGCCAGGCTTATACATATAGCAGACCTGCAAGCCTTTGTCAGGACTCTGGTTGCTACAAAAACCATGAGAACCCTGTGATTACATCACAGGAGGGTCCAACGGAGGAGACAGGGAGGCCCTTGCCTTTGTAAACCTATTAGATGCAGCAGTTGAAACAGACCATGGTATCTAAGTGGTTGAATGGCCAAGATTTGCACTAGCACCAACCTCTTCCTTTGTAGCAGGGTTTCAGCACAACTGCATTAAACAGCTAATTCTTATCGGGTCCTGCATCCGTTTTCCCATAACTACATATGCCAGTGCCACTGGTGCACCATCAATGAGGCCAGGTGAGGCGATTGCCTCAGGCAGCACCAGGTAGCGGTAAGAGAGGGGCAGCCAAAGGGCCATGGGCTGAAGGGAAGGGGTTACATTAAGAAATTGGCATTGGAGAGGGAGGGGCGCCATTTCAGTTCTCGCCTAGAGCCTCTGATGGTGATGATAGGCTTAGTCCGTTAGCGTAGTTACCAGGTACCACTCCAGAGCAGTCAAAGAAACCAGTGCAAGCATCGAGGTGTAAGACATAGTCAGGAATTACAGAGTAAGTGCAGGCAGCAATCAAGCAAAAGTTTGTAATTGAAGTCTTCGCAGGGCAGGCTCCAGAAAAAACGCATATGGGATGAGGTGGATGATATTGCCTTGGGTTTGACTGACAAGGTTTGTCACCTCCGCAAAAGGACGCATGAGCCTACAGCCATTGTGCATGAGCGTTCAGTAACGCAGTCAAAAAATACCCAGTTCCGCAGAGGCTGTTTAACCTCTTAAGGACACAGGGCGTACAGGTACGCCCTAATGTCCGAGTCCTTAAGGACACAGGGCGTACAGGTACGCCCTGTGTTTAAACTGCTACTGTGCCCGATCTGGGCGCGGTAGCAACATGGCTCCTGCTGATGTAGATCAGCAGGAACCATGTTCTAATGCCGAGGGGGGTCATGTGACCCCCCCGTATCGGCGATCGCTGCAAACCGCAGGTCAATTCAGACCTGCGGTTTGCATCAGTTTTAGCTATCTCTGATCCCGCGGTCTGTGACCGCGGGGATCAGAGAGTTAATTGCCCCAAATATATTCACTTTAACTCCCCCTGCAGCCCCCAATCTTGTAATGGCTGCGGGGGTGCAGGGGGGGTGGTTGCGGCGGCGGGAGGCGGGCGGTGCGGCAGGCGGGATCGCAATAGCGATACCCTGCCCGCCTCCCTTGTAATAATTCCCTGGTGTCTAGTGGTTCTATCAGAGTGCCAGCACATTGCTGGCACTCTGATAGAAAAACGGCTGGCATCTGTGCTGCAGATGCCAGCCGTTTAACCCCTTCCTTACCGCGGACCGGACGGACCGCTGTATGGAAGGTGTTAACAGGGAGGGAGCTCCCTCCCTCTCCCATCGGGGGGCTGCAGTGCCTATGCAGCCCCCCCCCAGGATGGGATCGCAGAGGGAGGGAGCTCCCCTCCCTCCCCATCCATCACCCACTGCTCTCTAATGGCAGTGGGTGATGGTTACCATGGCAGCAGGACGCTTTCAGAAGCGTCCTGCTTGCCATGGTATAGTAACTCTGGTCAGACTTCTGCTAAAGGCAGAAGTCTGACCAGACTGTGAAAAGTAAAAAATACAGTGCAGTACACTATATAGTGTACTGTACTGTATTATATAGACACCAGATCCACTGGATCTACAAGAACCAAGTGGGTCTGGGTCCAAAAAAAAATGTAAAAAAGTGAAAAAAAGTAAAAATAAAAAAAACACAAATCACTGAATAAAAAGTAAAAAAAATAAAATACAATACACATATTATGTATTGCAGCGTCCGTAAAAAACAGCTCTATAAAAATATCACATGACTGAACCCCTCAGGTGAACGCCATAAAAAAAAAAAAAAAATGGTGAAAATAAGCCATTTTTGGGCACCAATCTAACCGCCATCTCATCCCGCAAAAAATGAGCCCCTTCATAAAACAATTGCCCAAAAAATAAAAAAAACTATGCCTCTCAGACTAAAACATTATTTTTTTTGGTTTCAAAAATGCTTTTTAGTGTTAAATGTAAAAATTTTTAAAAAAAGTAGACATATTGGGTATCTCCACGTCCGTAAAAATCTGCTCTATAAAAATATCACATGACCTAACCCCTCAAGTAAACACTGTAAAAAAAAAAAAAAAAAAAAAAAACTTTGTCAAAAAGCCATTTTTTTGTCACCTTACATCACAAAAAGTGTAATAGCAAGCGATCAAAAAGTCATATGACCCCCCAAATAGTGCCAATCTAACCGCCGCCTCATCCCGCAAAAATTATACCCAACCTGAGACGATCGCCTAAAAACTGAAAAAAATATGGCTCTCAGACTATGGAAACACTAAAACATGTTTTTTTTTTTGGGTTTCAAAAAGGATATCATTGTGTAAAACCAAAATAAATAAAAAAAGTATACATATTGGGTATCGTCGCGTTCGTATCGACCTGCTCTATAAAAATATAACATGACCTAACCCCTCAGGTGAACGCTGTAAACATAAAAAATAAAAATGTTGTAAAAAAAGTAATTTTTTTGTCACCTTACATGACAAAAAGTGTAATAGCAAGTGATCAAAAAGTCATATGCACCCCAAGATAGTACCATTCAAACCGCCATCTCATCCCATAAAAAATGAGCCCCTACATAGGACAATCGCAAAAAAAAAAAAACTATGGCTTTCAGAATGTGGAGACACTAAAAAATCATTTTTTTCAAAAATGCTTTATTATGTAAAACTGAAACAAAAAACCCCAAAAAGTAGTCATATTTGGTATTGTCGCGTCAGTAACAACCTGCTCTATAGAAATAGCATGCGATCTAACCTGTCAGTTCAACGATGTAAATAACAAAAAATACAAAACTGTCCCAAAACAGCTATTTTTTTGCAAATTATCCATTTTAATCCATTTTTTCAGTAACAAAGCAAGGGTTAACAGCCAAACAAAACTCAATATTTATTGCCCTGATTCTGTAGTTTGCAGAAACACCCCATATGTGGTTGTAAACTACTGTATGGCCAAACGGCAGGGCACAGAAGGAAGGGAACGCCATATGATTTTTGGAAGGCGGATTTTGTTTGACTGTTTTTTTTGAGACTATGTCCCATTTGAAGCCCCCCTGATGCACCCTTACAGTAGAAACTCCAAAAAAGTGACCCCATTTTGGAAACTACGGGATAAGGTGTCAGTTTTGTTGGTACTATTTTAGGGTAAATATGATTTTTGGTTGCTCTATATTACACTTTTTTTGAGGCAAGGTAACAAAAAATTGAAATTCTGAAATTTGCCAATAACTCTTGTGGAACACCTAAAGGGTTAACAAAGTTTGTAAAACTAGTTTTGAATACATTGAGGGGTGTAGTTTCTTAGATAGAGTCACTTTTATGGAGTTTCTATTCTAGGGGTGCATCAGGGGGCTTCAAATGGGACATGGTGTCAAAAATCCAGTCCAGCAAAATCCGCCTTCCAAAACCCATATGGCCTTCCTTTCCTTCTGCGCCCTGCCGTTTGGCCATACAGTAGTTTAGGACCACATATGGGGTGTTTCTGCAAACTACAGAATCGGGGCAATAAATATTGAGTTTTGTTTGGCTGTTAACCCTTGCTTTGTTACTGGAAAAATAACAGTGCGTCACAGCAGATTCCTCCCCATAACAGTGCGTCACAGCAGAATCCCCCCATAACAGTGCGTCACAGCAGGTTACCCCCATAACAGTGCGTCACAGCAGGTTACCCCCATAACAGTGCGTCACAGCAGATTCCACCCCATAACAGTGCATCACAGTAGATCTCCTTATAACAGTGCGTCACAGCAGATCCCCCTATAATATTGTGTCAACGGCAGATCCCCATAACAGGGTGTCATCAGCAGACCCCCTCCATAATATTGTCAGCAGCAGATCCCCCCCCCCCCCCGATAATGTGTCAACATTATTTTACCACACCTTTGGTTAAAAATATTTTTTTCTTATTTTCCTCCTCTAAAATCTAGGTGCGTCTTATGGGCAGATGCGTCTTATAGGGCGAAAAATACGGTATGTCCTCAGAATTTTTCGAGTTCAGGGTACGTGGCCTCTGAACACTGGGCATTATTCTAGTGCCAAAGGAAATCACAGCACCACAACGACGATGGCCCGTGCGGGGTGGCCTGCCTCTGCCTGTCATTTTTTTTTTTGATTAGTGGTACTATGCGTGCAAGGTACTGTGCCACCCGATATAAGTGGATAAGTGGTGGGTACTGGCAGTGGGCCTGACACACACTGGCAGGCAAATGTAATTATATTAAAGGGTAAAAATGAAATGACTTTTTTATCTGCAAGTTACTGTGCCACTCTATATGAGTGGTGTGCACACAGTACAGTCAGGGGGCCTGACACACACTGGCAGGTAAATGCAATTATATTAAAGGGTAAAAATTAAATGTCTTTTTCATCTGCAAGGTACTGTGCCACCCTATATGAGTGGTGTGCACACAGTACAGTCTGTGGGCCTGACACACACTGGCAGGCAAATGCAATCATAGTATAGGGTAAACATTAAATGACTTTTTCATCTGCAAGGTACTGTGCCACCCTATATGAGTGGTGTGCACACATAACAGTCTGTGGGCCTGACACACATTGGCAGGCAAATGCAAACATATTAAGGCCTCTTGCACACGGGCGTCATGTTTGACGCCCGGATAAGATGCGGGTGCGTTGCGGGAATCGCCGCGATTTTTCCGCGCGTGTGCTAACGTTTGTAGTGCGTTGAGCACGCGCGTGAAAAAATCCGCATGCTTGGTACCCAGACCCGAAGTCAGACTTCATCACTGAAGTCTGGTTTCGGGATGAGTATTCTGTATGTGTAATTATTTTCCTTTATAACATAGTTATAAGGGAAAATAATCGCATTCTAATTACAGAATGCAATGTTCCCCGGGCTTTAAAGGGTTAAAAATAATAAAGAGTTAACTTACCTTCTCCCATTGTACGCGCAGAGCCCCAGAACGTCGTCTCTCTTGATAGTTTGGCTGCTTGAGGACCTGTGGTGACGTCACAGGGTCACATGGTCCAATCATAGAAGCATTTGAGTGGACCATGTGACCCATGTGATCCTGTGACATCACGGCAGGTCCTTCATCGAACAACAGATGTTCGATGAAGGACCTGCCGTGATGTCACAGGATCACATGGGTCACATGGTCCACTCAAATGCTTCTATGATTGGACCATGTGACCCTGTGACGTCACCACAGGTCCTCAGCAGCCAACTATCAGAGAGACGACGTCTGGGGCTCTGCTGCAATGGGAGAAGGTAAGTTAACTCTTTGTATTTTTAACCCTTTAAAGCCCGGGATATTGCATTCTGTAATTAGAATGCGTTATTTTCCTTATAACTATGTTATAAAGGAAAATAATAACGATCGGGTCCCCATCCCGATCGTATCCTAGCAACCATGCGGGAAAATCGCAACGCATCCGCACATGATTGCGGATGCTTGCGATTTTCCCGCATCCCCATTCACTTCTATGGGGCCTGCGTTGCGTGAAAATCGCAGAATATAGAACATGCTGCGATTTTCACGCAACGCAAAAGTGATGCGTGAAAATCACCGCTCATGTGCACAGCCCCATAGAACTGAATGGGTCAGGATTCAGTGCGGGTGCAATGCGTCCTCCTCACGCATTGCACCCGCGCGGAAAACTCGCCCGTGTGAAAGGGGCCTAAAGGGTAAACATTAAATGACTTTTTCATCTGCAAGGTACTGTGCCACCCTATATGAGTGGTGTGCACACAGTACAGTCTGTGGGCCTGACACACACTGGCAGGCAAATGCAATTATATTAAAGGGTAAAAATGTAATGACTTTTTTATCTGCAAGGTACTGTGCCACCTGATATGAGTGGTGTGCACACAGTACAGTCTGTGGGCCTGACTCACATTGGCAGGCAAATGCAATTATATTAAACGGTAAAAATGTAATGACTTTTTTATCTGCAAGGTACTGTGCCACCCTATATGAGTGGTGTGCACACAGTACAGTCTCACACACTGGCAGGCAACTGCAATATATATATATATATATATATATATATATAAAATAAATAAAAGCAGACTGATGTACTAGCCCTAAAAAGGTCATTTTTTCCTTACAGCAGAGGAGTCTTTGAGGACTGGAATGGACACAGAACACTAGTAGCTAACGCTTTCCCTAGAATCAGTATATTAATTCAGCAGCAGTAGCAGTCTCCCTGATCTAACTAACACTGCAGCTTCAGAATGAATCTAAGATGGATGCTGTCCTTGCTTTTTGATAGGCGGTGGGAGGGTCTGGGAGGGAGGGTATGCTGATTGGCTGGAATGTGTCTGCTGACTGTGAGGTAAAGTGTCAAAGTTTGCTCAATGATGATATATAGGGGGCGGACTGAACATTGCATATTTTCGCCAACCGCGGCGAACGCGAACAAGCGATGTTCGCCGGTGAATAGTTTGGGACATCTCTATCCCCAATCACCTGCTCATTGCTGTTGAGATTGCTGCTGTTAGATGCAGTGATGTCCTTCACAGTATAGGGAGGAGAAATCGCTAATGTGATTGTTCATCCCCACACTCATCACTGTTTTCCGGCAGCACACTTTGATTACACAGTACGATTTGCCACCAGCAAACAATGATTTTTATACCTGTTGTGTTTATCGAGTAATTGGCAGCAGTATTACTCTGCCAGTTCATCGTTAATGAACGTTTACCAAGAAAGCTCTTTAGCAATGATATGAAAGACTATCTGCTTGTCTAATAGAGCCTTAAGATAATGATATAAACAGATTCAAGACCTTGATAAGAAAGGAAGCCAATATTTTAAATGGGCAACTCTGGGTCTTATGAGCAAGAAAATTGGGCAAATTCACTAATCCTTCTTACAAACTGCTTCTGTAGTATGTGCCAGGGGTTGCATATGCATTATGTGGGCATAGGCAGCCCTGCTAAAAATAGCATTTCATCAGGCAGGCTGGCCCCTTTGTCTTATCCCTCCATGCGTCAAATCAAATCTGCTCCAGCTTTCACAGAGTTAAACCAATGTATAGATTATGCCAGTTTTGAAAATGAAAAGTAGCAATAATTGTAAAAAGTCACAAATTGCAGTCCCAATATGTATGCCATCATTTACAACTTTATTATTCAAAAAACTGGAGCAAAAACATTGACGAATCTGCTCCACAATTTTGTTTTGTAATAGATGTTAAAAAATCCCCCAGACGAACTGAATAGTGCATAATGATTCACTTTAGCTGTAATGTAACTTTCTTATTAGTGTAATTTCACTTTCAAGTTAATGCTCAAAGCATCAAACTTTGGATTTCTAATTTGTCAGTGTGTAAAATAATTTACTTCACGAAAAGTGCTTTTCTAGAATAACTACCTAAGTATGATGATAACAAGCCATAATTACTTGTCTACATAGACCTATTTAATTTACAAATGTATTCCCTTAGAGAAACTGCTTGCATTTTTCTTTTGCTAAGCAAAAATCTATATTCAATTCATTTATAATGAAAACTAAATATTGTATTGTCCCGACCTCTTGCATCTACAGTTTTCCATGTTCCTTATAAAGTGTAAGCTCATGTGGGCCACACTCCTACCAATAGTGTCTTGTATCAATTAGTGATGAGCGGCAGGTGCCATATTCGATTTCGCCGAAATTCGCGAATATTCGAATGAATATTCGTTTCATATTCGTCGAAATCGAATATTCGTCATTTTTTCTAGTTATCGCGATTAACATGCGATTTAAATAATCGCATATTGCGATTTGTACTTAAGGCTACTTTCCTATTGGTTTCATATCTAGAATTAGCGAGGATGACGAATATGACGAATGTTATGTTATGGTGTAATTCTTACTGATAACTTTATTTATTGTAAGGCCCCACCATTAACAAAGACTGCTGCTATTATCCTCACCACTATGAGTTCTTTGTAGGCCTTATACTACCAAATTTCCATGTACCTGCGGCTGCTGTATGTCATCATACTGATGAGTTTTGGATGGAAAAAAATTGCCTTAATGTAACCAGAGTTATTAAAATAAAACAGAAAACCAAAAATGATTTAAAACCAAACCAAACTTTATAAATAAAATAAAAAAAAATTGTTTAAAGAAACATAAAATAAAAATTAAATAAAACTAAGGCAGGGCTTTCAGGACATCATGCTGGTTGATCAGCTCCGTTATGGCCTTCTGATGCCACTCCTCCATGGCCTTCATTTCTTGGCTGATCTTCAGCTGCAAAGCCCTCATCCGCCTGGAGTGCTCCCGCTGCAGCATAATTATTTTATTTTTCATTTCTTTTATTACTGTACAAAAAAAATAATATATTAAAAATCAGATTAACCGCTTACCGACCGCCTCACGCAGGATTGCGTCCTGCGGGCGGTCGGTCTGTTCCTCCTTGACGCGCCCGCGCGTCATCTCGCTAGAGGCGAGATTTCCTGTGAGCAGCGCGCGCACGTGCGCGTTCACAGGATCACGTCGAGGAGAAGGTAGCTACAGCCTGCCAGCGCTGATCGTGCGCTGGCAGGCTGTAGAAGTTAAAAATGGCATATCAGACGCTGTTTTGTTAACAGCGTCTGATATGCTTGCTGATCGTTCCTTTGGTGGTCCCATTTGCTTGGGACCACCAAGAAGCTTTATAAGTGCACCAAAACACCACACAGACCCCCCACCCATCCACCCCACCCCCCACTGATTAACCCCTGATTAACCCCCGATCACCCCATGTCACCCCCTGTCACCCCCTGACACTAATTACCCCACTGTAAGGTTCATTCAGACGTCCAGTATGTGTTTTGCGGATCCATGGATCCACGGATCCATAAAACACGGACACCAGCAATGTGCTTTCCGCATTTTGCGGATCCGCACATTGCCAGAACTATATAGAAAATGCCTTTTCTTGTCCGCAATGCGGACAAGAATAGGACATGCTCTATCTTTTGCGGAGCTGCGGCCGGATGCTTGGGGGCCGAAACCCGGAAGTTTGCGGCCGCAGCTCCGCAAATGCTGATGCGGCGAGCGCATAGTGTGCTCTCCGCATCACCGCCAGCCCCATTCACACTGAATGGGTCGCATCTATTCCGCAGAATTGCGGAATAGATGCTGACATTTTTACGGACGTGTGAATGGGGCCTTACTACTTTTTTTGCACATTTTTGGCAGAGATTTATTTATCCACATTGATCGATGTGAATGAGGAAATCTGTGCCGTTTTGTTTTTTGCACATTTTTGGGCAGAGATTTTTCATCCACATTGATTGATGCGAATGAAGAAATCTGTGCCGTTCATTATTTTTTTTTCAGCGCAGAGGCTGAACGGGAAAAAATCTCATTACTCGTCTGCTCAATATAAGGAGAATCGCAGAAACTCCTAATGCTGGCCATACGTGTAATGATTGCGGAGACCCTCAAATGCCAGGGCAGTACAAACACCTCACATGTGACCCCATTTTAGAAAGAAGACACCCCAAGGTATTCCGTGAGGGGTATGGCGAGTTCATGCAAAATTTTATTTTTGTCACAAGTTAGTGAAATATGAGACTGTAAAAAAAAAAAAAAATCAATTTCCGCTAACTTGTGCCAAATTTTTTTTTCTGTGAACTCGCCATGCCCCTCACGGATTACCTTGGGGTGTCTTCTTTCCACAATGGGGTCACATGTGGGGTATTTCTACTGCCCTGGCATTTTAGGGGTCCTAAAGCATGAGAATCCAAATGCGTAAAAATGCCCTGTGAAATCCTAAAGGTACTCATTGGTTTTAGGGCCCCTTTGCGCATCTTGGCTGCAAAAAGTGTCACACATGTGGTGTCGCCGTACTCAGGAGAAGTAGGGCAATGTGTTTTGGGGTGTATTTTTATATATACCCATGCTGGGTGTGAGAAATATCTCTGTAAACGACAACTTTTTACATTTTTTTATTCAAAGTTGTCAGTTTACAGAGATATTTCTCACACAAGTATGGGTATATGTAAAAATACACCCCAAAACACATTGCCCTACTTCTCCTGAGTACGGCGATACCACATGTGTGCCACTTTTGCAGCCAAGATGCGCAAAGGGCCCTAAAACCAATGAGTACCTTTAGAGGGCATTTTTACGCATTTTCTTCTCACGCTTTAGGGCCCCTAAAATGCCAGGGCAGTACAAATACCTCACATGTGACCCCATTTTGAAAGAAGACACCCCAAGGTATTCGCTGAGGGCATAGTGAGTCCATGAACAATTTAACTTTTTGTCAAAAGTTAGCAGAAAGGTAGACTTTATGAGAAAAACAATAAAAATCAATTTCCGCTAACTTGTGCCAAAAAAATCTTCTATGAACTCGCCATGCCCCTCACAGAATACCTTGGGGTGTCTTCTTTCCAAAATGGGGTCACATGTGGGGTATTTATACTGCCCTGGCATTTTAGGGGCCCTAAAGCGTGAGAAGCAAAATGCGTAAAAATGCCCTTCCTAAAGGTACTCATTGGTTTTAGGGCCCCTTTGCGCATCTTGGCTGCAAAAGTGGCACACATGTGGTATCGCCGTACTCAGGAGAAGTAGGGCAATGTGTTTTGGGGTGTATTTTTGCATATACCCATACTTTGTGTGAGAAATATCTCTGTAAATTGACAACTTTGAATAAAATTATGTCAAAAGTTGTCGTTTACAGAATATTTCTCACACAGCATGGGTATATGTAAAAATACACCCCAAAACACATTGCCCTACTTCTCCTGAGTACGGCGATACCACATGAGTGCCACTTTTTGCAGCCAAGATGCGCAAAGGGCCCTAAAACCAATGAGTACCTTTAGAGGGCATTTTTACGCATTTGATTCTCACGCTTTAGGGCCCCTAAATGCCAGGGCAGTATAAATACCCCACATGTGACCCATTTGAAGAAGACACCCAAGGTATTCCGTGAGGGCATAGTGAGTCCATGAATATTTAACTTTTTGGCACAAGTTAGCAGAAATTGGTAGACATTTTATGAGATTAAACATATACAAAGTCTCATATTCCACTAACTTGTGCCAAAAAAAAATCTTCTATGAACTCGCCATGCCCCTCACAGAATACCTTGGGGTGTCTTCTTTCCAAAATGGGGTCACATGTGGGGTATTTATACTGCCCTGGCATTTTAGGGGCCCCTAAAGCGTGAGAAGAAGAATAAATGCGTAAAAATGCCCTCCTAAAGGTACTCATTGGTTTTAGGGCCCCTTTGCGCATCTTGGCCTGCAAAAAGTGGCACACATGTGGTATCGCCGTACTCAGGAGAAGTAGGGCAATGTGTTTTGGGGTGTATTTTTGCATATACCCATACTTTGTGTGAGAAATATCTCTGTAAATTGACAACTTTGAATAAAAAATGTAAAAAGTTGTCGTTTACAGCAATATTTCTCACACGCAGCATGGGTATATGTAAAAATACACCCCAAAACACATTGCCCTACTTCTCCTGAGTTCGGCGATACCACATGAGTGGCACTTTTGCAGCCAAGGTGCACAAAGGGGCCCTAAAACCAATGAGTACCTTTAGGATTTCACAGGCCATTTTACGCATTTGGATTCTCACGCTTTAGGGGCCCCTAAATGCCAGGGCAGTATAAATACCCCACATGTGACCCCATTTTGGAAAGAAGACACCCAAGGTATTCCGTGAGGAGCATGGCGAGTTCACAGAATTTTTATTTTTTGGCACAAGTTAGCGGAAATTGATATATATATTTTTTTATTTTGTTTTTTACAAAGTCTCATATTCCACTAACTTGTGACAAAAATAAAATTTTACATGAACTCGCCATGCCCCTCACGGAATACCTTGGGGTGTCTTCTTTCCAAAATGGGGTCACATGTGGGGTATTTATACTGTCCTGGCATTTTAGGGGCCCCTAAAGCGTGAGAAGAAGTCTGGAATCCAAATGCGTAAAAATGCCCTGTGAAATCCTAAAGGTACTCATTGGTTTTAGGGCCCCTTTGCACCCAGCCTGCAAAAAGTGTCACACATGTGGTATCCCCGTACTCAGGAGAAGTAGGGCAATGTGTTTTGGGGTGTATTTTTATATATACCCATACTGTGTGTGAAAAATATCTCTGTAAACGACAACTTTTAAAAAATTTTATACAAAGTTGTCAGTTTACAGAGATATTTCTCTCACCCAACATGGGTATATGTAAAAATACACCCCAAAACACATTGCCCTACTTCTCCTGAGTACGGCGATACCACATAAGTGACACTTTTTGCAGCCTGGATGCGCAAAGGGGCCCAAATTCCAACGAGTACCTTTAGGTTTTACATGGCGGCTCACAATTTAGCCCCGCCCAAAATGCCAGAACAGTACAAACACCCCACAAATGACCCCATTTTGGAAAGTAGACACCCCAAGGTATTCACTGAGGGGCATAGTGAGTCCGTCTGAGATTTCTTTTTTTTGCCAGAAGTTAGCAGAAATTGAAACTTTTTTTTTTTTCTCAGAAAGTGTCATTTTCCGCTAACTTGTGAAAAAAATGAAATGATACATGAACTCACCATGCCCCTCCGCGAATACTTTGGGGTGTCTTCTTTCTAAAATGGTGTCATTTGGGGGTATTTATACTATCCTGACATTCTAGCACCTGAAGAAACATGACAGGGGCTCAGAAAGTCAGAGCTGCTTCAAAATGCAGAAATTCACTTTTTGCACCATAGTTTGTAAACGCTATAATCTTTTACCCAAACCAATAAATATACACTTATTGGACTTTTTTATCAAAGACATGTAGAACAATAAATTTAGAGAAAAATTTATATAGAAATGTAGTTTTTTTTGAAAAATTTTACAACAGAAAGTGAAAAATGTCATTTTTTTGCAAAAATTTCGTTAAATTTGTATTAATGGCAAAAAAAGTAAAAATGTCAGCAACAATGAAATACCACCAAATGAAAGCTCTATTAGTGAGAAGAAAAGGAGGTAAAATTCATTTGGGTGGTAAGTTGTATGACGGAGCAATAAACGGTGAAAGTAGTGTAGTGCGGAATTGTAAAAAGTGGCCTGGTCATTAAGGGTGTTTAAGCTAGGGGGGCTGAAGTGGTTAAATAACTTTTATTGATTAGTGTATAAAGGAGCTGGCCATTAAAATCACAATCAGTTATATAGTTCTTTACTTAGGAATATTTCAATAGAGTATTTTATTTAAAATATTTGTGGGATCAGTTGACTGTTTGATTGGTACTATTTTGGGGTGCATACGTCTTTTTGATCGCTTGGGTTTGGAATTTATGTCATGGAACGTTACAAAATATGTATACTGTATAAAATATGTCTGTTTTTGACAGTTTTAAAAAAAAATATTTGTATGGGATTTGCCAAAGGGGTAAGAACACGCTATATTGTTATAGAGCTGCTTTTTACGGATGCGGCTATACCAATTATGTGCACTATATTATTTATGTAATTTTTAGATTACATAAATGAATATATATGAGAAGACGATTTCTAATTTATTCTTCTTTAAAAAAAATTTTTAGTCTTTTTTGTCTTTCAATTTTTTTATTTTGTTTTATGTATCTATTTTCTTTTTATCAAAAACCATCTGCATAGTCTATTGTAATACACTGTATAGTCAGTGCCACACTTACACTAAGGCTGATCAGACCTCAGGGTCTGATCGGCCTTAGGTAAATGAGCAACTAGGACGCCATTTGTAAGGCGTCCGGGTGCCATGGAAACCATCTTGCCGTTGCGGAAGCAGCAACGGCAAGATGGAAGAGAGAGGGAGCTTTCTTCCTCTCAACCACATAGATGTCGCTGGCCTGAAACAGGCTTTTTTTAAAGTGCTGCGCTATGATTGGTTAGTCTGCAGAGACAAAACAATCAGAGTGCTTACTAGCAAGGGAACACTCTGATTGGTCCCTTGCCGGCTTACCACTTGTGTCTGCTCCTGGGAGCTGTGACTCGGGGCTGTGACACTTTATAGTGTCACAGCCCCAGGAGCAGTTTGGGCGTGGCCGTACATCAAAATGCAGCAAGTCACTTGTTATTTGGTCGTACAGTTATGTCAGAAAGCATGAAGGGGTTAAAGGATAAAGATTTAACATGTTTGTTATGGTTTTCTGGAAGAAACTGACACCAGTGACTGAGTTAAAACACCCACAACACATATTATTTACCCTCCTGGCGGGGGTGGTCACAAGCTCCTCCTCCTCCTCCTCATGAGAACCGGGATGGTCTGAGGGTCCGGCATCCTCATGCTGTGGGGTAGGGGCAGAGGGTCCTGCCTGCTCCTGCTCCTCCTCCTCCGACACCTCCTCCTCCACCACCACTGCCTTTTTTGAAGGCCTGCGGCGGACTGAGGGGACGGGATCACCTATAATGGCAAAATTTTCTTAAGTTATAAAAACCTCGTAAAGCATAACTGTACCTATACATTACAGAGTGTTGCTGAAAGATACAAGAGTCATGTAAGCATTGTACCTGGGCAGATTTTGTTCCGTATCTCAGTGATCCGATCCTGGTGTCTCCTCTTCAGGTCGGACCACTTTTTATAATGGCCATCCTCTTGTGTGTGACATTGTGGTCACGGTATAGTTCATATCCGATCCTCCTCAGGATCCGCTGCTTCTCCAAGTGGGACCTGGTGGTGTCGTACTTCATCTCAAGCATTCGCTGCAGGATAAAAATGCAACCATATAATCCCAAATTTGTCAAATAAAAGTATTAGAAATGAATGTCATCATCTCAACACAACAAAAATGTTTCATTGTTTGAAAGTAAAACATTAGATTTAACGTTACAGTTATACAATCGAATTATATTTAAATTGTATGTGTGTGTAGTATGAGCAATCGGATATTGGCCATCTGAGGAGAGATGTACCCGTCTAGTGAGGTAACGGTACAGTATGGGGTGTACAGCTGGTCCGCCTCCACATGGTGCACCCTGGGTAACGCTAAATGAACCAGCAAATAATGGCGGTCAAACATTTCTTCTCCTAACCAACCAGACGCATATTAGAATCCAAAGACTATGTGTGTGTGTGGAGGGATATACACTGTGGGGTATACGGTGTGGAGTATACGATGTGGGGTATGCACTGTGATGCAGGAAAATGGATGTGCATTGTGCATATGAGAGATGTTTCTCAGCTGTCCAATGTGTCCATACATACATGCTACCAGACATAGTGGTGTGATGTCTTAACAGTACTTAGTGCACCTATCATTAACCCCTTCACGCCCAATGACATAGCTGTACGTCATCTGGCGGTTGTGGCACTCTTTGGAGGTGCGCTACTGGAGGTCGGGTTCCCACCCCTTAGTATCAAGAAGGAAATAAACTCCAGTTTATGCGTTGAAGATAAGTTTCTTTTAATCAGAAGTGCGGTAAATCATATACATGCGTGTGACGTTTCGGCCACAATACGGCCTTCATCAGACTGATACCGCTCTGAGGACTGTTTGGAAAATGGGCGTGTTGGTAGCAAAAGTAGACCACTGTCTATGTAGATATGCGGACGCAGGCCTTCCCTGCTATCGGGTCCCCATTACAGCAGCACGGTGACCCGATAGCCACCGCACCCGCCGCCCAATTACACGCAAAAGCCGCAAACCGCAGGTCTGAATTGACCCCCGGCACATTGTCCCAAGGTGCCTGCTGATTGATTTCAGCAGGCACCCAGTTCTGATCACTGCCCGCCGCGTAGCGGTGATCGGAACTATACATGATGTACCGTTGTGTCATGTGTCCTTAAGGGGTTACAAACCCGTAAAAATGGCGTGGCATTGCTTTTATTTTGCAATTTTTGGACATTTTGCATTTTGTTTGGCTTCCCAATACATCTTATGCAATATTAAATGGCGGAGTTAGAAAGTACAACTTGTCCCGCAAAAACAAGCCCTCATATGGCTATGTGAACAGGCAAATAAAAAGTGATGGCTCTTTGAAGGCAGTGAGCGAAATAAGAGGCTAACAAAAAGAACTCTGGCTTTGACAGGGTTAATATGCCCTGAAGCAAGAAAAATGTGAATTTGTATAAATACATTGGAATAACAAGCCTGTGATATGTAATACAGTGCTGTAATGTGGAATTACTTACAGTAATCAGGAGATCTTCCTCGACTTCTTTAAAATTGCTTGAGACCATTTTCATGCGCGTCACACACGAGTATTGCACTGCGATTCAACCTTCCTCCTGTCAACAAACTCGGAAGACAAAGCCACACCCGTATAGGCTCACACGAATATTTCAATGCGATTCTCGCGATAGAAACACCATGTGCATATTGCGAATGCAACTTAGGCAACTTCCTATTGGTTGTCTTGATGGAATGAAGGATTATTGACAATATACTCCGCTGTAGTTAGATGCGCAATGCGAGTAAACTTACTCAAATTACTCGCATTGCGCATCCGACTTAGTTCTGTGTATAGGCAACGTCCTAACAATGGTTGGCTTGCTAGAATAAACGAATATGACGAATACGAATATAGCGCGATATTCTCTATATTTGTTAAGTCTAGCAAACAACCAATAGGAACGTTGCCTATACACAGAAATAAGTTGGATGCGCAATGCGAGTAATTTAAGTAAGTTTACTCGCATTGCGCATCCAACTTAGACAACTTTCCGATTGGCAATAGTAGTTGCCGCCTATGCCTAAAGCCTATTCCACGCTCTAAGTTGGATGTGCAATGCGAGTAATTTAAGTAAGTTTACTCGCATTGCGCATCCAACTTAGACAACTTTCCGATTGGCAATAGTAATGCCTAATATGCCTAAAGCCTATTCCACGCTCTAGTTGGATGCGCAATGCGAGTAAACTTACTTAAATTACTCGCATTGCGCATCCAACTTAGTTGCCTTGCTTGCTAGATTTAACGAATATAACGAATACGAATATAGCGCTATATTCTGTATATTCGTTAATTCTCGCAACCCAAGTACCCCGCCCCTACCATTAGGAACGTTGACTATACACAAAATTAAGTTGGACGCGCAATGCGAGTGATTTTAGTAAGTTTACTCGCATTGCGCATCCAACTTTTACCATGGTCTAGATAACCGTGATTCTCAAATCCGACAGTACATTCTAGCATGGAGGCGTTCCCATGGTGATGGGGACGCTCCATGCGCAGAGGAAGTTGGCACTCGGCAGACGGGCACTGACTGGAGCGGGAGGGGAGCATGGAGTCCTCGGACATGTAAGAATAAATGCTTTTGGGAAGTGGGAGGGAACAACTTTAAAAAAAAAAAAAAAAAAAAACGAATATTCGAATTTGCGAATATATAGCATTATATTCGAAATATTCGCGAATTAGCGAAGTGCCGATATTCGCGATTTAAATTCGCTATTCGAATATTCGCGCTCAACACTAGTAACAATTTCTTCAGTTGTTTTATCTGTAATACACTGCCATTTGTAATAATATTGTACTATGTATAGCTCTCTTAATGATAAATGCAGTGTATAATTTGACAAGCAAAAAACAAAGAAAGAATGAAACACCTATAACGAAAGGGCCCTCTAACAATCCTCGCAGATGCAAGAGGGAAGATATGAGAACACCGATGAGGAAAAGTGCATTCTGGGAACACTATATGGTTAAAAATATCAGCTTTATTATACATCATAAGTAAAAGTCACACATTTGGTAAAGAGTCTAAAGACAAAAAACACCATGTGACAAGACACCTACTAGGGCGGTGATTGCCAAACTGCGGCTCTCCAGCTGTTGCAAAACTACAACTCCCAGCATGCCCAGTCTGCCTACAGCTATAAGCCTTCAGCAGGGCATGGTGGGAGTTGTAGTTTTACAACAGCTGAAGAGCCGCTGGTTGACCAGTCCTGTACTAGGGTAAAAAATAACAACATCGGACCAATGCAGATATACCATAAAATGCAGGTACCATAAGTAATGAGGCCACAACGGAGGGATACAGATATAGAGACCCAGTAGGCTCCGCAAACACCAGCCCCAAAAGGTCCCTAGTGGGTGTTTTGTCATGTGGTGTTTTTTGTCTTTACCAAATATGTGTGATTTTAACTTATAATGTACAATAAAGCTGTGTCCGTGCTTGCACACTATAGGAAAAATGTATGGCCTCTGCAGCTGGATTTCAGGGTGGTCGTGACCATAGCAACAAAATTATATAATGCAACGTAAAAATGAATCAAGCCAGCAATGGAGGCAATATGGACAATCACAATACATTAATAAGTGCCTTGTATTAACTTTGTCTATAGGATAAATGCAATTTGCTGAAGTCAGACAACCCCTTTATGGGAGGCCAAGTTGATGTCAAAAGAATATAACCTTATTAGAGACAAGCTTGAGATAACACATCCTGTTCTCAGAAACATCAATCATGCCACAATGGGCAATTTAGGGTATGGCCACTGTAACTCTGCTGCCGAGCGGGTCCACGTCTGCAAGCTCCTGCAAGCCAATTTGCCTACAGGAAGTGTGGAAACTAAACTGCCTATTTGACAAAATGCTGCTCTAAGTCCACTTTTAGCTGAGCCCATGCCATTTGTAGTGGAAGTCAGCTTTAACATACAGCAAGGCTCACGATGCAATGGATAAAATCAGAGCTAACTTTAACCGCTTAAAGACCACTTTTGGTAGTGAACTTGTCATCTAATTAGGTAACATAGGGAGTCTTAATCATTTCCCCCTAGGTCTCCTGATTATTGCTAGGGGAACTGGAGGCCTAACAATGGCCTGTGACTTTGCCAGAGGTCAATTCAATAAAAAATAAAAAAAATGCCTTGTCTCCCTTAAAATCGTTTACAGTGCAATTAGTCTTCATATTCTTTCACTTTTTGCATATGTTGCAAAAAAAAAAAAAATCTATTTTTTCTCCTTCATTCTGTACTAAGTACCTCATAGTGAGAAAGGAAAACAGAATATTAGGAATATTTGCTAATTTATTGAAAAGGGAATAGTGATGAGTGAACATGCTCAGCCGAAAATCTGTTAGGCTCGAGCATTGTTATGCTCGGCACATGGTGGTACTCGACTGAGTACCGCATGTGCTCGAGTCTCCTCCTGTTATGGATGTTATGTTTGTATGTGTGCAACTCTATGATATATCACTGTGGGGTTTACTTCCTGTTTCATGTGATGTAAATAAAAGACAGCACGCAGGATTACTGCACAGAAACCATGTTGGTAACATAAGCATAACGACAGGCAACTGCCAACAGGAAGCAGGAACATCCATAGATCTACCAGCGTAAGCAACATGAATTATTGAGTGGGCTCCAAGGAATTGAGCCAATAGCTGATGACATTCTTATAGTTGGCTGTGGTAACATTGATAAAGAAGCTGAGCGGGACCATGATGAAAAGTTAATAGCGCTACTAGATCGTTGCAGACAGGTGATGCTGAGACTTAGCATGTAAAAATTGCAGTTTAAGGTGCAAGAAGTCAGTTTCCATGGGCATATCCTGTCTTCACAAGACTTAAAAGCTGACCCGGACAAGATTAAAGCCATTGTGGATATGCCACAGCCTGCTGATGCCAAAGCAGTACAAAGATTTATTGGCTTTGTTACATATCTAGCAAAATTACTGCCACATTTATCTGAGGTGTGTGAGCCGTTAAGATGACTTGTGGACAGAGATGTGGTATTTTACTGGCGTCCCAAACATGATAAGGCGGTGTTGAACTACTATGATGTCACTAAGCCTGTTGCCATACAAAGTGACTCTAGCAAAAATGGCCTGGGTTGTTTTGCAGGAAGGTCAATCAAAGCTCTTTCTGAGCGACACTATGCTCAGATTGAGAAGGAATGTTTAAGTATTTGCATGCTAACGGTTCCACCATTATCTCTATGGGCAGGACTCCGTTACAGCTGAAACTGACCACAAACCTCTGATAGCCATAGTCAAGAAGCCTTTTTTGTGTACTACCAAGCATTTTCAGAGCATGATGCTTACATTGCAAAATTACAACCTCAATGTTGTCTACAAGCCAGGAAGTGAAATGTATATCAGAGATGCTTTGAGCAGAGCTACGTTAGATAATATGGCACCTGGAGGCGAGCACAAGCGTCAAACTATTTGTCTGATGCAACAGAAACAAATTTTCCTCGTCGATATCAATCAAGCAGACTTTCTTAATGTCACTGCTCAGCGTCTGCAGCAACTCATACAACACTGACGGTGAAGCAACGTTACAAGCTCTGAAGTCTGTTGTCTTGAGTGGGTAGCCAGATGATAAAGAGGCAATTCCTGCAACTTTATGGGAATATTGGTCCTTCAGAGATGAGATCAGCGTGCAAAATGGTATCTTGTACAAAGGCCCAAGGGTCTTAGTGCCCAAATCACTGAGAGCAGAGATGTTATCATGAATACACTCTAGCCACATTGGAGATGAAGCATGCTACAGACAAGCTCGTGATACACTCTACTGGCCTAACATGCAAGGTTAAATCAAACATTTTATCAGTACTTGTCCCATCTGCAATGAATATGCCCACTTGCAACAAAAGGAAACTATGATGTCGCATGAGATACCGACACATCCATGGCAGATCATCGGTATGGACTTATTCAACTATGCAGGCAAAGAATACCTGAGTACATCTACCATAAGCCACACACAGAACTTGCCATTAAAAGGTGAAAAGAGCCCAGTAACTACCGAGAGGGCTAATGGACTCTGTCTACAAGGGCCAGTTGTCACCCGTAGTGGCAGATGTTCAAAACCACCTATGAGACTTAACCTATAGAATATCAAATGCGTTATTGTTATGTCTGTTCAAAATTTACAATGTTCATTTATTAACACTAAAAAGGGGGAGATTTTATGGATGTTATGTTTGTGTGGATGCAGGGAGAAACAGATAGTGCAGGGAGAGAAATTTGCTGTATTTAATACCAAAAGCTTTTCAAAGAACCCAAAGTTCTTTTAAGGGCTACTGTGTGTGTTTGACAGCAGCAAGATATTTTTATTTTATACCTATTAGTAACATATACTGTACATCATCCGCAGACTGACTCTTTAATAATCTGGGTCACATCTAGTGTCCATAATCTGTGGTGTTATCTGTAACCAATACTGTCCTGTATCATAAAACACTGTCTGTATTACAAATTCCAATAATCTGGCCATAATATAGTGTCCAAAATCTGTGGTGTTCTACAACCAATACTGTGCTACATCAGAAAACACTGTCAGTATGACAAATTCCAATAATAAGGGCCTAATACATTGTCCATAATCTGTGGTGTTCTATAACCAATACTGTCCTGCCTAAGAAAACACTGTCAGTATTACAAATTCCAATAATCTGGGCCTAATATAGTGTCCGTAATCTGTGTTGTTCTATAACTAATACTGTCCTGCCTTAGAAAACACTGTTAATATTACAAATTCCAATAATCTGGGCCTAATATAGTGTCCGTAATCTGTGTTGTTCTATACCCAATACTGAACTGCATCTAAAAACATTGTCTTTATTACAACTTCCATTAATCTGGGCCTAGTGTAGTGTCCAAAATCTATTGGTTTTTGTATCCAATAATTAACTGCATATGAAAACAGTGTGTATATTACAACTTCCTTTAATCAGGGCCTAGTATAGTGTCCAAAATCAGTTTGTTTTTGTATCCAATACTGAACTGGATCTAAAAACACTGTCTACATTACAACTTTCATTAATCTGGGCCTAGTCTAGTGTCCATGTGGTGTTTTGTAAACAATACTGTCCTGCATCAGAAAACTGTGTCTTTTGTGGACAGTAAAACAATCTGCGTCACATGGACAAAACCATTAAAATGAAGGAGAGCACTAAGGGAAGTAGAAGTGGGAGTGATGTTGATGGTGCAAGCAGACACCGCGGCCCTGGGCACAATGAAACTGTGCCTGCTGCCAGTGCACCAGAAAAAAACAAAAAAATCCACCTTACCCAGCTTCATGTCCAACTTAGCTGGGTGGCGCAGGACAACACTGTCCAAGTCGAACCAGTGCGAACAGGTGGTCGGTTGGATTGCTGAAGATAATGCTTCCAGTCAGTTAAGCACCACCCTCTCTTCCACTAAGTCCAGTCTCTGTAGCCAAGATTCTGGTCAACCGAATCCTCTCTCTGATCCTTCTTCCTCCCACCATGTCGAGTCTGGCCAAACAAGTGATCCCACACTCGGATATTCACATGACCGCTTTTCATCGCCAGTACTTGGTTTGGCTCTCTTGCCAAGCAAGCTTGAAGAGGTACCTGAGATATTGTGCCCTGATTCCCAACCCCTTGAGCCTTCAGAGTCTCAAGAAGATGACGGTGGTAAACGGCAATGATTCGTTCACAAGGTGGATGATGATGAGACACAGTTGTTAATCACTGAGGTTGTGGTTAGGTCAGATCAGGAGGAAGAGCAGAATGAGGAAGTGGAAGAGGAGGTGGTGGACGATGAGATCACTGACCCAACATGGGAAGGTTAAAAGCCAAGTGAGGACAGCAGTACAGAGCCAGAGAGATCCGCAGCACCACAACAGTCTGGAAGAGGCAGTGGGGTTGCAAAAGGGAGAAGTCGGCCCACACCAAACAGACCCGCAACCCTTACACCGAGCACCTCCATGCTTAAATCTACTATGCCAAGAGATAGGTGTGCAGTATGGCGCTTTTTTGAGGAAAGCGCAGACGACAAAAGAGTGGTAGTTTGCAACCTATGCCGTACCAAAATGAGCCGGGCGTGAACACTAGCAACCTCACCACCACCAGCATAATCCCCCACATGGCATCCAAGCACCCTAATAAGTGGGCCGAATGCCTGGGACTACAATCTGGTTCTGCAGATCACACCGCTGCCTCCTCTTCCTCTGTGTTACACACTGCCGGCGAGTCCACTGTCGAAGGCGCTGGCTTGGATGCCCTTCGCTCTGCACCTGGACCTTCACATGAACCGTCAGCAACAATATCCACTTCCCTGTCCAAGCTCAGCTCTCAAATGTCGATAATACAGGCATTTGAACGCAAAACCCACCCACAGGCCATAGCACTAAATGCGCAACTTTCAAAATTACTGGCCCTTGAAATGTTGCCATTTAGGCTTGTGGACACTGAGGCCTTCCGCAGCCTGATGTCGGCGGCCATCCCTCGGTACGCAGTCCCAAGCTGCCACTTTTTTTCACAGTGTGCCATGCCAGCCTTACACCAGCATCTGTCCCACAACATCACCCGGGCCCTGACCAATGCATTTACTGGTAAGGTCCACTTCACCACAGACACATGGACAAGTGCTGGTGGTCAGGGACTCTACATTTCCCTGACTGTACACTGGGTGAATGTTGTGGAGGCCGGGAGTGAGTCATACCCTGGGATGGCACAGGATTGCGGGCCCTACGTGCATCAGGGTCTCCGCCAAGAGCTATGTTACTGGCTCCAACCCCCACTTCTCCTCTTTCGCCGCCTCCTCCTCCACTTCCACCTCCAGCACCAGTCATCCATCAGTCGCTAGCAGGAAGCAGTGAAGCACTGCTGTGGGTAAGCGTCAACAGGCTGTGCTGAAGCTGATCTGCTTAGACAAACCGCACACCGCCACAGAGCTGTGGCTTTGGAGCTCGGCAACCTGACACACATCCCATACCTAGCCCACGTCTTAAACTTAGTGGTTTTAGCGGTTTAGAAAAACCTACCCCAATTTGACAGAGCTACTAGTGAAGGAGCGCCGCACGTGTGCCCATTTCCGTAAGTTGTCCACAGCTTCAGCCGGTCTGTCAACGATGCAGCAGAGCTTGTGGCTTCCAGCTCACTGACTGTTGTGCGACGTGAGCACGTGCTGGAACTCTACGTTCTGCATGTTGGCCAGGCTTTGTGAGCAGCAGAGGGCAGTTGTCGAATACCAGCTGCAACATGGCCGTCGCCTTTTCAGTCAACTGCCACTATTGACAAGGGAGGAGTGGGCATTGATGTCAGACCTCTGTGAGGTTTTAAAAAACTTTGAAGAATACACACAGATGGTAAGTGGCAATAACGGTATTATCAGCATAACCATTCTACTGCACTGTCTACTCAAACGATCACTGCTCACAATTAAGGACGACGCTCTGAAGGTGATAGACGAGGAAATGGGGGAGAAAATTATACAGGGTAATATCCAGACCACCCATAGTTCGTCTACTCAATGCAAATTGGGCCATGAAGAGGAGGAGGAGGCGCTGGAGATAGTTGCCTCTGCTACAGAGGGTAGTACCCTTGGAACTTTAATTCTATCTGTTCAGCATGGATGGGCAGAAGAGGAGGAGGAGGATGAGGGGATGGAGAGTAATCCTGATGTTGACATCGACATCTTGCCTTTTGCTACTCTGGCACACATGGCTGACTTCATGCTAGACTGCTTTTCCCGCGACCCTCACATTATGCGCATTTTAGATAACACAGATTACTGGGTGTTCACCCTTCTTGATCCCCTCTACCAAGAGAACTTCTCATCTCTCATTCCTGTGGTGGAGAGGACGAGTAAAATTTTGCAATACCAGAAGGTACTTGTTGAGAGATTACTCCAAAATTTTCCATCTGAAATGCGGCCGGCAGAGTCCGTACTTCCTTAGGCAACCGAGGAAGGGAGACAAGGGGAACACACAGCAGTTCCAACAGAGGCAGGGCAACACTCTCCAAGGCATGGGACACTTTCATGACACCTTGCCAGCAACCTCACCCTTAAGCGTGGCCTAGTGGCACAAGGAGGGAAAAGTCTACTGTAGTGTATTCCCAGGGCCCTTTTCCACCACAAAAAAGTGTATATGGTTGAATCTTGTTTTCTCCTCCTCCTCCTCATCCAGATTGTATATATTCCCTCCACAACAATTTTTAAAGAGGGTCAGATCACCAGCAGGCCCTAAACCATAATATTTTAGAGGGTCAGCTCAGTGGCGTTGCTAGGGCTAGTGTCACCCGGTGCGGTAGAAAATGGTGTCACCCCCCCCCCCCAGCGGCGATCTGTCTGCTTAGCCCCCCCCCCCCACGTCAGCTGTCTGTTTACTCTCCAAACCCCCATCCATGTTATCGCTTGGGTTCAAATTATAGCACCCCCAGCAGGCCCCCCCACCCCAACCCCCGGCGGTCTGTCTTCTGTCTGCTTAGCACACCCCCCCAACATATTTGCATACAGAAAAACAAAACAAAAAAAACACATACATACCTCCATGGCAGCGATGCGATGCAGGCCTCTTCTGGCCTGTGTCCCGAGCAGTACGGCTCTGGCGGCGCGATGACGCCATTGCGCCGCCTGTGCCGGCCTTCTGATAGGCTACCGGCACAAGGCCAGCAGCCTATCAGAGGAACAAAGAAGGGAGACGCCTCCCTTGCCCTGCTGCAGTGTTTATCTGTATCGCGATACAGATGAATGTAGGGAGATGAGTGCTTCCATAATGCAAGCGCTCATCTCCTGGTGGTGTCACCCAGGGGCATAGCTAGAAATGACTGGGCCCCACAGCAAAAAATTTATGCCCCCGGATCTCCCACCGACACATACCATATTGGACCTCCCTCCCATTCCAGAGCTTCCACCCAAACACCCCTCCAGGACCTCCCATCCCAACATCCCCACATCCCTCCCTAGATCCCCTAAGTGTCCTCCACACATCCCCATCAGTGTCCTCCACACATCCCACCATCAGTGTCCTGCACACATCCCCCAATCAGTGTCCTCCACATCCCCCCATCAGTGTCCTCCACACACCCCCATCAGAGCTTCATATTAACCTGCTGTACTAATATTATGGCTAAAAACCTCAGTAATAGTTTCCCATATATAATACTTTTTATATATATATATATATATATATATATATATATATATATATATATAATATATATATATCAGAAGTATAAATATATATTATCATACTTCTGATATACATGAATGCATAATTTAGCCTCTATTTCTAAAAGGTTTTCACCAGGACTAGAACTCCCAACCTTTCACATCAGAGGGCACTTCTAATTTAGCCTCTATTTCAGAAAGGTTGCCACCCCCTTCATGTTCATAGCACTGACTCCATATATGGACACAACCATATATGGAGTCAGAGCTGGGATTCCCTGTACAGCATGGCGGCTTCAGGCAAGTGCAGTGAATAAATTATCTTCTGCCGACACTGGTGGGTGTCACCCCATCAGTGGTGTCACCCGTTGCGGCCCGCACCCACCGCACCCCCCTCGCAACGCCACTGGGTCAGCTTACCAACAGGCCCTCACCTATAATGTTTAGAGGGTCAGCTCACCAGCAGGACCTCAATCATAATGTTTTAGAGGGTCAGCTCACCAGCAGGCCCTCAACCATAATGTTTTACAGGGTCTGCTCACCAGCAGGCCCTCAACCATAATCAGGGGCGTAGCTAGAAATGACTGGGCCCCACAGCAAATTTTTGTATGGGGCCCTCCCCCCCGCGCGTATATTATGGGGGGGGGGGGGTGTTATATGGCTGGGTGGCTACTACTGGCACATTATAGGGGGGGTGTTATATGGCTGGGTGGCTACTGGCACATTATAGGGGGGGGTGTTATATGGCTGGGTGGCTACTACTGGCACATTATAGGTAGGGTGTTATATGGCTGGGTGGCTACTGGCACATTATAGGTGGGGTGTTATATGGCTGGGTGGCTACTGGCACATTATAGGGCCTATAATGTGCCAGTAGCCACCCAGAAATATAACACCCCCAAACTGGGGCAAACTGCTTTTTTGATGACAGCGCCAGCGGGGCCCGTGCAGTGACTGTATTCTACTACACCCCCCCCCCCCCCACACACTGTATATAATCTTAACTATATAACTGTAGTGATTTACTACAGTTATATAGTTAATAAGATTATATCCAGTGAGCAGGGGGATGGGGGGTGTAGTAGAAAACAGTCACTGCATGGGCCCTGCTGTCATTATGAAATAGCATATGTGACCCCACCTCTTTTATTGGTGGTCATTCAGTAAATTAACCCTGTTTTGGGGGGGGGGTGGGGGGGTGTCTGTGGATGACAAATATGTGTCATCCACAGATTCTCCCCATAATAGGGTTCATTTAGTGAATGACCACCCAAATTGTGGTGACCCAATACATGGGAGTTGCATCTGCAGAGCTTTTGTATAATGCCACCCGACACTGTAGTGTCCCCCACACAGTAATGTCTGCCACACTGCCCCCCACAGAGTAATGTCCGCCACACTGCCCCCCACACAGTAATGTCCGCCACACTGCCCCCCAGACAGTAATGTCCGCCACACTGCCACCCACACAGTAATGTCCGCCACACTGCCCCCCACACAGTAATGTACGCCACACTGCCCCCCACACAGTAATGTCCGCCACACTGCCCCCCACACAGTAATGTCCGCCACACCCCCCTCAACCACACAGCAGTGCCCCCACATAGTAATTTGTCATGCTCTCCCCCTCTTGTCATTCTCCCCCCCCCTCTTGTCATAATCACCTCTTCTTGTCATGCCTTTTCTGCCCCCTGTCATTCTCCCCTATCTTTTCATGCTCTTTATACCCCCCATGTTGTCATGCTCTTTCTGCCCCCCATGTTGTCACAGACTTCATGTAAGGGGCCCGGCATTTCACTGTACTTAATGCCGGCCCGTCAGGGCGCTCCTCTCACCTCCATTATGTTCACTGCTCCAGGCTTCCGGGATCAGGCCCCAGCGCTGCCACACATTATGCAGGTGGGTGGAGCCTAACTGAAGTTTGTTAGGCTCCGCCCACCTGCTTACTGTGTTTCTAGTTAGAGGCAGCAGGGCCTGATGCTGGAGACTTGAAGCAGTGAACATAATGGAGGTGAGAGGAGCGCTCTGACGGGGCCCGGCTCAGGGAATGACAGGAGGGAGCGCTGAGCGGTTCCCCCCTGTCAGTCCCTCTCCCTCTGGCCGGCCCCCGCCTGTGCCCTGAGGCTGGAGCTCCCTGAGGCTGGAGCCTCCCCAGCCTCTGTGTGGGCCCGGCCCTGGCGTCTGCTGATTACTGGGGCGGGGAAGCAGAGGAGAGAGGACACGTGCTGCCTGGCGCCGGGCCCCTTATCAGCCCGGGCCCCGAAGCAGCCGCTTCCCCTACTTCCCTGGTAGTTACGCCCCTGACCATAATGTTTTACAGGGTCAGCTCACCAGCAGCCCCTTGCCCCCAAAGTTTTAGAGGGTCAGCTCAGCATCAGGCTCTCTCCCGTCTTTTTTGGAGAATCACCAGCAAGCCCTTGCCCCAAATGTTTTTGAGGCTCACCAGCAGGCCACCAATCATAATTTTTCAAGGGTGCGTATGACGCCCTCCTTTGTGTGTAATAAAGGGTGTATTGTAGTTCCAGTTCTTTGTATCTTTTGGCAGCCCTTTAACTTAGTTCATAGGCTTTATGAGTGTAGGAGTACCACTACCTGAACAATTGTGCCACAATGTGAACAGGGCACTCCTTTATGTTATATACATGCTGTTACGGAGTGCCTCTTGATTGTTATTTTTGGCAGCACTTGCCCTGCATATACATTTGAATATACAGGAAAGAATGTTTCCTAACATTTTTTTCCTGTAAAATAGTTTTATTTCTTTTTTCTTTTTTTTTTTTTTTTTTTTGGGGGGGGGGGGTTGTGCCTATTTTTGTCAGTTTGTAAAAGTTGCGTACAACTTGGACAACATGGTTCCCAGCAACAACCTGGGAGTCCAAGATGCATCCAGACATTGTCTCCATGCTGTTCCCGATTCTTTTCAGTGGTGTTTCTGTCACTTTCAGACCTTCCCCTCTTCAGAGCAGGGGGTGCCTAGTTGTTTCCCATTGACTTCCATTATACTCGGGTGCTCGGTCGAGCACACGAATATAGCAATGTGTTCGGGCCAAACACCCGAATACTTTGGTGTTCACTCATCATCAAAAAGGAAAAATAAAATATAGCATTGGAATAAGTATTCAGTTCCTTTACTCAGGGCCTAGTTGAAGAACCTTTAACAGCAATTACAGCCTCCAGTATTCTTGGGTATGATGCCACAAGGTTTGCACTCTTAACTTTGGGGGTTTTCTCCATTATTTGGACTGTCAGTGGACAGTTATTTTCAGGTGATGTTCAATTAGGTTCAAATCTGGGCTCTGGCTAGGCCACACAAGGACATTCACAGAGTTGTCCCTGAGCCACTAATGCGGTCTTGCCAGTATCCTTAGGGTCGATGTCTTGTATTGGAAAGTAAAACTTCGGCATAGGCTGGACTCTTGTGTGACAAAAGTAGTACATTTTATCTGTTGTTGGAATAATTCATTTTGGAGTTTACATTGGTACCTGCTCTGACCCACAATTTTCATTATCTGCATGGAAGTCTCTTGTTTTATATCTAGTGTTGAGCGAAGTGAAGCATCTGAAGTGGAATTCGATCCAAAGTTTAGGAAAAATTTGACTTGCAACGGATTTGAATTTCCTCATGCTTCGTGGTAACAAATCTTTTTTTTCTAAAATAAGGCTACACGTGTTACAAAGTCAAAGTAATAAGCCCGGGAGCGTGAGATCATCCATAATGCCCTGCAGACAGCCAACCCACACCTAGACATCCCCTGTAATATCACAGACCTTTAAAGGCATCATGCTGCCATTTGACTGTGAGCTGAGCATAGGGAGAGACATAACAAGTAGGGTTGAGCGAACATTTCCATAAAAGCTTGGGTTCGGTGTTCAGCAATTTCTTGGTGCTTTTTGAAAGGCTGCAGGGCAACCAATCAACAAGAGTTTTACTAAACTGCTCTTAGAAGCCATTACAGCCATGCTTACTAATGGCATGGCTGTGATTTGTCAAGTGCTGCATGTGATCCAACCTCTATATATGCTGGAGTCTCGTAGTGCCGCACGTCACTCTGCTCTTCTCAGTGTAGGGATAGGATGCTGCTGTGATGGAGACATTAGGAATAAGGAATAAGAATTCTGGTGTACTTGGTGGTGTTCAATCTTCAAACTACAGTGATTATTAAGGGTGCTATGTTACATTTTTGTACCCAGCCCTGAGCCCAGTGATACTGAAAAATAACTTTTAATCCATCTGCTAGTTCAGTGGGCGTCGGTGGCAATTTTTGTAAGTGCAGTGCACTTGCAACTGCATGTGAACTGTATGTATGCCAGGGACATTACTTTCATTCTGTTCTGGTAGCTCAGTGGAGGACAAATTCTCTTTTTTGGCCAGTCAAGTACCCCTGTGTCCTACAGTGCAGACCTGGCAGTGAAAATTATTCAATTACAGTACATTAGTCTGTCTCATATTTTTATGACCTAAAGCGATTTTTTGTATCTGTCTGCAACACGCACTGCATATCTGACAGTTCAATAAAACACAAATACTGCAGTTACCTTGCTGCTATAGAAAAAGCACACCTTTTTTGCTAGATAGTAAATTTATGGGCTATGCTGCGTTTCTGACAGTCCAATTAAACCGTTCCATACTGCAGTTACATTGCTGCTATAATGCAAAATAATGCACATTTTTTGTTCTAGATGGCAAATTTGCGTGCTACGCTGCGTTTCTGATAACCCAATAAAACCGTAACATACTGCATTTACATAGTTTTTTGCAAAAAACACAGTTTTTGTGCTAGATAGCACATTAGTGGCCTACTCTGCATTTCTAATATTCCATTAAAACCGTAACATACTGCGTTTACATAGTTGTTTGCAAAAAACACAGTTTTTGTGTTAGATAGCACATTACCGGGCTACGCTGCATTTCTAATATTCCATTAAAACCGTAACATACTGCGTTTACATAGTTGTTTGCAAAAAACACAGTTTTTGTGCTAGATAGCACATTAGCGACCTACGCTGCATTTCTAATATTCCAATAAAACCGTTAACTTCAGCTGTTACATTGTTGGTTGGAAAATTCACAGTTTTTGTGATAGTGAAGTAATTTTATTGAATTGCTCCGTTATACTGTTGTATTCTATTTATGAAACCGGCACTGACTTACTGTAAGTGAACTTAATTATTGACTATTGGCAGTTAAATTTTCACCTGAGAGAAACCATCTGTTAGTTTGGTGGGTGAACGCAAATAATGAGGGGAGCGTCAAATAAGGGACGTGGTCCTGGTCGTGGTGTTGGTGGAGGTCCTGTTGCAGGGAGAGGACATGGTCGACCTGTGCAAACTGCACGCCTAAATGAAACACCTTCCTCAAGTGTGCGTAGAAGACATAGCCTTCAGCGTTATTTAGTTGGCCCGAATGCTGCTTTACGAATGGTGAGGCCAGAACAAGTACAGGCAATAGTAGATTGGGTGGCTGACAGTGCATCCAGTACCTTCACATTGTCTCCCAACCGGTCCACTGCTGAAAGCTCAGAGTTGGCACTTGCAGGCCATGGGCATCTTTATAGCACCTCACCCCCTTACAAATCAGCCAAGCAGTTTGAGCCCAAAGTCATGCGGCAGTCTCTTATGCTTTAAGATGACTCTGCTGACAAGGTTTCCCAGGGCCATGCACCTAGCCCTGCCCAGAAGTGGAAGAGATTGAGTGCACTGATGCCCAACCACCTATGTTTCAGGATGTGGACATGGGAGTACCACCGCAGCACTTATCTGATGATGACGAAACACAGGTGCCAACTGCTGTGGCTTTCTGCAGTGTGCAAACTGACAAGGAGGGCAGGGGTGAAGACTGGGTGGAAGATGATGTGGAGGACGATGAGGTCCTAGACCCAACATGGAGTGACCTGTGCAGTTCGGAGGGAGAGGTGGTGGTCGCACAGAGCCACCAGCACAGCAAAAGAGGGAGCAGGGTGCAAATGCAGAGCGGCCGTCCCCTAGACAGTACACCTGTACCTGCCCACCGCACCCAGGCACCGAGCACAATAGAGCCAGCTCCAAGGAGATTCCTGGCGTTGCAGTTCTTCAGACAATGTGCAAATGACAAGACACGAGTGGTTTGCACACTGTGCAATCAGAGCCTGAAGCGAGCCATAAACGTTCTAAACCTGAAAACATCCTGCATGACCAGGCATCTAAGTGCAAAGCACGAGCTGCAGTGGAGTAAACACCTCCAAAACCAAGAAAGATCTAAGGCTCCTCCAGCTCCCTGTTCTGCTGCAGTCTGGGCCTCTTCCTCCTCCTCTGGAGTGACAGTGGCAACGGCCACCCCGCAAGCAGAGGATGTGGCACCAACACCACCACGTTCAACAAGCAGCACCCCAAAGTCCCATGGCAGTGTTCATCTGTCTATCTTCCAAACAATGGAGCGAAAGAAGAAGTATCCCCCTACCCATCCGCTACCCCTGGCCCTGAATGCCAGCTTTTTAAAATTCCTGGCCTTTGAAATGCTGTCATTCCGTCTGATGGAGACGGAGAGTTTTAAAAACCTTATGGCGTTGGCTGTCCCACAGTATGTCGTTCCCAGCCGCCAATACTTTTCCAGGCGAGCCATCCCTTTTACTGCACAAACAAGTGGAAGACAAAATCAGGTGTGCGCAACACCATTTGTGGCAAGGTCCACATAACTACTGATATGTGGACCAGTATGCACGGGCAGGGGCGTTATATCTCCCTAACAGCACACTGGTAAATTCAGTGGCGGCTGGGCCTGAGGCCGATAGCTGTTTGGAGCATATCCTTCCACCACCGAGGATTGCAGGGCATTTCTCTTTGCCTCCTGTTACCTCCTACTTCTACTCCTCTTCCTCCCCTAACACCTCTTCATCCAGTCAGCGTAACACCTTCACCACCAACTTCAGCACAGCCATGGGAAAATCACAGCAGGCAGTTTTTAAACTCATCTGTTTGGGAGACAAACTCCCACCGAGTAGGAGCTGTGGACAGACATGGAACAACAGACCGATGAGTGGTTGGTGCCACTGAGCCTCAAGCCCAGCATATGTGCTGAATTTGTTGGTGCAGAAATTCCTGAAAAACTACCCCGATATGTAAGAGCTGCTGCAGAAAGTGCGGGTCGCCTGTGCATGCTTTCGGCATTCTCACCCTGCTGCTGCTTGCCTGTCTGCCCGGCAGTGTAACTTCAGACTACCCGCTCACCGCCTCTTATGCGACGTGCCCACAAGGTGGAACTCAACCTTGCACATGCTGGAGAGACTGTGTGAGCAGCAGCAGGCGATAGTGGAGTTTAAGCTGCAGCATGCACGGGTCAGTCGCTCTGCGGAACAGCACCACCTCACCGCCACTGAGTGGGCCTTCATGCGAGACCTGTGTGCCTTGTTGCGCTGTTTCGACTACTCCACCAACATGGCCAGAAAAAATGCTTTGGGCGATGTGACACAGGAGGAAGAGGTATCATTTTCAAGGTGATCAGGCCAGTCATTCACAAGTGGCTCAGAGGGTGGGGTCCTGCACCAACATGGGCCAGGTACACAATTGTCTAGCCAGGGAACAGTTCTCGAGGATGAGGAGGAGGGGGAGGATGAGAAGGAACCGTGTTCACAGCAGGGTTGCACCCAAAGCAGCTCAGGGCCATCACTGCAGCATGGCTGGGGGGATACTGAGGACACAGACGATACACCTCCCACAGAGGACAGCTTGTAGTTGCCTCTGTCCAACTTGGCACACATGAGTGACTACATGCTGCAGTGCCTGCACAACGACCGCCGAGTTTCCCACATTCTAACCAGTGCTGATTACTGGGCGGCCACCCAGCTGGATCGCCGTTACAAGGACAACGTGCCATCCTTAATTCCCTCACTGGAGCGTGATTGGAAGATGCGTGACTACAAGCGCACGCTGGTAGAAGCACTGCTGATGGCATTCCCACCTGACACCGGGGCCTCGGTGGAAACACAAGGCGAAGGCACAGGAGGAGAAAGAGGTCGCCAATGCAGCGGGGATCCGCCAGCACCTCAGAAGGCAGGGTTAGCATGGCCGATATATGGAAAAGCTTTGTCAACACAAGAACCAGCACCACCAGCTGATATGCAACGTCTTAGCAGGAGGCAGCATTTCAGCAACATGGTGGAGCAGTATGTGTGCACATGCCTACACGTACTGACTGATGGGTCTGCCCCATTCAACTTCTGGGTCTCTAAGTTGGGCACATGGCCTGAGCTTGCCCTTTACACCTTAGAGGTGCTGACCTGCCCTGCAGCCAGTGTATTGTATCATCATGTATTTAGCACGGCAGGGGGGGGGGGGGGCCTATCACAGACAAGAGCAGCTGCCTATCCACAGCTAATGTGGACACGCTCACCTTCATTAAAATGAACCAGGCATGGATCCTACAGGACTTGTCCATACCTTGTGCAGAATAAACAGGTTTACTGGCCTCAACCAGCCATTGTTATACTCCATACTCTCTTTGTTTTAGTTTATATATTACACAATGTTTTGCGGTCTATCCAAATTAAATAAAATAAAAAATGTGTGGGCTACCTTCTCCTCCTCCACCGCCGGTTCCACCTACTCCGCTATGTCCGCCAACACCACCATGTCCACAGCCTCCTCAACCTCCTACCCCATATGGACCTCCTCCTCCTAGTTCAAGATTATTATTTTACATTTTTATTTATTTTATTTTAAGTCATTTCCCTATCCAGTTTGCAGGGCACTTGCCATGCTTTTACCCACATTTTGCTGCCTTTTGCAGCCCTCTAGCCCTTTCCATGACTCTTTTAGAGCCATTTTAGTGCTCCAAAGTTCGGGTCCCCATTGACTTTAATGAGGTTCGGGGTCAAGTTCGGGTCCCGGCGAACCCGAACTTCCAGGTGTTCGCTTACCTTTAGTGACAAGTAGCGATGAGCGGCAGGGGCAATATTGAAATTCTCGATTTTTCGTGAATATTTGGGCGAATATTCGTCATAAATTAGCAAATTTAAAAATTTGTGATTATTTTCTTGATTGCGAAAATCAGCAATGTAATATTCGCGTAATGTGCGAGCAATACAGACGTGGGTTACTTTTGCTACATTTTTTAAGCTACTAGAAGATGTCACGATTACTGGGGGGGAAAACTCCACACTGAACACAGGTGGGAAGGGGAAAAGTAACTGAGCCTCGAAACTAGGGAAGGATCAGGTCACCTCCTAAAGAATCATAATCCGGTCCCTAACTGCCTATCAATATGAATAGACCTTGAAGGTAGGAATATTCATATGCTGTATACCTAGGCCCTTATTTCCATATATGGCCCTGAAATAAGTTAAGGACCAGAGACAACCCATTCCTCCCCAGATGAACAAATGGAAGTCTCTGTCTCAGGCCCAGATACAAACAACAAGGAATATAACAAACACAATACAATAAGGAAAGACAAGACTTTGCTTAAAGTAGAAAACTGGTAACTCCAGAAGCACCACAGAGTACAACCGACCAGCTAGTTTGAAGGCAGGAAGAAAATCTATAAACAGTGAGAAGCTGCTACTTAAAGGGAAGGTAAATTACCAACAAGTAACACCTGGAGGAAGTGGTGCGGTATTCAACAAAACACAGACACAATAAGATCCACAAGGAACTTGTCAATTTAACCCACGTGATGAAAGTCTCTCTGATTTCCTGGTACCTGCCACGGGAACGCCCTTGACAGTACCCCCCCCCCCCTTCTATGGGTGACCTCCGGCACCCAGTACCGACCTTATCCAGGTGAGATCTATGAAAGGCATTCACTAAACGATTGGCGTGATTAACGTCGGATGCCGGCACCCAAATCCTCTCCTCCGGTCCATAACCTCTCCAGTGGACAAGATATTGAAGGGATCCATGGAGAGCTTGAGAATCAACTATTTTCACGACCTCAAATTCCAAATTACCATCCACCATGACCGGAGCAGGTGGCAAAGATGGCTGTAAAGGTTCCACATATTTTTTCAACAAAGACCTATGGAACACATTATGAATGTACAGGGCCTGTGGAAGCTCAAGACAAAAAGCTACAGGATTAATAATGTCTGTGATCTTATATGGGCCAATAAACCTTGGACCCAACTTGCAGGAAGGTGCCTTCAACTTAATGTTTCTTGTGGACAGCCACACAGAATCACCCAAAATTAGGTCTGGACCATTCATACGTTTCCTGCCAGCCACAAGTTTATATTTGTTGCCCATATTTTTCAAGTTATTTTGAATTTTTTGCCATATTGATGACAATGATGACGAAAAACATTCTTCCTCAGGGATACCAGAAGTATTAGAACCAAAAATGTGCCAAACTGCGGATGAAACCCATAGGCCCCAAAATAGGCGACACACCAGCAGACTCCTGACTACAATTATTTATGGCAAACTCTGCCAAAGACAAAAAGGAAGACCACTCCTCCTGGTTCTCAGAAACAAAACATCTCAAGTAATTCTCCAGACTCTGATTAGTGCGCTCCATTTGTCCGTTCGACTGAGGATGAAATGCCAAAGAAAAGGACAGTTGAGTTCCCAGACGAGTACAGAACGCGTTCCAGAACCTGGAAACAAACTGAGTGCCGCGATCTGAGACCAAGTCAGAGGGAATGCCATGGAGTATCACAATGTTGTCAACAAATACCTGTGCAAAGGTTTTAGCATTAGGTGGGCCTGGTAATGCAATAAAATGTACCATTTTACTAAAGCGATCAATTACCAACAAAATAACTGTCTTTCCTGAAGAATTAAGTAGATCAGTGATAAAGTCCATGGATACGTGAGTCCATTGCCTGGACGGAATGGGTAATGGAAGTAAAGATCCAGAAGGTCGAGTATGTGTCACTTTGGCCCGTGCACAGGTAGTACAGGCTAACACATAGTCCTTCACCCACTTACTTCACCCCGGCCACCAGAATCTACGAGATATGAGGTTGGCAGTGGACTCCCAGGATGTCCTTTAAGAACCGTACAATGCTGTTCCTCTAAAACTTTGTGACGCAATTCCAGTGGTACAAACAGTGTCCCAGAGAGACACGAGTGCGGTGCGTCTCCCTGAGCCTCTAACACCTTCACCTCAAGGTCAGGGTAAATGGCGGATATCACCACCCCTTTGGACAATATGGGACTCGGGTTTTCAAAATCACCATCTCCAGGGAAACTAAGAGTCAAGGTGTCCGCCTTGACGTTCTTAATCCCAGGAAGATAGGTGACAGTGAAATTGAATCTGGTGAAAAACAGGGCCCACCTGGCTTGTCTTGGGTTCAGTTGTTTTGCCAACTCTGGATAAGCTGGATTTTTGTCATCAGTGAATACCGTGATCGGATGAATCGCCCCTTCCAACCAATGACGCCATTCCTCAAAAGCCAATTTAATGGCCAGCAACTCTCTGTTACCCACATCATAATTTTTCTCAGCGGGGGATAGTTTTTTTTTGAGAAAAATGCACATGGTTGCCATTTACCAGGTGATGGGCCCTGTGACAAAATTGCTCCTACCCCCACCTCAGATGCATCCACTTCCACAATATGCGGTTGTGACACATCTGGCTTCACCAATATGGGAGCAGAAGAAAAGCATTCCTTGATTGCAGAAAAGGCTTGCAATGCTGAATCAAACCGTACAGAGACACCTGTCCCTTTCTTAGTCATGGGTTTTACTATTGTCTAAAAATTCTTAATACATTTTCGGTAATAATTGGTGAACCCTAAAAACCGCATAAGAGCCTTCAAATTTTCGGGTCAATCCCAGTCCAATAAAGCACAGACTTTCTCAGGATCCATTCGAAAACCCGAAGATGACAGCAAGTAGCCCAAAAACTGCACCTCGTGTACCGCATAAACACACTTCTCTAATTTTGAGAACAATTTATTATCCCTTAGGATCTGTAACACCTCACATGATTCTGATGTGTTTCTATGTCTGGAAAATAAATAAGAATGTCATCTATATACATGACTACAAATCTCTCCACCAAGTGATGAAAGATGTCATTCACAAAATGTTGGAAGACCGCCGGGGCATTAGTCAACCCAAAGGGCATGACCAGGCTCTCAGGAGTATTGAAAGCCATCTTCCATTCATCCCCTTCCTTGATCCTAAACAGATTATATGCCCCCCTTAAGGCCAACTTGGAGAACACATTGGCACCAATAATCTGGTTAAACAAATCAGGAATCAAAGGAAGAGGGTAAGGATCACGGATAGTAACTGATTGAGTTCACGAAAATCCAGACATGATCGAAGACCTGCATCCTTTTTTTTTTTTTTTTTTACAAAAAAGAACCCTGCAGCCACTGGAGACTTGGAAGGTCTTATGTGCCCTTTCTTCAAACTCTCGTCAATTTATTCTCTCATGGCCTGCCTTTCAGGTTCAGAAAGATTATATAACCTAGATTTAGGCAATTGAGCCCCGGGAATAAGATTGACAGGGCAATCATATTCCCGCTTGGGAGGTAGATCCTGACATCCACTCTCAGAAAACACATGAGCAAAATCTGATATAAAAGAGGGTACAGCCTTAGTAGTAACCACAGAAAAGGATGTATTGAAACAATTATCAATGCAATAGTCCCCCCCAATCCAGAATCTGCCTAGCTTGCCAATCAATTGTTGGATTATGCTTGGTAAGCCACGGTAAACCAAGAACCATAGGTGAGGGAGACCTTCCAAGACAAAAAATGAAATAACTTCTTGATGAAAGTCACTCACTCTTAATCTGATATCATGCAAAACTTGCGACAAGCACCTCTGAGTAAGAGGGGCAGAATCAATATCAAATACAGGAATGTCTTTCTTTTAATGTACTGGGTGATAACCCATGCATGCGGACAAACTGAGCATCAATCAGGTTCACCCCGGCCCCGCTGTTGATAAATACTTAATTCCCACAGCTTTTGACTCTAGCGCCACCTCGGCAGTCAGGAGAAATCGGGTACCACCAGCAAAGGACAAGTGCACATTGTCTGATTCCCCACTCACACCTCCAACATATACTGATAAAATGTACCCTTTGACCACAGAAAAAACATACTCACTGCTTGCGACTCCTACTTTTGCAAGCAGATCCAGGAGTCGCTCCCCCCAATTGCATGGGTTCCTCCTCAGGTATAAGCTCAGGAGTCTCTTCACCCAAAAAGTCAAGGGAATACGGTACGTTATGTAATAGAACGTCCTGAGAGAGTGGGCCCTTAGATCTCTCTCTCAGGCGTCTATCAATACGTACAGCCAAAGACATAGTGGCTTCCAAAGACTCAGGATTCTCATAAAAGGCCAAATCATCCTTCAGCTTTTTAGATAATCTCTAACAAAACTACACTCAGTATACGTAGCCTACCTCCTAAATTTGGAACAATAAGTCTCCGCCGAACGCTCTCCCTGATGCAGACCGCCTAATTTAGTCTCGGCAAGGGAGGTACAGTCCGGGTCATCATAGATGAGACCTAAAGCTCTGAAAAATGCATCTACTGAACGGAGAGACTGTGATCCGGTCGGCAAAGAAAAAGCCCAAGACTGGGCGTCCCTTTAAGCAACAAAATAATCCCACCCACTCTCTGGCTCTCGTCCCCAGATGAGTGTGGACGCAGTTTAAAGTACAATTTACATGCTTCCATGAACCGAATGAAATTATCACTCCCCCCGAGAATCTATCCGGGAGAGCAATTTTAGATTCAGGACAGATCAGGTAACCACTACTAGGATCAGCCAACAGTGGTCTCTGCATCTGTGAGACGGTCATCCACCTCCAGAGACAGCACCTGTAGCTGTCCGGTCAGTTTAGCAATAACATCCATGGCTGAACTGATACAGACAATAAAATTACGGTTATAATGTCACGATCAGTGTGGGGGGAAAACTCCACACTGAACACAAGAGGGAAGGGGAACAGTAACCGAGCCTGGAAACTAGGGGAGGAACAGGTCACCTCCTAAACAATCCTAATCCGGGCACTAACTACCTATCAATATAAATAGGAGGAATATTGAAGGTAGGAATATTCAAATGCTGTATACCTAGGCCCTTATTTCCCTATATGGCCCTGGAATAAGGTAAGGACCAGAGACAACCCATTCCTCCCCAGATGGACGAATGGAAGTCTCCAGAGATAGTAAAAAAACATCCATCTCCTTTTCCTTAAGGAAAAGGAGCTGGACGTTTTTTTGCTATCTCTGGATTGTTCACCTCGCCACGTCTGGACCAGTATAGTCCGTGTCTCCTTTAAAAAACTGGAGGTGACTGCTGCAGTAAATGAACTGTTTCTTTGAAAGGAAGATTCTGTCTCAGGTCCAGATACAAACAACAGGGAATAAAACAAACACAATACAATATGGAAAGACAAGACTTTTCTTAAAGTTGAAAACTTGCAACTCCAGAAGCACCATAGAGTACAACCGACCAGCTAGTTTGAAGGCAGGAAGAAAATCTATAAACCTCACCTCCAAGAGTGAGAAGCGCCTGTTTTTTTGCTATCTCTGGATTGTTCACCTGGCCACGTCTGGACCAGTATAGTCCGTGTCTCCTTTAAAAAACTGGAGGTGACTGCTGCAGTAAATGAACTGTTTCTTTGAAAGGAAGATTCTGTCTCAGGTCCAGATACAAACAACAGGGAATAAAACAAACACAATACAATATGGAAAGACAAGACTTTTCTTAAAGTTGAAAACTCGCAACTCCAGAAGCACCACAGAGTACAACCGACCAGCTAGTTTGAAGGCAGAAAGAAAATCTATAAACCTCACCTCCAAGAGTGAGAAGGGGCTACTTAAAGGGAAGGTAAATTACCAACAAGCAACACCTGAAGCAAGTGGTGTGATATTCACCAAAACACAGACACAATAAGATCTACAAGGAACTTGTCAATTTAACCCTTGTGATGCCAGTCTCTCTGATTTCCTGGTACCTGCCACGGGAACGTCCATGTCAGAAGTTTCCTGAGATTGGAGAAAATGGTTGGCACAGCAGAACATTACAATAGATTTATATGCAGATAGAGTGCTCCGATATAGTCCCGATTGCGCAAATCGGCAATTAATGATTTATTTTTTCACAATAAGTGCAACTTCACATTTTAGCAGGTCTGATTACATATTAGTGATTGGTGCACTAAGTATTGTTGTGAACTTGCCTGTAGAATGTATGTATGGGCAGCAGAACCAGCTACACTACCAGAATCAGCTACACTATATCACAATCTAACCTACACTGACTATCTCCCACTAACTATCTGTTTTATATATATATATATATATAGAAGCTAACCAACTAACTATCTATCTAATGTAATGTGACACTGACACTGCTGTCTCTCAGAACTGGAAAAAAAAATGCAGAAAATCGCTGCTGGGGAGGTTCTTATCTAGTAAAGTAGTTGGCAACTTTCCTATTGGTTGCTAGGGATGTTGCTAAGCTCAGACAAAGACATTGCAGCCTGCTCATTGGCCCACAAGCAAGAAGCAGGGAAAGATCATGGGTTCAAAGTAAAAAGAAAGATCTAGAATCTATAGCACTATATTCTAAATATTCGTGAATTCTCAAAGTGGCGATATTCGCGATTAAAATTCGTGATTCGAATATTCGGGCCCAACACTAGTGACAAGCACTAGGGGCAGTGTTTAAGAAGCCTTTAATTGTAGAATATTGGATAGGAAGACTGCAGGGACAGGCCAGGGATAGTTCAAGGACTGTAATCTGAAGCTGAGGCATCCATACATGACAGCACAGTTTGCATAAATCCCTGTGTAGGGCACAGAGCTATCTAATTAAACACTGTCTAATTGTTTATTAAATAAACTATTCCATTAGGCCTTGCTTCTCAAATTGAGCTGAATACCCTGTCTTGTTCTACTGTTATTGAGTGCCCACCTTGTTTAATGGATAAACAATTCTATTAGGCCTCAATTTTCAAATTAGGGTGAATAACCTGTATAATTCTTCTGTTATTGGGGTGTCCATCTTTTTTAATAGATACAAATTTTATTAGGCCTTGATTCTCAAACTGGGGTGAATAACCTGTCTTGTTCTACTGTTATTGGGGTGTCTATTAGTGTTGAGCGAACAGTTCGAGCATAGTTCGGGTTCGTACAGAATTTTGGGGTGTTCGTGACATGGACCCGAACCCGAACATTGAAATTTGAATGTTGAAATTTAATTGCCAAAAAGCAATCCCCTAAATCTGGTGTTCTAGCTGTGGCTAGCTAAGTGTAATACTGTAAGCCAAAATATATATATTTTTTTCTGGGCTGAAAATTAATTGCCAAAAAGCAATCCCCTGAATCTGGTGTTCCAGCTGTGGCTAGCCAAGTGTAATACTGTCTGCTGTCTGGCAAAGAATATATATTTTTTTCTGGGGTGAAATTTAATTGCACAAATAGCAATTCCCAGAATCTGAAGTTCCAGCGGTGACTGGATAATTTCCCTAGTGTACGTCAAAGGATAGATTTTGTTCTGTGATGAAATACAGTTCCAAAATTAAAAACACAGTAAATCTGGTGTTCCAGTTGTTGCAGGCCTATTTTATAACTGTCCGTAAAAGGGTATATTTCAGTCTGTGGTGAAATGTAATTGCTAAAATAGCAATTCCATAAATCTAGTGTTCCAGTTGTTGCAGGCCTTGTTTAAATCTGTCCGTAAAAGGGTATATTTCATTTTGTGGTGAAATGTAATAGCTGAAATCGCAATTCCATAAATCTAGTGTTCCAGCAGTTGCAGGCCTATTTGAAATCTGTCCGTCAAAGGGTATATTTCTGTCTGTGGTGAAATTTAATTGCTAAAAAAGCAATTCCATAATTCTAGTGTTCCAGCAGTTGCAGGCCTATTTAAAATCTGTCCGTAATAGGGTATATTTCTTTTTATGGTAAAATTTAATTGCTAAAATAGCAATTCCATAAATGTAGTGTTCCAGCAGTTGCAGGCCTATTTGAAATCTGTCCGTAAAAGGGTATTATTATTTTTATGGTGAAATTTAATAGCTGAAATCGCAATTCCATAAATCTAGTGTTCCAGCAGTTGCAGGCCTATTTGAAATCTGTCCGTCAAAGGGTATATTTCTGTCTGTGGTGAAATTTAATTGCTAAAATAGCAATTCCATAATTCTAGTGTTCCAGCAGTTGCAGGCCTATTTAAAATCTGTCCGTAAAAGGGTATATTTCTTTTTATGGTAAAATTTAATTGCTAAAATAGCAATTCCAGAAATCTAGTGTTCCAGCAGTTGCAGATCTATTTGAAATCAGTCCGTAAAAGGGTATATTTCTTTCTGTGTTGAAATTCTATTGCAAACATTGCAATTCCCTAAATCTGGTGTTCCAGCAGTTGTAGGCCTATTTTAAATCTGTCCGTAAAAGGGTATATTTCTGTCTGTGGTGAAATTTTATTGCTAAAATAGCAAGTCCATAAATCTAGTGTTCCAGTTGTTGCAGGCCTTGTTTAAATCTGTCCGTAAAAGGGTATATTTCTTTATGTGGTGAAATTTAATAGCTGAAATAGCAATTCCATAAATCTAGTGTTCCAGCAGTTGCAGGCCTATTTGAAATCTGTCCGTAAAAGGGTATTTTTCTGTCTGTGGTGAAATTTAATTGCTAAACTAGCAATTCCATAATTCTAGTGTTCCAGCAGATGCAGGCCTATTTGAAATCTGTCTGTAAAAGGATACCTTTCATCCAGGGCCTAAATACTAGGCCTACAATTGATATTCCCCAAAATCAGTGGTTACTGCTGTGGCTGGATTAGTGTAATACGGTACATAAATAACTAGGCAGATAGTGTTAGGTGCCTTTAAAAAAAAGGCCTGAATTTGACATCTTCATATTGGGACAAATATAATTTTTCTTACTGTGGTGCTTGGTGAACCGCAACAATGAGGAAAACATCTAGTAAGGGACGCGGACGCGGTCGTGGTGGTGTCATTGGACCCTCTGGTGCTGGGAGAGGACGTGGCCGTTCTGCTACAGCCACACAAAGTAGTGAACCAACTACCGCAGGTCCCAGTACCCGCCAGAATTTACAGCGATATTTGGTGGGGCCCAATGCGGTTCTAAGGATGGTAAGGCCTGAGCAGGTACAGGCATTAGTCGATTGGGTGGCCGACGGTGCATCCAGCACTTTCACAACATTATCTCCCACCTTGTCTTCTGGAGAAAGCACCCAGATGGCGCCCGAAAACCAAGCCCATCAGTCTGTCACATCACCCCCATGCATATCAGGGAAACTGTCTGAGCCTCAAGTTATGCAGCAGTCTCTTATGCTGTTTGAAGAGTCTGCTGGCAGGGTTTACCAAGGGCATCCACCTAGCCCTTCCCCAGCGGTGGAAGACATAGCATGCACTGACGCACAACCACTGATGTTTCCTGATGATGAGGACATGGGAATACCACCTCATCAGAGTCAGCAAGAAACACAGGTGCCAACTGCCGCGTCTTACTGCAGTGTGCAGACTGATCAGGAGGAGGTCAGGGAGGAAGACTGGGTGGAAGACGATGCAGAGGACGATGAGGTCCTAGACCCCACATGGAATGAAGGTCGTGCCGCTGACTTTCATAGTTCAGAGGAAGAGGCAGTGGTGAGACCGAGCCAACAGCGTAGCAAAAGAGGGAGGAGGGGGCAAAAGCAGAACAGCCGCCACCAAGAGAGTTTGCTTGCTACTGGCCAGCGCCACCAGGGACCCAGCACCCCAAAGGCAGCTTCAAGGAGTTCCCTGGCATGGCACTTCTTCAAACAATGTGCTGACGACAAGACCTGAGTGGTTTGCACGCTGTGCCATCAGAGCCTGAAGCGAGGCACTAACATTCTAAACCTTAGCACAACCTGCATGACCAGGCATCTACATGTAAAGCATGAACTGCAGTGGAGTAAACACCCTAAAAACAAGGAACTCACACAGGCTCCCCCTGCTCCCTCTTCTGCTGCTGCCTCGGCCTCTTCCTCTGCCTCGTGAGGAATATTGCCAACTGCCGCCCACCAAACAAAAGATGTGCCACCGACACCACCACCTGCTTCAACAAGCATCTCCACCATGTCACACGGCAGCATTCAGCTCTCTATCTCACAAACCTTGGAGAGAAAGTGTAAATTCCCACCGAGCCCTGGGCCTGAATGCCAGCATTCATAAACTACTGGCCTTTGAAATGCTGTCATTCAGGCTGGTCGCCCTCGGGCAGTGACTGCGTCTGCCCCATGGATTTAACACTTAGAACCAAGACAGTAACAGGCACCTCATTCTTCTGTCTTTCACAGGAGACGGGTCTGGCTCAAAGGCACTTCAACACCCCGAATTCTACCTTCTTCTCACTCCCAAGCAGGCTCACCCCTGCACAGACTATTAACTGTTTCTTCCCTGGCTACCTCGTCTGGTCAGCCAGTCCAGGACCAACTGGTCCTTCCGGGACTCCCAGGGGTTACTACCTCTGATCCTGCTGTGGTGCTGGCACAGAAAGGTTTGAAATCCCCTTGCTTTTTGTACCGCCGGCGCTACCAGGAGTTACTCCCTGTGCTTTGAAGGCACCTAACCCCTGGATCAAGCTGAAGCCCCCAATCCGGAGCACCAGGGCTACACCCTCTGTCTTGACCGACATACAGGTTCAAGCAGCCCCTATTCCAACTCCGCTCCTCCTGCTGTGGGGAAACACTTGCTCTGCTTTGCTTTTAACTGTGGAGGTGCCTGACATGAACTACACACAGAAAAAACACAAAACCACAGTAGGGCAAACTCAAACTTTCCTTCTAAAAGGGTCTAAGGCCACACAGGATTTACTGTCAACTGAAGTTGCTACCCACAATGCAATGCAACACCAATAGCAGAACAGATTTCCACAGCAGAGTGGAGCGCAGCAAGAGGCAGATGAGATAAACCAGATTTTCTCACCTGATTATGAGTCTGCAGGCCTCCTCCTCAAGCGCAGTCCACCATGCTCTGAGAACACCCAACTTTCGGCTATCGCTGACGCTCCTTCTCCTGTGGCCCCATGTCTTAGGCGCCAATTGTTAAAGATGCCCTCAACCAGGGCTGAGTATGTTTGCTCTACTGCTCCAAATTAAGTGTAATCCAATGGTTTTACGTGCACGGAGAAAATGTCAATGACACGCACTCGGGGGTCAATGCAAATTCTAATTTATTACAGGAAGTGCAGCAGTTTACATCAGAGAGGCATTCCCTCTGAGGCATGTGGCATTGTTACATTGGCTAAAATATGAAAATATGAAAAGAGATAACACTTGACATCTACGCTTTGTGCATTGTTTTATTAACTATGGTATGTAAACATCTAGCTACAGCGGCCATTTTGCAATGGAGTCAGCAGAGAAGCACATATAACATAGCAAGGAGGCGTGGTTTCCTTCGTAGGATGGAACCTTCGTTCTCTGGAGGAGACAAGATGTTGTCTGAAAGCTTAAGTACATGGGAGCTTTCTTAGATTAATCGAAGAATGATTTCCACATCTCTATCAGACACAGATAGCTTCAAACAGCTGATAGCCATGGCTGTCCCACAGTATGTTGTTCCCAGCCGCCACTACTTCTCCAAGACAGCCGTGTGCACTGCGCAACGCCATCTGTGGCAAGGTCCACCTAACCACAGATACGTGGACCAGTAAGCACAGCCAGGGACGCTATATATCCCTAACTGCACACTGGGTAAATGTAGTGGCAGCTGGGCCCCAGGCAGAGAGTTCCTTGGCGCACGTCCTCCCGCCGCCAAGGATCGCAGGGCATCATTCTTTGCCTCCTGTAGCCTCCTCCTCCTACTCAGCTTCCTCCTCCTCTGCTTCCACCAGCTCATCCAGTCAGCCACACACCTTCCCCACCAACTTCAGCACAGCCTGGGGTAAACGTCAGCAGGCCATTCTGAAACTCATATGTTTGGAGGACAGGCCCCACACCGCGCAGGAGTTGTGGTGGGGTATTGAACAACAGACCGACGAGTGGTTTCTGCCGGTGGACCTCAAGCCCGGCATGGTGGTGTGCGATAATGGACGAAATCTCGCCGCAGCTCTGGGACTAGCCGGTTTGACGCACATCCCTTGCCTGGCGCATGTGCTGAATTTGGTGGTGCAGAAGTTCATTCACAACTACCCCGACATGTCAGAGCTGCTGCATAAAGTGAGGGCCGTCTGTGCGCGCTTCCGGCGTTCACATCCTGCCGCTGCTCGCCTGTCTGCGCTACAGCGGAACGTCGGCCTCCCCCCTCACCGCCTCATATGCGACGTGCCCACCAGGTGGAACTCCACCTTGCACATGCTGGAGAGACTGTGCGAGCAGTAGCAGGCCATAGTGGAGTTTCAGCTGCAGCACGCACGCGTCAGTCGCACTGCGGAACAGCACCACTTCACCACCAATGATTTGGTCTCCATGCGAGACCTGTGTGCCCTGTTGCGCTGTTTCGAGTACTCCACCAACATGGCCAGTGGCGATGACACCGTTATCAGCTTTACAATACCACTTCTATGTCTCCTTGAGAAAACGCTTAGGTTGATGGAAGAGGAGGTGGCCCAGGAGGAGGAGGAGGATGAGGGGTCATTTTTAGCACTTTCAGGCCAGTCTGTTAGAAGTGGCTCAGAGGGAGGTTTTTTTCAACAGCAGAGGCCAGGTATAAATGTGGCCAGCCAGGGCCCACTACTAGAGGACGAGGAGGATGAGGAGGAGGTGAAGGAGGATGAAGCAGGTTCACAGCGGGGTGGCACCCGACACAGCTCAGGCCAATTACTGGTGCGTGGCTGGGCGGATACGGAGGACGATGACGATATGCCTCCCACAGAGGACAGCTTGTGCTTACCTCTGGGGAGCCTGGCACACATGAGTGACTACATGCTGCAGTGCCTGCACAACGACAGCAGAGTTGCCCACATTTTAACGTGTGTGGACTATTGGGTTGCCACCCTGCTGGATCCCCGGTACAAAGGCAATGTGCCCACCTTACTTCCTGCATTGGAGCGTGATAGGAAGATGCGCGAGTACAAGCGCACGCTGGTAGACGCGCTCCTGAGAGCATTCCCAAATGTTACAGGGGAACAGGTGGAAGCCCATGGCGAAGGCAGAGGAGGAGCAAGAGGTCAGCATGCAGTTGTGTCACTGCCAGCTCCTTTGAGGGCAGGGTTAGTATGGCAGAAATAGTATGGTTGAACAGTACGTCTGCACACCCCTCCACGTACTGACTTATAGTTCGGCCCCATTCAACTTCTGGGTCTCCAAATTGTACACGTGGCCATAGTTAGCATTTTATGCCTTGGAGGTGCTGGCCTGCCCGGCGGCCAGCGTTTTGTCTGAACGTGTATTCAGCACGGCAGGGGGCGTCATTACTGACCAACACAGCCGCCTGTCCACAGCCAACGTTGACAAGCTGACGTTCATAAAAATGAACCAGACATGGATCCCACAGGACCTGTCCCTCCCTTGTGCAATATAGACATTTAAAACTGCCTCCCCCTCAACCATGTATTCTTTTACTCTGGGGCACTTCTTTATTGAATCCTCATTTTTTTAACTTTACCATGATCTTGCGGTGCAACGCAAAGTTGAATGAACCTTTCCTCAATCTGGGTGCCGGGGCCTAAATAACTAAAAGTGGCCTGTTACAATGGTGGGTGACAAGAAGCCTGAACCTCTGCCTTTCGACCTCTCTCCTCTGTCTGGGTGACGTGGGCTAAATATCTGGAATTGGCCTTTTCCATTGGTGGGTGACATGACGCCTGATTCTCTGCTATGGGACCTCTCTCCTCTGTCTGGGTGCTGGGGCCTAAATAACTGATAGTGGCCTTCTCCAGTGGTGGGTGATATGACGCCTGATTCTCTGCTGTGGGACCTCTCTCCTCTGTCTGGGTGCTGGGGCCTAAATAACTGAAATTGGCCTTCTCCAGTGGTGGGTGATATGAAGCCTGTTTCTCTGCTGTGGGACCTCTCTCCTCTGTCTGGGTGCTGGGGCCTAAATAACTGAAATTGGCCTTCTCCAGTGGCGGGTGATATGACACCTTATTCCTTGCTCTGGGACCTCTCTCCTCTGTCTGGGTGCTGCGGCCTAAATAACTGAAAGTGGCCTTCTCCAGTGGTGGGTGACATAACACCTGATTCTCTGCTGTGGGACCTCTCTCCTCTGTCTGGGTGCTGTGGCCGAAATAACAGAAAGTGACCTTCTCCATTGGTGTGCTACTTGAAGCCTTATTCTCTGCTATGGGACCTCTCTTCTCTGTCTGGGTGCTGGGGCCTGATTAAGTAAAAGTAGCCTTCTCCATTGGTGGGTGACTTGAAGCCTGATTTTATGCTATGGGACCTCTCTCCTCTGGGTGCTGGGGCCGAAATAACAGAAAGTGACCTTCATTGGTGGGTGACTTGAAGCCTGGTTCTCTACTATAGGACCTCTCTCCAATTGATATTGCTTAATTTTTATTTATTTTATTTTAATTATTTTCCCTATCCATATTTGTTTGGGCATTTACCAACATTTTCCTGCCTTTTGCAGCCCTCTAGCCCTTTCCCGGACTATTTTACAGCCTTTTTAGTGCCCAAAAGTTCGGGTCCCCATTGACTTCAATGGGGTTCGGGTTCGGGATGAAGTTCGGGTCGAGTTCGGATCTCGAACCCGAACATTTTCGGGAAGTTCGGCCGAACTTCTCGAACCCGAACATCCAGGTGTTCGCTCAACTCTAGTGTCTAGATCAACATTGAATAACTTATTTTACATATATAGTTAGTGTTTTTGTACAGTATGTCTAACAGACAGTTGCCAGGGTGCTCCAAAGGAATGAGCAGTGGCAAAATTGTTGCTGTAGCCGGCACAAGTAGCAGCAGCAGAAAATGGGGGGTTGTAGCAGCAGCCGCAGCAACAGGCCAGAGCTGCCAGTGTCATCCATCAGTCGTGTTTTGACCATCCCACTATCCTTGGATGGTTGACTCAGTATTCAACATCATCTTAACTGACATCAGACACACACAGCCAGGAGTTGGTGGGTTTCTCTGATACCATACTTAGTTGGCATGGCCCAGGAAAAATCTATGACTGGTGAGGGGCACTCCGTAAAATGTGTGACACAGTGAACCCCATAAAAATTTCCATAAAAAGCATTGAGAGTATTGTGTCTTGTTGACCTCCTGAAAATGGAATAAACAGTGATAAAAAAAAATATGCATCCCAAAACTCAAATGTGACCACAGCATCTGAGTGGTCAGGATGCAGGAACCACACGCTCCAACGTCCGTAACAGTGTTCTTCGGCTGAGATCGGGGAACCTGTTACATTTTAGTAATAGCCCAAAGCCTCAAGCAGGCTTTAGTGGCTACTACTAAGATATACCAATACAGGACATCAGGTGGCAGCACTCTATATTGTAAATTGAGTATTCTATAATGGCTATATTGCCATCACAGAACACAATGGGCAATCTAATTATTGCCAATTATAGACACCCAAGCTGACTTTGAAAAAAGGTTAAAAAAAGTAACAACTATTTTTAAAAAATATAAAAAACAACAAAATATGAAAGTTTCCTCAAAATAAAAATATTTAACCAATAAAAAATGCACATCATGGGGCATCACCATGTGTGAAAACACCTGCACTATTGAAATATGACAATATTTATCTCATATGGAAAATGGAGTAATGGAGAGAAAAAATGGTCAATTCATCAGTTTTTGGCACTTAACCTCTCCCCATAAAAATTAAAAGTTAGCACATAAGTCATACATAGTTCAAAATGGTATCACTAAAAAGTACAGATCATCCCACAAAAAAAGAATCCTCATAAAGCTGTGAACACATATCTACATGAAAGTTATAGGGGTCAGAATATGGTGATAAAAAATAAACTGTTTTTATTTTATTTATTTATTTTTTTTCAGCATTAAAAGCCACAGCCGACTTCAGATTGAAGTTTTAAAATGGTTTTCAAGTTTAAAAATCAAAGTTTGAGGATATTCACCAAAGTCTCGCAAAATTTCAGAGATAACATATTTCACCCCGTCAGAGGCCATATATTTGAATACTGTATGGAGAGGGAAGTTTTGACTGAAGCTACTTTGGATCTATCAATGTGGTATCATTGTAATCGTAAGCCCTCATAAGGCTGTATAAACAGAAAAATGAAAAAAGTTATGGATCTGGGAAGGCAGGGAGTGAAAAACAAAACTGCAAAATGTAAAATTCGCAAGGTCTTCTAAGGGTTAATGGGTTTCATTTGTAGATTTGACATCACTAACCCTCAGTTCACACTTGCGCATTTTACAGCGCGTTCGAACGTGCTGTAAAACGCATAACCGATGCAAACCAATGCTTCCCTATGGGACTGGTTCACATTTTCGCGTTTTACAGCGCGTTCGAACGCGCTGAAAAACGCCCGATGCATAAACAAGTACTTGAGCTTTTTTTGTGGCGTTTGTCGCGTGTTTTGGCCCATAGACTTCAATGGGAACGCGCAACGCTTGTATTTTGCGCGTTTTTGACACTGAAAACGCGCGTTCGAACGCGCGTTTATGAATTTGCAACATACTGGAAAGGCCAAACTTCATATAGACAGGGATATTTGGTCATTGGACAACACTGCAGTCAATCACACAAACGCACGTAAAATGCGCGTTTACTATTGCCAAAAACGCGCACAAAAACGCACGTAAAACGCGCGACAAAAACCGCGCGGAAAACGCACGTCTCAGAAACGTTCAGGTCTGAACCCAGCGTAGTAGATGGTTAACAAAAAAAAAAAAAAGCTCATCTGTAGAGTTGAGCGAACTTCTGTTTTAAGTTCGTTTTCCAAAGTTCGGGTTCGGGTTATCCAAGCATCCCGTTATGGATTCCGCTACCACGGACCATAACGGCATTTGGAACATGAGGTGAAGGACCTGGGGTGACGTCACCGTCATGTGATCAGTGCAGGGGGCATGGCTCAGTACTGGATTGGATAAGAGGTCGTAGGCTACCACCTCTTATCTAATCCAGTACTGAGCCAAGCCCCTTGCACTGATCACATGACACGACGTCACCCCAGGTCCTCCGTGTTGTCCAAGGTTCGGGTTAATTGAAGAATCCCCTTATGGATTCCAAATGCCGTTATGGTCCGTGGTAGCGGAATCCATAACGGGATGCTTGGATAACCCGAACCCGAACTTTGGAAAACAAACTTAAAACAGAAGTTCGCTCAACTCTACTCATCTGTTATGCTGAAGCAATATTTTATGTACTGACTCTGTGAAACATAAACTATTAACTCGTGCTGACAGCTCCACTTTACACATGTCATATTACATTTTGTTCTTGTTTTTGGTGCCGCTCAATGAAACACAGCTAATAGTGTTGAGCGAAGTTCTTGAAAATTTGAATTAGCTTATTTTCCGAATTTTACCCAAAAATTTGCTTTGTGACAAATTACTTAAAGGGGGTGCGTCACTTCAGCAAATTATGTAGAGAAAGTTAATAAAAGGCACTTACTAATGTATTGTGATTGTCCATATTGCTTCCTTTGTTGTCTGGATTCATTTTTACATCTTATACACTGCTTCTTTCCATGCTTATGACCACCCTGCAATCCATTAGCGATAGCTGTGCTTGCACACTATAGGAAAAAGCACCAGTCTATGTGAGAACCCACGGTCGCAGCCAGAAGAGAGACTGGCATTTTTTCCTATAGAGTGCAAGCACGGCCACCGATGATGGATTGCAGGGTGGTTGTAACCATGGAAATGAACAGTGAATAATGTGATGGAAAAATGAATCCAGCCAGCAAAGGAAGCAATATAGACAATCACAATACATTAATAAGTGTCTTGTATTAAATTTCTCTACATAATAATGCTATTTGCTAAAGTGACAAGACCCCTTTAATATTAATGTCAAGTGCCACAATCAGCTATAAATGCGGTATCTGAGGGGTACAATGATGGGGAGAGGGGCAATCGATATTCCCGGTCAATGCACCCACTACTTACAAAGAAATGCGCTTAGTAACAAACTAATTGTTAAGTGCCTTGTATTAACTTTCTACAGTGCCTTGCAAAAGTATTCACCACCCTTGCCTTTTTTGTTTTTTGTTGCCTCACAACCTGGAATTAACATGGATTGCTTGAGGATTTGCATCATTTAATTTACAGAACATGCCCACAACTTTGAAGATATATATATTTTTTTATTGTGAAGCAAAAAACAAATAGGACAAAATAACAGAAACAGTCAATGTGCACAACTATTCACCCCCCCTCCCCCCCTAAAGTCAATACTTTGTAGAGCCACCATTTGCGGCAACCACAGCTCCAAGTCGCTTTGGATAAGTCTATATGAGCTTGCCACATCTTACCACTGGAATTTTTGCCTATTCCTCTTTGCAAAACTGCTCCAGCTCCTTCAAATTGGATGGTTTGTGCTTGTGAACAGCAATCTTTAAGTCTGACCACAGATTTTCTATTGATATCTGGGCTTTGACTAGGCCATTTCAACATATTTACATGTTTCCCCTTAAACCACTCAAGTGTTGCTTTAGCAGTGTGTTTGGGGTAATTGTCCTGATGGAAGGTGAACCTCCGTCCTAGCCTCTAATCTTTCACAGAATGGTACAGGTTTTGCTCAGGAATATCCCTGTATTTAGCACCATCCATCTTTCCCTCAACTCTGACCAGTTTTCCAGTCCTGGCTGCTGAAAAACATCTTCTGGATGGTCTTCTTTGAGTGATGTGATGTGTTGGGTTTGCGTCAGACATAGCGTTTTCTTTGATAGCCCAAAAGTTCAATTTTAGTCTCACCAGACCAGAGCTCCTTCCTCCATACATTTTGGGAGTCTCCCACAAGCCTTTTTGCAAACTCACAACATGCCTTTTTGTTTTTAGCTGAAAGTGTTAGCTTTCTTCTGGTCGCTCTGCCATAAAGTCCAACCCTATGAACATATAGCTTATTGTCGTCCTATGTACAGATACTCCAGACTCTGCTGTGGAACTTTGCAGCTCCTCCAGGGTTACCTTAGGTCTCAGTGCTGCCTCTCTGATTAATAACCTCCTTGCCCGGTCTTTGTTATTTGGTGGGCGGCCGGTAGGTTTGCTGTTGTGCCATGTTCTTTCCATTTGGTTATAATAGATTTGATGGGATCATCAACGATTTAGATACTGTTTTATAACCTAACCCTGACTTATACTTCTCAACAACATTATCTCTTTCTTGTTTGGAGAGTTCCTTGGTCTTCATTGCAGTGTTTGGTTAGTGATGCCTCTTGCTTAGGTGTTGCAGCCTCTGGGGCCTTTCAAAAAAGGTGTGTATATGTAATGACAGATCATGTGACACTAAGATTGCACACAGGTGGACATCATTTCATTAATTATGTGACTTCTGAAGGTAATTGATTGCCCCAGGGGTTTTTATGGGCTTCCTAACAAAGGGGGTAAATACATACGCAAATGACAATTTATATTTTCTATTTATAAACAATAGTTTTATTTATATATATTTCTCATTTCACTTCACCAACTTAGATTATTGTGTTCTGTTCCATCACATAAAATTCAGATTAACAAAACATTGAATTTAAGGCTGTAATTTAACAAAACATGAAAAAAGTCAAGGCACTGTATGCATGATAACTGCCACTTGCTGAAGTGACTCGACCCCTTTAAGGTCTAAATTAAAAAAAGTCATACTTACCTCATCCATTTGATCACGGAGATCCCGCCACTGCCATTTTGATTGAAGATCCAGTGCAAAATCTTTTGCGGCACTTGATGACGGCATCACGTAGTTAGGCGTGGTGACGTCATACATCACTGCTACTAGATTTGCAGCTGAATCTTCAATCAAGATGGCAGCAGCAGGCTCTTCACGCTGAAACAGATGAGGCAAGTATAATTTTGTTTACCCAATTTCAGGGTAAATCGATTAATTACCAGGAAACACAAGGAAATTTGGCTTCCCAGCGAATCAAATTTTCCCTGAAATTCTAATGAAAGTCCACTTCGGATACTTTGATTCTCTAAACATTAACAGCTAACTGCTCCTTCTGAACCCTGATTACTGTACATCTTATCTGACCACCTTTATGACAGCATGGATGTAGAAAGAATGAACTATACTGTACCTCATTACTTTTTGAATGCTGCTCATAGTGACTTTCATTAAGTAAGAAAAATGTTACACTAAAGTGTAAAATAATGGAAGTCACTCAGGCAGAACATGCTCAGCTCGTGATTGTGATATAGAAAATCTAACCCTATTAACCTTTAATTATGATGGAGAGAGACCTCATGGATCCAGTCTCTATATTCATAAGGTCAACATGTCTGACACCCTGTGGGTTATTATAGGACACTAGGTTGTTATACTTTTAATGAGTTCTTCACTTTAACTTTCTAGTTGGGTAAAAGAAAAAAAAATCTTCTTAAAAGATAAATGATTCTGAGTAAATGCTCAGTGTGATTACTTATGCAGTAATGTACTTGTGCTATAACTTAGTCATGCCCTGTCCTTTTCATTTTATTTACAAAAAGGAGACAATGCACTTTATTATGCAAGGAGAAAGCAACAAAAATTAATCTGATATACCGACCCTGACATATATAATGAAGGGTGTTCTTGGCTGGCCTTGGACTTGATGTCAGTGGTGAGAGTTTGTACATTAACTTTTTATAGATGTGCAGCAACAAGGTGTGTGAAAACAATTATTTATCTCTGTTAGAGAGTGGCACATATACCAGATAAATATTTAACCTCCATGGAAGAGAGGTCCCAAGAAACATAATTAGTTTGATCAGCCAAAATGGCTTCACTGCCTTCTCTGTATTGACATAATATACTATTACAGGGCTAAATATACAGAATGTTAGACACTTTAACTTTTAATGGATAGTGGCAGACAAATGAGTTGATAACTAGGACATGTTGAATGCATTTTTTTCACTTTGTATGGTTTCATTGTTGTTAGGTTACATATATTCTGGTCCAAACAGATAGTAAAATGACATATCACATGTGATATATATTTTTTCACTAAGTCACAGCAGGGACAACATGGTTTCTGTCTTTCTTACGATTGTTGAGTATAGCTCAAAAAACTTCAATGATCTTAAATTTATTGTTGTAGCAAACTGATTGAGCACAAGTAACCTTTCCAGAAAACCTTCACTTACTGCCAGATTTGACACTTGCTACCCCATTCAACAAAAAAGAATTGTCGCGCGGAACCATATTATTGATATTAGTTTTCCTGTTTTTTTGCAGTAGTGATGGTACTGCTGCGGTACCGCAGCATCAGCTATAAGTTCACAGAGGATAAAAGCACCAGTGTAATATACTTTTCAAGTACCCATTCAACAAGAGTTGGCAAACTTGCCCTGAAACACTCCAATCACTATGTGGATACTGCCTACAGTGGAATAGCCACCATGATGAGCGGCCCAGGAAGATCCTAACTAGATAACCCTGAACGATCCCTGCAGTTGGAATGGAATCTGACATGCGTTCACTGGGTAGCAAATGGAGAGTACAGGTCGAGTAGTTGTACTAGTTGGGGTTAGACCCAAAAATTGTCAAACATCAAAGTCAAAGCAATATCCAATAGCAGTATCTGGAATAAAAACTAAAATAGACAAAATGTACTGAGAATGGTCACCAAACAATGGCTGGCACCGAGAAGGCAAAGAGAAGTTAGGTAAACAAGCTGCGTCAGAAACACAAGAATGCTCACCGTATGAACAAATAAATTAAAAGATATCGGCCAGGTAGCCTGCGCAATAACTGGCAAACAGCAGTCCGAGAGCAAGATTTAAATAGAGCACAGACCTCAATGACTGGCTATCAAACCAAACCTTCTTCTGCTTCTCTGCTCCCAAATAGGAGAACTCATCAGGGTAAACCCTTTCAAACCTATTTACCTGACTTCTGGAGCAGAGATTGTTAAAATTGTTCAGTAGTTCGCTATTATAAATGATGAGAGACGCATGGGACATGACAACTGATAGAAAACAAACCCAACTTAGTCTGGTTTTACAATCATAACTCGTTCCAGCTTAGTGTGAAGGGGGAGGGGGACCTAGATGGAAGAGAGTATGGCCCCTCACAGAGTGAGTATTCAGCAGCAGCTTCCGTCCTGAACTCCCAGCACTGACTTGTTGCATACTATTATATTGATTTATAATGCTATGTAACCCTTACAGTTCTGGAATGTATTGGATAACACTAACATAATGCTATCAGTCTTATCCAATACATTCCAGACCTCTAAGTATTACATAGCATCATAAATCAATATAATGCTATGCAAGCTGGTCAGTGCTGGGAGTTTAGGAAGGGAGCTGCTGTATACTCATGCTGCAAGTCTGGAGCATGGAACTCTTTCATCTGAAAGGGATTATGATTTCAGGATGAGATTTCACAAGAAACCAAAGGATCTACAAATAATCTGTAGGAATAAAGCAATAGGAAATGTTTATTGAAGATATATAGAAAAATTGCTTCATTCATTTTACATACATTCATTGCCAAGCTGGACATAGACTTTGAAAAAGTTGAATGATGGATTAAATTTTCATACATGAGGCAGAACTTTTTTTTTTTTTTTAACCGCTTGCCGACCGCTGAACGCACGGATGCGTCCAGGCGGCGGCAAGTTTGTTCCTCCTGGACGCATCCGTACGTCATCTCGCGAGAGGCGAGATCTGCTGTGAACGCGCACACGCGCGCGCGTTCACAGCAGAGCACGGCTCTGCAGTTATACTACAGCCTGCCAGCGATGATCAATCGCTGGCAGGCTGTAAATGTAAAATAAATTAGATCAAAGAGGTATATCAGACGCTGTTTTGTTAACAGCGTCTGATATACCTGCTACCTGGTCCTCTGGTGGTCCCATTTACTGGGATCGACCACCAGAGGACCAGGTAACTCTGTAAAGTTGCACCAAACACTACACTAACCCCCCACCCACCCCCCCACCCTCACTTTATAACCACTATTAACCCCTTGTTAACCCCTGATCACCCCATATAGACTCCTTGATCACCCCCTGTCACTGATCACCCCCCTGTAAGGCTCTATTCACATGTCCATATGTGTTTTGCGTATCCGCGGATCCACGGATCCGCGGCGCGGATCCACAAAACACGGACACCGTCAATGTGCTTTCCGCATTTTGCAGATCCGCACATTGCCAGAACTATATAGAAAATGATTTTTCTTGTCCGCAATTGCGGACAAGAAAACGGCATGTTCTATATTTTTGCGGAACGGAAATGCAGACCCGTAAGTGCGGATCCGCAATTCCGGATCCGAGCGGGACAAAGTCTGTCCCCATAGAAATGAATGGGTCCGCAATTCCGTTCCGCAAACAGAATTTCGGACGTGTGAATGGGGCATAAGGGTCCCTTATCACCGCCAGTTAGCTAGCTACTTGTTAGGTAGTTAGCGCCCAGCCCACCGCACCGCAGTCACTGATTTTGGCAGAGATTTTTTCATCCACATTGATCGATGCGAATGAAGAAATCTGTGCCGTTCATTTTCTTCTTTTTTCAGCCCAGAGGCTGAACGGAAAAAAAAAATCTCATTACCTGTATGCTCAATATAAGGAGAATCGCAGAAACTCCTAATGCTGGCCATACGTGTAATGATTGCGGAGACCCTCAAATGCCAGGGCAGTACAAAAACCTCACATGTGACCCCATTTTAGAAAGAAGACACCCCAAGGTATTCCGTGAGGGGTATGGTGAGTTCATGTAAAATTTTATTTTTTGTCACAAGTTAGTGGAATATGAGACTTTGTTAAAAAAATATATATATATATAAATTTCCGCTAACTTGTGCCAAATTATTTTTTTTTCTGTGAACTCGCCATGCCCCTCACGGAATACCTTGGGGTGTCTTCTTTCCAAAATGGGGTCAATTGTGGGGTATTTATACTGCCCTGGCATTTTAGGGGTCCTAAAGCGTGAGAATCCAAATGCGTAAAAATGGCCTGTGAAATCCTAAAGGTACTCATTGGTTTTAGGGCCCCTTTGCGCATCTTGGCTGCAAAAAAGTGTCACACATGTGGTATCGCCGTACTCAGGAGAAGTAGGGCAATGTGTTTTGGGGTGTATTTTTATATATACTCATACTGGGTGAGAGAAATATCTCTGTAGATGACAACTTTTTAAATTTTTTATACAAAGTTGTCAATTTACAGCGATATTTCTCACACAAAGTATGGGTATATGTAAAAATACACCACAAAACATATTGCCCTACTTCTCCTGAGTACGCGATACCACATGAGTGACACTTTTTTGCAGCCTGGGTGCGCAAAGGGGCCCAAATTCCAACGAGTACCTTTAGCTTTTACATGGCTGCTCACAATTTAGCCCCGCCCAAAATGCCAGAACAGTACAAACACCCCACAAATGACCCCATTTTGGAAAGAAGACACCCCAAGGTATTCGCTGAGGGGCATAGTGAGTCCATTAAAAATTTTACTTTTTGTCAAAAGTTAGCAGAAAGGGAGACTTTATGAGAAAAAACAATAAAATATCAATTTCCGCTAACTTGTGCCAAAAAAAATCTTCTGTGAACTCGCCATGCCCCTCACAGAATACCTTGGGGTGTATTCTTTCCAAAATGGTGTCACATGTGGGGTATTTATACTGCCCTGGCAATTTAGGGGCCCTAAAGCGTGAGAAGAAAAATGCGTAAAAATGCCCTCCTAAAAGGTACTCGTTGGAATTTGGGCCCATTTGCGCATCTTGGCTGCAAAAAATTGTCACTCATGTGGTATCGCCGTACTCAGGAGAAATAGGGCAATGTGTTTTGGGGTGTATTTTTACATATACCCATGCTGGGTGAGAGAAATATCTCTGTAAATTGACAACTTTGTATAATTTCTTTTTAAAAGTTGTCATTTACAGAGATATTTCTCACACCCAGCAGGGGTATATGTAAAAATACACCCCAAAACACATTGCACTACTTCTCCTGAATAGGGCGATACCACATGAGTGACACTTTTTTGCAGCCAAGATGCGCAAAGGGGCCCTAAAACCAATGAGTACCTTTAGGATTTCACAGGGCATTTTTACGCATTTTGGATTCTCACGCTTTAGGGCCCCTAAAATGCCAGGGCAGTATAAATACCCCACATGTGACCCCATTTTGGAAAGAAGACACCCCAAGGTATTCTGTGAGGGGCATGGCAAGTTCACAGATTTTTTTTTTTTTTTGGCGGTAAGTTAGCGGTAATTGATATTTTTTTTTTTTTACAAAGTCTCATATTTCACTAACTTGTGACAAAAAATAAAATTTTACATGAACTCACCATACCACTCACAGAATACCTTGGGGTGTCTTCTTTCTAAAATGGGGTCACATGTGGGGTATTTATACTGTCCTGGCATTTTAGGGGCCCCTAAAGCGTGAGAAGAAGTCTGGAATCCAAATGCGTAAAAATGCCCTTTGAAATACTAAAGGTACTCATTGGTTTTAGGGCCCCTTTGCGCATCTTGGCTGCAAAAAAGTGTCACACATGTGGTATCGCCGTACTCAGGAGAAGTAGGGCAATACGTTTTGGGGTGTATTTTTATATATACCCATACTTTGTGTGAGAAATATCCCTGTAAACGACAACTTTTCAAATTTTTTTATACAAAGTTGTCAGTTTACAGAGATATTTCTCTCACCCAACATGGGTATATGTAAAAATTCACCCCAAAACACATTGCGCTACTTCTCCTGAGTACGGCGATACCACATGAGTGACACTTTTTTGCAGCCTGGGTGCGCAAAGGGGGCCTAAATTCCAACGAGTACCTTTAGCTTTTACATGGCTGCTCACAATTTAGCCCCGCCCAAAATGCCAGAACAGTAAACACACCCCACAAGTGACCCCATTTCGGAAAGTAGACACCCCAAGGTATTCACTGAGGGGCATAGTGAGTCCGTGGGAGACTTAATTTTTTTTTTGCCAGAAGTTAGCAGAAATGGAAACTTTATTATTTTTATTTTTTTCCTCAGAAAGTGTCATTTTCCGCTAGCTTGTGAAAAAAAATGAAATGATACATGAACTCACCATGCCCCTCCGCAAATACTTTGGGGTGTCTTCTTTCTAAAATGGTGTTATTTGGGGGGTATTTATACTTTCCTGGCATTCTAGCACCTGAAGAAACATGACAGGTGCTCAGAAAGTCAGAGCTGCTTCAAAATGCCGAAATTCACTTTTTTGCACCATAGTTTGTAAACGCTATAACTTTTACCCAAACCAATAAATATATACTTATTGGATTTTTTTTTTTATCAAAGACATGTAGAACAATACATTTTGCGAAAAATGTATATAGAAATGTAGTTTAAAAAAAAAAATTACAACAGAAAGTGAAAAATGTCATTTTTTTGCAAACATTTCGGTAATTTTTGATTAATAGCAAAAAAAGTAAAAATGTCAGCAGCATTGAAATACCACCAAATGAAAGCTCTATTAGTGAGAAGAAAAGGAGGTAAAATTAATTTGGGTGGTAAGTTGTATGACGGAGCAATGAGCGGGGAAAGTAGTGTAGTGCAGAATTGTAAAAAGTGGCCTGGTCATTAAGGGTGTTTAAGCTAGGGGGACTGAAGTGGTTAAAGATGCATCACTAATCCCTCAGCACTGGCCTTCCAATGCTGGCAGGTCCCGGTAGCCTGGAGATACTTGCTCAACCAATCATTTACAAAGGCAATAATATCCTTTTTATAAAAAAAGATCAAGGTAGGCCACTTTTAATTAAAGTGACAACTGGGAAGAAACTAGGGTATGCTAGTAGGCATGCTTCAGGTAACACATGGATTAAAACACAATATGTAGACCAGATGAATCTCAATTGACTAGTTTACATTTATTCTATTATGATGTAATGCCAGGTAACTAGTCACTGTGCAGGAGGGAATACAAATGGGATGACAACCATTTTTGGGGAAGGACAACACTAAATGCTCCAACTTGAGGATGAAGAACACATTGATCCTGAATGTATGAATCCAAATATGTCACATGTGACAGTGGCAACCAAATATATGAACAATTCCACTTAGAAGCTATGATCTTTCTTGCTACTGCAGCCATGTTGTCATCTTTAGGTTGCAGGGATAACATGTCCATATATACTGCTGCAGCATATGATTGCTGAGGTCAATGATTAGCTGAAGTGGTCACAGGAATTGTATGGTATATTATCTGTGCAGCCAAACAAACATACCCCTGTGGGGAGGATTGGAACTGAAAAAGGATTAACTGGAAAAGTATAATTGCTCTTATTTTTGTTTCTCCATTGCTGCCTGGGGGGATTTTCTAACCCCTTAATGTCCTGAAAAATGCCATTTTACAGCAATCTTTAAGGGGCCTGAGGCTGGGCCACCACCTTTTTATGGCAGCCCAGTCAAAGTGCTGCACGGGCCATTGCTCAGTTCTCACTACAGCTCTAACAGCCTGCTTTAAAGCTGACTGCATGGAAGCAGTTACAAAGGAAGTGGACTCCCTCTGTCTCCCATTGGAACACCACAAATAAGGTTTCAGGGTGCCGAAGTGTGTATATTTAGGCTTGGACCTGGTATAGTCACCAAGTCTGCCTTGAGTGTTCCCCAGAAGGCTATTCCTGCCTGGCATAGCCTGCTGGTCAATGTCAGTATGGCACTGACATTAAAATGCAATGCACTATAGCAGGCAAGTCCAAACTGCGGCCCTCCAGCTGTTTAAAAACTACAACTCCCAGCATCCCTGATAGCTGCAGGCTATCCAGGCATGCTGGGAGTTGAAGTTTTGCAACAGCTGGAGGGCCACAGTTTGGACATGACTTAACTATAGGAATAGTGCACTGTGTTTTAGAAGCAATCAAAAGATTGCCTGGTATAGTACCCTTGTGGGACTATTAAATGGTTTAAAAAAAAGTAAAAATGTATTAAATAAAAAAAAAAAAAATCAATAATAAACCCTTTCAAAAATAAAATCATTTCCACATGTTTGGTATCACTGCATACATAATGACCTGCAATAAACAAATATCATGTAAATTATCCCATATGGTGAACACTGTAATAAAAAATGCTAGGGTTGCTGCATTTTGCTTACTCGCCACCAAAAAAAAAAAAAAAAGCAATCAAAATGAGTTATTTACCCCAAAATGATACAAATGAAAAGATCAAGTCTTCCAACAAAAATCAAGACCTCACACAGCTCAGTGAAGCTGAAAGATTTTTTACGAAAGGGTTTTTATTGTGCAAAAGTAGTTAAACAAAAAAAAACTTATATGTAGAGTTGAGCGAACACCTGGATGTTCGGGTTCGAGAAGTCGGCCGAACTTCCCGAAAATGTTCGGGTTCGGAATCCGAACCTGAACTTCATCCCGAACCCGAACCCCATTGAAGTCAATGGAGACCCGAACTTTTGGGCACTAAAAAGGCAGTAAAATAGTCCAGGAAAGGGCTAGAGGGCTGCAAAAGGCAGCAAAATGTAGGTAAATGCTCTGCAAACAAATGTGGATAGGGAAATGAATTAAAATAGTCACCCACCAATGGAGAAGGTCACTTTCTGTTATTTCGGCCCCGGCACCCAGACAGTGGAGAGAGGTCCCACAGCAAGGAATAAGGCGTCATATCACCCACCACTGGAGAAGGCCACTTTCAGTTATTTAGGCCCCAGCACCCAGACAGAGGAGAGAGGTCCCATAGCATAAAATCAGGCTTCATATCACCCACCACTGAAGAAGGCCACTTTCAGTAATTTAAGCCCCAGCACCCAGACAGAGGAGAGAGGTCCCACAGCAAGGAATAAGGCGTCATATCGCCCACCACTGGAGAAGGCCACATTCAGTTATTTAGATCCCAGCACCCAGACAGAGAAGAGAGGTCCCACAGCAGAGAATCAGGCATCATATCACCCACCACTGGAGAAGGCCACTTTGAGTTATTTAGGCCCCAGCACCCAGACAGAGGAGAGAGGTCCCACAGCAAGGAAAAAGGCGTCATATCACCCAACACTGGAGAAGGCCACTTCTAGATATTTAGCCCACAGCACCCAGACAGAGGAGAGAGGTCGCATGGCAGAGGTTCAGGCTTCATGTCACCCACCATTGTAACAGGCCACTTTCAGTTATTTAGGCCCCGGCACCCAGATTCGGGAGATGTTCATTCAACTTTTGGTTGCACCGCAAGATCATGGTAAAGTTAAAAAAATGAGGATTCAATAAAGAAGTGCCCCGGTGTTCAAGATTACATGGTTGAGGGGGAGGCAGTTATAAATGTCTATTCTGCACAAGAGAGGGACAGGTCCTGTGGGATCCATTCCTGGTTCATTTTTATGAACGTCAGCTTGTCCACGTTGGCTGTGGACAGGCGGCTGCGTTTGTCAGTAATGACGCCCCCTGCCGTGCTGAATACACGTTAAGACAAAACGCTGGCCGCCGAGGAAGGCTGGATGTTAACGCCGGAAGCGCGCATAGACGGCCCGCACTTTATGCTGCAGCTCTGTTAGTTGTGATTTGAATGAACTTCTGCACCACCAAATTCAGCACATGCGCCAGACAAGGGATGTGCGTCAAACCGGCTAGTCCCAGAGCTGCGAGGAGACTTCGCCCATTATCGCACACCACCAGGCCGGGCTTGAGGCCCACCAGCAGAAACCACTCGTCGGTCTGTTGTTCAATACCCCACCACAACTCCTGCGCGGTGTGGGGCCTGTCCCCCAAACATATGAGTTTCAGAATGGCCTGCTGACGTTTACCCCGGGCTGTGCTGAAGTTGGTGGTGAAGGTGTGTGGCTTACTGGATGAGCTGGTGGAAGCAGAGGAGGAGGAAGCCGAGTAGGAGGAGGCTACAGGAGGCAAAGAATAATGCCCTGCAATCCTTGGCGGCGGAAGGACATTCGCCAAGGAACTCTTCGCCTGGGGCCCAGCCGCCACTACATTTACCCAGTGTGCAGTTAGGAAGATATAGCGTCCCTGGCTTTGCTTACTGGTCCATGTATCTGTGGTTAGGTGGACCTTGTCACAGATGGCGTTGCGCAGTGCATACTTGATTTTATCTGATACTTGGTTGTGCAAGGAAGGCACAACTGTCTTGGAGAAGTAGTGGCGGCTGGGAACAACATACTGTGGAACAGCCATGGACATCAGCTGTTTGAAGCTGTCTGTGTCCACCAGCCTGAATGACAGCATTTCAAAGGCCAGTAGTTTAGAAATGCTGGCATTCAGACCCAGGGCTCGAGGGTGGCTAGGTGGGAATTTACGCTTTCTCTCCAAGGTTTGTGAGATAGAGAGCTGAATGCTGCCGTGTGACATGGGGAAGATGCTTGGTGAAGCAGGTGGTGGTGTCGATGGCACATCATATGTTTGGTGGGCGGCAGGTGTCAACATTCCTCCCGAGGCGGAGGAAGAGGCCGAGGCAGCAGCAGAAAAGGGAGCAGGGGGAGCCAGAGTGAGTTCCTTGTTTTTAAGGTGTTTACTCCACTGCAGTTCATGCTTTGCAAATAGATGCCTGGTCATGCAGGTTGTGCTAAGGTTCAGAACGTTAATGCCTCGCTTCAGGCTCTGATGGCACAGCGTGCAAACCACTCGGGTCTTATCGTCAGCACATTGTTTGAAGAAGTGCCATGCCAGGAACTCCTTGAAGTTGCCTTTGCGGTGCTCGGTCCCTGGTGGCGGTGGCCAGTAGCAGGCAAACTCTCTTGGCGGCGGCTGTTCTGCTTTTTCCCCCTGCTCCCTCTTTTGCTACGCTGTTGGCTCGGTCTCACCACTGCCTATTCCTCTGAAATATGAAAGTCAGTGGCACGACCTTCATTCCATGTGGAGTCTAGGACCTCATCGTCCCCTGCATCGTCTTCCACACAGTCTTCCTCCCTGACCTCCTGGTCTGCACACTGCAAAAAGACTCAGCAGTTGGCACCTGTGTTTCGTCATCATCAGAGACGTGCGGACCCCGATGAGGTGGTATTCCCATGTCCCCGGGCTCGGTTTTCAGGTGCCAACTGTGCGCTTTCTGCAGATGACTGGATGGGAGATAATGTTGTGAACGTGCTGGATCCACTTTCGGCCACCCAATTGACTAGCGCCTGTACCTGCTCAGGCCATACCATCCTTAGAATGGCATTGGGCCCCACCAAATATCGCTGTAAATTCTGGCGTGTACTGAAACCTGAGTCAGTTGGTTCACTAGGAACGTGTGGCTGTGGCAGAATGGCCACGTCCTGTCCCAGCACCAGAGGGTCCACTAACACCACCACGACCGCGTCTGTGTCCCTTACTAGATGTTTTCCTCATTGTTACCGTTCACCAAGCACCACAATAAGAAAAAAAATATTTGGCCCAAAGTATTGATTTCAAAATCAGGCACCTAACACTATCTGCCTATTTATTTATGTACCATATTACACTAATCCAGGCACAGCAGTAACCACTGATTTAGGGGAATATCAATTGTAGGTCTAGTATTTAGGCCCTGGATGAAATATGTACGATTATGCCTTCAGCAATTGTATTTTAACACTTTGTGTAATTTTACCCTTTAACGGACAGAAATACAATGGGAGATGCACGGTAGCGTGTGAATTTATTGAGGATGACCCTCTCAGCACTTTTATATACACCTTGAGTGTAATATACCCTTTTACGGACAGATTAACACTTGGCCTGCAACAGCTGGAAGACCAGATTCAGGTTATTGCTATATTGGCAAGTGTATTTCACCCCAGAACAAAATCTATCCTTTGACGGATACTATTAAACTTGTCCAGTCACAGCTGTAACACCAGATTTACTGTATTTCTATTTTGACAACTGAATTTCACCCCAGAATTTTTTTTTACCCTTTTACGGACAGATTAACACTTGGCCTGCAACAGATGGAACACCAGATTCAGGGTACTGCTATTTTGGCAATTAAATTTCACCTGAGAAAAAAAAAAATATCCTTTGCCGTACACTAATAAACTTGGCCAGCCACTGCTGGGACAGCAGATTTACTGTATTTCTATTTTTGCTACTGACTTTCACCCCAGAAAATAATATACCCTTTTACGGACAGATCTAAACTAGGCCTGCAACAGCTGGAAAACCAGATTCAGGGTATTTCTATTTTTGCAAATGAATTTCACCGCAGAAAATAAGATATCCTTTGCCGGACACTATTAAACTTGGCCAGCCACAGCTGAAACCACTGATTTACGGTATTGCTGTTTTGGCAATTTAATTTCACCCCCCCAAAAAATATATATCCTTTGCCGTACACTGTTAAACTTGGCCAGCCACAGCTGAAAACACTGAATTATGGTATTGATATTTTGGCAATTGAATTTCACCCCAGAAAAAAATATACCCTTTTATGGACAGATCTAAACTAGGCCTGCAACAGCTGGAAAACCAGATTCAGGGTATTGCTATTTTGTCAATTAAATTTCACCCCAGAAAAAAAATATACCCTTTACCGTATACTATTAAACTTGGGCAGCCACAGTTGAAAACACTGATTTATGGTATTGCTATTTTGGCAATTGAATTTCACCCCAGAACAAAATATATCCTTTGCAGGACACTATAAATCTTGGCCAGCCACAGCTAAAACCACAGATTTACGGTATTGCTATTTTGGCAATTGAATTTCACCCCAGAACAAAATATATCCTTTGCCGGACACTGTTATACTTTGCCAGCCACTGCTGGGACAACAGATTTAGGGGATTGCTATTTTGGCAATTGAATTTCACCACAGAAAATAATCTATCCTTTGCCAGACAGAAGACAGTATAACACATGGCTAGCCACAGCTGGAACACCGGATTTAGGGGATTTCTATTTTGGCAATTGAATTCAACCCCTTAAAAAAATATAGAAATTTCTATCCTGAGTTTCCAGGGGTGACAATAAGCACAGCCAAGCCTTGAAGTTGCCTTTGCGGTGCTCGGTCCCTGGTGGCGGTGGCCGGTAGCAGGCAAACTCTCTTGGCGGCGGCTGTTCTGCTTTTTCCCCCTGCTCCCTCTTTTGCTACGCTGTTGGCTCGGTCTCACCACTGCCTCTTCCTCTGAAATATGAAAGTCAGTGGCACGACCTTCATTCCATGTGGGGTCTAGGACCTCATCGTCCCCTGCATCGTCTTCCACACAGTCTTCCTCCCTGACCTCCTGTTCGGTCTGCACACTGCAAAGTGACGCAGCAGTTGGCACCTGTGTTTCGTTATCATCAGTGACGTGCGGACTCCGATGAGGTGGTATTCCCATGTTCTCATTATCAGGAAACATAAGTGGTTGTGCACCAGTGCATTCTATGTCTTCCGCCACTGGGGAAGGGCTAGGTGGATTCCTTTGGGAAACCCTGCCAGCAGAGACTTCAAACAGCATACGAGACTGCTGCATAACTTGAGGCTCAGACAGTTTCAATGATATGCATGGGAGTGATGTGACAGACTGATGGGCTCGTTTTTCAGGTGCCAACTGTGCGCTTTCTGCAGAAGACTGGGTGGGAGATAATGTTGTGAACGTGCTGGATCCACTTTCGGCCACCCAATTGACTAGCGCCTGTACCTGCTCAGGCCTTACCATCCTTAGAATGGCATTGGGCCCCACCAAATATCGCTGTAAATTCTGGCGTGTACTGGAACCTGAGGTAGTTGGTTCACTAGGACGTGTGGCTGTGGCAGAATGGCCACAATAATCTATCCTTTTCCAGACAGCAGACAGTATTACACATGGCTAGCCACAGCTGGAACACCAGATTTAGGGGATTGCTATTTGGGAAATAGAATTCAACCCCTTAATAAAATATAGAAATTTCTATCTTGAGTTTCCAGGGGTGACAATAAGCAAAGCCAAGCCCCTGATGAAGGATATAGCAAAAAAAAACTAGTATTGATAGATTGATGGACTTGGTGGCAGCTTGTGCTAGTGCACCACAAGTCACAAAATGGCCGCCGATCACCCTAGAAAAAAGTGACAGAAAAACGCTCTATGCAGCCTAAATACCAGTGAGCAATTAGCTAGCAGAAGTTGAATGATTCACAGCTGTAGATCGATCACTTCATCAGGTGCTTTTGCTGACTTTTCCCTGCCTAATCTCGCCCTCACAGAAGCTGTGTCCTCTCCCTACACTAATCAGAGCAGTGTGACATGCGGCGCTACGTGTCTCCAGCTTAAACAGAGGCTGGGTCACATGCTGCACTTGGCCAAATACAGCCATGCCATTAGTAGGCATGGCTGTGATGGCTTCATTGGGCAAGTAGTAAAACGCTAGCTGATTGGCTGCTGTGCAGCCCTTCAGAAAGCAGGAAGAAATCGCTGAACAAAGGACCCAAACCCAAACTTTTTTGAAAATGTTCGGGTCCGGGTCCGTGTCCCGAACACCCCAAAATTCGGTACGAACCCGAACTATGCTCGAACTGTTAAAACAAAGGCATCATCATTTTAAATACACATTCTGTTTAATTCTGTTTTCTTTCCAATTTATGTTTCTTTTAGACAATTAATCATTGTTATTTCTGTTAATTTTTGCAGAGAATAAGATGTCTTTACTTGTATGATTTGCAAAGAAAGCTGAACATCTGTGGTATCTCACACAGCTTAATCTTTTTGTTGTAATTGATAATGATTAATGGCTTATTTTATGGGTTGCCGTGTAGAGGTTTCATGAATTTCATGGACTGTAAAGTAAAATTATAATGCACATTTATGATTTAAATTTTTTTGGTTAAATAACATTTCCATGTCCCTTGCTCATAGCATGTAGAACTTACGTATAATGGCCGTTGGATTTGTTGTGCCATATGATATAGCCTGGTTTACTTGCAGGCTAGTGGAAAAAAGAAGTCAAATGTAACTGAAGGGACACTAACATGATCTGGAACAGTTTCAGATGTATTCAAAACTGTCAGATGTGTCCTCCCTTTGGGCCAGTACAAGAAACAAGTTTAGAGACTATTACGAGAAGCTGCAAGTGTGCCTCCAAAGACATGTTGTGATAAAACACATTACTAATTGCAGAAACATTCAAAAGAATGACTAGGAGAATGTAAATCAATTCTACATTATTTCCCCCTGTCTTAATTATTTGTGAACACTGAAGATCAGTTGACTTTCTGTGCTTTATTCTTACATGAAGAATGCTACATACATAATTTTAGGGATAGGGATGAGCAGATCCGTGGATGTTTAGGCTAGCCGGGTTTGGCCGAACTTCAGGTCAAAGTTCGGGTTTGGGACCTGAACTTGACCCGAACTTGAACCCGAACCCCATTGAAGTCAATGGGGACCTGAACTTTGGTGCACTAAAATGGCTGTAAAATAGTTGTAGTAAGGGCTAGAGGGCTGCACATGGAAGCAAAATGGTGGTAATAGCAGGACAGTTGCCCTTCAAACAAATGTGGATCGGGAAATAACATAGAAAATACAAAAATAAAAAATAATAATCATTAACTAGGAGGCAGAGGTCAAAGTGGAGTAGGAAGTAGTGATGAGCGGCAGGTGCCATATTCGATTTCGACGAAATTCGCGAATATTCGAAAGAATATTCGTTTCATATTCGTCGAAATCGAATATTCGTCATTATTCTAGTTATCGCGATTAATATGCGATTTAAATAATCGCGTATTGCGATTTTAACTTAAGGCTACTTTACTATTGGTTTCATATCTAGAATTATAGCGAAGATGACGGATATGACGAATGTATTCGTCATATTACTCAAAACGAAGATAACGAAGTATTCTACATCTTCGTTTTAGCAACCTATTCGTGAACTTCGCAAATTCTAGCAATCAAATAGGAAGGTTGACTATATAGAGACAACTGTGTTTAATTCGCTATGCGATTATATATATATTTTTTTAATAAATAGAATAATTATAATAATTATATCAAGTAATATAATTATTCTATTAAAAAAATAAATAAATCGCATAGCGAATTTAACACAGCTGTCTCTATAGTCAACCTTCCTATTTGATTGCTAGAATTAGCGAAGTTGACGAATAGGTTGCTAAAACGAAGATGTAGAATACTGCTATCTTCGTTTTGAGGAATATGACGAATACATTCGTCATATTCGCTATTCGCTAATTCTACCAAGCCAACCATAAACTTCTTGCTCATGGAGCGTCCCCATCACCATGGGAACGTCTCCATATACTAAAATGTACTGTCGGATTTGAGGAATTACGTTGAAATCGCAATGCGATTAATTCAAGTTATATTAATCGCATTGCGATTTCAACTTACAGCTGGGTTTATAATGGGTCAGCTTGCTAGAATGAACGAAGTTAACGAATATGGAATATAGCAGCAGTGCTAAGTTGAATTCACAATGCGATTAATTTAACTTGAAGTAATCCCATTGCGATTTCAACTTAGCACTGCTAGTGCTATATTCCATATTCGTTAATTCTAGCCTATGTAAGATAGCAGTGCTAAGTTGTAATCACAATGCGATTAATATAACTTGAATTAATCGCATTGCGATTTTAACGTAATTCCTCAAATCCGACAGTACATTTTAGCATATGGAGATGTTCCCATGGTGATGGGGACGCTCCATGAGCACGGAAGTCGGCAGAAGCGGCAACGGGCACTGACTAGAGCAGCCAGGAAGCCAGGAATCCTCAGGACAGGTAAGAACTACTTTTGGGAAGTGGGAAAGAAAAAAATATAACTAAAAAAAACCCCAAAAAAACGAATATTCGAAATAGCGAATTTATAGCGCTATATTCGAAATATTCGCGAATTAGCGAAGTGCCGATATTCGCTAAAAAAATTCGCTATTCGAATATTCGCGCTCAACACTAGTAGGAAGTTGAGGAGGCGGGGGACGTGGCTGTGTAGGTGGAAGCGGTGGTGGAGGAGGATGAAGTAACCAACACTGTTTTTGTTGTTTTTTTATTTTTATTTATTTTTCCTTTGTTTATTTTAAAAACATTTTTTTTAACTAAAATGTGGAAGACCCCAAAACATTGGGAAATAGAAAAGAGAATGCAAATGAAAGTGTGGATACGTTGCATATGAAGAGGTGAGCGGGAAGGCCGAAGTTACGCTGCAGCGCAGACAGGCGAGTAGCAGCAGGGTGAGAATGACGAAAGCGCGCACAGACAGCTCGCACTTTCTGCAGCAGCTCTGACATATCGGGGTAATTTTTCAGGAACCTTTGCACCACCAAATCCAGCACATGCGCAAGGAAAGGGATGTGCGTCAAATCGGTTAGCCCCTGAGCTGCTACGAGACTTCATCCTTTATCGAACACCACCAGGCCAGAGGCTCAGCTTCAACATCCACTCATCTGTCTGTCGTTCATCCAAAGCTCCTGTACGTTTGTTCCATGCCCGTCCAAAAAGCCTGCTGTCGTTTCCCCCTGGCTGTACTGAAATTGGTGGTGAAGGTGTTATGCTGACCGGATTAGGAGGCAGTAGAAGCGGAGTAGGAGTAGGAGGCAACAGGAGGCAACGAAAAATGTCCTGCAATCGTCGGTGATGGTAGGACATGCGCCAAACTACTATCCGCCTCAAGCCAACCCACCACTGCATTTGCCCAGTGTGCAGTTAGGGAGATATAACATCCCTGCCCGTGCTTACTGGTCCACATATCTGTAGTTATGTGGACCTTGCCACAGATGGCGTTGCGCAGTGCACACTTGATTTTATCGGATACTTGGTTGTGCAGAGAAGGCACGGCTGTCTTGGAGAAGTAGTGGTGGCTGGGAACAACATACTGTGGAACAGCCATGGACATCAGCTGTTTGAAGCTGTCTGTGTTCACCAGACTGAATGACAGCATTTCAAAGGCCAGTAGTTTAGAAATGCTGGCATTCAGACCCAGGGCTCGAGGGTGGCTAGGTGGGAATTTACGCTTTCTCTCCAAGGTTTGTGAGATGAAGAGCTGATTTTGTCCACCACTTGGTTGCGTAGGGCAGGGATGGCTCGTCTGGAAAAGTAGTAACGGCAGGGAACCACATACTGTGGAAAGCCACCGCCATAAGGTTTTTAAAAGTCTTTGTCTCCACCAGATAGAATGACAGTATTTCAAAGGCCAGGAATTTTGAAATGCTGGCATTCGGGGACAGAGATAGCAGGTGGGTAGGGGGTACTTCCTCTTTCTCTCCAGTGTTTGGGGGATGGACAGCTGAACGCTTCCATGGGACAGTGTGGACATGCTGGATGATGGTGGTGGAGTTACTGCAACATCCTCAGGTGAGTACTCCACTGCAGCTCGTGCTTTGCATTTAGATGCCTGGTCATGGAGGTGGTGCTCAGGTTTAGAACATTTATGCCTTGCTTCAGGCTCTGATTGCACAGTGTGCAAACCACTCACGTCTTGTCGTCAGGACATTATCTGAATAACTGCCACACCAGGGACCTGCTTGGAGCTGGCTTTGGTGTGCTCAGTCCCTGGTTGAGATTGGCAGTAGCAGGCATATGTGCTAGGGGACGACCACTCTGCTTTTGCACCCTGCTCCTTCTTTTGTTGTGCGTCTGGCGCTGTGTGACCACCACCTCTTCGTCCGAACTGCACACGTCACTCACATGACCTTGATTCCATGTGGAGTCTAGGACCTCATCATCCTTCACATCATCTTCTACCCACTCTTAACCCCTGCCCTCCTTGCCGGTCTGCACACTGCAGAAAGCTGCAGCAGTTCGCAACTTTCTTTCGTTGTCATCATCACAGACGTGCTGCGGTGGTCCTCCCATCTCCACATCTTGAAAAATAAGTGGTTAAGCATTAGTGCACTCAATCTCTTCCACTTCTGGGGCAGGGCTAGGTGGATGACCTATGGAAACCCCACCAGAGAGGGTGAGGTGAAAGACAGATGCCCATGGGCTGCAGGTGCCAACTCTGTGGTTTCAGCAGGGGACCGGGTGGGAGACAATGTGAAGGAACTGGAGGCACTAGCAGCCATCCAATCTACTAATACGGCTCTACTTGTTCCGGCCTCACCATTCGTACACCGGTATTCAGGCCTACAAAATGACGCTGAACGTCCTGTCGTCTACGTGCATCTGAGGTAGGTGTTCTATTTGGGCTTGTAGCTGGCACAGATCAACCATGTCCTCTCCCTGCAACAGGAGCTCTACCAGCACAACGACCAGGGCCACGTCCCTTATTTAATACTCTCCTCATTCTTTGAGGTCATCCACCGAACTAACTGTCAGAATAACTATATTATTTTCCCTGTCACATATGCAGTGCACGTGTATATCACACCAAAAATGGGTATATGTCACCAGCCAAACTAACAGTTAGATTAACTATATTAATTTCCCTGTCACATATAAAGTGCACATATATCTCACACCAAAAATGGGCATATGTCACCCACTGAACTAACAGACAGATTAACTATATTAATTTCCATGTCACGTATGCAGTGTAGCTGTACCTCACACTAAAAATGGGTATATGTCACCTACTGAACTAACAGACAGATTAACTATAATAATTTTCCTGTCACATATGCAGCGCACATGTTTCTCACACCAAAAATGGGAACATGTCCCCCACCAAACTTACAGACGGATTAACTATATTAATTTCCCTGTCATGTATGCAGTGCAGCTGTACCTCACACCAAAAATCGGAATATGTCTCCCACCAAACTAACAGACGGATTAACTATATTAATTTCCCTGTCAGGTATAAAGTGCATGTGTATCTGACACCAAAAATGGGTATATGTCACCCACCAAACTAACAGACAGATTAACTATATTAATTTCCCTGTCATGTATGCAGTGCATGTGTATCTCACACCAAAAATGGGTATATGTCACCAGCCGAACTAACAGTCAGATTAACCATATTAATTTCCCTGTCACGTATGCAGTGCACATGTATCTTACACCAAAAATGAGTATATGTCACCCATCGAACTAACAGATTGATTAATTATTATATTTTTGTGTCAGGGGTGAAAAAATGGTGCATTGCACCCACAAAAAATCACTCTAGGTCACCCACAGAATTAACAACCAGATTAATTATTATATTTCTGTGTCAGGGATGCAAATCTGGTGTATTGCACCCACAAAAAATCTGATTCTAGATTCCTAACACTCTGCCTCTCTTCAGCTGCCTGCTTCCCTTCCCTGCACTACTCAGAGCTGATGGGCGATGCTACATGTGATGCAGCTTGTATAGAGACTTGGTCACATGATGCACCGGCCAATCACAGCCATGCCATTACTAGGCATGGCTGTGATGGCTTCAAATTGCCCACAGCTTAAAATCTTGTTGATTGGTGGCCCTGCAGCCTTTCAAAAGCTTTATTAAATGCCCGGACATCGAACTTGCAAAACTTTGAGTTCGGGTCCAGGTACAGTTTGCATTTGCTCAAAACTAATTAGGGATGCTCACTGAGGATATATTATAATTCCAAATGTAACATATGTCTTCCATTAGTGGAGTCCACATATTTTGTGCCATGCACAAACTGCTTAGTGAATGCATGTCATGTATTTCATGTTTTGTGTGTTTTTTTGCTACACCATCACCATTAAAGGGGTATTCTGGTTACCATAAAGATAACTTATGTTTTAGACTAATCCATCAACAATAATTACCTAATATAATGTAAAGTTCACATATTTCCCATTCAGTAGTTATAAAAGTAGTTTTCTTCCTCTGTTACCCACTTTGTTTCCTCATAAATTACCATGGCATTCACCTGTAGTTCTGAGCCTTTGTTGGGTTGAGCATGCTCAGTGTGTTGCTATCTATTCTCTAGCTAAATGTCTAGTGAAACACAGGGTGAGTTAGTGTGCTGGTGATTACTGAGTAGAGGGGGCGTGACTGGACTGTATATCAGGCAGCCAATCAGTAAACATCAACACTCAAGGCAGGAAAGCTAGGGATTGTGGGGATTGTAGTCTTTTGTGAGGGAAGATCAGGTGCCATGATACTTTCAGTTTGTTGCAAGCTCACATAGGAGTTAGACAAATGGATTTCAATGCAAATTTAAACTCTGGTTATATGTATAGGTATGGGTTCTGGTTGGGTCACAGCTTGCAGCCCTAATGCAATTTTTCAAAAATTAAGTTACTTTACCAGAATACACCTTTAAGTTCCCCTATGGGTAAAATTGAGTAGGGTGAAATGTGGGGACCCAGAAGGCTCCTCCATGGAAGCATGGCAACCACTCCAGTAGTTGGAAACTATATACTATATTTCCCTGTGTATTGAAAGGTCTATTGTATTTTTGCTAGGTCTGAACTCAAATGTCTTGTTATTCCACCCAGCATGATTCAAGCAGAAACATGGACCTTTAACATTCATGAACTCTTTAAAACGGATGGTTGAACACAAACCTCTATGGCCTTTTGAACCATGAAGTGAACACAGTGTGAAATAATAGCGGAAGTGTAGTACAAAACACATAGGATGAGGGTAGACGTTAAAAACGTCTGTATAAAAAAAAAATATTTGCAGATATGTTAACTAGTCATATAGACAAATATATTCATTGCAATATCAAAAAATCTTTTGTATTGAAAGAAAGATTCTTTTAACTTGACATTAATAAGACAATAAAGGTTGCAGTATTATCATATTTTGTGGATTATCAGACAGTTATTTGGTAGTATATAACTGGAGTTAAGCAATGGGAACCCTTAGGAAGAAATCCCATATTAAATAACATCCTGCTCGGACTTTTCCTTTTAATCAGAAATTCTCCCTTAACTCTGGTCTGCTTCTGATCTAGTGAAATTCCATATTCATATTGGAGTGTTCACTGAAGATGGTTCAACTATTTCAGATATACTGTACCCTATTGCTTAAAGATTTATAAAATATAGAAAATAAGCAATCTTGATTTGTAAATATGAGCAACATAAGGGGACACATTGAACTTTTGTGTTGCACTTTCCTTGGAGATAACCATTTCAACATGCCAAATCTACTCTGTTAGAGCTGGTAATGTCAATAGTATATGCAGGTATTACAAAGCAAGATCTTGTTCTTCTTTATTCAAGTTGTCACTTACCAGCGAACCTACACAGCGCATACAATAATATTTGGAAGAGTTATGTATGTCCAATTGTTTATGGCAAATATTTGAAAATGGTTTTCAGAGACCTAATTTGAATAATTGGTAAGGAAGACATTACCATCCCTACAAAGACTTCTGAATTAGACCCAGAAGATTTTTTGTGAAAACTTTCAAAGTAGACTGTTAAAGAGTACTATGTATTTCCACAGCTAAGACAATAACCTGCCAGAAGGTATGGTCCACAAAAATGGTGCCTAAACAAACAAGTACTCACAGATTGACACCATTAAAACAGCCTTTATTCTCGTTAAATTAAAGGGGTTCTGCACTTTGTTTAAACTGATGATCTATCCTCTGGATAGATCATCAGTATCTGATCGGCTGGGGTCCAACACCCGGCACCCGCGCCGATCAGCTGTTTGAGAAGGCAGTGACACTCCAGGAGCGCTGAGGCCTTCTCACTATTTACCGCCGGCCCAGTGACATCACGACTAGTATCATTTGGCCTGGGCGGGGCTAAGATCCATTGAAGTGAACAGAGATTAGCCACTAGTCATGACATCCCTGGGCCGGCAGTAAACAGTGAGAAGGCCGCGGCGCTCCAGGAGTGCCACTGCCTTGTTTAACAGTTGATAGGCGGGGGTCCCGGGTGTCGGACCCATGCCGAACAGATGCTGATGATCTATCCAGAGGATAGATCATTAGTTAAAACAAAGTGCAGAACCCCTTTGAAATAACCCCCTAGATAGATAAAGAAAAGTAATTTTAGTGACAAAAATATGAAAAATAAATAAAATAACGAAAATTAGTTGAGTAATTTTGCGTAGGTGTAGACTGGTAACTTTCTGGGACACTTTCCCACCCTATAGTTGATACCCTGCCTACAAAACGGAATGGCCGCCCCGAAAGGGGCAATCTCGTCTCAGGAGTCTCCTAAAAACCCATAGGATGGCCCTGATAAATAGATAGAAGACCAACTAATATAGGTTGGCAAATAGACTGCCATAAATACCAAAAATAATAAACAAAATTAGTTATTAAGCCTTACAAAGAATATATAATCCACCAAAAACAGCATATGAACTCCTTACATAGGATACGTCACAAGCATCAGTGAATGGAGCCTTGCAGATATGGTTTCTAATAATGATGACCCTATTCCAATGCGTTTCGCCCATTCAATCACAGGGCTCATCAGGGGACAGATTTTTATATATTTTATATTTGATATAAACAAAAGGAGAATTTAAACAAAAATATCTCCAATTAAATTTGAATGGTTATCCTTAGAGTTGAGAGTCTATGAATATAAGTATATCTATAATTAGGTGCACCTGTGAGGCCTGGGCCATATCAGCCAGTCTTGGGTGGGGCTCACAGCCTTCTCCCTCCTCCTATTGCTTGCATGGTTACATGCTGGAGGTAACTGAGGAGTTTGCTGCGAGTCGGCCTAATACATTCCTGTAATTTTGCCCACTGGCCCCTGGTATTGCACATATGGCACACGTAGGTGAGTGTTAGGTCCCGAGCTACTTGAGAGACCTTGTCGTGGTGCTCGGGATTAAGACATGTCCTCCACTGCAGGACATGTTGACTAATCTCTCAATTTTAACATCAGTTTGAGGGCTTAGTAAGACCCCAGTGTGCACCTGTTTGGTCATTTGTAATTGCTATATTGTTATATTATTTATCACATCCACACTATTTTGTGTAGGATGTCTATTGTGGTACTTGTGGTCAGCTGCGGGCATCCTCCACTGTATGAATTTTTGCTGGGGATCGCCATTAGCAACGTTCCACAAGTGCAGGATCTGCTCCCCTGTATATATATGCACAACTGCATTTTTGGGTTGAGCACATCCTGCTCCATGCCACCTTTCAGTTGGTTTGTGTAGATATATCAGCAAAGAAGGTTGTAATTGAATGAGGCAAAGCAAGATAATGCCAATTTATAGTACAGAAATCGAAGATATCAGATTTAATCCCCTCCACCACCCTACTTTTGTATATTACATGTACGATTCATATACAGGCAGGTGGCTCTTATCTTTGTTTATCCTCATATAATTGTCTGCCCATCATCAAAATAGTTAAATTATCACATATTAAATTAGCATGTAGACAGATGACATCAGTCCTTTCATAATTGTGTGCCCCATGTCAAAATAGTTAGGGATGGTCGATGGCCTAAAGATAATTTGCAGTGGCAAACTCCTCAAAAGGAGGGGGTCCGGATTGACCTGGCATCAGTGAAGGTATCGCGTCTATAAGTGAGCGGGACGCTCAGTTTATATCGCCCTCCCGAAGAACGGCTTGTCATGTGACAGCGGAAAGTGAGGGCAGAGGGACCCCCGGTCAGACCTGCAAGAGGATGGACGATGGCGCCGTGAGATCTCAGCACCACGTCTCCAGTCCCCTGACCAGACATTTTTACCACCATCTGTTCCAGGACATGAAGCAATGGAATTATGTCGTTCATCCTGTAGTCCTGGCAACTGACAAATAACATGGCATCCTCAAAGGGCCTGAGCAAACGGCAGATGTGACGTATGAGCTGCCACTGGCTGATAACGAGGTTACATAGGGGAGTACTCCTCTCTGCTTTCATCATCAAGAAATCATTGATGGACTTTCTCTGTTCGTATAGTTTGTCCAACATATGGAGGGTGGAAATCCAACGGGTGGAAACGTTGCATATCAGCCTATGTTGGGGGATGCCGTTCTGTCGCTGTAACTCAAGGAGGGTGTGCTTTGGAGTGTACAGATCAGTCTTGCAGATGGGTGAAAGACTTCAGGAACTGCTTGACAACCAGATTGAACACATGTGCCATGCAGGGCGCATGGCTCAGCCTTCCTTGATGCAGCGCTGACATAATGTTCTTCCCGTTGTCGTTCATGGTTCCAATTTTCAGTTGATGAATCACACGGAGCAGTTCCCCCCATGTGTGACTCCATTCGCCTAAGGAAACGAGGTTCAGAACAGCACGACACTGCCGGCCCTGCACAATTGGTATGATGGAGGGGCACTGTGACTTGTCCCTGCAGTGGAGGCTGAGGACATGGTGGAGGATGAGGATGCAGAGGCGGACAATGTCGCTGGACCAATGGCTTGAGAATGTGGAGGGGGAAGTGGCGTGACCTGGCCAAGTTGCTTGTGTGGCTCTGCAGGAACCACATTAACCAACTGGACCGTATAGGACATGTACTGTCCATGACCGTAGATACAGCTCCACATGTCGGCGCTGCTGTGCACTTTGGCAGACACTGACAGGCTCAAGGTCTAGCCCACCTTCTGTTCTACATATGTGTGCAGGGCTGGTACTTACTTTCTCACAAAGAAATTATGACTTGGGACTCTCCACCTCGGCTCGGCACAAGCCATCAGTTCTCTTAACCCCTTAAGGACGCATAACGTACCGATACGTCATGGTTTCCGAGTCCTTAAGGACCCATGATGTACCGGTACGTCATGAGTAGTTCCGATCACTGCTGCTCAGCCGGCAGTGATCGGAACAAGGTACCTGCTGAAATCATTCAGCAGGTACCTTGTTACAATGCCCAGAGGGGTCCTGTTACCCCCCCATATCGGCGATCGCTGCAAACCGCAGGTCAATTCAGACCTGCGGTTTGCAGCGCTTTGTGCGATCTCTGACCCCCGCGGTCTGTGACCGCGGGGATCAGAGAGTTAATGCCCCCAAAGTATTAATTTTTAACCCCCCCTGCAGCCCCAATCATATTTTGGCTGCGGGGGTGCAGGGGGGGTGGTTGCGGGCGGCAGTGCGGGAGGCGGGATCGCGATCCCCCGCCCGCCTCCTCTGTAATGTTTCCCTGGTGTCTAGTGGATCTATCAGAGTGTCAGCACATTGCTGACACTCTGATAGAAACGGCAGGCATCTGTGCTTGATCAGATACCAGCCGTTTAACCCCTTCCATACCGCGGTCCGTATGAACCGCGGTATGGAAGGGTTAAATGGGAGGGTGATCCATCCCTCTCCCATCGGGGGGCTGCTGTGCCTTTGCAGCCCCCCAACAGGATGGGATCGCAGAGGGAGGGAGCCCCCCTCCCTCCCCATCCATCACCCGCTGCTCTCTTATGGCAGCGATTGATGGTTGCCATGGAAGCAGGACGCTTTCAGAAGCGTCCTGCTCTCCATGGTGCTGAAAGTCTGAATAGACCTGCTAAAGGTCTATTCAGACTTTGTAAAGTAAAAAATACAGCACAGTGCACTATATAGTGTACTGTACTGTATTATACAGACACCAGATCCACTGGATCTACAAGAACCAAGTGGGTCTGGGTCAAAAAAAAAAAAAAGTAAAATAGTGAAAAAACACATATCATTGAATAAAAAAAAAAAAAAGTAAACTACACATATTAGGTATCACCCCGTCCGTAAAAACCTGCTCTATAAAAATATCACATGACTGAACTCCTCAGGTGAACGCCATAAAAAAAATTGTGTAAATAAGCAATTTTTTGGCACCATACATTACTAAAAGTGTAATACAAAGCGATCAAAAATGCGTATGCCTCCCAAAATTGTACCAGTCAAACCGCCAAAATAAAAAAAACTATGCCTCTCAGACTAAAACATGATTTTTTTTGTTTCAAAAAAGCTTTTTAGTGTTAAATGTAAAAAAAAAACTAAAAAGTAGGCATATTGGGTATCTCCACGTCCGTAAGAATCTGCTGTATAAAAATATCACATGACCTAACCCCTCAAGTAAACACTGTAAAAAAATTAATAAAAACTTTTTCAAAAAGCCATTTTTTTGTCATCTTACATAACAAAAGTGTAATAGCAAGCGATCAAAAAGTCATATGACCCCCCCCCCCCAAATAGTGTGAATCTAACCATCACCTCATCCCGCAAAAAATGAGCCCCTACATAGGACAATCGCCCAAAAAAAAAAAAAAAAATATGGCTCTCAAACTATGGAGACACTAAAACATGATTTTTTTTTGTTTTAAAAAATGATATTATTGTGTAAAACTTATATAAATAAATAAAAAGTATACATAGTATGAATTGCTGCGTCCGTCACAACCTGCTCTATAAAAATAACACATGACCTGACCCCTCAGCTGAACACAGCAAAAAATTTTTAAAAATACAGTGTCAAAAGCCATTTTTGTCACCTTACATCACAAAAAGTGTAATAGCAAGCGACCAAAATGTCATATGCACCCCAAGATAGTGCCAATCAAACCGCCATCTCATCCCGCCAAAGATGAGACCCTACATAAGACAGTCGCCCAAAAAAAAAAAAAAAAATAACTATGTCTTTCAGAATGTGGAGACACTAAAAAATATTTTTTTCAAAAATGCTTTATTATGTAAAACTGAAACAAAAACCCCCAAAAAGTAGTCATATTTGGTATTGTAGCATCCGAAACAACCTGCTCTATAGAAATAGCACACAATCTAACCTGTCAGTTCAACAATCTAAAAAACAAAAATAAAAACGGTCCCAAAACAGCTATTTTTTTGCAAATTTTCCATTTTAATCCATTTTTCCAGTAACAAATTAAGGGTTAACAGCCAAACATAACTTAATATTTATTGCCCTGATTCTATTGTGTGCACAAAAACCCCATATGTGGTCGTAAACTGCTGTATGGCCAAACGGTAGGGCACAGAAGGAAGGGAACGCCATATGGTTTTTGGAAGCCAGATTTTGCTGGACTGGTTTTTTGACACTATGTCCCATTTTAAAAGTGACTTCCTCTAAGAAACTACACCCCTCAAGGTATTTAAAGTTTTACAAACTTTGTTAACCCTTTAGGTGTTATTGGAAAATGGAGATGAAATTTCAGAATTTCTATTTTTTGTTACCATGTCTCAAAAAAAGTGTAATATGGAGCAACCAAAAATCATATTTACCCTAAAATAGTACCAACAAAACTGACACCTTATACCGTAGTTTCCAAAATGGGGTCACTTTTTTGGAGTTTCTACTGTAGGGGTGCATCAGGGGGGCGTCAAATTTGACATGGTGTCAAAAAACCATTCCAGCAAAATCCACCTTCCAAAAACCATATGGCGTTCTCTTCCTTCTGTGCCCTGCAGTTTGGCCATACAGAAGTTTACGACCACATATGTGGTGTTCGCACAAACTACAGAATCGGGGGAATAAATATTAAGTTTTGTTTGGCTGTTAAACCTTGCTTTGTTACTGGAAAAAATGGATTAAAATGGAACATTTTCCAAAAAAATCGAAATTCTGAAATGTTATCTCCATTTGCCATTAACTCTTGTGAAAAACCTAAAGGGTTAATGATGTTTGTAAAATCAGTTTTGAATACCTTGAGGGGCGTAGTTTCTAGAATGGGGTAATTTTGGGGTGGTTTCTATTATGTAAGCCTCACAAAGTGACTTCAGACCTGAACTGGTCCCTAAAAAGTAGGTTTTTGAAAAATTTCAAGATTTGCTTCTAAACTTCTAAGCCTTGTAACGTCCCCAAAAAATGAAATGGCATTCCCAAAATGATTGATACATGAAATAGACATATGGGAAATGTAAATCAATAACTTTTTTTGGCTGTATTACTATGTATTATAGAAGTAGAGAAATTGAAACTTGGAAAATTGCAAATTTTTCAACATTTTTGGTAAATTTTGTATTTTTTTATAAATAAAAATGAAATTTTTCGACTTCATTTTACCACTGTCATGAAGTACAATATGTGACGAAAAAACAATCTCAGAATGGCCTGGATAAGAAAAAGCGTTTTAAGGTTATCACCACATAAAGTGACACTGGTCAGATTTGCAAAAAATGGCCGAGTCCTTAGGGTGAAATAGGGCTGAGTCCTTAAGGGGTTAAAGGTGCAGAGTCCACCCCTTGAAAAGGGAGGTACTGTAGCACTATTGATGAGCGGCAAGGTCAATATTCGATTTCGAGATATTTTGTGAATATATGGGCGAATATTCGCAATATATTTGCGAATTCGCTATCTTCATACATAATTTTTTTGCATTGCGAAGATCACAATATAAAATTTGCTTAATGCGCATGCTAAAAATGGGTGTGAACTAATTGCACAACTGTTTTCAATCTACCCGAAGTTTGAGAAGATTGGACAAAATAATGGGAAGCAATTTTCGCGACAGAGAGGAAGAACTACTGATCACTGTAAGTAATTTGACATTACAACAGTGTATTTGATTACATTTCACATGCATGTCAGAACAATTGCTTTATATGCAGATAGAGTGTTATAAAATATTTGTGATTGTGAAAATTGCCACTTATGATGCAAATTTATTTTCGCAATATATACAACTTCATATTTTATCAGGTCTAAGTAGATATTACTGATTGGTGCACTAAGTATTGTTGTGACATCACAGCACTATGTCTGTAGCAGGTATGTATGGACAGCAGAGAAATATCTCTCACATGCACATCCATTTTCCTGCCACACACTATAAACCCCACACACAAACACAGTTTATAGATTTGAGTTTGTGTCCTGTTGGTCGGGACTCAGGAGGAGCTTTCTTTGTATTACCGCCAGTATTTGCTGGTTAATTTAGAGTTACCCAGGGTGCACCACGTGGAGGCAAACCAGTTTTACACTCTATACCGTACCGTCACTTCACTAGACAGGTACATCTCTGCTAAGCTGGCCAATATCCGATTGCTCATACCCCACACACATACAATCACAATACAATGCAATCCAATAATTATAAAGGTAACATTAAATCTAATATTTCCCCTTCAAGGCTACGACTGCACCCGGGTCCATGCAGAGAGCAGGCCATTGTCCGTGAGATCCGTTCTGAGCTCAAAAAAAATAAAAATTAAGGTCAATCACCCCAGGATCAGCGTTATGAAAAAATGGTCCGATTTGAAACGTCAGAACTCGGATCGGATCAGAGAGACCTGTGATAGAATATGCCCAGGTACAATGCTTACATTACTTTTGTATCTCTTGCCAATATGCTGTAATGTATATGTACAGTTAGGAAAATAAGTATTTAATCCCTTTACAAATGATTCTTAGTACCTTGTGTGACACGTACCAAATCAGCCGATTACATCATACATCTCTACCTTGCCATGAGTATATATATATATACATGTATATATATATATATATATATATATATATATATATATATATTATTATACACACAGCGAGGTGCAGATGTATGATGTAACCGGCTGATTTGGTGCGTTTTACACACACAGAAATATATATATATATATATATATATATATATATATATATGTGTGTGAGTGTATATACATAAACTGCAATCACCATTCTCTATTTCAGTAAAAAGCCCTGTACATCATTACATTAGAAACATCCCCCACTTAACTCCGTAACACCCGATGACGTACATGTACGTCAGATCTGGACGTGCCTTAAAGACCAGTGACATAAATGTACTGCATGGTGATTGGGCGGGTTCGGGTCTGTGCCCGCCCGATTGAGGGGCAGGGGTCCGACTGTCACTAATAGCCAGACCCCTGCTATATGCGCCGGCATCGGTCAAATTACGATGCCGTCGCATTAACCTCTGAGCGGGGGCGGTCAGCGCTGACCGCGGATCGTTCGAGATTCAGACATGTGGAGGGTGTCAATCGGGTCCCCGCGCTGCTGTGACGGGGACCCGATGGCAGGGAAGGTATCGTGGCTGCCTTCCGGGAGGGTCTGTGAGACCCAGCCCTCTGTATTACACTGGTAATTCACTTACAGCCAATGCATTGCAATACATAAGTATTGTAATGCATTGTAAAGGGGATCAGACCCCCAAATGTTAAAGTCCCAGAGGGGGACAAAAAGTAAACTGAAAAAAAGTGTTAAAAAAATTAATTTTTAAGTAAAAAAAAAAAAAAGCGTCCTTTTCCCAAAATAAAGTTTTGACCGGCTCTATAAAAATATCACATGAACACCATAAAAAAAAGAACAAAGTGTGTTAAATAAATCCTTTTTTGGCACATTTCATCACTAAAAGTGCAACACCAAGCGATCAAAAAGGCGTATGACCCCCAAAATAGTACCTATCTAACCATCACCTCATCCCACAAAAAAATGAGCCCTTACCTAAGACAATCGCCTAAAAAATAAAACAGATATGGCTCTCAGAATATGTAGACACTAAAACATGATTTTTTTTCTGTTCAAAAATGCTATAATTGTGTAAAATACAAAAAAAATAAGTATACATATTAGGTATCGCCACGTCCGTAATAACCAGCTGTATAAAAATATCACATGACCTAACCCCTTAGGTGAACAATGTAAAAAAAAGAGAATAAAAACTGTCAAAAAAAAAAAATTTTGTCACCTTACATCACAAAAAGCGTGATACCAAGAGATAACATTTTTGGCAAATTTGTTATTTTTTTAAAAAATAACAATGACATTTCGTGGCTGAATTTGACCACTGTTTGAAATACAGTATATGACGAGAAAACAATCTCAGAATGGCCTGGATAAGTATAAGCGTTTTAATGTTACTGCCACATAAAGTGACACATGTCAGATTTGCTAAAAGTGCCCTGGGCAGAAAGGTGAAAAATGAAACAGTCATTAAGGGGTGAATTTGCATTTGTGATGAGTTTTCAGTTGTTTGTCTAAATTATTAACATTGTGTGATTACAGGGGTTCTAGTTCCCAATGTGCACCGCTGACCTTCAAGAGAAGAAATGGAGGTTGTGGTGGTCTCTGCAGAGGAGTATGAGGAGGAGGAAAAGACGCAGACGCTCCACCACCACCTAATGTGGGAGAAAATATGGAGGTGGAGGCTGAAGAGGCTGGTCCCTCTCACCCGCACCCCACCCCCAGCTCTTGATGAGGAAGAAGAGGAGAAGGATATTACCAGCCCCCGCCAGGAGGGTAAATATGTGCACACAGCAATATAACTCAGTATCCATAACATGTACAGAAACAAAGGGCCAACAATGAAGGGAAAAACACACACTACAGTAATAGAAAACAACAACACTAGAAACTAACTCTGTAATCTACAGAAAAACCATTAATTAACCAACTAAATCACATGATACTCTACATAACTGTCACAAACTAACCAACTATATACAATTATACTCTACTGAACTAGCACTAACTAACCAACTAAATAACATTATACTATACTGAACTAATACTAACTATCCAACTATATAATTATTATAAATACAATAAACAAATTGTGCTTTAATAAATACTCCACACAATGCACTAATTGCCTCTGAATCTAAATTTAAAGTAATTGTAATATTTTTTTTATCCTAACAGTTTCCGGTAAATAAAATAAAAATTATCCAGCAGCAGCAGGTCGACGAAGACGCAATGTTAGAGATAAAAGACCAGCAAAAAAAGATCCGGGAGCAGCATTGTCATCGCATTGCTCGAGTCTCCTCCCCGCACGTTTGGAGTCTCCTAAGCAGCTAATCAACGTTCAGGTAAGTAATTCCCTTCAGTGTAATGCCATAGCAATGTTAGCTATTAACCTTACACTGATTGGCTGGCTCTAACACGTGCTACCAGTTTATATAGAAGCCGATGTCCCGCGCTCAGATCATTTAGCGTCAGGGAGAACATACAGCAGGCAGGGACAGATAGCGTTTTGCTGGAAATTCACAGATTTAACTCCAAAAAAACTATTGAAAGATCAAACAGTCTTCTTAAGGACTATAGTGTGTGTATGACAGCAGTGCAGCACAATTTTTTTATTTTTTTCACCAGGGGTTAAATTTAGCAGTATCAGGGACAGGCATCTTCAGGAAGGGACGGATAGTGCAGGGCTGGAAAATCGCTTTTTTAAGTATCCAAAAGCTTTTAAAACACTGAAAGATTTGATATTAGTGTGATCTACAGTACGCCATCAGAAAGCAGCATGTTTAGCAGACATTATAAAAAGGGGCTTATTCACTAGAGTGTGTCTGGAAGTGAGATCTACAGTACACCATCAGAAAGCAGTGTGTTTAGCAGACATTATAAAAATGGGCTTATTCACTAGAGTGTGCCTGATAGTGAGATATATATACTGCTCCATCAGAGAATTTTATTTTTTTTCTGTGGAAATTAACCTAATTTGTGTCACATCTGTGTGTGCGTTCAGTCCGCAACCATAATATTCATTACTCCATCAGAGAATTATTTATATTTTGGGCAAATTTAACTAGTTTTGGGCACATCTGTGTGTGTGTTTAGGCTGTCACCATATATACAGTATTCCAGCATAGAATTATTTGTATCTTTAAGGTTGAGAAGAATAATAGGCAGCACTCACCACGGCTTTTTCTTTCTTCCTTTATTTCATATAAAAGTTACACACACGGTTAGGTAGCAGTCATATCCCAATTTCACCCACAGCGGCGACGGCTGTTTCGCGCAAGCTCACTGCGCTTCTTCTGGTGGCCAGAAGAAGCGCAGTGAGCTGCTAGTAACTGGCATCGCACGTAGTGAGCTATGACTGCTACCTAACCGTGTGTGTAACTTTTATATGAAATATATGAAATAAAGGAAGAAAGAAAAAGCCGTGGTGAGTGCTGCCTATTATTCTTCTCAACCTTGAAGATTCGTTTAACACTATTGACTGTATAGGAGAATGCACCTGTTTGCATGGCAAGAGGGATTACCGCAGAAGCCTTAAATGAATAGTGTATCGGAGTAGCCAAGGACAGTGCCACCGGTCTATATTCGCTATTATAGAATTATTTGTATTTGGGACAAATTTTACTAGTTTGGGGCCCATCTGTGTGTGCGTTAAATCCGCAACCGTTACATTAATTACTCCAGCAGATAATTATTTATACTTTAGGCAAATTTAAGTAGTTTTGGGCACACCTGTGTGGGCGTTTAGCCTACAACCGTATATACAGTATTTCAGCAGAGAATACATTGTATTTGGGACAAATTTGTATCCCATACTAAACTGGATCTGAAAACACTGTGTATATTACAACTTCCATTAATCTGGGCCTAGTAAAGTGTCCAAAATCTGTGGGTTTTTGTATCCCATACTGAACTGAATCTAAAAATTCGGTCTATATTACAACTTCCATTAATATGGGCCTAGTAAAGTGTCCAAAATCTGTGGGTTTTTTGTATCCCACACTGAACTGAATCTAAAAACTCTGTCTATATTACAACTTCCATTAATATGGGCCTAGTAAAGTGTCCAAAATCTGTGGGTTTTTTGTATCCCACACTGAACTGAATCTAAAAACTCTGTCTATATTACAACTTCCATTAATATGGGCCTAGTAAAGTGTCCACAATCTGTGTATTTTTGTATTCTATACTGAACTGAATCAGAAAAAAAGTGTGTATATTACTATTTCCATTAATCTGGGCCTAGAAAAGTGTCCACAATCTTTGGGTTTTTGTATCCCATACTGAACTGAATCTGAAAATATTGTGTATATTACAACTTCTATTAATCTGGGCCTAGTAAAGTGTTCAAAATCTGTGGGTTTTTGTACTTCATACTGAACTGAATCTGAATAAAGTGTGTATAGTACAATTTCCATTAATCTGGGCTTATTAAAGTGTCTACAATCTGTGGGTTTTTGTATCCCATACTGAACTGAATCTGGAAACACTGTGTATATTACAACTTCCATTAATCTGGGCCTAGTGTAGTGTCCAAAATTTGTAGTGTTCTGTAACCAATACTGGTACCAATATTGCAACCTGTGAGGCCTGGGCCATATCAGCCAGTCTTGGGTGGGGCTCACACCCTTCTCCCTCCTCCCATTGTAGGCATGGCTACATGTTGGAGGTAACTGAGGAGTTTGCTGCGAGTCGGCCTTTACATTCCTATAACTTAACCCACTGGCCCCTGGTATTCCCCATACAGCATAGGTAGGTGAGTGTTAGGTCCCGATCTACATGAGAAACCTTGGCGTGGTGCTCGGGTTTAGACATGTCCTCCACAGCAGGATATGTTGACTAATCTCTCAATTTTAACATCAGTTTGAGGGCTTAGTAAGACCGCAGTGTGCACCTGTCATGTAATTTGTTATTGCTATATTGTTATATTATTTATCACATCCACACAATTGCCATCTTGTGTAGGATGGCTATTGTGGTACTTGTGGTCCGCTGCAGTCATCCTCCACCATATGGGCCACAAATGAAAGATCTGCTCCCCTGTATATTTATGCATAACTGCATCTTGAGTTGAGCAAATCCTGCTTCATGCCACCTTTAAATTGTTTTGTATATATAATTTTTTAAAAGTGTATAGACTCCTATGTAAATGTAGCCTGTTTTCCATCCACTGGCTACATTTAGGTGCACCTGTGAAGCCTGGGCAATATCAGCCAGTCTTGGGTGGGGCTCAGAGCCTTCTCCCTCCTCCCATTGCATGCATGGCTACATGCTGGAGGTAACAGAGGAGTTTGCTGCGAATCGGCCTTTACATTAGTTTAATTTAGCCCACTGGCCCCTGGTATTCCCCATACGGCACAGGTAGGTGAGTGTTAGGTCCCAAGCTACTTGAGAAACCTTGGTGTGGTGCTTGGGCTTAGATATGTCTTCCACAGCAGGATATGTTGACTAATCTCTCAATTTTAACATCAGTTTGAGGGCTTTGTAAGACCGCAATGTGCACCTTTCTTGTCATTTGTTATTGCTATATTGTTATATTATTTATCACATCCACACAATTGCCATCTTGTGTAGGATGTCTATTGTGGTACTTGTGGTCCGCTGCAGTCATCCTCCACCATATGGGCCACAACTGAAGGATCTGCTCCCCTGTATATTTATGCATAACTGCATCTTGAGTTGAGCAAATCCTGCTTCATGCCACCTTTAAATTGTTTTGTATATATCATTTTTTGAAAGTGTATAGACTCCTATGTAAATGTAGCCTGTTTTCCATCCACTGGCTACATTTAGGTGCACCTGTGAAGCCTGGGCAATATCAGCCAGTCTTGGGTGGGGCTCGGAGCCTTCTCCCTCCTCCCATTGCATGCATGGCTACATGCTGGAGGTAACTGAGGAGTTTGCTGCGAATCGGCCTTTATATTAGTTTAATTTAGCCCACTGGCCCCTGGTATTCCCCATACAGCACAGGTAGGTGAGTGTTAGGTCCCAAGCTACTTGAGAAACCTTGGTGTGGTGCTTGGGCTTAGACATGTCTTCCACAGCAGGATATGTTGACTAATCTCTCAATTTTAACATCAGTTTGAGGGCTTAGAAAGACCGCAGTGTGCACCTGTCTTGTCATTTGTTATTGCTATATTGTTATATTATTTATCACATCCACACAGTTGCCATCTTGTGTAGGATGCCTATTGTGGTACTTGTGGTCCGCTGCGGGCGTCCTCCACCATATGCATTTTTGCTGGGGAACACCATTAGCAACAGGCCACAACTGAAGGATCTGCTCCCCTGTATATATATGCACAACTGCATCTTGGGTTGAGCATATCCTGCTTCATGCCACCTTTCAGTTGTTTTGTAACCAATACTGTCCTGCATCAGAAAACTGTGTCTTTAACTAACAGTAAAATGATCTCCATCACATCTCCAGACAAAACCATTAATATAAAGAAGGCGAGCACAAATGGACAGGGGAGTGGGCGTGATGCTGATGGTGCAAGCAGAGGCCATGGCCCTGGGCACAATGAAACTGTGCCTGCTGCCAGTGCACCAGAAAAAACAAAAAAATCCACCTTACCCAGCTTCATGTCCAACTTAGCTGGGGGGCGCAGGACAGCGCTGTCCAAGTCGGACCAGTGCGAACAGGTGGTCGGTTGGATTGCTGAAGATAATGCTTCCAGTTGGTTAAGCACCATCCTCTCTTCCACTAAGTCCAGTCTCTGTAGCCAAGAGTCCAGTCAACCGAATCCTCACTCTAATCCTCCTTCCTCCCACCATGTCGCGTCTGGCCAAACAAGTGATCCCACACTCGGATACTTACATGACCTCTTTTAATCAAAGTACTTGGTTTGGCTCTCTCACCAAGCACGCTTGAAGGGGTACCTGAGATTTTGTACCCTGATTCCCAACCTCTTGAGCCTTCACAGTCTCAAGAAGATGACAGTGGTGAACGTCAATCGTTTGTTCACGAGGTGGATGATGATGAGACACAGTTGTCAATCACTGAGGTTGTGGTTAGGTCAAGTTAGGAGGATGAGCAGAGTGAGGAAGTGGAAGAGGAGGTGGTGGACGATGAGGTCACTGACCCAACATGGGAAGGTGAAAAGCCGAGCGAGGACAGCAGTACAGAGGGAGAGGGATATGCTGCACCACAACAGTCTGGAGGAGGCAGTGGGGTTGCAAAAAGGAGACGTCGGCCAACACCAAACAGGTCCGCAACCATTACACTGAGCACCCCCATGCGTAAATCTACCTTGCCAAGCGGTAGGTGTTCCGCAGTATGGCGCTTTTTTGAGGAAAGTGCAGACGACAAAAGAGTGGTAGTTTGCAACCTATGCCGTACCAAAATGAGCCGGGCGTGAACACTAGCAACCTCACAACCACCAGCATAATCCCCCACATGGCATCCAAGCACCCTAATAAGTGGGCCGAACGCCTGGCACTACAATCTGGGTCTGTGGATCACACCACTGCCTCCTCCTCCTCTGTGTTACACACTGCCGGCGAATCCACTGTCGAAGGCGCTGGCTTGGATGCCCCTCGCCCTGCACCTAGACCTTCACATGAACCATCAGCAAAAACATGATAAACCAGTCCGGACTTTATTGTGGACTAATGAGGTTATAAATAGGGCGCAATCCACTGCCGGTTATGGTCACTGAGGAAGGGGTTGGAGGAGGACCCCGAAACGCGTTTGACGTTCAATCCTGGCGAGTGGGTCTGTACCCTTATACTGATGCATCAGCCGTTTGGATAAAGAGACCTGGAGATAAACTACAGCTCTGTTAGTTTGTTACAATTTGGAGTTCCCACTAAGAAAATGTGAACAAGCAAGAAGGCCAAACTCATGTGGTATCGAGGAGTAGAGGGCTTCCACGTCGATACTACCCAAGATGCAGTCCTCCTCCAATTGGATCCCATCTAGTTGTTTAATCAGATCACCAGTGTCCCTAACATAGGCTATCAGGATTACGAAGAATGAAAACGGCTCAATTGATACATCTATTTTTAGGAAGCCGAATTCCACTAACTCCCTGTTGAGATGGGAAAGCCATCATCCTTTCTCCCTCAAGAAGGGGATCCCTCGGGGTCAGTATTTGAGACTTCAGCGTAACTGTTCACGGCAAAGTGATTTTAAACATCAAGCCGCTGACCTGAGGGATCGTTTCCTTGAACGGGGCTACCCGTTAGGTACCCTCAAACCAGCCTATAGGGCGGCAATGGCCAAGGATCGACATACCCTCCTCTCATCAGCAAAACGGATAGAGATGGGCACGTGTACCCGAGAACCAAGTGGGGGTATTATACGTTTGATTAGTACCTTTAATGGGGCGTCGGGTGCAGTGAGAGAAATAATTTCTCGACACTGGCACATTTCAAAAATGGATGCTGACATCTCAGAGGCAATCTCAGAACGCCCGAACATTACCTACAGAAGGGGAAGGAGTATACGGGATAGACTAGTAAAGAGTCACTTTGTGGCCCCTACCACCACTGGCACCTGGCTTGATGTGCAGTTCCCAGGCAATTACCGCTGTGGTAACTGCACGTATTGTAAGTTTATGGTACGTAGTAAGACATTCACAAGTTCTAATACCGGGAAAGTGTACACCATTCGCAGTTTTATTAACTGCAAATCTGTTGGAGTCATCTACAAAATCACATGCCAATGTGGTATTGAGTATGTGGGTAAAACCACCAGGGAATTTAGAAGGAGGATTGGTGAGCATATAGGCAGGGCCGGTGCTATAATAAGGCAGACCAAGCGGCTGCCTTAGGGCGCATAGAAGAGGGGGGGGCTCCAAAATGAACTTTTTTTTTTAAATCACCTTCGTGATGTGATCATGGAGGGGGGGGGGGGTGCCAAAATGTAGCTTCGCTTGTGCTGGCAAAAATCCTTGCACCGGCCCTGCATATAGGAGATGTATTAAATTCACGTGACACCCCGATAGCGCGTCATGTTAAAGCAGAACATGCGGACCGTGTTGGATGTCTCTCCTTCTCAGGCATAGAACTGATTAAACCAACGATCAGGAGGGGAGATTGGGATAACAAACTGTTACAAGCAGAAAGCAGATGGATTTACTATCTAAGGACAGTGCATCCAGGTGGTCTAAACGAACAGTTAAACTTTGGGTGCTTCATCTAGACCTTCTAAATATGCAACCCTCTCAGGACTTGGTACTAATATCATTCACACATATTTTTTGTGTGTAGTCCTATGGGGGTCTGTGCACTCTATGCTTTGTAATTTTGAATTGAGCATAAAGGGTTGGGCACACCTAGTATCTTTACTGTGTCCTGGACTGGGCTCTATTGGAAGAGTTGAGATTAGTCCCTAAGCACAGGTCCCATTGCTTTTAATTTGGTGGGGTCATTCTGCGCATATGTGATCCTGAGACTCTAGCATTATTTATAAGATAAATGGAGTGAGGCCGATTCATAAAAACGCGATTGCGCTTTTTTTTTACTCATTTAAAGAATTGATTTGGCCAGTTAAGTTTGAGTTATTCTTGCCATTGTGCTAAATACTACCGTTTCTGCTAACTAAGAACTGTTTTAATACAGGGTATTCCGGAGCTGGGTTGCCTAGGCGACCAGCAACGCTACTGCTGTTTTATGGAGCTTTGCGCGGCCGCATTTATCTGAAGCGGCCTCCCTCTTCCGGTCTGCGCCTGGATACGCTGGTTGGCTTGCGTTCCGGCGCGTGTCACCGCCGGCAGGCGGAAGCGGAAGGGGTGGGGCGGCGATTAGGCCGTGATACAGATAGCTATTTAAATGGGATAAGGCGGGATCTCCGCCTCTCCCAACATTGTGAGCAGTGTGATCGCGATTCTGCGGCGGTCTGAATAGGAATAAGAGGGACACTTTCCTCTTCCTATGAGCGCGTGGACCACTGTCCTCTCGGCACTTTATCGCTGACACATCTATTGATTGTAAGTTAATATTCCGTCCCTCTATTATTGCCTTGGAGATAGGGGGGCTGATTTTAAGTGTTTTCCTGTGGCACGGATGTTGACAGGTGGTTCTTTTCTTTTTTGTTTACAGCTTAAATTGCTTCCCAGCATTGGAAAGACTGTCCCCAGAAGATTCCTTCTTTTAGGATGAAACATGCCATGTAGGGACTTGATGGTATAGGGGAAGTGTAGCTTATAGACCCGGGACAGGGCCAGGATCCATATGGGGTCGCTCCTGTCGGGGCGGGTGCTCCGTGTCGTTAGGCAGGTGACAGAGTAGCACCCTCCACCGAGCACAGGCAGGATTCTGTTGCCAGGGTTAACCAGGAGTTGCAGGGCATGAATTACAGCAAGTAACGCTGGAACCTGGGATCATTGGAGAAGTTGGCAGCGTCTGTCTGTGGTATGCCTAGTACCTACATCTACACATGGCTGAGGTTGTACCATACTTCTACCTATGTTTTATTGTAGGTGCTGATATTTATTGGTAATTGGTTACTGAAACATCTTACAATTGACACAGTGACCATTAGGAAATTGGTGCGCTAGGATTTACATGTATGGGTGCATGAAGATAGATTTTTGTATTTGTTGTGTTGTATGCTGTGCCTACCTTTCTGGGCGAATACCCACAGCTCATGATCCATCCTAGGGTTGTCACATCCTGTTTTACACATTTATTATGGGGGTGACACCCGTAGGTGAACCAGGGATCTAATCTTTGAATGTGTTTCGCCCAGTTATCTGATATACACACTGCTGTTTTAGATTCACAGAACGTCGACTTTTAACGTTTAACTAGTAAAAGTTAAGTCTTAATGCCTAGTCCACTATTGGTTTGTAATAACATTTAGTGTTCACAGCATGTTCCTCTCTGTGTCAAATACTGTACCACAGGTGAAACCAGTGTATTTTGGGGAAATGTACATTATTTTTGCAACATCTATTGTCCACAGCGTGTGCCTCTCTGTGTCAAATACTGTACCACAGATTAAACCAGTGTATTTTGGTTAAATGTACATTATTTGTGCAACATCTACTGTCCACAGTGTGTGCCTCTTTGTGTCAACTACTGTAAAACTGGTGAAACCAGTGTATTTTGGAAAAATGTACATTATTTGTCCCACATTTAGTGTCCACAGCGTGCGCCTCTTTGTGTCAAATACTGTACCACAGGTGAAACCAGTGTATTTTGGGGCAATGTACATTATTTGTGCAACATTTACTGTCAGCAGCGTGTGCCTCTCTGTGTCAAATACTGTACCAAAGATGAAACCAGTGTATTTTGGGGAAATGTACATTATTTGTGCAACATCTACTGTCCACAGCGTTTACCTCTCTGTGTCAAACACTGTATATCTGTTGAAAATAGTGTATTTTGGTGAAATGTACATTATTTGTGCAACATCTGTTGTACACAGCGTGTGCCTCTCTGGGTCAAATACTGTACCGTAGGTGAAACCAGTGTATTTTGGGGAAATGTACATTATTTGTGCCACATTTAGTGTCCATTGCGTGTTCCTCTCTGTGTCATATACTGTACCACAGGTGAAACCAGTGTATTTTGGAAAACTGTACATTATTTGTCCCACATATAGTGTCCACAGCGTGAGCCTCTCTGTGTCAAATACTGTACCACAGATGAAACCAGTGTATTTTGGGAAAATGTACATTATTTGTGCAACATCTACTGTCCACAGCGTGTACGTCTCTGTGTCAAACACTGTATATCTGTTGAAAACAGTGTATTTTGGGAAAATGTACATTATTTGTGCAAGATCTATTGTCCCTAGCATGTGCCACTCTGTTTAAAATATTGCATGACTTTTGAAAACAGTGTATTTTGGAAAAATGTACATTATTTATGCAACATCTAGTGTATTTGCATTTCATACATATCATTCTGACATATACTGTACTTCATCCGAAGATGGTGTATGCTACTCTGTGACATCATCAGGGCTACACCTCCTTTGTAAAGTGTGCGCATCCCAAATACGTGTTTTAATTTATTGGAGCACACACTTACAAATCCTATGCTCCTATGCTGACATACTTTTAAGCATGTATAACAATTAATATTAACAATGCGGCCAGTAAGGGAAGTGCAAGTGACCGCGTTGCTGATGGTACACAAAGAGGCTGTGGCCCTGGAAGCAATGAAACTGAGTAATCGAATGTAGCTGAGGTCATGCAGGAGCCCTAACCCTCTAGAACAGTGATGTAGATGGCAAAGCTTGTAGAGACTGAGTGCCGAAACTGCAACCCAAAACCCACTTATTTATCACAAAGTGCCCATATGGTCATTTACCCTGAATAATATAGTCCAATATAGTATGTCTTCCATGTTCCTTATAATTTAGCTATAGCTGTAGAGTACATGTCTGTGCAACGTATCCTGTTTAGACACCCAGTAGTTGTAAGGCACAGTACTGACACGGTCTGCTATGTACTCCTTTACCATCTTCCACTTTTTTTTCCATCCTTGTGACACTAGGCCGCACATCAAGCTGAGTGTGCTGGTGGGGTGTCATGAAACTGTCCTAGGCCTTGGAGAGTGTTGTCCTGCCTCTATTGAAACTGCTGTGTGTTTCCCTCATCTTCCCTCCTGGGTTGCCCAAGGAACTACGTACTCTGCTGCCAGCATTGTCTGATGGAAATTTACTGAGCAATTTTTAAAGAAAGACCTTCTAGTATTGCACCATTTTGCAAGTCCTCTCCACCACAGGAATTGGATATGAGAAGTTCTCTTTGTAGCGTGGGTCGAGAAGGGTGAACTGAACAATCAGTAATCGCTGTTGTGCAAAATGTGTAGAATGCCAGGGTCACAGGAAAGTTAGCATAACATAAAGTCAGCCATGTGTGTCAGAGTCCCAACAGACAAGACTTTGCTGTCCTCATCTGGAGGATGACTCTCAATCTCCTTATCCTCTTCCTCCTCTCCTGCCCATCTTTGCTGAACAGATGGAATAAATCTGCTATGGTTACTACCCTCTGTAGCGGAGGCAACCGTCTCTTGCTCCTCCTCCTCCTCTTTGTCATGATCCAATTCACACTGACAAGACGAACTGAGTGTTGTCTGGCTATCACCCTGTGTAATGTCTTCCCCCTAGTTCCACCTCTTCCACATGTAAAGTGTCCGCCATCATTGTTAGCAGCCAGCGTTTCAGTAGACACAGAAGTGGGATGGTTAGGCTGATAATAGTGCCATCACCACTCACCATCTGTGTTTATCCTTCTAAGTTGCATAAAACCTCAGAGATCAGACATACTAAACCAAGTAGCAGCTGGCATTCCAATACTGCCTTCTGCTGCTCACAAAGCATGGCCAACATGGTCACATCGCACAACAGTCAGTTAGCTGGCAAATACGAGCGCCGCAGTAGAGTTGCAAGACCGTCGGCAGCTGTAGATGACTTTCTGAAAAGGGCACACACAAGGCACACACTCTCACCAGTAGATCAGGCAAATTGGGGTAGGTTTGGATAAATTTGAGAACACGTGGGCTAGGAGTCCAGTGATTACAATTATGTTATTGACAGGTTTTTCAGGGACAATTTCCAGACGTTTTGTTGTGGTCACTGGGCAGAGTTTGCCTGAGGGCTAGCCCTGTTATGTTCCAGTGTTTGAGTTGTTATTGTTAGAGTTTATGACTACGCTGTAAAATATGTTATGGTTACTTGGTTATTTATGAGTTCTTAAAAAGGCCATGCCATTAGTTTACCTCCACTCTTGTGTGTTATGTTTTTATATATATATGTATATAATGTATACGTTTGGGATTTTGTTGTGCATGGTACATAAATGCTGTATGATTGCCATATGTCTGAGCTTGCCGAGCTACAAAGCTGCCAATAAGTTATGGCTATTATCAGACACAGTCAAACTGGTCCCTTATACCCTGTCACAGCTCTCCTTGTCAACCAAGCAATTTAGTTTCATCACGGCTTGTTGCCGCTTCCCCACTGCCGTTCTACACTGCTTAGAGCTACTGACTGATGGTTGACTGTTGACTGCAAGATGAGAATTCTGAGTTTGCACTGTAGAGGAGGTGGAGGCGGAGGAGGAGAATTGGGGGGGGGGGTTGCAGCGACTAATGTAGGTGGTGGCAGAAATCCTGGGGCCCGCAATCCTTGGCGTCGGTAGCACCTGTGCCATCCCAGGGTACGACTCGCTACAGGCCTCCACAAGGTTCACCCAGCGTGCCGCCGCGGAAATGTATAGTCCCTGGCCAAAAGCACTTGTCCATGTGTCCGTCGTTAAGTGGACCTTCACACTAACTGCATTGGTCAGGACACAGGTGATGTTACGTGACACAATGCCGGTGTAATGCGGGGACGGCACACAGATAAAAATAGTGGCGGCTGGGGACTGAGTAACGAAGGACGGCTGCCGCCAAGAGGCTGAGGACAGCCTCAGTGTCTACAGGCCTAAATGGCAACATTTCCAGGGCCAGAAATTGTGAAAAGTGCGCATTTAGTGCTATGGCTTGTGGGTGGGTGGCTGGGTATTTGCGCTTACGTTCAAAGGCCTGGGGTAAGGAAGGACATCTGTATGCTGTGCTTGGACACAGAAGTGGGTGTGCTAGCTGATGGTGCTTGTGAAGCCCAGGCTGCAGGGCGAGATTCATCCAGGCCTGCGTCTAGGACAGAGGATTGGCCAAAGCAACACGTAACACAGAGGAGGAAGAGAAGGCAGTGGTGTGACCCACAGACACTGACTGTGGACCCATGGGTTTGTGCCACCTGTTAAGGTGCTTTAATGCCATGTGGCGGATCATGCCGATGGTGTTGAGGTTGCTAGTGATCACAACCCCTACTCATGTTGCCTCCAGTGTACTGTCTTCCCCCATTATGTTCCCGGGTTTGAGTTTTTATTGTTATAGTTTAGGTTAGAGTTAATGAATAGGATGTAAGATATGTTATGGTTATTTGGAACAGTTGCAAGCCTATTTAGTGTGGCCCGTTTTCTCCCTTTTGCCACCCCACAGCCTCTTCCAGCCTGTTGTGGTGCTATGAATCCCTCCACCTCTGTCCTGCTGTCCTCTCATGGCTTGCCACCTTTCCAGGTTGGGTCAGTGATGTCATTGTCCCCCATCTCCTCTTCTACTTCCTCAGTCTGGTCATCCTCCTGACTTGTGTTGACCTAACAAGACCCTCACTCATTGACAACTTTGTCTCATCCGCATCATCCACCTCATGAAACACTAATTGTCATTCCCCACCATCATCTTCTTCTGACTGTGGATGCTGAAGAGTTTGGGGATCAGTGCACAAGATCTCCTCATGTCCCTCTTCAGGGAGGGTCAGCTCACCTGCAGGCCCTCAACTACAATATTTTACAGGGTCAGCTTAGCAGCAGGCACTCGCCCATCATTTTTTCAATGGTCAGCTAAGCAGCAGGCACTCGCCCATCTTTTTTTTGCAATGCTCAGCAGCAGGCCCTCGCTCCTAATGTTTTGGCGTGTCACCAGCAGAAAACCAATGATAATTTTTCAAGGGTGTTTATGATGCCCTCCTTTATGTGTAACAAAGGGTGTATTGCAGTGCCGGTTCCTTATCATTTTTGGCAGCCCTTTCACTTAGTGCATAGGCTTTATGAGTGTAGGAGTCCCACTACCTAAATAATTGTACCACAATTTGAATTAGGCCCTCCTTTATGTGATATACAGGCTGTTTTGGAGTGCCTCTTGCATGTAATTTTTGGCAGCACTTGCACTTTATCTACAATTGAATATACAGGAAATAATGTTTCCTAACATTTTTTCCTGTGAAATAGATTTTTTTGGGGGGGATTTAGGCGCATTATTGTCAGTCTGTAAAAGTGGCATACAACTCGGATAACATGATTCCCAGCAGCGATCTGGGAGTCCAAGAGGCATCTAGTCACTTTCCAACTCTTTCCTATGGACCAGGCACCCTCCCCTCTTTAGAGCAGAGGGTGCCTGGTTGTCTCCTTTTGTCTTCCATTAAACTCAGGTGCTCGGCCGAGCACACTAACATAGCAATGTGTTCGGATTGAACACCCAAACACTTTGGTGCTCGCTCATCACTACTTTTAACCCCAAATAACTGCAGAAGTGAACTGTGTATATTTTTTTCTTGTAGTACAGAAATACGTCAATAAATGCTCTCAGCACATATAGCTGCAGAAGTAAACTGCGTATATAGTTTTTCTTTTTGTAATGAAGTAGGCCACTAAATGCTTTTACCGCAAATAACGGCAGAAGTGAACTGTGTATATATTTTTTTCTTTTTGTAATGAAGTAGGCCACTTACCGCAAATAACTAGAAATGAGCGAATCGAAGTTGATGTAGTGGAATTAGTTTAGAAATTTAGAATTTTTTTTATTCACAATGAATGAGAATTTCCTTGTGCTTCGTAGTAATGACTAATTTTTTCTAACATGGCAGCTAGAGATTAGCAAATTTCTAAAAAGTTCGATTTGGCTGGTTCGCCGAATTTTGTGAAAAAATTTGCTTCGATCCGAATATATTTGTGGCGAATTGCATTAAAAATGGCTATTTCCGGACTACAGATAGCCTTTATAGGGGGGTAGTACACTTTGCCTTGCAGTAACATGCATAGGGAGTGTGCTGGGGTAGTGAAATAATACCGTCAGTGAGGATGACATGCAGATGACAGGCGTCGCTATTAGAATCACTGCACACTTCAAGTATTTGGGCAGTCACAGGGGAAAAACTGACCAAATAACTAAAGTATTAACTCAGTCTTACAGGTCCATGTTAGCATCAAGAAGGCTATAGAGTGGCAAAATGAAAGAGTCTAGAGGTGGTGCAGCATGAGGAGGCCACAGAGTGGCACAATGAGACAGTGTTCAGTTTGAAGCAGTATGAGAAGGCAACAGTGTGGAACAATGACAGAATCTGGAGGTGGCAGCAGCATGAGTAGGCCACAGAGTGGCAAGGTGACATAGTGTGGACAAAAGACTGTGGGCAAAAATTGTTGAGAAAGATGCATATGGAATGTTATCTGTAGAGCTGTACGACGGTAACCTGCAGATTAAAGTAGCCCTCAAAAGCAAGTTGGGTTTATCGGTTCCAAAACCTATATTAGATTGTGTGGCGGGTGATCAGTCCAAGACCTTCAAGCAGCAGCAGCATGATACCACAGATTGGCAAGGTCACATAGTGTGGAGATGGCAGCAACATGATAACACAGATTGGCAAGGTGACATAGTATGGAGATGGCAGCATGAGTAGGCCACAAAGTGGCAAGGTTGCATAGTGTGGAGATGGCAGCATGAGTAGTCCACAAAGTGGCAAGGTGGCATAGTGTGGAGATGGCTGCAACAGCATGATAACACAGATTGGCAAGGTGACATAGTGTGGGGATGGCAGCATGAGTAGGACACAAATTGGCAAGGTGCAATACTCTGGAGGTGGGTGGCAATACTAGTACTTGCTGAAGATGGTGGGTGACAGAAGGAGCACTTGGTATCAGATGTATTGTGGTATCATGCTGTAGTTCCCTTTAACAGGCTGGCAGTGTCATTTACCTTTTTTCGCTCCTAGGTGGTGCTGGCACAACTTATTTATATATATATATTGTGGGGACTCGCTCTGGTAGACAAGGTAGGCGGGTGCAGTATAGAGGCAAATACACGTTGTAAATCAATCTACAGTGTTTATTCACACTTTAGGCACAACACAACAGTCACTTTTCAGGCTTGGTGCTTGTTCACACACAGAAAACAAAACAATGTTGGTGCTTGATCTTGCACGGCAAAGCAGAAACAAAGTTCACCTGGAATCCTAGGTGTCAGTTCACACCTGGCTGAATTCTCGGCAACACAAAAAGTCCACTGGCAGCCTTTAGATGGCCTGCTCTCCTGACACACAGGTCTCAGCTTTTCAGCCCAGCACAGGGCTCAGATCCCAAACACACAGAGAGAGCTTTGCATAAGCCCAGCTGTCTTTTAAAGGCAGCTAGGTATTAACCAAAAACCCGGACCGGCACTTAAAATCCGGTCCAGTATTTGCTCTCACCGGGCTGCAATCAACCCAGCAGCACAGGCTGAGAGGAAAATAGCTGTCTTTTATCACCAAACCTCTCACTGTGTCACTATATATATATATATATATATATATATATATAGCTGGGAGGGGGGGGGGGCCCCATGTAAAGTTAGTGTGTCCGATGTTAATGAAGAGATGTATAGTGTATTTATTACTCATTTTTAAAAGAAACCAGGCCAATATGCCCTTTCACCAGAAATTTCAGCAACTGAGCAGTGGGTATATATTACGCTTTTTATAGTGAAACACGAACAATATGCGTTTCATCAAAAATTACTGCAACTGTGCAGTGGGTATATATTACGCTATTTTAAGATAAACAAGCCCAATATGTGCTTTCACCAGAAATTACTGTGGCAGAGCAGTGTGTATATATTACAATTATTTTAAATAAACCTGGCCGAAATTTCTGCGACAAATCAGTAGGTATATATTACTCTTTTTTTAGAGAAGCAAGACCACTATGCGCTTTCAAAAGAAAATACTGCAACTGAGCAGTGTGTATATATTAAGCTTATTTTAAATAAATCAGGCCAAAATGCGCTTTCAACAGAAATTACTGCGAAAGAGTAGTGGCTATATACAGTGTTACGCTTTTTTTTTAGTGAAACAAGGCCACTATGGTCTTTCCGAAGAAATTACTGCAACAGAGCAGTGGGTATATGTTACGCTTTTTTTTAGTTAAAGCAGGCCTCTATGCACTTTCACCAGAAATTACTGCAACAGAGTAGAGATGAGCGAACACCTGGATGTTCGGGTTCGAGAAGTTCGGCCGAATTTCCGAAAATGTTCGGGTTCGGGATCCAAACTCGACCCGAACTTTATCCCGAACCCGAACCCCATTGAAGTCAATGGGGACCCGAACTATTAGGCACTAAAAAGGCTGCAAAATAGTCCAGGAAAGGGCTAGATGGCTGCAAAAGGCAGCAAAATGTAGGTAAATGCCCTGCAAACAAATGTGGATAGGGAAATGAATTAAAATAAAATAAAATAAATAAAAATTAACCAATATCAATTGGAGAAAAGTCCCATAGCAGGGAATAAGGCATCATATCACCCACCACTGGAGAAGGCCACTTTCAGTTATTTCGGCCCCAGCACCCAGACAAAGGAGAGAGGTCCCACAGCAAGGAATCATGCGTCATATCACCCACCACTGGAGAAGGCCACTTTCAGTTATTTCGGACCAGCATCCAGACAGAGGAGAGAGGTCCCACAGCAAGGAATCATGCGTCATATCACCCACCACTGGAGAGGGCCACTTTCAGTTATTTCGGCCCAGCACCCAGACAGAGGAGAGAGGTCCCACAGCAAGGAATCATGCATCATTTCACACACCACTGGAGAAGGCCACTTTCAGTTATTTCGGCCCCAGCACCAAGACAGAGGAGAGGTTCATTCAACTTTGAGTTGCACCGCAAGATCATGGTAAAGTTAAAAAAATGAGGATTCAATAAAGAAGTGCCCCATAGTACAAGAATACATGGTTGAGGGGGAGGCAGTTAAAAATGTCTATTCTGCACAAGGGAGGCACAGGTCCTGTGGGATCCATGCCTGGTTCATTTTTATGAACGTCAGCTTGTCCACGTTGACTGTGGACAGGCAGCTGCGTTTGTCAGCAAAGATGCCCCTTGCCGTGATGAATACACGTTCAGACAAAACGCTGGCCGCCGGGCAGGCCAGCACCTCCAAGGCATAAAATGCTAACACTGGCCACGTGGACAATTTGGAGACCCAGAAGTTGAATGGGGCCGAACCATCAGTCAGTACGTGGAGCGGTGTGCAGACATACTGTTCAACCATGTTAGTGAAATGCTGCCTCCTGCTAACACGTTCCGTATCAGGTGGTGGTGCAGTTAGCTGTGGCGTGGAGACAAAACTTTTCCACATTTCTGCCATACTAACCCTGCCCTCAGAGGAGCTGGCCGTGACACAGCTGTGTTGTCGACGTCTTGCTCCTCCTCTGCCTTCGCCTTGGGCTTCCACCTGTTCCCCTGTGACATTTGGGAATGCTCTCAGGAGCGCGTATACCAGCGTGCGCTTGTACTCATGCATCTTCCTATCACGCTCCAGTGCAGGAAGTAAGGTGGGCACATTGTCTTTGTACCGGGGATCCAGCAGGGTGGCAACCCAGTAGTCCGCACATGTTAAAATGTGGGCAACTCTGCTGTCGTTGCGCAGGCACTGCAGCATGTAGTCGCTCATGTGTGCCAGGCGGTCCAGAGGTAAGGATAAACTGTCTTCTGTGGGAGGCGTATCATCATTGTCCTCCGTATCCCCCCAGCCACGCACCAGTGATGGGCCTGAGCTGTGTCGGGTGCCACCCCGCTTTGAACCTGCTTCATCCTCATCCTCCTCCACCTCCTTCTCATCCTCCTCGTCCTCCAGTAGTGGGCCCTGGCAGGCCACATTTGTACCTGGCCTCTGCTGTTGCAAAAAAACTCCCTCTGAGCCACTTCTAAGAGACTGGCCTGAAAGTGCTAAAAATGAACCCTCATCCTCCTCCTCCTTCTGGACCCCCTACTCTTCCATCATCGCACTAAGCGTTTTCTCAAGGAGACATAGAAGTGGTATTGTAACGCTGATAACGGTGTCATCGCCACTGGCCATGTTGGTGGAGTACTCGAAACAGCGCAACAGGGCACACAGGTCTCGCATGGAGGCCCAATCATTGGTGGTGAAGTGGTGCTGTTCCGCAGTGCGACTGGCGCGTGCGTGCTGCAGCTGAAACTCCACTATGGCCTGCTGCTGCTCGCACAGTCTCTACAGCATGTGCAAGGTGGAGATCCACCTGGTGGGCACGTCGCATATGAGGCGGTGAGCGGGAAGGCTGAAGTTATAAAGTAGCGCAGACAGGCGAACAGCGGCAGGATGTGAACGCCGGAAGCGCGCACAGACGGCCCGCACTTTATGCAGCAGCTCTGACATGTCAGGGTAGTTGTGAATGAACTTCTGCACCACCAAATTCAGCACATGCGCCAAGGGATGTGCGTCAAACCGGCTAGTCCTAGAGCTGCGACGAGATTTCGCCCATTATCGTACACCACCAGGCCGGGCTTGAGGCCCACCGGCAGAAACCACTTGTCGGTCTGTTGTTCAATACCCCACCACAACTCCTGCGCAGTGTGGGGCCTGTCCCCCAAACATATGAGTTTCGGAATGGCCTGCTGACATTTACCCCGGGCTGTGCTGAAGTTGGTGGTGAAGGTGTGTGGCTGACTGGATGAGCTGGTGGAAGCAGAGGAGGAGGAAGCCGAGTAGGAGGAGGAGGCTACAGGAGGAAAAGAATGATGCCCTGCGATCCTTGGTGGCGGAAGGACGTGCGCCAAGGAACTCTCATCCTGGGGCCCAGCCGCCACTACATTTACCCAGTGTGCAGTTAGGGAGATATAGCGTCCCTGGCCGTGCTTACTGGTCCACCTATCTGTGGTTAAGTGGACCTTGCCACAGATGGCGTTGCGCAGTGCACACTTGATTTTATCGGATACTTGGTTGTGCAGAGAAGGCACGGCTGTCTTGGAGAAGTAGTGGCGGCTGGGAACAACATACTGTGGAACAGCCATGGACATCAGCTGTTTGAAGCTGTCTGTGTCCACCAGACTGAATGACAGCATTTCAAAGGCCAGTAGTTTAGAAATGCTGGCATTCAGGCCCAGGGCTCGAGGGTGGCTAGGTGGGAATTTACGCTTTCTCTCCAAGGTTTGTGAGATGAAGAGCTGAACGCTGCCGTGTGACATGGTGGAGATGCTTGGTGACGCAGGTGGTGTTGTCGGTGGCACATCCTCTGTTTGGTGGGCGGCAGGTGCCAACATTCCTCCCGAGGTGGAGGAAGAGGCCGAGGCAGAAGCAGAAGAGGGAGCAGGGGGAGCCAGAGTGAGTTCCTTGCTTTTAAGGTGTTTACTCCATTGCAGTTCATGCTTTGCATGTAGATGCCTGGCCATGCAGGTTGTGCTAAGGTTCAGAACGTTAATGCCTCGCTTTAGGCTCTGATGGCACAGCGTGCAAACCACTTGTGTCTTGTCATCAGCACATTGTTTAAAGAAGTGCCATGCCAGGGAACTCATTGAAGCTGCCTTTGGGGTGCTCAGTCCCTGGTGGTGGTGGCCAGTAGTAGGCAAATGCTGTTCTGCTTTTGCCCCCTGCTCCCTCTTTTGCTACGCTCGGTCTCACCACTGCCTCTTCCTCTGAGCTATGAAAGTCAGCGGCACGACCTTCATTCCATGTGGGTTCAATGAACTCATCATCCTTTGCATCGTCTTCCACCCAGTCTTCCTCCCTGACCTCCAGTTCGGTCTGCACACTGCAGAAATATGCAGCAGTTGGCACCTGTGTTTCGTCATCATAAGAGACGAGCGGACTGTGATGAGGTGGTATTCCCATGTCCTCATCATCAGGAAACATCAGTGGTTGTGCATCAGTGCATTCTATGTCTTCCACCACTGGGGAAGGGCTAGGTGGTTTCCATTGGGAAACCCTGCCAGCAGAGTCTTCAAACAGTATAAGAGACTGCTGCATAACTTGAGGCTCAGACAGTTTCCCTGATATGCATGGGGGTGATGTGACAGACTGATGGGCTTGGTTTTCAGGCGCCACCTTTGCGCTTTCTGCAGAAGACTGGGTGGGAGATAATGTTTTGAACATGCTGGATCCACTGTCGGCCACCCAATTGACTAGCGCCTGTACCTGCTCAGGCCTTACCATCCTTAGAATGGCATTGGGCCCCACCAAATATCGCTGTAAATTCTGGCGGGTACTGGAACCTGAGGTAGTTGGATCACTAGGACATGTGGCTGTGGCAGAATGGCAATGTCCTCTCCCAGCAGCAGAGGGTACTCTAACACCACCACGACCGTGTCCGCGTCCCTTAATAGATGTTTTCCTCATTGTTGCCGTTCACCAAGCACCACAATAAGAAAAAAAATATTTGTCCCAATGTATTGATTTCAAATTCATGCCTTTTTCTACAGGCACCTAACACTATCTTCATATTTATTTATGTAGCGTATTACACTAATCCAGGCACAGCAGCAACCACTGATTTAGGGGAATATCTCTTTTAGGGCTATTATTTAGGCCCTGGATGAAATGTAGCCTTTTATGGACAGATTTACACTTGGAGATGCACAGTAGTGTGAGAAAAAATATGTAGGATTAAGAGGTCAGCAATTGTATTTTAACACTTTGTGTAATATACCCTTTAACGGACAAAAATCCAATGGGAGATGCACGGTAGCGTGTGAAGTTAATGATTATGACCTTCTCAGCACTTGTATATACACCTTGAGTGTAATATACCCTTTTACGGACAGATTAACACTTGGCCTGCAACTGCTGGAACACCAGATTCAGGGTATTGCTATATTGGCAATTGAATTTCACCCCAGAACAAAATATATGTTTTGGCGGACACTATTATAGTTTGCCAGCCAGTGCTGGGACACCAGATTTATGGTATTGCTATTTTGGCAACTGAATTCCACCCCAAAACAAAATATATGTTTTAGCGGACACTATTATAGTTTGCCAGCCACAGCTGTGACATCAGATTTAGGGGATTGCTGTTTTGGCAATTGAATATCACCCCAGAACAAAATATATGTTTTGGCGGACACTATTATAGTTTGCAAGCCAGTGCTGGGACACCAGATTTATGGTATTGCTATTTTGGCAATTGAATTTACCCCAGAACAAAATATATGTTTTGGTGGACACTATTATAGTTTGCCAGCCAGTGCTGGGACACCAGATTTATGGTATTGCTATTTTTGCAATTGAATTTCACCCCAGAACAAAATATATGTTTTGGCGGACAGTAGTATAGTTTGCCAGGCAGTGCTGGGACATCAGATTTAGGGGATTGCTATTTTGGCAAGTGAATTTCACCCCAGAACAAAATATATGTTTTGGCAGACACTAGTATACTTTGTCAGCCACAGCTGTGACACCAGATTTAAGGTACAGCTATTTTGGCAATTGATTTTAACCCCAGAACAAAATATATGTTTTGGCGGACACTATTTCAGTTTGCCAGCCAGTGCTGGGACACCAGATTTAGGGGATTGCTATTTTGGCAAGTGAATTTAACCGCGGAACAAAATATATGTTTTGGCGAACACTATTATAGTTTGCTGGCCACAGCTGTGACATCAGATTTTTGCTATTGCTATTTTGGCAACTGAATTTCACCACAGAACAAAATATATGTTTTGGAGGACACTATTATAGTTTGCCTGCCAGTGCTGGGACACCAGATTTATGGTATTGCTATTTTGGCAATTGAATTTCACCCCAGAACAAAATATATGTTTTGGCGAACACTATTATAGTTTGCCAGGCACAGCTGGGACACCAGATTCAGGGTATTGCTATATTGGCAATTGAATTTCACCCCAGAACAAAATATATGTTTTGGCGGACACTATTATAGTTTGCCAGCCAGTGCTGGGACACCAGATTTAGGGGATTGCTATTTTGGCAAGTGAATTTCACCCAGAAGAAAATATATGTTTTGGCGGACACTAGTATACTTTGACAGACACAGCTGTGACACCAGATTTATGGTATTGCTATTTTGGCAATTGTATTTCACCCCAGAACAAAATATATGTTTTGGCGGACACTATTATAGTTTGAAAGCCAGTGCTGGGAAACCAGATTTAGGGGATTGCTATGTTGGCAAGTGAATTTCACCCCAGAACAAAATATATGTTTTGGCGGACACTATTATAGTTTGCCAGCCATAGCTGTGACATCAGATATAGGGGATTGCTGTTTTTGCAATTGAATTTCACCCCAGAACAAAATATATGTTTTGGCGGACACTATTATACTTTCACAGCCACAGCTATGACATCGAATTTATGGTATTGCTATTTTGGCAATTGAATTTCACACCAGAACAAAAAAAAAAATATGTTTGGTCGGACACTATTATAGTTTGCCAGCCAGTGCTGGGACACCAGAATTATGGTATTGCTATTTTGGCAATTTAATTTCACCCCAGAACAAAATATATGTTTTGGCGGCCATTATTATAGTTTGCCAGCCACAGCTGTGACACCAGATTTATGGTATTGCTATTTTGGCAATTGAATTTCACCCAAGAACAAAATATATGTTTTGGCGGACACTATTATAGTTTGCCAGCCAGTGCTGGGACACCAAATTTAGGGGTTTGCTATTTTGGCAAGTGAATTTAAACGCAGAAAAAAATATATGTTTTGGCGGACACTATTATAGTTTGCCGGCCAAAGCTGTGACATCAGATTTTTGGTATTGCTATTTTGGCAATTGAATTTCACCCCAGAACAAAATATATGTTTTGGCGGACACTATTATAATTTGCCAGCCACAGCTGTGACTCCAGATTTATGGTATTGCTATTTTTGCAATTTAATTTCAACCCAAAACAAAATATATGTTTTGGCAGACACTATTATACTTTCACAGCCACAGCTATGACATCGGATTTATGGTATTGCTATTTTGGCAATTGAATTTCGCCCCAGAACAAAAAAAAAATATGTTTGGTCGGACACTATTATAGTTTGCCAGCCAGTGCTGGGACACCAGAATTTTGGTATTGCTATTTTGGCAATTTAATTTCACCCCAGAACAAAATATATGTTTTGGCGGCCATTATTATAGTTTGCCAGCCACAGCTGTGACACCAGATTTATGGTATTGCTATTTTGGCAATTGAATTTCACCCAAGAACAAAATATATGTTTTGGCGGACACTATTATAGTTTGCCAGCCAGTGCTGGGACACCAAATTTAGTGGTTTGCTATTTTGGCAATTGAATTTCACCCCAGAACAAAATATATGTTTTGGCAGACACTATTATAGTTTGCCAGCCACAGCTGTGACACCAGATTTATGGTATTGCTATTTTTGCAATTGAATTTAAACCCAAAACAAAATATATGTTTTGGCGGACACTATTATACTTTCACAGCCACAGCTATGACATCGGATTTATGGCATTGCTATTTTGGCAATTGAATTTCACCCCAGAACAAAAAAAAAAAATACGTTTGGTCGGACACTATTATAGTTTGCCAGCCAGTGCTGGGACACCAGAATTATGGTATTGCTATTTTGGCAATTTAATTTCACCCCAGAACAAAATATATGTTTTGGCGGCCACTATTATAGTTTGCCAGCCACAGCTGTGACACCAGATTTATGGTATTGCTATTTTGGCAATTGAATTTCACCCAAGAACAAAATATATGTTTTGGCGGACACTATTATAGTTTGCCAGCTAGTGCTGGGACACCAAATTTAGAGGTTTGCTATTTTGGCAAGTGAATTTAACCGCAGAACAAAATATATGTTTTGGCGGACACTATTATAGCTTGCCAGCCAGTGCTGGGACACCAGATTTATGGTATTGCTATTTTGGCAATTGAATTTCACCCCGGAACAAAATATATGTTTTGGCTGACACTATTATAGTTTGCCAGCCACAGCTGTGATACCAGATTTATGTTATTGCTATTTTGGCAATTGAATTTCACCCCAGAACAAAATATATGTTTTGGCGGACACTATTATAGTTTGCCAGCCACAGCTGTGACACCAGATTTATGGTATTGCTATTTTTGCAATTGAATTTAACCCCAGAACAAAATATATGTTTTGGCGGACACTACTATAGTTTGCCAGCAAATGCTGGGACACCAGATTTATGGTATTGCTATTTTGGCAATTGAATTTCACCCTAGAACAAAATCTATGTATGGCGGACACTATTATAGCTTGCCAGCCAGTGCTGGGACACCAGATTTATGGTATTGCTATTTTGGCAATTGAATTTCACCCCAGAACAAAAAAAAAATGTTTTGTCGACACTATTATAGTTTGCATGCCAATAGCCAGTGCTATTTTGGCAAGTGAATTTCACCCCAGAACAAAATATATATGTTTTGGCTTACACTATTATAGTTTGCCAGCCACAGCTGTGACATCAGATTTAGGGGATTGCTGTTTTGGCATCTGAATTTCACCCCAGAACAAAATATATGTTTTGGCGGACACTATGATAGTTTGCCAGCCACAGCTGTGACACCAGATTTATGTTTTTGCTATTTTGTCAATTGAATTTCACCCCAGAACAAAATATATGTTTTGGCGGACACTATTATAGTTTGCCAGCCAGTGCTGGGACACCAGATTTATGGTATTGCTATTTTGGCAAGTGAATTTCACCCCAGAACAAAATATATGTTTTGGCGGACACTAGTATAGTTTGCCAGCCAGTGCTGGGACACCAGATTTAGGGTATTGCTATTTTGGCAAGTGAATTTCACCCCAGAACAAAATATATGTTTTGGCAGACACTATTATACTTTGCCAGCCACAGCTGGGACACCAGATTTATGGTATTGCTATTTTGGCAATTGAATTTCACCCCAGAACAAAATATATGTTTTGGCTGACACTATTATAGTTTGCCACAGCTGACACCAGATTTATGGTATTGCTATTTTGGCAGTGAATTTCACCGAACAAAAAATGTTTTGCAGACACTATTATGTTTGCAGCAATGGCCAGTGATATTTGCATGAATTCACCCAGAACAAAATATATATGTTTTGGCTTACACTATTATAGTTTGCCAGCCACAGCTGTGACATCAGATTTAGGGGATTGCTGTTTTGGCATCTGAATTTCACCCCAGAACAAAATATATGTTTTGGCGGACACTATGATAGTTTGCCAGCCACAGCTGTGACACCAGATTTATGTTTTTGCTATTTTGTCAATTGAATTTCACCCCAGAACAAAATATATGTTTTGGCGGACACTATTATAGTTTGCCAGACAGTGCTGGGACACCAGATTGATGTTATTGCTATTTTGGCAAGTGAATTTCACCCCAGAACAAAATATATGTTTTGGCGGACACTAGTATACTTTGCCAGCCAGTGCTGGGACACCAGATTTAGGGGATTGCTATTTTGGCAAGTGAATTTCACCCCAGAACAAAATATATGTTTTGGCAGACACTAGTATACTTTGCCAGCCACAGCTGTGACACCAGATTTATGGTATTGCTATTTTGGCAATTGAATTTCACCCCAGAACAAAATATATGTTTTGGCTGACAATATTAAAGTTTGCCAGCCAGTGCTGGGACACCAGATTTAGGGGATTGCTATTTTGGCAAATGAATTTCATCCCAGAACAAAATATATGTTTTGGCAGACACTATTATAGTTTGCCAGCCAGTGCTGGGGCAACAGATTTATGGTATTGCTATATAGGCAATTGAATTTCACCCCAGAACAAAATATATGTTTTGGCGGACTCTATTATAGTTTGCCAGCCAGTGATGGGACAACAGATTTATGGTATTGCTATATAGTCAATTGAATTTCACCCCAGAACAAAATATATGTTTTGGCGGACACTATTCTAGTTTGCCAGCCAGTGCTGGGACACCAGATTTAGTGTATTGCTATTTTGTCAATTGAATTTCACTCCAGAACAAAATATATGTTTTGAGGGACACTATTATAGTTTGCCAGCCAGTGATGGGACACCAGATTTATAGTATTGCTATTTTGGTAATTGAATTTCACCCCAGAACAAAATATATGTTTTGGCAGACACTATTATAGTTTGCCAGCCAGTGCTGGGACACCAGATTTAGGGGATTGCTATTTTGGCAAATGAATTTCACCCCAGAACAAAATATATGTTTTGGCAGGCACTAGTATACTTTGCCAGCCACAGCTGTGACACCATATTTATGGGAATTTCTATTTTGGTAATTGAATTTCCTTCCCCCCCAACAAAATATATGTTTTAGCAGACACTATTATAGTTTGCCAGATAGTGCTGGGACACCAGATTTATGGTATTGCTATTTTGGCATTTGAATTTCACTCCAGAACAAAATATATGTTTTGGCGGACAGTATTATACTTTGCCAGCCAGTGCTGTAACATCAGATTTAGGGGATTGCTATTTTGGCAAGTGAATTTCACTCCAGAACAAAATATATGTTTTGACGGACACTAGTATGCTTTGCCAGCCACAGCTGTGACACCAGATTTATGGTATTGCTATTTTGGCATTTGAATTTCACTCCAGAACAAAATATATGTTTGGCGGACAGTATTATAGTTTGCCAGCCAGTGCTGGGACATCAGATTTAGGGGATTGCTATTTTGGCAAGTTAATTTCACCCCAGAACAAAATATATGTTTTGGCGGACACTAGTATACTTTGCCAGCCACAGCTGTGACACCAGATTTATGGTATTGCTATTTTGGCAATTGAATTTCACCCCAGAACAAAATATATGTTTTGGCGGACTCTATTATAGTTTGCCAGCCAGTGATGGGACACTAGATATATGGTATTGCTATTTTGGTAATTGAATTTCACCCCAGAACAAAATATATGTTTTGGCGGACACTAGTATACTTTGCCAGCCACAGCTGTGACACCATATTTATGGTATTGTTATTTTGGCAATTGAATTCCCCCCCCCCAACAAAATATATGTTTTGTCAGACACTATTATAGTTTGCCAGCCAGTGATGGGACACCAGATTTATGGTATTGCTATATAGTCAATTGAATTTCACCCCAGAACAAAATATATGTTTTGGCGGACAATATTCTAGTTTGCCAGCCAGTGCTGGGACACCAGATTTAGGGTATTGCTATTTTGGCAATTGAATTTCACCCCAGAACAAAATATATGTTTTGACGGACACTATTATAGTTTGCCAGCCAGTGATGGGACACCAGATTTATAGTATTGCTATTTTGGTAATTGAATTTCACCCCAGAACAAAATATATGTTTTGTCGGACACTATTATAGTTTGCCAGCCAGTGCTGGGACACCAGATTTAGGGGATTGCTATTTTGGCAAATGAATTTCACCCCAGAACAAAATATATGTTTTGGCAGGCACTAGTATACTTTGCCAGCCACAGCTGTGACACCATATTTATGGTATTGCTATTTTGGCAATTGAATTTCCCCCCCCCCCCCCAACAAAATATATGTTTTGGCAGACACTATTATAGTTTGCCAGCCGGTGCTGGGACACCAGATTTATGGTATTGCTATATAGGCAATTTAATTTCACCCCAGAACAAAATTTATGCTTTGGCGGACACTATTATAGTTTGCCAGCCAGTGCTGGGACACCAGATTTATGGTATTGCTATTTTGGCAATTGAATTTAACCCAAGAACAAAATATATGTTTTGGCGGACACTATTATAGTTTGCCAGCCAGTGATGGGACACCAGATTTATGTTATTGCTATTTTGGTAATGGAATTTCACCCCAGAACAAAATATATGTTTTGGCGGACACTATTATAGTTTGCCAGCCAGTGCTGGGACAACAGATTTAGGGGATTGCTGTTTTGGCAAATGAATTTCACCACAGAACAAAATATATGTTTTGGCGGACACTAGTTTACTTTGCCAGCCACAGCTGTGACACCATATTTATGGTATTGCTATTTTGGCAATTGAATTCCCCCCCCCCCCAACAAAATATATGTTTTGGCGGACACTATTATAGTTTGCCTGCAAGTGCTGGGACACCAGATTTATGGTATTGCTATTTTGGCAATTGAATTTCACCCCAGAACAAAATATATGTTTTGGCGTACACTATTATAGTTTGCCAGCCAGTGCTGGGACAACAGATTTAGGGGATTGCTATTTTGGCAAATGAATTTCACCCCAGAACAAAATATATGTTTTGGCAGGCAGTAGTATACTTTGCCAGCCACAGCTGTGACACCATATTTATGGTATTGCTATTTTGGCAATTGAATTCCCCCCCTCCAAACAAAATATATGTTTTGGCAGACACTGTTATAGTTTGCCAGCCAGTGCTGGGACACCAGATTTATGGTATTGCTATATAGGCAATGGAATTTCACCCCAGAACAAAATATGTGTTTTGGCGAACAGTATTATACTTTGCCAGCCAGTGCTGGGACATCAGATTTCGGGGATTGCTATTTTGGCAAGTGAATTTCACACCAGAACAAAATATATGTTTTGGCGGAAACTATTATAGTTTGCCAGCCACAGCTGTGACACCAGATTTATAGTATTGCTATTTTGGCAATTGAATTTCACCGCAGAACAAAATATATGTTTAGGCGGACACTTATAGTTTGCCAGACAGTGCTGGGACACCAGATTTATGGTATTGCTATTTTGGCAAGTGAATTTCACCCCAGAACAAAATATATGTTTTGGCGGACACTATTATAGTTGGCCAGCCAGTGCTGGGACACCAGATTTAGGGGATTGCTATTTTGGCATTTGAATTTCACTCCAGAACAAAATATATGTTTGGCGGACAGTATTATAGTTTGCCAGCCAGTGCTGGGACATCAGATTTAGGGGATTGCTATTTTGGCAAGTTAATTTCACCCCAGAACAAAATATATGTTTTGGCGGACACTAGTATACTTTGCCAGCCACAGCTGTGACACCAGATTTATGGTATTGCTATTTTGGCAATTGAATTTCACCCCAGAACAAAATATATGTTTTGGCCGACACTATTATAGTTTGCCAGCCAGTGCTGGGACACCAGATTTAGGGGATTGCTATTTTGGCAAATGAATTTCATCCCAGAACAAAATATATGTTTTGGCGGACACTAGTATACTTTGCCAGCCACAGCTGTGACACCATTTTTATGGTATTGCTATTTTGGCAATTGAATTCCCCCCCCCCAACAAAATATATGTTTTGGCAGACACTATTATAGTTTGCCAGCCAGTGCTGGGACAACAGATTTATGGTATTGCTATATAGGCAATTGAATTTCACCCCAGAACAAAATATATGTTTTGGCGAACTCTATTATAGTTTGCCAGCCAGTGATGGGACACTAGATATATGGTATTGCTATTTTGGTAATTGAATTTCACCCCAGAACAAAATATATGCTTTGGCGGACACTAGTATACTTTGCCAGCCACAGCTATGACACCATATTTATGGTATTGTTATTTTGGCAATTGAATTCCCCCCCAACAAAATATATGTTTTGGCAGATACTATTATAGTTTGCCAGCCAGTGCTGGGACAACAGATTTATGGTATTGCTATATAGGCAATTGAATTTCACCCCAGAACAAAATATATGTTTTGGCGGACTCTATTATAGTTTGCCAGCAAGTGATGGGACACCAGATTTATGGTATTGCTATATAGTCAATTGAATTTCACCCCAGAACAAAATATATGTTTTGGCGGACACTATTCTAGTTTGCCAGCCAGTGCTGGAACACCAGATTTAGTGTATTGCTATTTTGTCAATTGAATTTCACCCCAGAACAAAATATATGTTTTGACGGACACTATTATAGTTTGCCAGCTAGTGATGGGACACCAGATTTATAGTATTGCTATTTTGGCAAATGAATTTCACCCCAGAACAAAATATATGTTTTGGCAGGCACTAGTATACTTTGCCAGCCACAGCTGTGACACCATATTTATGGGAATTTCTATTTTGGTAATTGAATTTCCTTCCCCCCCAACAAAATATATGTTTTAGCAGACACTATTATAGTTTGCCAGATAGTGCTGGGACACCAGATTTATGGTATTGCTATTTTAGCATTTGAATTTCACTCCAGAACAAAATATATGTTTTGGCGGACAGTATTATACTTTGCCAGCCAGTGCTATAACATCAGATTTAGGGGATTGCTATTTTGGCAAGTGAATTTCACTCCAGAACAAAATATATGTTTTGACGGACACTAGTATGCTTTGCCAGCCACAGCTGTGACACCAGATTTATGGTATTGCTATTTTGGCATTTGAATTTCACTCCAGAACAAAATATATGTTTGGCGGACAGTATTATAGTTTGCCAGCCAGTGCTGGGACATCAGATTTAGGGGATTGCTATTTTGGCAAGTTAATTTCACCCCAGAACAAAATATATGTTTTGGCGGACACTAGTATACTTTGCCAGCCACAGCTGTGACACCAGATTTATGGTATTGCTATTTTGGCAATTGAATTTCACCCCAGAACAAAATATATGTTTTGGCAGACACTATTATAGTTTGCCAGCCAGTGCTGGGACACCAGATTTATGGTATTGCTATTTTGTCAATTGAATTTCACCCCAGAACAAAATATATGTTTTGACGGACACTATTATAGTTTGCCAGCCAGTGATGGGACACCAGATTTATAGTATTGCTATTTTGGTAATTGAATTTCACCCCAGAACAAAATATATGTTTTGGCAGACACTATTATAGTTTGCCAGCCAGTGCTGGGACACCAGATTTATGGTATTGCTACTTTGGTAATTGAATTTCACCCCAGAACAAAATATATGTTTTGGCGGACACTATTATAGTTTGCCAGCCAGTGCTGGGACACCAGATTTAGGGGATTGCTATTTTGGCAAATGAATTTCATCCCAGAACAAAATATATGTTTTGTCGGACACTAGTATACTTTGCCAGCCACAGCTGTGACACCATATTTATGGTATTGCTATTTTGGCAATTGAATTTCCCCCCCCCCCAACAAAATATATGTTTTGCAGACACTATTATAGTTTGCCAGCCAGTGCTGGGACAACAGATTTATGGTATTGCTATTTTGGCAATTGAATTTCACCCCAGAACAAAATATATGTTTTGGCGGACACTAGTATACTTTGCCAGCCACAGCTGTGACACCATATTTATGGTATTGTTATTTTGGCAATTGAATTCCCCCAACAAAATATATGTTTTGTCAGACACTATTATAGTTTGCCAGCCAGTGATGGGACACCAGATTTATGGTATTGCTATATAGTCAATAGAATTTCACCCCAGAACAAAATATATGTTTTGGCAGGCACTAGTATACTTTGCCAGCCACAGCTGTGACACCATATTTATGGTATTGCTATTTTGGCAATTGAATTCCCCCCCCCCCAACAAAATATATGTTTTGGCAGACACTATTATAGTTTGCCAGCCAGTGCTGGGACACCAGATTTATGGTATTGCTATATAGGCAATTTAATTTAACCCCAGAACAAAATTTATGCTTTGGCGGACACTATTATAGTTTGGCTGCCAGTGCTGGGACACCAGATTTAGTGTATTGCTATTTTGTCAATTGAATTTCACCCCAGAACAAAATATATGTTTTGACGGACACTATTATAGTTTGCCAGCCAGTGATGGGACACCAGATTTATAGTATTGCTATTTTGGTAATTGAATTTCACCCCAGAACAAAATATATGTTTTGGCAGACACTATTATAGTTTGCCAGCCAGTGCTGGGACACCAGATTTATGGTATTGCTACTTTGGTAATTGAATTTCACCCTAGAACAAAATATATGTTTTGGCGGACACTATTATAGTTTGCCAGCCAGTGCTGGGACAACAGATTTAGGGGATTGCTATTTTGGCAATTGAATTTCCCCAACAAAATATATGTTTTGGCAGACACTATTATAGTTTGCCAGCCAGTGCTGGGACACCAGATTTATGGTATTGCTATTTTGGCAATTGAATTTCACCCCAGAACAAAATATATGTTTTGTCGGACACTATTATAGTTTGCCAGCCAGTGCTGGGACAACAGATTTAGGGATTGCTATTTTGGCAAATTAATTTCACCCCAGAACAAAATATATGTTTTGGCAGGCAGTAGTATACTTTGCCAGCCACAGCTGTGACACCATATTTATGGTATTGCTATTTTGGCAATTGAATTTCCCCAAACAAAATATATGTTTTGGCAGACACTGTTATAGTTTGCCAGCCAGTTCTGGGACACCAGATTTATGGTATTGCTATATAGGCAATGGAATTTCACCCCAGAACAAAATATGTGTTTTGGCGAACAGTATTATACTTTGCCAGCTAGTGATGGGACACCAGATTTATAGTATTGCTACTTTGGTAATTGAATTTCACCCCAGAACAAAATATATGTTTTGGCGGACACTATTATAGTTTGCCAGCCAGTGTTGGGACAACAGATTTAGGGGATTGCTATTTTGGCAATTGAATTCCCCCAACAAAATATATGTTTTGGCAGACACTATTATAGTTTGCCAGCCAGTGCTGGGACACCAGATTTATGGTATTGCTATTTTGGCAATTGAATTTCACCCCAGAACAAAATATATGTTTTGTCGGACACTATTATAGTTTGCCAGCCAGTGCTGGGACAACAGATTTATGGGATTGCTATTTTGGCAAATGAATTTCACCCCAGAACAAAATATATGTTTTGGCATGCAGTAGTATACTTTGCCAGCCACAGCTGTGACACCATATTTATGGTATTGCTATTTTGGCAATTGAATCCCCCCCCCCCAAACAAAATATATGTTTTGGCAGACACTGTTATAGTTTGCCAGCCAGTTCTGGGACACCAGATTTATGGTATTGCTATATAGGCAATGGAATTTCACCCCAGAACAAAATATGTGTTTTGGCGAACAGTATTATACTTTGCCAGCCAGTGATGGGACACCAGATTTATAGTATTGCTATTTTGGCAATTGAATTTCACCCCAGAACAAAATATATGTTTTGGCGGACACTTATAGTTTGCCAGACAGTGCTTGGACACCAGATTTATGGTATTGCTATTTTGGCAAGTGAATTTCACCCCAGAACAAAATATATGTTTTGGCGGACACTATTATAGTTTGCCAGCCAGTGCTGGGACACCAGATTTAGGGGATTGCTATTTTGGCATTTGAATTTCACTCCAGAACAAAATATATGTTTGGCGGACAGTATTATAGTTTGCCAGCCAGTGCTGGGACATCAGATTTAGGGGATTGCTATTTTGGCAAGTTAATTTCACCCCAGAACAAAATATATGTTTTGGCGGACACTAGTATACTTTGCCAGCCACAGCTGTGACACCAGATTTATGGTATTGCTATTTTGGCAATTGAATTTCACCCCAGAACAAAGTATATGTTTTGGCCGACACTATTATAGTTTGCCAGCCAGTGCTGGGACACCAGATTTAGGGGATTGCTATTTTGGCAATTGAATTCCCCCCCCCCAACAAAATATATGTTTTGTCAGACACTATTATAGTTTGCCAGCCAGTGATGGGACACCAGATTTATGGTATTGCTATATAGTCAATAGAATTTCACCCCAGAACAAAATATATGTTTTGGCAGGCACTAGTATACTTTGCCAGCCACAGCTGTGACACCATATTTATGGTATTGCTATTTTGGCAATTGAATTCCCCCCCCCCCCAACAAAATATATGTTTTGGCAGACACTATTATAGTTTGCCAGCCAGTGCTGGGACACCAGATTTATGGTATTGCTATATAGGCAATTTAATTTAACCCCAGAACAAAATTTATGCTTTGGCGGACACTATTATAGTTTGGCTGCCAGTGCTGGGACACCAGATTTAGTGTATTGCTATTTTGTCAATTGAATTTCACCCCAGAACAAAATATATGTTTTGACGGACACTATTATAGTTTGCCAGCCAGTGATGGGACACCAGATTTATAGTATTGCTATTTTGGTAATTGAATTTCACCCCAGAACAAAATATATGTTTTGGCAGACACTATTATAGTTTGCCAGCCAGTGCTGGGACACCAGATTTATGGTATTGCTACTTTGGTAATTGAATTTCACCCCAGAACAAAATATATGTTTTGGCGGACACTATTATAGTTTGCCAGCCAGTGCTGGGACAACAGATTTAGGGGATTGCTATTTTGGCAATTGAATTTCCCCCAACAAAATATATGTTTTGGCAGACACTATTATAGTTTGCCAGCCAGTGCTGGGACACCAGATTTATGGTATTGCTATTTTGGCAATTGAATTTCACCCCAGAACAAAATATATGTTTTGTCGGACACTATTATAGTTTGCCAGCCAGTGCTGGGACAACAGATTTAGGGGATTGCTATTTTGGCAAATTAATTTCACCCCAGAACAAAATATATGTTTTGGCAGGCAGTAGTATACTTTGCCAGCCACAGCTGTGACACCATATTTATGGTATTGCTATTTTGGCAATTGAATTTCCCCCAAACAAAATATATGTTTTGGCAGACACTGTTATAGTTTGCCAGCCAGTTCTGGGACACCAGATTTATGGTATTGCTATATAGGCAATGGAATTTCACCCCAGAACAAAATATGTGTTTTGGCGAACAGTATTATACTTTGCCAGCTAGTGATGGGACACCAGATTTATAGTATTGCTACTTTGGTAATTGAATTTCACCCCAGAACAAAATATATGTTTTGGCGGACACTATTATAGTTTGCCAGCCAGTGTTGGGACAACAGATTTAGGGGATTGCTATTTTGGCAATTGAATTCCCCCCCCCCCAACAAAATATATGTTTTGGCAGACACTATTATAGTTTGCCAGCCAGTGCTGGGACACCAGATTTATGGTATTGCTATTTTGGCAATTGAATTTCACCCCAGAACAAAATATATGTTTTGTCGGACACTATTATAGTTTGCCAGCCAGTGCTGGGACAACAGATTTATGGGATTGCTATTTTGGCAAATGAATTTCACCCCAGAACAAAATATATGTTTTGGCATGCAGTAGTATACTTTGCCAGCCACAGCTGTGACACCATATTTATGGTATTGCTATTTTGGCAATTGAATTCCCCCAAACAAAATATATGTTTTGGCAGACACTGTTATAGTTTGCCAGCCAGTTCTGGGACACCAGATTTATGGTATTGCTATATGGCAATGGAATTTCACCCCAGAACAAAATATGTGTTTTGGCGAACAGTATTATACTTTGCCAGCCAGTGATGGGACACCAGATTTATAGTATTGCTATTTTGGCAATTGAATTTCACCCCAGAACAAAATATATGTTTTGGCGGACACTTATAGTTTGCCAGACAGTGCTTGGACACCAGATTTATGGTATTGCTATTTTGGCAAGTGAATTTCACCCCAGAACAAAATATATGTTTTGACGGACACTATTATAGTTTGCCAGCCAGTGCTGGGACACCAGATTTAGGGATTGCTATTTTGGCAATTGAATTTCACTCCAGAACAAAATATATGTTTGGCGGACAGTATTATAGTTTGCCAGCCAGTAGCTGGGACATCAGATTTAGGGTATTGCTATTTTGGCAAGTTGAATTTCACCCCAGAACAAAATATATGTTTTGGCGGACACTAGTATACTTTGCCAGCCACAGCTGTGACACCAGATTTATGGTATTGCTATTTTGGCAATTGAATTTCACCCCAGAACAAAGTATATGTTTTGGCCGACATTATTATAGTTTGCCAGCCAGTGCTGGGACACCAGATTTAGGGGATTGCTATTTTGGCAAATTGAATTTCATCCCAGAACAAAATATATGTTTGGCGGACACTATTATAGTTTGCCAGCCAGTGCTGGGACACCAGATTTATGGGATTGCTATTTTGGCAATTGAATTTCACCCCGAACAAAATATATGTTTTGGCAGACACTATTATAGTTTGCCAGCCACATGCTGGGACACCAGATTTATGGTATTGCTATTTTGGCAATTGAATTTCACCCCAGAACAAAATATATGTTTTGGCGGACACTATTATAGTTTGCCAGCCAGTGCTGGGACACCAGATTTATGGGATTGCTATTTTGGCAATTGAATTTCACCCCAGAACAAAATATATGTTTTGGCGGACACTAGTATACTTTGCCAGCCACAGCTGTGACACCATATTTATGGTATTGCTATTTTGGCAATTGAATTTCCCCCAAACAAAATATATGTTTTGGCAGACACTATTATAGTTTGCCAGCCAGTGCTGGGACACCAGATTTATGGTATTGCTATATAGGCAATTGAATTTCACCCCAGAACAAAATATATGTTTTGGCGGACACTATTATAGTTTGCCAGCCAGTGATGGGACACCAGATTTATGGTATTGCTATTTTGGCAATTGAATTTCACCCCAGAACAAAATATATGTTTTGGCGGACACTATATAGTTTGCCAGACAGTGCTTGGACACCAGATTTATGGTATTGCTATTTTGGCAAGTGAATTTCACCCCAGAACAAAATATATGTTTTGGCGGACACTATTATAGTTTGCCAGCCAGTGCTGGGACACCAGATTTAGGGGATTGCTATTTTGGCAATTGAATTTCACCCCAGAACAAAATATATGTTTGGCGGACACTATTATAGTTTGCCAGCCAGTGCTGGGACATCAGATTTATGGTATTGCTATTTTGGCAATTGAATTTCACCCCAGAACAAAATATATGTTTTGGCGGACACTAGTATACTTTGCCAGCCACAGCTGTGACACCAGATTTATGGTATTGCTATTTTGGCAATTGAATTTCACCCCAGAACAAAATATATGTTTTGGCGGACACTATTATAGTTTGCCAGCCAGTGCTGGGACACCAGATTTATGGTATTGCTATTTTGGCAAATTGAATTTCACCCCAGAACAAAATATATGTTTTGGCGGACACTAGTATACTTTGCCAGCCAGCAGCTGGGACACCAGATTTAGTGGTATTGCTATTTTGGCAATTGAATTTCACCCCAGAACATAAATATATGTTTTGGCGGACACTATTATAGTTTGCCAGCCAGTGATGGGACACCAGATTACCAGATTTATAGTATTGCTATTTTGGTAATTGAATTTCACCCCAGAACAAAATATATGTTTTGGCGGACACTATTATAGTTTGCCAGCCAGTGCTGGGACACCAGATTTAGGGGATTGCTATTTTGGCAAATGAATTTCACCCCAGAACAAAATATATGTTTTGGCAGGCACTAGTATACTTTGCCAGCCACAGCTGTGACACCATATTTATGGGAATTTCTATTTTGGTAATTGAATTTCCTTCCCCCCCAACAAAATATATGTTTTGGCAGACACTATTATAGTTTGCCAGCCAGTGATGGGACACCAGATTTATGGTATTGCTATATAGTCAATTGAATTTCACCCCAGAACAAAATATATGTTTTGGCGTGCACTATTCTAGTTTGCCAGCCAGTGCTGGGACACCAGATTTAGTGTATTGCTATTTTGTCAATTGAATTTCACCCCAGAACAAAATATATGTTTTGACGGACACTATTATAGTTTGCCAGCCAGTGATGGGACACCAGATTACCAGATTTATAGTATTGCTATTTTGGTAATTGAATTTCACCCCAGAACAAAATATATGTTTTGGCGGACACTATTATAGTTTGCCAGCCAGTGCTGGGACACCAGATTTAGCGGATTGCTATTTTGGCAAATGAATTTCACCCCAGAACAAAATATATGTTTTGGCAGGCACTAGTATACTTTGCCAGCCACAGCTGTGACACCATATTTATGGGAATTTCTATTTTGGTAATTGAATTTCCTTCCCCCCCAACAAAATATATGTTTTGGCAGACACTATTATAGTTTGCCAGATAGTGCTGGGACACCAGATTTATGGTATTGCTATTTTGGCATTTGAATTTCACTCCAGAACAAAATATATGTTTTGGCGGACAGTATTATACTTTGCCAGCCAGTGCTGTAACATCAGATTTAGGGGATTGCTATTTTGGCAAGTGAATTTCACTCCAGAACAAAATATATGTTTTGACGGACACTAGTATGCTTTGCCAGCCACAGCTGTGACACCAGATTTATGGTATTGCTATTTTGGCAAATGAATTTCATCCCAGAACAAAATATATTTTTGTCGTACACTATTATAGTTTGCCAGCCAGTGCTGTGACACCTGATTTATGGTATTGCTATTTTGGCAATTGAATTTCACCCCAGAACAAAATATATGTTTTGGTGGACACTATTATAGTTTGCCAGCCAGTGCTGGGACATCAGATTTATGTTATTACTATTTTGGCAATTGAATTTTACCACAGAAAATAATCTATCTTTTGCCAGACAGCAGACATTATTATACTTGGCTAGACAAAGCTGGAACAACCGATTTAGGGGATTGGTATTTTGTCATTTTTATTTAACCCCTTAATAAAATATAGAAATTGCTATGTTGAGTTTCTAGTGGTGACAATAAGCACAGCCAAGCCCCTGATGCATGATATAGCAAAAAAAACTAGTATTGATGGATTGATGGACTTGGTGGCAGCTGGTTCTGGTGCACCACAAGTCACAAAATGGCCGCCGATCACCCCAGAAAAAAAGTGACAGAAAAGCGCTCTGTGCAGCCTAAAAACCAGTGAGCAAATATCTAGCAGAAGTTGAATCATTCACAGCTGTAGATCGATCACTTCATTAGGTGCTTTTGCTGACTTTTGCCTGCCTAATCTCGCCCTCACAGCAGCTGCGTCCTCTCCCTACACTAATCAGAGCAGTGTGACGTGCGGCACTACGTGACTCCAGCTTAAATAGAGGCTGGGTCACATGCTGCACTTGGCCAATTAAAGCCATGCCATTAGTAGGCATTGCTGTGATGGGCTCTAAGGGCAAGAAGTAAAACGCTAGCTTATTGGCTGCTGTGCAGCCCTTCAGAAAGCGGGAAGAAATCGTCGAACAACGAACCCGAACTTTTTTGAAAATGTTCGGTTTCGGGTCCGTGTCCCGAACACCCCAAAATTTGGTACGGACCCGAACTATTCTCGAACTGTTCGCTCAATACTACAACAGAGTAGTGTGTATATATTACGCTTTTTTTTACTGAAACAAGCCTAATATGCGCTTTCACCAGAAATTACTACAACAGAGCAGTGTCTATATATTACGCATTTTTTGTGAAACCAGACTACTGTGCGCTCTTAACAGAAATTAGTGCAGCAGAGCAGTGTGTATATATTACGCTTATTTTAAGTAAACAAGGCCAAAATGCACTTTCAACAGAAATTAATGTGACAGAGCAGTGAGTATCTATTATGCTTTTTTTTGTGAAACAACGCCACTATGCGCTTTCAACAGAAGTTACTGCAACAGAGCAGTGTGTACATATTTCGTTTATTTTAAATAAACCAGGCCAAAATGCGCTTTCAACAGAAATTACTGCAGCAGAGCAGTGTGTATATAGTACTAGTGTTGAGCGATCCCGATCTGTATAGTTCGGGTTCGTAAAGAATTTTGGGGTGTTCGGGACACCCACCCGAACCCGAACGTTTTAAATAAACCAGGCCTAAATGCGCTTTGAACAGAAATTACTGCAAAAGAGCAGTGGATATATACAGTGTTACGCTTTTTTTAGGGAAAAAAGTCCATTATGCACTTTCAACAGAAATTACTGAAACATAGCAATTTGTACAGATTACGTTTTTTTTACTGAAACAGGCCCAATATGCACTTTCAACTGAAATTACTGCAAAAGAGCAGTGTGTTTATATTTCACTTTTTTTACTGAAACAAGCCCAATATGCGTTTTCACCAGAAATTACTGCAACAGAGCAGTGTGAATATATTACGCTTTTTTGTGAAACCAGAAGTTTGTTTACCAGAGCAGTGTGTATATATAACACTTATTTGAAATAAACCAGGCCAAAATGCACTTTCAAAAGAAAATACTTTGTCAGAGCAGTGAGTATCTATTATGCTTTTTTTAGTGAAACAAGGCCACTATGCGCTTTCAACAGAAATTACTGCAACAGAGCAGTGTGTGTATATTATGCTTATTTTAAATAAACCAGGCCAAAATGCACTTTCAGCAGAAATTAATGTGACAGAGCAGTGAGTATCTATTATGCTTTTTTTTTGTGAAACAACGCCACTATGCGCTTTCAACAGAAGTTACTGCAACAGAGCAGTGTGTATATATTACGCCTATTTTAAATAAACCAGGCCTAAATGCGCTTTGAACAGAAATTACTGCAAAAGAGCAGTGGATATATAGTGTTACGCTTTTTTTAGGGAAAAAAGTCCATTATGCACTTTCAACAGAAATTACTGAAACATAGCAATTTGTACAGATTACGTTTTTTTTACTGAAACAGGCCCAATATGCACTTTCAACTGAAATTACTGCAAAAGAGCAGTGTGTTTATATTTCACTTTTTTTACTGAAACAAGCCCAATATGCGTTTTCACCAGAAATTACTGCAACAGAGCAGTGTGAATATATTACGCTTTTTTGTGAAACCAGAAGTTTGTTTACCAGAGCAGTGTGTATATATAACACTTATTTGAAATAAACCAGGCCAAAATGCACTTTCAAAAGAAAATACTTTGTCAGAGCAGTGAGTATCTATTATGCTTTTTTTAGTGAAACAAGGCCACTATGCGCTTTCAACAGAAATTACTGCAACAGAGCAGTGTGTGTATATTACGCTTATTTTAAATAAACCAGGCCAAAATGTGCTTTCAACAGAAATTACTGCATCAGAGAAGTGTGAATATATTGCGATTATTTTAAATAAACTAGGCCAAAATACACTTTCAATAGAAATTTCTGCAACAGAGCAGTGTATATATTACGCTTATTTTAAATAAAACAGGCCAAAATGCGCTTTCAATAGAAATTACTGCCACAGAGCAGTGGGTATATACAGTGTTTCACTTTTTTAGTGAAACAAGGCCACTATGCGCTTTCAACAGAAATTAATGCAACAGAGCAGTGTATATATAATATTACGCTTTTTTACTGAAACAAGCCCAATATGCGCTTTCACCAGAAATTACTGCAACAGAGTAATGGGTATATATTACATTTTTTTGTGTAAAAGCAGGCCACTATGCTCTTTCAACAGAAATGAATGCAGCAGAGCAGTGTGTATATATTACGCTTGTTTTAAGTAAACCAGGCCAAAATGCGCTTTCAACAGAAGTTACTGCGACAAAGAAGTGGGTATCTATTACGCTTTTTTATGTGAAACAAGGCCACTATGCGCTTTCAACAGAAATCACTGCAACAGAGCAGTGTGTACATATTTCGTTTATTTTAAATAAACCAGGCCAAAATGCGCTTTCAACAGAAATTACTGCAGCAGAGCAGTGTGTATATAGTACTAGTGTTGAGCGATCCCGATCTGTATAGTTCGGGTTCGTAAAGAATTTTGGGGTGTTCGGGACACCCACCCGAACCCGAACGTTTTCTAAAAAGTTCCGGTTCGGGTTTATTGTTCGGCGATTTATTCCCACTTTCTGAAGCGTTTTACTTCTTGCCCTAAGAAGCCATCACAGCAATGTCTACTATTGGCATGGCTGTGATTGGCTGAGTGCAGCATGTGACCCAGCCTCTTTATAAGCTGGAGTCACATACTGCCGCGCGTCACTCTGCTGATTTGAGCTTAGGAAGAGGATGCTGGTGCTGCGATCAGGGACCGAATTGGGCAGAAATCTGAAGAACCTGTGCAACTTTGATACAGCACATAGCGAGGGAGGGAATCTCAGCAATCCAACATTTGTGTACCCAGCCCCTGCAGGGAGATTTTTTTTTTGTAATCCATCTGTTATTGCCTTTTGTATGTTTAAGGGGTGACATAGTCCATTTCTCTAGCCTGGGCTCTGTGGTGCCACAGAGCACTTTTGTATACTATGCACTAAACCGTATATTCCATTTCAGCTACCAAATAGTGCATCAGTGTATTTTAGTTAAAATTAAGTGGTGATCCTCATCCACCAAGCCTATTTTACACCACCAAAATATATATTTGACATTTCTGTGGTAAAATAAAGAATCTGTGTAATTTTGGGGATAAAACCCTATTTCTTGTCCACAAAACAGTTCTGCATACACCGTCCAACGACATATTTTATATTTGTGGTCGGAGCTAAACATGAAGGAATGACCCCTACCTACTGGATACCTAAAAGTGGTTAGAATTATGCCGGAACCGCAACGCTGAAGGGACGCCTGAAGGGGGGCATCCCCTGGTGTGAGATAGTGAAAGTAAGGGTGGGTAGGGTGGGTACGCTGGAAACAACGTTCACTGTGGGAGGGGACGCCCGGCCAGATATAGTCATCATCGCCCCTCCCACAAATACAGGCCAATAAACCGGCCTTAACACTTGTGTTCGGGGCTAAACATGAAGGAATGACCCCTACCTACTGGATACCTAAAAGCGGTTAGAATTATGCCGGAACAGCAACGCTGAAGGGACGCCTGAAAGGGGCCAAAAGGACAACAAACTCGATCAAAGAGCTTTATTACAACCTCCAATTGCGATTTGGCTACCAACGAGCGAGCTGCAGCCAGGGTAATTGGATCGGAAGTAGTGAAGCGTACCGAGGCATTGTGGCACCGTAGGTGTCCGCTTCGGGAAACTTGTGAAAGAGAATTAGCTCGGGACAGGGCAACGGCTGCTATATTTTGGATTCGAGTACACGAAAGTATGTAATGAATTTGGTGTAGTAACGAGCGAAGCACCTGACGCCTAACAAAAGATATCAGTAGGACCAAGCCATTAATCAAATCTCTATGACCGCAACATTGACATGAACATACACCATGTAACCAGCCCATCCCGACCCCCTGCATGCACAGCTGCCATAATAGGATGAAGTTCAAACAACTCTAAATGGCAGCAAAACCTGAGTTCGACGTGACCTCGGGAAACTAGGAGAATTACTGTATACCTCTGGAATAAAAGAGAAATACCATACCAATGCCTTAGATAGTGGTCCGACATGGAAGGTCAGCAATCGCCTGAACATCAAGGCATATATAAATACTTGAACCTGGAGAGATAAACGTAAGAAACCCTTTAGTCTTTACCAATGCCACTAACGTGGTATCATGGCGAACTAAAAATGGAATAACAAGTCGAATACGTGTGCGTAAAGACAAGCGTAACCCTAATCGGAATCTGGTGCCGAATTCACAGTGCGGACCAACATCCTAAAAGTGCCCCTATTTATATATATATATATATATATATATATATATATATACACTAAACACACATATTTTTTGAAAACTAACACTGGAGCCTGAACTCACACTCTGCCCCGCGCTCCCAGCTGTGGCCACATAGAGGGCGCCAGAGCCACAACTATGCGTGTCTGTATAACCCAGCCAGCAGATCAGAGTGAGGGGCAGAGGTGAGTGCATGCCTGAATAGTGCGGGAAGAGAGACTGACTAAAACAGACACCGTGCATCCTATGCACCCCACCACACTAGTAGCTCTGCGTGAGGAACTATATTTTGGAAAACACATGACAGCCAGCTGCAGAGCAGAACTGAATACATGGTCGAGTGACCTCTGTAAGCGACTCCTGTCACGTGCTTTCTACATACTGTAATCTTACACTAAAGTCATATTAAGAAGCCTAACATACCCTGTCTAGAACACTAGACGAAATGTCCCTACCCCATAATAAATGTATGTTTTATTTATTTAATTTTTTTTTCCAGACATTTCATTTATTTTAAAACACCCTTTTTTTTTAACACACACCCTTCCTGAACCTTACTACTCCCCCTTGCTGAGTGAAATTACCTGTGCACCCCCTGGATAGAAACAACATGCTGAAGCCTAATTTGTCCGCCCCTCCCCCCCGCCTGTCTTAACAGCACAGCGGCCTGTGCAATACTTTAACGTTCGGGCACACGCTGTGCCCTGCACCCTACGTGTCATGCCGTGTGGGGAGAAGAGCGAATCTCCCTGGCAGACCGCTCCGGTGCGGTGCTGCTCCCCCTTACCCAGGGAGCCGACACACCGCCGGCCGGACTTAAAGCAACGATGCTGCTGGATGAGGCAGCTACTTATCTGGACCGTATAAAGTCGGGGCCTGGAACTGTCGTGTAGCGCTGCACCCTTGTTGCTCCCTGAGGACGGTATGTAGAGCTCCCACACCATACGCTGGAAACGACGTTCACTGTGGGAGTGGACGCCCGGACAGATATAGTCATCATCGCCCCTCCCACAAATACAGGCCAATAAACCGGGCTTAACACTTCTTCATGGAAATAGTGCTTCTTTGTTTTTATTGAAAAAAAAAAAACATTATTCAATACCCATTACAACCACCTAATTTACATTTCTGCTGTGAAATACAGCATAATTGTATTTTTTTTCACAAAAAAAGTGGAAATCCTGATCCACAAAGCATTTTGAAATACACCGCCTAAATACCGATTTCACATTACAGCTGAGAAATAGTGCAAAGCCAAATTCCTGCTTTACAAAGCAGTTGTACATACACGGAATAAATACCTACATTTAATTTACAGCAGTGAAAAACTGCATTTGTGAATTTTGGTGACAAAAGCAGTGACATAGCAATCCAATCCATCTGTTACTGAGGTGGGTGTCGGAGGCCATTTTAGGCACTGCAGTGTACTGCATGACTGCCAGCCTGCCAGGGACATCAACCTAATCCTATGTTGTAGCTCAGTGAAGGAAAAAAAACTTTTTTTTCTGGCTGCTCAAGTCCCCTATATTGCCTTTTGTATGTTTAAGGGGTGACATAGTCCATTTGTCTAGCATGGTCTCTGTGGTGCCACAAAACACTTTTGTATACTATGCATTAAACCTTATATTCCATTTCAGCTACCAAATAGTGCATCAGTGTATTTTAGTTAAAAAAAAAAGTGGTCATCCTGATCCACCAAGCCTATTTTCCACCGCCAAAATATAAATTTGACATATCTGTAGTGAAATAGAGAATCTGTGTAATTTTGGGGATAAAACCCTATTTCTTGTCCACAAAACAGTTCTGCATACACCGTCCAACGACATACTTTATATTTATTCATGGAAATAGTGCTTCATTGTTTTTTATTGAAAAAATAAAACATTATTCAAGGTCCACCAAACAGTCTGAAATACCCATTACAACCACCTATTTTACATTGCTGCTGTGAAATACAGCATAAGTGTATTTGTTTTTTACAAAAAATGTGGAAATCCTAATCCACAAAGCATTTTGAAATTCACCGCCTAAATACCGATTTCACATTACAGCTGAGAAATAGTGCATTATTCTTTTTTTTGTGTGAAAAAAGCCAAATTGCTGCTTCACAAAGCAGTTGTACATACACAGAATAAATACCTACATTTAATTTACAGCAGTGAAAAACTGCATTTGTGAATTTTGGTGACAAAAGCAGTGACATAGTCCATTTGTCTAGCCTGGGCTCTGTGCTGCCACAGAGCACTTTTGTATACTATGCACTAAACCGTATATTCCATTTCAGCTACCAAATAGTGCATCAGTGTATTTTAGTTAAAATAAAGTGGGGATCCCGATCCACCAAACCTATTTTACACCACCAAAATATATATTTGACATTTCTGTGGTGAAATAGAGAATCTGTGTAATTTTGGGGATAAAACCCTATTTCTTGTCCATAAAACAGTTCTGCATACACCGTCCAACGACATACTTTATATTTATTCATGGAATTGGTGCTTCTTTGTTTTTTATTGAAAAAAAACACATTATTCAAGGTACACCAAACAGTCTGAAATACCCATTACAACCACCTATTTTACATTGCTGCTGTGAAATACAGCATAAGTGTATTTTTTTTTTACACAGAGCATCTGGAAATACACCGCTTAAATACCGATTTCACCTTACAGGTAAGAAATAGTGCATTATTCTTTTTTGTTGTGAAAAAAGCAATATTCTTGCTTCGCAAAGCAGTTGTACATACATGGTACAAATATCTAATTTAAATTTACAACAGTAAAAAACAGCATTTTGGGGTTTTATTGACATTAGCCGTGTTTTAGTCCGAAAAAACAGTTGTACATCCGTCTTTTAACCACTTGAAGACCATAGGTTTATACCCCCCTAGTGACCAGGCCCTTTTTTACAAATCCGCACTACACTACTTTCACCGTTTATTGCTTGGTCATACAACTTACCACCCAAATTAATTTTACCTCCTTTTCTTCTCAGTAATAGAGCTTTCATTTGGTGCCATTTCATTCTTGCTGACATTTTTACTTTTTTTGATATTTTACTTTTTTTGGCGAAATTTTTGAAAAAAAATGACATTTTTCACTTTCTGTTGGAAAATTTGCCAAATAAAACTACATTTCTCTATACATTTTTCACTAAATGTATTGTTCTACATGTCTTTGATAAAAAAAATTCTATAAGTGTATATTTATTGGTTTGGGTAAAAGTTATAGTGTTTACAAACTATGGTGCAAAAAAGTGAATTTCCGCAATTTGACTTTCTGAGCACCTGTCCTGTTTCCTGACGTGCTACAATGCCCAGACAGTAGAAACACCCCATAAATGACCCCATTTCAGAAAGTAGACACCCTAAGGTATTTACTGAGGGGCATAGTGAGTTCATGGAAGTTTTTATTTTTTGTCCCAAGTTAGCGGAAATGGATTTTTAATTTTTTTTTCCAAAAATTTCATTTTTCGCTAACTTGTGACAAAAAATAAAAACTTCCATGAACTCACTATGCCCATCAGCGAATACATTAGGGTGTCTACTTTCCGGAATTGGGTCACTTGTGGGGTATTTTTACTGCCCTGGCATTTTAGGGGCCCCTAAACGTCAGAAACAGTTTGAAATCCAAATGCGTAAAAATGTCCTGTGAAATCCTAAAGGTACTCATTGGATTTAGGGCCCCTTTGCACATCTTGGATGCAAAAAAGTGGCACACATGTGGTATCGCCGTACTCAGGAGAAGTAGGGCAATGTGTTTTGAGGTGTATTTTTACATATACCCATGCTGGGTGTGAAAAATATCTCTGTAAATGACAACTTTTTCCATTTTTATACAAAGTTGTCCATTTACAGAGATATTTCTCTCACCCAGCATGGGTATATGTAAAATACACCCCAAACACATTGCCCTACTTCTCCTGAGTACGGCGATACCACATGTGTGACACTTTTGCAGCCAAGGTGCGCAAAGGGGCCTAAATCCAATGAGTACCATTAGATTTCACAGGGCATTTTACGCATTTGGATTCCAAACTACTTCTCTCGCTTTAGGGGCCCCTAAAATACCAGGGCAGTAAAATACCACACAAGTGACCCCATTTCGGAAAGTAGACACCCTAAGGTATTCGCTGAGGGGCATAGTGAGTTCATGGAAGTTTTTATTTTTGGCACAAGTTAGCTGAAATTTTTATTTTTTTTACAAAGTCTCATATTCCACTAACTTGTGACAAAAATAAACTTTTACATGAACTCACCATACCCTCACAGAATACCTTGGGGTGTCTTCTTTCTAAAATGGGGTCACTTGTGGGTATTTATACTGTCCTGGCATATTAGGGGCCCCTAAACGTCAGAAGCAGTTTGGAATCCAAATGCGTAAAAATGTCCTGTGAAATCCTAAAGGTACTCATATGATTTAGGGCCCCTTGCGTATCTTGGCTGCAAAAAGTGGCACACATGTGGTATCGCCGTGCTTAGGAGAAGTAGGGCAATGTGTTTTGGGGTGTATTTTTACATATACCCATGCTGGGTGTAAGAAATATCTCTGCAAATGACAACTTTTTCCATTTTTTATACAAAGTTGTCCATTTACAGAGATATTTCTCTCACCCAGCATGGGTATATGTAAAAATACACCCAAAACACATTGCCCTACTTCTCCTGAGTACGGCGATACCACATGTGTGCCACTTTTTGCAGCCAAGGTGCCAAAGGGCCAAAATTCCAACGAGTACCTTTAGGATTTCACAGGACATTTTTACGCATTTGATTCCAAACTGCTTCTGACGTTAGGGGCCCTCATATGCCAGGACAGTATAAATACCACACAAGTGACCCCATTTCGGAAAGTAGACACCCTAAGGTATTCGCTGAGGGCATAGTGAGTTCATGGAAGTTTTTATTTTTGGCACGAGTTAGCAGAAATAGAATTTTTTTTTTTACAAAGTCTCATATTCCACTAACTTGTGACAAAAATAAACTTTTACATGAACTCACCATACCCTCACAGAATACCTTGGGGTGTCTTCTTTCTAAAATGGGGTCACTTGTAGGGTATTTATACTGTCCTGGCATATTAGGGGCCCCTAAACGTCAGAAGCAGTTTGGAATCCAAATGCGTAAAAAATGTCCTGTGAAATCCTAAAGGTACTCATATTATTTAGGGCCCTTTGCGCATCTTGGCTGCAAAAGTGGCACACATGTGGTATCGCCGTGCTAGGAGAAGTAGGGCAATGTTTTAGGGTGTATTTTACATATACCCATGCTGGTGTAAGAAATATCTCTGCAAATGACAACTTTTTCCATTTTTTTATACAAAGTTGTCCATTTACAGAGATATTTCTCTCACCCAGCATGGGTATATGTAAAAATACACCCCAAAACACATTGCCCTACTTCTCCTGAGTACGGCAATACCACATGTGTGCCACATTTTTGCAGCCAAGGTGCGCAAAGGGGCCAAAATTCCAACGAGTACCTTTAGGATTTCAAAGGACATTTTTTACGCATTTGGATTCCAAACTGCTTCTGACGTTTAGGGGCCCCTCATATGCCAGGACAGTATAAATACCACACAAGTGACCCCATTTCGGAAAGTAGACACCCTAAGGTATTCGCTGAGGGCATAGTGAGTTCATGGAAGTTTTTATTTTTGGCACGAGTTAGCGGAAATGGAATTTTTTTTTTTTATAAAGTCTCATATTCCACTAACTTGTGACAAAAAATAAACTTTTACATGAACTTACCATACCCCTCATAGAATACCTTGGGGTGTCTTCTTTCTAAAATGGGGTCACTTGTGGGGTATTTATACTGTCCTGGCATATTAGGGGCCCCTAAACGTCAGAAGCAGTTTGGAATCCAAATGCGTAAAAAATGTCCTGTGAAATCCTAAAGGTACTCATATGATTTAGGGCCCCTTTGCGCATCTTGGCTGCAAAAAAGTGGCACACATGTGGTATCGCCGTACTTAGGAGAAGTAGGGCAATGTGTTTTGGGGTGTATTTTTACATATACCCATGCTGGGTGTAAGAAATATCTCTGCAAATGACAACTTTTTCCATTTTTTTATACAAAGTTGTCCATTTACAGAGATATTTCTCTCACCCAGCATGGGTATATGTAAAAATACACCCCAAAACACATTGCCCTACTTCTCCTGAGTACGGCGATACCACATGTGTGCCACTTTTTTGCAGCCAAGGTGCGCAAAGGGGCCAAAATTCCAACGAGTACCTTTAGGATTTCACAGGACATTTTTTACGCATTTGGATTCCAAACTGCTTCTGACGTTTAGGGGCCCCTCATATGCCAGGACAGTATAAATACCACACAAGTGACCCCATTTCGGAAAGTAGACACCCTAAGGTATTCGCTGAGGGGCATAGTGAGTTCATGGAAGTTTTTATTTTTTGGCACGAGTTAGCAGAAATAGAATTTTTTTTTTTTATAAAGTCTCATATTCCACTAACTTGTGACAAAAAATAAACTTTTACATGAACTCACCATACCCCTCATAGAATACCTTGGGGTGTCTTCTTTCTAAAATGGGGTCACTTGTGGGGTATTTATACTGTCCTGGCATATTAGGGGCCCCTAAACGTCAGAAGCAGTTTGGAATCCAAATGCGTAAAAAATGCCCTGTGAAATCCTAAAGGAATCCATTGGAATTTGGGCCCCTTTGCGCATGTTGGATGCAAAAAAGTGTCACACATGTGGTATCGCCGTACTCAAGAGAAGTAGGGCAATGTGTTTTGGGGTGTATTTTTGCATATACCCATACTGGGTGTGAAAAATATCTCTTTAAATGACAACTTTTTCCATTTTTTTATACAAAGTTGTCCATTTACAGAGATATTTCTCTCACCCAGCATGGGTATATGTAAAAGTACACCCCGAAACACATTGCCCGACTTCTCCTGAGTACCGCGATACCACATATGTGACTTTTTTTTGCAGCCAAGGTGCGCAAAGGGGCCCTAAATCCAATGAGTACCTTTTAGGAGGGCATTTTTGCGCATTTTTCTTCTCTCGCTTTAGGGCCCCTAAAATGCCAGGGCAGTATAAATACCCCACATGTGACCCCATTTTAGAAAGAAGACACCCCAAGGTATTCTGTGAGGGGCATGGCGAGTTCATAGTTTTTTTTTTTTTTTTTGGCACAAGTTAGCGGAATTTGATTTTTTTTGTTTTTTCTCACAAAGTCTCCCTTTCCGCTAACTTGTGACAAAAAGTTCAATCTTTCATAGACTCAATATGCCCCTCAGCAAATACCTTGGGGTGTCTTCTTTCCAAAATGGGGTCATATGTGATGTGTTTGTACTGCCCTGGCATTTGAGGGTCTCTGCAATCATCACATGTATGGCCAGCATTAGGAGTTTCTGCTATTCTCCTTATATTGAGCATACAGGTAATGAGATTTTTTTCCGTTCAGCCTCTGGGCTGAAAGAAAAAATGAACGGCACAGATTTCTCCATTCGCATCGATTGATGTGGATGAAAAATCTCTGCCAAAAATATGCAAGAAGAAAAAAGGGGCCTGGCGATTGCCAGGACATAGGGGCTCCGCCCAAACATCCATTCCCACTTCAGCTCCTATGTCCTGGCAAACGTGATTTCTCCATTCACATCGATCAATCGATCGTTGTGGAGGAAGACATCTTTGCCAGATTTTTTATACAAAGTGTTTGCCAAAGCATATGAACTCCAACACCTCTCCTCAGCTCATATGCCTGGGCAAACGTACCTGTACTGCAGAGGAGAAATCTCGTCTTGCAGCGCCGCATACAACGACTTCACGTGTCTTCTGACAGCAGCGCAATGCTTCTCTCAGAATGCACATCAGTGCTGCAGCTGGCTCTTTGCTTGATCCACCTAGAAGGTAAAAAAAAAGAAAGAAAAAACCAGGCAGCAACGCAATAATTTTATTAACATTAACTTTATAGAACATTAGAAACCGAACGTTAACTTAAACATTTGAAACATAACTTGAACTTTTTTGCTTACCTGTGGATTTTTTTTATTTTTTATTTTTTTACCTTAAGGCCTCATGCACACGGCCGTGCATGGACCGTTGTATCTCGGCCTGGCATCCATCTGACAGCAGGAGTGCACGGCGTCACTGGTTGCTATGACGCCGTGCGCTCCTGCTGTCAGATGGATGCCAGGCCAGGATTCCACGGTCCATGCACGGCATGTTCCACGGGCGTGTGCATGAGGCCTTAGATGATAAATCTCTCCTTCCCTGTGGGACAATGTGCAAAGCACAAATCACCCAGAGATGTGGCGAAGTACATTATGCACTTTGTCCCAGGTGAAAGGAGAGGTTTGCAGCAGCTCTGTGTGAAAGGGCCCTAAGGGCCCTTGCACACGAGCGTTGCTCACGCATGGTGATTGCAGAGGAGCGCCTGGCCTGACTTCTCCCGCACAGATGGGGTCGCATAGCATCATATTGATTTATGATGCTATGTAACCCTTACAGTTCTGGAATGCATTGGATAGCACTGGCAGCAGCAGTATGCCAGTGCTATCCAATGCATTCCAGAACTGTAAGGGTTACATCGCATCATAAATCAATATGATGCTATGCGACCCCGTCTGTGCGGGAGAAGTCAGGACAGGCGCTCCTTTGCGATCACCATGCGTGAGCAACGCTCGTGTGCAAGGGTCCTAAGACCCTTGTGTGCCTGGCCTGTGTCTTGCAATCCCTATGCTAATAATGTACCTGGGTGTGATACTTGCGGAAACACTCCCCTATGCATAGGGCAGGCTGGTCAGGACAGTCAGGACAAAAAACGGTGGTGTCACGCCTTAGTCCACTCCTGCTACAGACAAAACATCTTTTTCTTGGGGAACGGTGGCTTGGGGTACCAGGGAAGACACTGGGGAAGTGTCTCTCCTGTAGCCGGCTCACTACATCGGGGACTTGGGGCACAGAACCTCCTGGATACACGAGTTCCGAAATGATCTCTTCCTGGAATTTAAGGAAGGATCCCGTTCTCCCAGCCTTACTGTAGAGAACGTAACTGTTATATATGGCCAATTGAATCAAATATACAGACACCTTTTTATACCAGCGTCTGGTGCGTCGGGAAACTAAATATGGAGCCAACATTTGGTCATTGAAGTCCACCCTCCCATGTGGAGATTATAATCGTGGACTGAGAGGGATTTTCAATGACTCCTGTCGCCCGTTCTATTTGGACAGTCGTGTCTGCGTGAATGGTGGACAGAAGGTAAACGTCCCTCTTGTCCCGCCACTTCACCGCAAGCAGTTCTTGGTCACACAAGGCAGCCCTCTCCCCCCGTGCAAGTCGGGTATTAATGAGCCGTTGGGGGAAGCCCCGGTGACTAGGCCGCGCGGTGCCACAGCATTGGATTCCGACTAGATGTAAGTGCTGAAAGAGGGCCACACTTGTGTAAAAATTGTCCACGTATAAGTGGTACTCCTTGCAGACTAAGGGTGACACCAAGTCCCAGACAATCTTGCCACTGCACCCCAGGTAGTCAGGGCATCCGACCGGCTCCAGTTTTGAGTCTTTTCCCTCATAGACCCTAAAACGATATGTATAGCCTGTGGCCCTTTCACAGAGCTTATACAATTTGACCCCGTACCGGGCGCGCTTGCTGGGGATGTACTGTTTGATGCCAAGGCGCCCGGTGAATTGTACGAGGGACTCGTCTATGCAGATGTTCTGACTGGGGGTATACGCATCTGCAAATTTGGATGACAAATGGTCTATGAGGGGCCGAATTTTATGGAGCCGGTCATAAGCAGGGTGGCCTCTTGGATGACAGGTTTCATTGTCAGTGAAATGCATAAAGCGCATGATGACCTCAAACCATGCCCTGGACATTGCAGCAGAGTACATGAGCATGTAATGTATTTGGTCTTTAGACCAATATGACCGCAATACATTTTTTTTAGTTATGCCCATGCTGAGGGTAAGGCCAAAAAATGTTTTAAATTCGGAAACGGTGACTGGTTTCCACCGGAAAGGCTGGGCATAGAAGCTTTCCGGATTGGCGGTTATATATTGTGTGGCGTATCGGTTGGTTTCTGCCACAACTAAGTCGTAGAGATCCGCGGTGAAGAACAGCTCAAAAAATTCAAGGGCCAATCCAAAATTGGCTGTCTCCATGCGAACTCCTGACTGGGCGGTGAAAGGGGGCAATACGGGTGCGGCGGAAGGAGGGGATTGCCAATTAGGGTTTGCCAGCACCTCTGGGAGACTAAGGGGTCTACGGGCCTGAGAATGCAGTGGCTGCGACGGGGGAGTTAGTGCACGTGCCACCGTACCAGCAACTGCCCTTCTGGTGCTCGCCACTTCACCAGGGAATACGGCAGTGCTGGTAGAAGGTCCAGGACGTGCTGCGCTGCCGGTGTATGCCGCACCATAAAAAAGGTCAGCGCTAGCACCACTCTGCTGCATATGAGGCTCATCACACGGGATATGCGAAACACTGACATGGGGTCGGGTACGCCTGACCGTAGCAGGGACCTCAACCTCGTCATCTTCGCTAGCGGTTAGAGTGCCACTGCTGTCTACAGGTTCATATTCTGAACCACTGGATTCAGCGGGTGAAGCGTCCCCATCGCTTTCATCCATCACGGCCAGAATCCTGTAGGCTTCTTCAGCGGAATACCCCGTTTTTGCCATTTTGGAGTAACTAAATTTAGGGGGTATTCCTCTGAGACTACCCAGGAAAAATAGCACACCTACCTAGTAAAAGGGAGTGCTTGCGAAGTAACGCTGCGATCGCTAATAAAGATCCAATAACTCAAAAGTGATCTTTTATAGCGGTGCAGCGATTTTACTGTGTTTTTGCAGTGATCAGAAAAAAAAAAAATTCTGTCACTGCGTTGGGCGGACTGAATGCAAGTGTGCACACAAGATCAGGCCTGATCAGGCGAACAATGCGTTTTTTATAGAGCCTAAAGTGACCCTACTGATATAGATCTGATTGCGATCAGTCTTGATCACTTACAGATACTATATTAGTATTAGTGCTGATAAGCGACAGTGATGACGCTAATCAGCAACTAATAAGTGACTGTGCGGTGCGGTGGGCTGGGCGCTAACTACCTAACAAGTAGATAACTACCTGACGGTGATTAGGGACCCTTATAGGGGGGGGTGATCTATGACAGGGGGGTGACAGAGGGTGATCAGGGGGTTTATATGGGTAATCAGTGGCTACTAAGGGGCTACTAAGGGGTTAATAACTGACAGGGGGGGGGGGTATGTAATGTATGTGTTGTGATTTGGTGTACTTACTGAGCTGCCTGTGTCATCTGGTGGTGGATCCAGCAAAAGGGATCACCAGAGGACCAAGCAGGACTTATATCAGACGCTATTTTGTAAATAGCGTCTGATATCCGATTTTCATAGGACGATTTAAAAAATTACAGCCTGCCAGCCAATGATCGCGGCTGGCAGGCTGTAGTTTCACTTCTCCTCTGTGCGTCACAGTGAACGCGCGAGCGTTCATGTGAAATCTCGGGTCTCACGAGATGACGCCGATAGGCGGCAGTGAGACCTGAGAGAGCCGCCGCGCTGACGCCCATCGGTTAAATAATTATTTCCGATTTATAACAGTCTAATACTGCATTTGTGAATTTTGGTGACCAAATCTGTGTTCTGGGTCCCCAAAACTGGTGTACATACACGGTATAAATATCTACTGTTAGTATACAGCAGCTAAAAACTGCATTTTGGGGTTTTATTGGAAAAAGCTGTGTTTTAGGCCGAAAAAACTGTTGTGCATCCGTCGTTTAAATAATTATTTCCAAATTATAACAGTCTAATGCTGCATTTGCGAATTTTTGTGACCAAATCCGTGTTCTGGGTCCCCAAATCTTGTGTCCATACATAGTATAAATATCTACTTTTAATGTATAGCAGTTAAAAATGCATTTTGGGGTTTATTGAAAAAAGCCTTGTTTTAGGCCGAAAAAACTGTTGTGCAGCTGGCGTATAAATAATTAATTTAATTTACAGCAGTGAAATACTCATTTTCTGTATTTTATTACAAAAATACTTGTTCTTGCTCCACAAATCACTTGTGCATACAGTGTAACAAAATAAATATTTTACATTTCCGCATAGAAATTGAGAATCAGTGTATTTTGGGCACAAAAAACATTATTCTGGGTCCACGGAGCATTTTTATGACACGGGCACTGCCTTAGCAAATGTAATTGTCGACTAGTGGCAGGTAAATTGACACCGGAGAGAGACCAATGTTTCAGCTTGGTGGGTGAACGCAAACAATGAGGAGAACATCAAATAAGGAACTTGGGCATGGTCGTGCTGGTGTTGATGGAGCTCCTGTTGCTGGAAGAGGACGTGGCCGTTCAGCGCCAACTACCGCTCCAAATCAAACACCTTCCTCTGGTGCGAGTAGGCAACAGAGTGCCTACTCGCAGTGCCTCCAGTTCCTTCACAGTATCTAACACCCTCTGCAGAAAGCTCAGAGTTGGCATCTGCAGCCCATGCCCATCAGTCTTCCACCTCACCCCCTTGCAAATCAGCCAAGCAGTCAGAGCCCCAAATCATGCAGGAAAGTTTCATGCTTTTTGTTGACTCTGTTGGCAGGGTTTCCCCGGCCCATCCACCTAGCCCTGCCCCAGAAGAGGAAGACCTTGAATGCACTGATGCTCAACCACTTTTGTTGCAGGATGAGGACATGGGAATACTGCCACAAAACGTCTCTGATGATGACGAAACACAGGTGCCAACTGCTTTCTGCAATGTGCAGACCGACGAGGAGGGCAGGAGTCATGAATGGGTGGAAGATGATGTGGAGGAGGATGAAGTCCTAGACCCAGACTGGACTGAAGGTCGTGCTAGTGAGGAGTGGCAGTTCTGAGTAATAGGCGGTGGTCGCACAGAGGCAACAGCACAGCAAAAGAGGGAGCAGGGTGCAAAAGCGCAGCGGCCGTTCCAGATACCGTATGCCTGCTACTGTCCACCGCACCCAGGCAACGAGCACACGAAGGCCTGCTCCAAGGAGTTAATTGCCGTGGCAGTTCTTCACACAATGTCCTGACGACAAGACACGAGTGGTTTGCATGTTGTGCCATCAGATCCTGAAGCGAGGCATTAACGTTCTGAACCTTAGCACAACCTGCATGACCAGGCATCTACATGCAAAGCATGAACTGCAGTGGAGTAAACACCTTAAAAACAAGGAACTCTCTCATGCTCCTCCTGCTCCCTCTTCTGCTGCTGGCTCGGCCTCTCCCTCCACCTCTGGCGTCACTGTAGCACCTGGTGACCAGCAAACAGAGGATTTCCACCAACACCACCACATACGACACCATCACCAAGCATCTCCACCATGTCACACGGCAGCATTCAGCTGTCCATCTCCCAAACCATCTCATGCCCCCCATGTCAGCTATCATGCCCCCCCATGTCAGCCATCAGCCCCCCATGTCAGCCATCAGCCCTCCATGTCACATTTCTTCCCCCTCCATCCATGTCAAATCACCCTCTTTGTGCAACATCATCACCCCCACCCCCAGTCACATTACTCATTCTCCCCCTCCATGGCACAGACTACATTGTCCCCCCTCCCATCATGCCACCCCCCTGTAATAAACTTAAACATCATGCACTCTGCTCACCTACTGCAGTGGCTGTGTGAGTTAACACAGCTCCAGCCTCCAGTGCCTCCTGCTTCCCGCTGCGGTGCCACTCCTCAGTCACATGTCCCCACCTGAGGCGTGACTGACCGTGTTGCCGCTCTGTCAGTGAGGGCTGCCGCTGTGGGGGGTGGGCGGGCGGCGCAACTTTCAAGTGATTTTTTTCCACCCACCGTTTCTCTGCGCCGGGTGCGCATTAAGGCAGCCGCTTGGTCTGCCTTAGGGTAGCGCTGGCACTGCCTGAGGGCATTCCCAACTGACACGGGGGGACAAGTGGAAGCACAAGGCGAAGGCAGAGGCGGAGGAGGAAGAGGTCGTCAACGCAGCTGTGTCACGGCCAGTTCCTCAGACAGGGCAGGTTTAGCATGGCCGAGCTGTGGAAAAGTTTTGTTGCCGCTCCACAGCAAACTTCACCACCAGCTGATAGGGAACGTGTTAGCAGGAGGCAGCATTTCAACAACATGGTGGAACAGTATGTGTGCACATGTCTCCATGTACTGACTGATGGTTCTGCCCCATTCAACTTCTGGGTCTTCAAATTGTCCACATGGCCAGAGCTTGCCCTTTATGCCTTGGAGGTGCTGGCCTGCCCTGTGGCTAGTGTATTGTCTGAACGTGTATTTCGCACGGCAAGGGGCGTCATTACAGACAAACGCAGCCGCCTGTCCACAGCCAACGTGGACAAGCTCATGTTCATTAAAATGAACCATGCACAGATGCTACAGGACTTCAGTACCTTGTACAGAGTAGACATTTATAACTGCCTTGCCCTCAACCATACATTCTTTTACTCCAGGGCACTTCTTTATTGAATCCTCTTTTTATAATTGTACCAATATTTTGGGGGCAACCCCAAGTTGAATGAACCTCTTTTCTGTCTGGGTGTCAGGGGCCTAAAATTCTGTTTATCGCCTGCTGCTTTGGAGGGTGATATCAAGCTTGATTTTCTGCTAAGGGACCTCTTTCCTCTGTCTGGCTGCTGGGGCCTAAATAACTGAAAGTGGCCTTTTCCATTGCTGGGTGACATGAAGACTGATTTTGTGCTATAGGAACTCTCTTCTCTGTCTGGGTGCCAGGGGCCTACATTTCAGATAATCACCTGTTGCTTTGGTGGGTGACATTATCCTCTTTATACTGTCAAATGACCTCTACATTGTCTGGTTGTCAGGGGCCTATATTTTGTTTCATCGCTTGCTGCATTGGTGGGAGATATTAAACTCTTTATACTGTCAAATGACCGCCCCATTGTGTGGTTGTCAGGGGCCTATATTTTGTTTCATCGCTTGTTGCATTGGTGGGAGACATTATCCTCTTTATGCTGTCAAATGACCTCTACATTGGTTGTCAGGGGCCTATATTTTGTTTCATCGCTTGCTGCATTGGTGGGAGACATTATCCTCTTTTTACCGTCAAATGACCGCCCCATTGTCTGGTTGTCAGGGACCTATATTTCATTTCATCGCTTGCTGCATTGGTGGGAGACATTAACCTCTTTTTACTGTCAAAAGACCTCTCCTCTGTCTGGCTGTCAGGGGCCTACATAAATGATAATGGCCAGTTCCACTGCAGGTTGACCTGTGTAGGTCTGTGTTACTGTTACGGGACAGCTCTCTTCTTCGAGGGTTCCCTGGTCCTGAATTAGTGAACGAGGCCTGTGGCACTATTGGGTAAAATCAATACTGTTTTGGCATGATTGCAACTCTCCTCTTTATGGGTGACATGGGTCTGAATCTGTGAATGAGGCCTGTGGCATTTCTGGGTGAAATCAATACTGTCTTGGCGTGATTTTAACTCTCCTCTTTGTGGGTCCCGTGGGCCTGAATGTTTGAATGAGGCCTGTCCCCCTGCAGGCAGACATGATTCCTTCTTGGCTGTGATGACAACTTCAACTCCCATGTATTGTTGCCATTGGCCTGAGTCTGTAAATGAGACCTGTGACACTGCTGGCAGACATAAATCCTTCTTGGCTGTGATGTGAACTTCAACTTCCATGTATGGTTGCCATGGCCCTGAGTCTGTGAATGAGGCCTGGTGGCACTGCAGGCAGACATGAATCCTTTTAGGCTCTGATGAGAACTTCAACTCCCATAGCATTCCCACCTGGCGCCACCCCGACCTCCTATTCCACCTCCTCCTCCAAGTTGCATATTGATATTGGTTAATTTTTATTTATTTTATTTTATTGTAAGTCATTTCCCTATCCACATTTGTTTGCAGGGGATTTACCTTCATTTTAATGCCTTTTGCAGCCCTTTAGCCCTTTCCAGGGCTATTTTATAGCCTTTTTAGTGCCCAAAAGTTCAGGTTCCCATTGACTTCAATGGGGTTCGGGTTCAGGGTCAAGTTCGGGTCGAGTTTAGATCCCGAACCCGAACATTTTCATGAAGTTTGAAGTCCAGGTGTTTGCTCAACTCTATATATTACGATTATTTTGAATAAACCAGGCCAAAATGCGCTTTCAACTGAAATTACTGCAACAGAGCAGTGTATGTATCTTACGATTTTTTTTATTGAAAATAGGCAACTATGCACTTTCAACAGAAACTACTGCAGCAGAGCAGTTTTTTTATATTATGCTTCTTTTTTTTAAAACCAGTCCACTATGCGTTTTCACCAGAAATTACTGCAGCAGAGCAGTGTGTATACATTACGCTTATTTTAAGTAAACCATTCCAAAATGGGCTTTTAACAGAAATTACTGCGAAAGATCAGTGGGTATCTATTAAGCTTTTTTTTTGTGAAACAAGGCCACTATGCTCTTTCAACAGAAATTAGTGCAACAGAGCAGTGTGTAAATATTACACTAATTTTAAATAAACCAGACCAAAATGGACTTTCAACAGGAATTACTGTAGCAGAGCAGTCTGTATATATTACGCTTATTTTAATTAAACCAGGCCAAAATGCGCTTTCAACAAAAACTACTGCGACAAAGCAGTGGGTATATGTTACGCTTTTTTTACTGACACAAGCCAAATATGCGCTTTCACCAGAAGTTACTGCAACAGAGCAGTTTGTATATATTATGCTTTTTTTTGTGAAACCTGGCCACTATACGCTTTCAACAGAAATTACTGCAACAGAGCAGGTGAAATTTTTAGTGAAACTAGGCCACTAGGCACTTTCAACAGAAATTACTGTAGCAGAGCAGTCTGTATATATTACGCTTATTTCAATTAAACCAGGCCAAAATGCGCTTTCAACAGAAATTACTGCGACAGACCAGTGGGTATATGTTACGCTTTTTTGCTGACACAAGCCAAATATACGCTTTCACCAGAAATTATTGCAACAGAGCACCAAATATGCGCTTTCACCAGAAATGACTGCAGGAGAGCAGTGTGTATATATTACGCTTATTTTAAATAAACCAGGCCACTATGCGCTTTCAACATAAATTACTGCAACAGAGCAGTGTATTTATATTACTCTTTTTTTAGTTAAGCAAGACCACTATGCGCTTTCAACAGAAATTACTGCAACAGAACAGTGGTTATATTACGCTTTTTTTAGTAATACCAGGCCACTATGCGCTTTCAACAGAAATTACTGCAACAGAACAGTGTGTATATATTGTGCTTTTTTTAGTGAAACCAGGCCACTATTCGCTTTCAACATAAATTACTGCAGCAGAGCAGTGTGTATATATTACGCTTATTTTAAATAAACCAGGCCAAAATGCGCTTTTAACAGAAATTACTGCGAAAGAGCAGTATGTTTATATTGCTCTTTTTTTAGTTAAGCAAGACCACTGTGCGCTTTCAACAGAAATTACTGCAACAGACCAGCTTGTATATATTACGTTTTTTTTTACTGAAACAAGCCCGATATGCTCTTTCAACAGAAATTACTGCAACAGAACAGTGGTTATATATTACGCTTTTTTTGGTGAAACCAGGCCACTATGCTCTTTCAACAGAAATTACTGCAACAGAGCAGTGTGTAAATATTGTGCTTTTTTTAGTAAAACCAGGCCAAAATGTGCTTTCAACAGAAATTACTGCAACAGAGAAGTGGGTATATATTATGCTTTTTTTTTAAACCAGGCCACTATGCGCTTTCAACAGAAATTACTGCAACAGAGCACTGTGTATATATTACGCTTTTTTTGTGAAACCAGGCCACTATGCGCTTTCAACAGAAATTTATGCAGCAGATCAGTGTGTATATATTCCGCTTTTTTTTTACTTAAACAAGCCCAATATGCTCTTTCACCAGAAATGAATGCAACAGAGCAGTGGGTATATATGACGATTTTTCATTGTGAATTCTGTCCACTATGCTCTTTCTCCAGAGATAACCTCAACAGAGCAGTGCGTATATATTATGCTTTTTTTTTTTTTGTGAAACCTGGCCTCTGTGTGCTTTCTCCAGAGATTACTGCAACAGAGCAGTGTGTATATATTACGTTTATTTTAAGTAAACTAGGCAAAAATGTGCTTTCTACAGAAATTACTGCGACAGAGCAGTGGGTATATATTACCCTTTTTTTAGTTAAGCAAGCCCTATATGCGCTTTCAACAGAAATTATTGCAACAGAGCAGTGTGTATATATTGCGCTTATTTTAAATAAACCAGGCCACTATGCGTTTTTAACAGACTTTACTGCGACAGAGCAGTGTATATATATTACGCTTTTTTTATTGAAACATGGCCAATATTCGTTTTCACTAGTGATGAGCGAGCATGCATCTGTTCGGCTCGAGCATTGCTATGCTCGGCACATGGCGGCTCTCGACCGTGTACCGCATTTGCTTGAGCACAATGCTTGAGTCTCCTCCCCGCACGTTTCGCCTTTTTTAATTTGCCAATCAAGAGGTAAGGTAAGAACTGCTCTCACTGTAATGCCAGTAGCCATGTTGGCTGCTGGCATAACAGTGAATAGCAGGCCGGAACGCGTCATCGGGTGCTATATAGCACCTGATGACGAATGTTCAGCTCAAACATAGACAGGGAGAGCATCGGCTAGGAAGGGAAAGACAGAGCAGGGAGCGAATTTAAACCATTTTAGTTGCAAAAATCTTTTTAAGGACTGTTGTGTGTGTTTTAGATCAACAATATATTTAAAATCAGTGTCTAGGACATCCACTAAGGAAGGGACAGATAGTGCAGGGAGATACATTTGCTGTATTTAAAACCAAAAGCTTTTCAAAGAACCCAAAGTACTTTTAAGGGCTACTGTGTGAGTTTGACAGCAGCAATACATTTATATTTTATACCTAATAGTCACATAGACTGTACATCATCCACAGACTGACTCTTTAATAATCTGAGTCACATCTAGTGTCCATAATCTATGGTGTTCTCTGTTACCAATACTGTCCTGCATCATAAAACACTGTCTGTATTACAAATTCATAGATAGGTGCTTTACAAATGTTTTATTTGTCCCTTTTTTTCCCGCAGTGATGTCTTCTCCGCGGGATTCGGAAGGCAGGAAAGTGGATTCCAAGAGGAAGCATCTATCCTGCTACCATTGCAGCAGTCAACGGTTATTGTAAGCTGATCATACCTGCACTCGTGACCAGCTTGGGAGACCGGTTGGGAATCCCTGGGTCTGTTGACTTAATCTACGCCAGGTGTTACAGCTGCCGTTAGAGGTTTCTGACCTCTAGTGAACCTACGTTGCAGGATATGTATCAATGGCTCTGTTAAAGGAGTCTTAGGCCTGCTGGATGGAAAGGCTTCCTATTCGTGCCCAGGGCCCTATGGAGACCTCTGTCCCGGTAGAGAGACCTCCTTGGTCTCCTTAGTTTCTTCCTCCTCGGATGAGGAGGAGCTGACGTTGTGTTTTCTCCCCTGGAAAGACACAGAAGTTGCTCAAGTCCATCAGGTCGGAGGACCATGATGTTGACTGTGGGGAGCCTCCCGTTCCCACTACTCGGGCACCTTGTGTCTTCAAAGCAGATGAGACCCTCCTCTCTGTCATGATATAGAGTGGAAAAAACCTGGAAAAGGTCCGGTTTTAATAAAGAAGTTTAAATTCATGTTCCCGATGGCTTAACCCTTGGGGGATTCATGGGGATCCATTCCCAAGGTGGACATGGCTATTGCCGATGGGTCTAGCTGCAGGACCCCCTTGCAGAGTGCACACTAAGATGGGGTGTTACGGCAGCTGCGGGTTACGCTTCCACAGCCATAGCGGCTTTTGAAGTCTCTACGTTCCTCCGATCTCGCCTGGATCAAATTCAAGTTGATGTGAACCAGAGGTTTTTTCCAGGACGACATACTGTCTGCTTTCAAGACCATCAACCTGGCTACAGACTTCTTGTGCGATACCGCACAGCTCCAGTTGAAGCTAGCGAGGGAGCTTCCCCACTAGCAAAGCAAGTCCTGGGAACGAGGCCAAACACAGATCCTTGCTCTTGAAGCTAAGCAGCAGGTCTGTGGCTCATGGGAGACCAAGTGCGCCTTTGGCACCCTGTAACAATACTATCAAATAACAACAGGGGCCTATATATAGCATGGCCCTGGGATCGGCGGCCCATATTCCATTTTGGCTTAAGCCTTGGGTCACTGACAATTCCTCAAAATACAGCTTATATGGCCTTCCATTCGAGCCCAACTGTTTGTTCGGTTCAGAGCTAGATAAGATCATGGAGGGCCTTTCAGACTAGAAGGTGAAGAGCCTTCCCCAGCAGTCCTTTCGAGGACAGGGCAGACAAGACCGCGGTGGCAGGTCTGGCCAGCAAACAAGCTCTTGTAGTGACTGGAGAGCACAGCGAAAGGGTTTGAGGTGCTCTCGTGAAGGAGCCAAAGATGGAAAATCCACCTCCTGACTACGGGCCTCTTCGAGGCTCTTGGTTAATTCCCGTTACTCCTGCCGTCCTGCCAATAAGCTTCCCCATTCCTAAGCTTCATGTACCCGTCGGGAGTCGTCTCTCCCACTTCTGAGAAGAATGGATCCAAGAGATCTCGGATCCCTGGGTCCTGAATATCATTTCCAACGGTTATTTAGTCAACCTCACCTCTATTCCTCTGGACAGATTTGTCAAGATCAACCTTCTACAAGCTGCCAAGGAGGCGATCCTAGAGGCCTACATTCAGGACTACATTTGCAAAGGGGCTCTGGAGGAGGTTCCAGCAGCAGAACGGGGCCTAGGGATCTATTCACCAGTTTTTCTGGTTCCCAAGGCTTCAGGAGATCTCCGGATGATTATCGATCTGAGATATTTCAATCGATTTATAAGGAAGGTGAAGTTTCGTGTAGAAACCATCAGGTCAGTAGTTCACGTCGTCAATCCTGGAGACGTGATGGCAACCCTGGACCTCAAGATGCATATCTGCACATCCCGATCCATCCTGGTTCCAGGAAGTATATCAGGATCACGGTCCAGGTGTCCGGTGTCGTCAGGCATCTTTTGTTTGTTGCCCTTCCCTTTGGCATTTCTTCTGCCCCTCACACTTTTACCAAGGTGGTGGTTCTGTGGTGGCGGCTTTGAGGCCTCAAGGACTGACCATCATTCCTTATTTGGACGACTGGCTTTGAAAGCCTCTGCTCTAGCGGTCCTAACCCAACTTCTTCAGGTAACAATCTCCTTTCTGTTCCACCTAGGTTGGATCATCAGCTGGTAGAAGTCGAACGTGAGCCTGTCGACTTCAGTAAGATATCTAGGCTTCATAATCGACTCCACTGGGATGTCGCTCCAGTTGACTCCAGAAAGAAGATTCCGGGTTCAGAACACGGCAAGTTCCTTTCCCCGGTGAGTTCCAATCCGGACTCTCATGAAGATGTTGGGGCTCATGTCAGCGTCTGCGGAAGCAGTCCCTTGGGCTCTATGGCACCTCCGCCCTCTACAGTCGGAGGTCCTCTCCTAATGGAATGGCAGCCCTGCTGGGCTAATCTCCCTGTGCTCCCTGACTTGGCAAACTCGGTATTCCCTCAGATGGTGGTGCCATCTTTTAGACGGGAAGTCTATGACCCAGCCAATCTGGGTCATATTGACTACGGATGCGTCCTAAGTAGGCTGGGACGCTCACCTAGACGACTCTCCAGTTCACGGGACCTGGTTTCCTCAGGAGTGGCTTATTTCATCCAATCTCCGCGAGATTCAAGCTATCCGGCTAGCCCTCCTTCACTTAGCCCCTCAGATCCGGGGCAAAGCGGCGAAAGTCCAGTCAGACAATGTGACTGCGGTACATTACATCAACCAGCAGGGAGGCACGAGATCACTTCCCCTCCTGTCAGAGATCGGGGTGATTCTGGATTAGGCAGAGTTGTACCTTCCCACTTATCTGCGATCCACATCCAAGGCTCCCTCAATATGATAGCGGCTGAGCCACGGTCTTCCGTCGGTGGAGTGGTCTTTACATCAGAATCAAGCAGATAGTCCTCAAGTGGGTATGCCAGAGGTGGATCTCATGGCAACAAGGTTCAATGCCAAGGTGGAGAGGTTCTGCTCCCTTTACAGGGAGGACAACCCCCTGGCGTTACACGCTCTGTCAATATCCTGGAGGTTCAGGCTGGCTTACATCTTCCCTCCCTTTTCCATGATACCGAGGGTATTGATGAAAATCCGTCAGGATCAGGCCTCGGTGATAGCCATCATACTGTTTTGGCTGAACTGATCCTGGCTTACCTAGCTCACCCAGTTGAGTCGAGGACAATATTGGAGGCTCCCCCCACAGCAGACCCTGGTGTCGTGGGACACTCACCTCTGCTCAGATCTGCACAGATTCAACCTGACAGCCTGGAGGTTGATCAGTCCCTTCCCAGAATAGAAGGGCTTTCAGAGTCGGTCCTGAGAACGCTGTCTCATTCTAGAGCGGACTCTACCAAGAGAGCCTACTCTTGTATTATGAGGATATTCTCATCCTGTTGTACCTCAACTGAAGTGGCGTCTGCAGATCCGCCCCTCTCCGCTATCCTTCAGTTCCTGCAAGACGGTCTTGATAGAGGCCTTGCCCTTCTACTCTGAAGGTTCAAGTTTCAGCCATCTCAGCTTGCCTTAACAGGCTTTTTTCTCAGGACCCGCTGATCAAACGGTTCCTTAAAGGAGCTGAAATATTAAAGCCTACCTTACTGAGACCTCTTTTTTTAAATGGGTTTTTCAGTAGTTCTCAGGGGGTTAGCATCTCCCCCCTTTGAACCGTTAGAGGAGGTGGACATCAAGTTCGTCACTTGGAAGTTTGTGTTTCTCCTTGAAGTGACTTTGGCCAAGAGGGTCTCTGAGCTTCAAGCTCTCTCAGCACATGAGCCCTATACCATTTTCTTACATGATCGGGACCTTCTTAGATTCCTCCCGTATTGTAGGCCTAAAGTTCCTTCCTTCCAGAACATCAACCAGGTGATATTCCTCCCAGTTCTGTCAACATCTACCACCTCCTCCTAGGAACCTGCTAGACATCCTCTGGACGTCTCGAGATGTCTCCGGATCTATGTGGATAGATCAAGGAGTTCAGGAAAGATGAGAATCTGCTAATCTTGTTGCCGGTAAGTTTAAAGGCTATAAGGCACCCAAACCTTCCATCAGTCGGTGGATTGAGGAGGCTAATAAGGAATCCTTTGTTTCCACAATCTCTGGACCCTCCGAGATTCGTGAAGGCCCACTCTACTAGAGTTGTGGCTACTTCTTTTGCCGAGAGGAGTCTTCTGCCTCTCAACATGATTTGCAAAGCTGCCTCCTGGAGCTCTGAATCGACATTCATCTCCCATTATAGACTAGATGCCAGTCTAGCTGAGTTTTCGGCCTTTGGGCAGACTTTTCTTAGTTCTGCCAGGCAGGTGGGCCCTCCCTAGGGGTTTCTTCTTGCTATCTCCCATCTGTGCTGCTGGTAGGACGTAAGGGAATCGTTAATTTCTAACGATAATTTGTTTTCCCTTAGTCCTAACAGCAGCACACAAATTTCCCACCCTAGTAAGTCTAGTTTTTTTCTTGCTATAAACACAGTGGGCTGGGGGTTGACTTCCTCCTTTTAAGGAGATACTTAATTGTTAAATTGAGTTATTAGTCTTGGGCTCATTAAACATTCCGCCGTTCCTGACAGTCCACGGGGGGTGGTTAACCCCATCTGTGCTGCTGTTAGGACTAAGGGAAAACAAATTATCGTTAGAAATTAACGATTCCATTAATCTGGGCCTAGTGTAGTGTCCAAAATCTGTTGGTTTTTGTATCCAATACTGATCTGCACCTTACAGCATTTGTGTATTTGGGGGAAATAAACCCGTATTGTTGTTCCACAGAGCACTTTTGCATAGAAAGCTGAAAAAACGATTTTAAAATTTAGCAGTGACATACTGCATTCCTGTATTTGTGGGAAATAAACCCGCCTTGTTGTTCCACAGAGCAGTTTGACATACAACGCACAAAAACCTATTTTAAAATTTAGCAGTTACATACTGCATTTCTGTAGTTTGTTGCAATAAACACTGGTTTTGTGCTACATAGCAGATCTGAGGCCTACCCTGTATTTCAGTCATTTTAAGTAACCTTTTGAACTTCATATTTACATAGTTGGTTGCAAACACACATGTTTTGTGGTAGATAGAACTTTAGCGGTGTATGCTGCATTTCTGACAGTCAAATTAAGCCGTTAACTTCTGCTTGTACATTGTTGGTTTGAGAAATCAAATTTGAGGTGATAGTGAAGTAATTGTATTGAATTGTGTGACCTAAAGAAATGTATTCTGTTTATGATACAGGCACTGCCTTACTGTTAGTGAACTCAATTGTTGACTATTTGCAGTTGAATTGACACCGGAGATATATCATCTGTTAGTTTGGTGGGTGAATGCAAATAATGAGAACATCAAATACGGGACGTGGGCATGGTCGTGGTTGTGTTGGTGGAGCTCCTGTTGCTGGGAGAGGACGTGGCCGTTCTGCCCCAGCTACAGGTCCAAGTGAAACACCTTCCTCAGGTGTGAGTAGGCGACAGAACCTGCGTTATTTGGTAGGCCCGAATGCTGCTCTACAAATGGTGAGGCCAGAACAAGTACAGGCGCTAGTAGATTGGGTGGCTTACAGTGCCTCCAGTACCTTAACATTGTCTCCCACTGCTGACAGCTCAGTTTGGGCACCTACAGCCCATGCCCATCCGCCTTTCACCTCACCACCTTGCAAATTAGCCAAGCAATCTGAGCTCCAAGTCATGCAACAGTCGCTTATGCTTTTTGATGACTCTGCTGGCAGGGATTCCCAGGGCCATAACCATCGCCCTGTCCCAGAAGTGGAAGAGATTGACTGCATGGATGCCCAACCTCTTAGGTTTGAGGATGAGGACATTGGAAGAACACCTCAGCACGTCTCTGATGATGACGAGACACAGGTGCAGTGTGCAGACCGACAAAGAGGGCAGGGGTGAAGACTGGGTGGAAAATGATGTTGAGAACAATGAGGTCCTATACCCCAAAATATACCACTTAAATCCATGTTTTTTATGAGTGGTGAAAAAATCATATTTTTTAAGGCCAGGAATTACCTTTGCGGTGTGTGCTGCATATGTGCTGGGGACAATAATATAGTTAATCCATCTGGGAGTTCAGGGGTTGACATATTCCAATTTTTTTCTGTCAAGTAACCCTGCACTGCATATGTGACAGGGACCTAAAATTTGAAAAATCTTCTTTTAAATTGTTGGATGCAAAATTACTATTTTTGCCAGGTACAAACCACTGCTCTGAATAGGTGACAGTGACCGAAAATGCGGAAAATCTTCTGGTAAATTGTTGCGTGAAATATTACCATTTTTGCCAGGTAAAAACCCTTGCTCTGCATAGGTGGCAGGGACTGAAAATGTGAAAAATCTTCATTTAAATTGTTGGGTGCAAAATTACCATTTTTACCGGGTACAAACCCTTGTTCTGCATAGATGACAGTGACCGAAAATCATCTTCAAGAAAATCTTCTTTTAAATTGTTGGGTGAAATATTACCATTGCTGCCGTGAATAAACCCCTCCTCTGCTTGGGTGCCAGGGGCCTACATTTTTAAAAACCGTCTGTTCCATTGATGGGTGAAATCAACCCAGTTTTGCCGGTGAAAAACTCCTGCTCTGCTGGATGCCAGGGGCCTACAGCCTACATTTCTAAAAATCGTCTGTTCCATTGGTGGGTGACATTAACCGCATTTTGCCATGAATAAACCCCTCCTCTGCCTTGGTGCCAGGGGCCTACATTTCTAAAAATTGCCATTTCCATTGGTGGGTGACATGAACCCCATTTTATGGTATGAGGAGGGGCACTCAATCATTTAGGTATATGGAAATATTTATTAGAAAGCCATTACATACATGAATTCATAAGCAATAAAATATATATATAATAATAAAACAAAAAACAAAAAACAAAAACAATAAAATGGACCCCGCTGTTAGGGATCAAATCCACTGTATGGGTGTTTGTGGCACCTGAAATGTTCCAAATTGTCCTCAATGAATAGAAGCCGTCGGGTAACGTGAAAAAAATGCGTATATATGTATGTCCCGATATTTAAAACTGATGGTAAAGACCCTCCGCTATGCGGTTCTGTTGCAGGCTCCTCCTGCTGATCACTTAATAGTTAATACTGTTGGGTGTCTTTATAGTGCAGATTATTCTGAGACAGCAATATTTTCTGTGTGTTTGAATGGAGCACTGACCGGAGTAGTATATTCCCAAAGTGCGATCGTGCCTTATATTCAAGTCTCATGCATCTCCCATCTTCATAAAAGACAGTATATCCATAAACAAGTCCCCAATATCATGGAGTTAAAACATTACTTTACCCGTCCTGCGTGGTAACTTCTAAACTGTCCGGCGTCCCGGCAGTTCGGTCAAAGTTGCAGCGTCCCACGTGACCGGGAAGGGTAAAGAGATGAAAAGGTAGCCGGAAGCTCCCACAGTCGGCGGCTCTGGGTCCTAGTGCTCTAATGTTCTCCGGAGTTGCTGGTATGTACCTCCGTGACAGTTTGAGCTTCTGTATATATAACTTGGAGTTTCTTTCTTTCTTTGTTGACCAGGACTCACTAATTAACACCAGACGCATTCGGGACTCCCTTCTTCACCACTGAAGAAGGGGGAGTCCCCGAAACGCATCTGGTGTTAATTAGTGAGTCCTTGGTCACCAACAAAGAAAGAAAGAAAAAACTCCAAGTTGTATAGGGGGACCTGTGCACATAGATGATTATCATTAGGGTGACAACATTTTTATTTATTTTTTTAATATGCCACCTAGCTCTCATCTCAATGATTAGAAGGGCTGCAACATTTAAAACTCATTTGCATACACATGGCCAAGAAATGCTAATGAGCAATATAGCAGTATCTGCCTTGTTTGTAAACTGAAACACAATTTGCATAGCTTTCCCATAGTCCCATGTTATGCAAATGAGTTTATATGACAATACAGAATAGAAAGATTATAAAGTTAGTCTTTAAACAATTGCAAAATAAAAAAAAAAACTATGCAGCCTTCCTAATCATTGAGATGAGAGCTAGGTGGCATATTTAAAAAAAAAAAAATATATATATATATATATATATATATATATATTTTTTTTTTTTGTCACCCTAATGATAATCATCTATGTGCACAGGTCCCCCTAGATACCGAACACTAAACAGACAATTGTCCTTTTGGAAAAACTGGTTAATGATTAGGAAGGCTGCCTAATTTTTTTTTTATTTTGCAATTTTTTAAAGACTAACTTTATAATCTTTCTATTCTGTTTTGTCATATAAACTCATTTGCATAACATGGGACTATGGGAAAGCTATGCAAATTGTGTTTTAGTTTACAAGCAAGGCAGATACTGCTATATTGCTCATTAGCATTTCGTGGCCATGTGTATGCAAATGAGATTTAAATGTTGGGAAATGTTTATGCAGCTCTCTTAGGCAGTGAGAGAGGAGTTAGGCTGGCATATAAAATTACAATTTTTGTCGCCCTAATGATAATGGTCTAGGGTCCAGGCCCCTCTAGATAGCCAACCAATACTAACCAATTTCTCTCCTTTTGGATTGAGAACTTATGTTTGTTTGTATAAATTGCTCAAACCTGTCATTGTAAGGTATGCTGACACCCTGTCTTATGGATAGATAGTCAGCCTGCACATACCTGGCTTTTGACATGGTGTAGAGTGATTTTTTTTATTATTTTACAAGTAATTAAAGTATGTTAAATAACTAAATTAGCAGTAGTTCCACTGCGTGGTAGTTCGGGTTCGTTGTTCGCGAACAGAAAATTTTATGTTCGCGACATCTCTAATTATCTGGAGCCATAAAAACTCCCCTAAAGGGAAAAGCCCAGGCCATGATGGTCTGCCCATCTTTTACTATTCACACTTCAAAGATATACTGATCCCTCATCTCCTCAATGTTTTCAATGAAGCTCTGGGGGTACTCCTCTCACAGGCGACATGACCAAAGCTCACATCACACTAATTCCTAAGGAAGGAAAAGACCACACTCAATGCTCCAATTTTAGACCTATCTTTCTCCTTAATCTTGACCTAAAGTTATGGCCAAGATGTTGGGTAATCGCCTAGCCAAAATCCTACCCTCCCTCATACACAGGGACCAAGTAGGCTTTGTCAAAAACAGGGAAGGGAAAGACAACACTGCTAGGGTACTCAACATTTTACACTATGTAAATAAAAAAGCTTTGCTACTGGTCCTTCTCAGCACAGACGCTGAGAAGGCCTTTGACAGAGTAAGCTGGCCCCTTATGTACTCAGTCCTACATTGTCAGAACTTCTCAGATCCTTTTATTCAGGCAGTTTCTGCAATGTACCAGCATGCTTCAGCTTCTATAGCGGTCAACGATACTCTTTCAGCCCCTTTTTACATACAAAATGGTACCAGACAGGGGTGTCCCCTTTCTCCCCTCTTTTTGTTTTGACTCTAGAACCCCTACTGCCGACCATTCGTATCGATAGTGACATTCAAGGCATTGCCCTAAGAGATCAATAACACAAAACAGCCGCATTCACGGATGATATGCTCCTGATGATCAGTAATCCCGAGACTGCTCTGCCAAAAATTTATAACCACCTAGTGATCTATGGAAACTACTCCAACTTCAAAGTAAACCACAACAAATCGCTTATCATTTCCACGGGTCTCTCCAGAACTTTAAAAAGCAGGCTGGAATCTAACTCCCCTTTCAATTGGACTTCCCCCTACCTTACTTATCTGGGAGTTAGGATCTGCACAGACCCAAATCGTCTCTTTGATTTGAACTACCTATCCCTATTGAAAACACTGAAAGACGACCTTACCCGATTAGACATACCTATTCTATCCTGGTTTGGGAGAAAAAACGTACTTATGTCATTAATACTCCCCAAACTGACATGCCTTTTACAAGTCCTCACAATCCCTGTTCCCTCAAAATACTATTCGACACTTCACTCTCTCTTTGGTTCCTTCATTTGGAACAAAAGAAAAGCGAGATGGTCATATAAAGCCCTATCCTACCCTAAGGACAGAGGTGGAATATCTCTACCCGACCTGGAGCTATATGGTCGTGCTGTCCTTTTGACGAGACTAGTAGACTGGTTGAAAAACCCATCACACAAATCCTGGGTGTCGATGGAACAAACGCTGCTAGGCTCCTCCTTTAGGGCCTTTCTCTTGGGTAAACAATCTCCTATTCCTCCTAAATCCAACATATCCCCTCTCATGAAAGCTACCTTCCAAGCCTGGAATACTCTGCAGAGCTCCAACCTAGGAATTCCTCTACCCTCTCCCTTAATGACAGTGAGATACATTATTCAATTAGCACCTCAAGCCTTACGAGTCGGAACACCGCCCAATGTGAAATTGTCCGAGACGAGAATCAGGAACCTATATCATAACGTAGACCCTATTACTAGTGAAAATCTACAACGCCTTTTGGGTGCCCGACTTCCCGCCTCAACTCGATATACTTTATAAAAGCCTATATGTCTCAACATGGTAAATTGAATGCTCTTCTCAGACCTCTCACATGGTTTGAAAGTCTCGTCTCTCAACATACCCCTCCCACCAAATTAATTTCCCAAATATATAATAGACTCCACCCCTCCACCCCCCCCACACACACACTCATTAGTCCCAGATTTCATTAGACTTTGGGAAAGGGACCTCCACAGGAAAATTTCCACAATATGCACCTCTCCACACTCACTTTCGAGATGTGTGAAAATTCAGAAAAATGGATACAAGATCGCTACACGGTGGTACAAAACCCCAGATAGGACCTGTCTATACTCAGCCACAGCCTCGGTCGCATGCTTGAGATGCTCTGCGGATAGGGGAACCTACTTTCATACCTGGTGGAGCTGTCCCAAACTTTCACCTTGGTGGGAAGAGATCTTTAAAATTGGAAACCAAATATGTGGGACCTCTTTCGCCTCTTCTCAGGAATTTGCCCTACTCAATATTTATCCAAAAAGTACAGGTTCGTCCAACACCAAGCTCTTTAAACATCTACTAGGTGCAGCAAAACTGCTGATTCCCACTTACTGGCTGTCACCAGATACCCCGTCACAGGAACAGTGGTACCTTAAAATTGACCAAATTTATAGGCTGAAAGAATTCTTCTCCTGGGAGGCAAGATTATTCACATCATGTCTTTGTGAGAGTTTGGGAGAAATGGAGCTCACATAGGGGATACCAAACCTAATACATACTCACCTTTCCCTATCCACTCTTCCATTGGGAACTCCACCTACCTCTCTCTCCAATTTTCGGCCCTTCAATGGAAATTTAGTACTCAAAGCGACCCGTCTCAGATCCCAATGTCTCAGATTTAAATGTTTCAGATCTCAACATCTTAGATGTACACGCTTCGGATTTATACATTTTAGATTTCCACGTCTCAGATATATGCGTCTTGGAAAAACACGTTTCAGATAGATATGTCTCAGATTTGTACATTTCAGATATATGCATCTCAGGTGTTTGTCTTAGGTACGTACGCTCCAGATGTATATTTCATTCTGGACAAATCCTTTGTCCCAGGTGAACGCCTTAGACAGAAGCTCAACCTATCCACATGCCGACTTTTGTACCGTGATGTGTTGACCAATGTTACCCTGTTGTGACTCGTTGTTTGTGAACATATTGAATCTTCAGGAGGCCTGTTCACTATACCTTCTTTGATTTTCTATGTCTGTATTCTCTGAATATATTTAATAAGGAGTAAAAAAAAAAAAGACATTTCCCTATCCACATTTGTTTGTAGGGCACTTACCTACATTTTGCTGCCTACTGCAGCACTCTAGCCCTTTCCAGGACTTTTTATACAGCCATTTTAGTGCCCAAATGTTTGAGTCCCAATTAATTTCAGAGTTTGGGAGAAATGGAGCTCACATAGGGGATACCAAACCTAATACATACTCACCTTTCCCTATCCACTCTTCCATTGGGAACTCCACCTACCTCTCTCTCCAATTTTCGGCCCTTCAATGGAAATTTAGTACTCAAAGCGACCCGTCTCAGATCCCAATGTCTCAGATTTAAACGTTTCAGATCTCAACATCTTAGATGTACACGCTCGGATTTATACATTTTAGATTTCCACGTCTCAGATATATGCGTCTTGGAAAAACACGTTTCAGATAGATATGTCTCAGATTTGTACATTTCAGATATATGCATCTCAGGTGTTTGTCTTAGGTACGTACGCTCCAGATGTATATTTCATTCTGGACAAATCCTTTGTCCCAGGTGAACGCCTTAGACAGAAGCTCAACCTATCCACATGCCGACTTTTGTACCGTGATGTGTTGACCAATGTTACCCTGTTGTGACTCGTTGTTTGTGAACATATTGAATCTTCAGGAGGCCTGTTCACTATACCTTCTTTGATTTTCTATGTCTGTATTCTCTGAATATATTTAATAAGGAGTAAAAAAAAAAAAGACATTTCCCTATCCACATTTGTTTGCAGGGCACTTACCTACATTTTGCTGCCTACTGCAGCACTCTAGCCCTTTCCAGGACTTTTTATACAGCCATTTTAGTGCCCAAATGTTTGAGTCCCAATTAATTTCAGAGTTTGGGAGAAATGGAGCTCACATAGGGGATACCAAACCTAATACATACTCACCTTTCCCTATCCACTCTTCCATTGGGAACTCCACCTACCTCTCTCTCCAATTTTCGGCCCTTCAATGGAAATTTAGTACTCAAAGCGACCCGTCTCAGATCCCAATGTCTCAGATTTAAACGTTTCAGATCTCAACATCTTAGATGTACACGCTTCGGATTTATACATTTTAGATTTCCACGTCTCAGATATATGCGTCTTGGAAAAACACGTTTCAGATAGATATGTCTCAGATTTGTACATTTCAGATATATGCATCTCAGGTGTTTGTCTTAGGTACGTACGCTCCAGATGTATATTTCATTCTGGACAAATCCTTTGTCCCAGGTGAACGCCTTAGACAGAAGCTCAACCTATCCACATGCCGACTTTTGTACCGTGATGTGTTGACCAATGTTACCCTGTTGTGACTCGTTGTTTGTGAACATATTGAATCTTCAGGAGGCCTGTTCACTATACCTTCTTTGATTTTCTATGTCTGTATTCTCTGAATATATTTAATAAGGAGTAAAAAAAAAAAAGACATTTCCCTATCCACATTTGTTTGCAGGGCACTTACCTACATTTTGCTGCCTACTGCAGCACTCTAGCCCTTTCCAGGACTTTTTATACAGCCATTTTAGTGCCCAAATGTTTGAGTCCCAATTAATTTCAATGGGGGTCAAGTTCAAGTTAAGTTCGGATCCCAAACCCGAATTTTTTTGTGAGGTTCGGCCGAACCCGTCGAACGTGCACTTTCAGGTGTCTGCTCAACTCTAGTTATTACCATAAGTGCACACCCTCCGATATGATTGGGAGACTGTTATCAAGGAGGGTGTATTCTTTTGATAAGGATGGGGATAATTACCCATGCAGATGGAAGGCAAGGGTCAGATTAAAAAAGAAAAAAAAAATACTAAGAACAAAAGACTCGTAGCCAGAAGCAAAGCTTTGAATTTTATCCTGGATTACTGGACACCCTCTTGGGTATGTTGATACATATTGCTAAAAAAATAAAGATCAGATATTGAGAACAAGTCCCTTGGGAACTTTGATATTCCCTATACTGATACCGAGCTGAGGAATTTATAGTTGGTGCAATACTGCCATATACCCAAAATTGGTCAGAGGTGACAGAATAAGGGTTGATACCTCTCATTTTCTTTAATTTGGATTATTGCATATTATTGCATTAATTGGGTATATTCATTATTGATCGGAAGTAAAATTTCATTTCCCGCGTTGATTTTGATTATTAGAGAGTGTTGGTGTTTTTTATGATGTGTCAGCACCATATTGTGGCACATATTGGTATTACATTTCATTGTCTATCTTTTGCATTATTATTAATTTGTATTCACAATTTTTGTATAATAAATTCACATATATTTTTGCATAGACAATGGTACCTTGTTCTTTACTAATGGCACACAATAATTAAGATTCTTGATAAACAAACTGAGAGGTGTTAATTTATGTCCACCTCTCCTCAGCAGGATCAATAACTTGTTATATTTTTTCTTTGATCCTTTCTTTTTATATTAAGCCCTTTTTGCTTTATAAATCTTTTGACATCCCCCACATAGTAATTTTCCCACATACAGAAGCCCCAATTTCCCCCTGATGTGTCTTAATATATCCTACTGTGTGTCCCCACCCCACATGTCCCCCAAAGTAGGCACATGAAATAAAAAAGTAAAAAATGAAAAAAAAAAAATATTAAAAGATATACTCACCTATGTCCAGGGCCAGGCATTTGCTCGCAGAGGAAGACGGGATGAGCCAGGTCTGCACATGTCACAGTGCTGCTTACTGGCACCATATTGTGGCACATATTGGTATTACATTTCATTGTCTATCTTTTGCATTATTATTGATTTGTATTCACAATTTTTGTATAATAAATTCACATATATTTTTGCATAGACAATGGTACCTTGTTCTTTACTAATGGCACACAATAATTAAGATTCTTGATAAACAAACTGAGAGGTGTTAATTTATGTCCACCTCTCCTCAGCAGGATTAATAACTTGTTATATTTTTTCTTTGATCCTTTCTTTTTATATTAAGCCCTTTTTGCTTTATAAATCTTTTGACATCCCCCACATAGTAATTTTCCCACATACAGAAGCCCCGATTTCCCCCTGATGTGTCTTAATATATCCTACTGTGTGTCCCCACCCCACATGTCCCCCAAAGTAGGCACATGAAATAAAAAAGTTAAAAATGAAAAAAAAAAAATATTAAAAGATATACACGCCTATGTCCAGGGCCAGGCATTTGCTCGCAGAGGAAGACGGGATGACCCAGGTCTGCACATGTCACAGTGCTGCTTACTGGCCCAGGTGCACGATGACATCATCACGCACTCCTACATAGGTCTTCACTACCGCATAGGCCTCAGCCCTACTAGGCCTGAAGCCTATGGCGGTGATCGGCGACGGGGCAGGGAACAATGCGCTCCCGTGCACCGCCACAGTATGTGAGGGTTCAGGTCAGAGTTGGGCCCCCCAGCAGTGTTGGGCCCAGGGCTGCTGACACGAATTTCCCTATTGTAATCAGCCACTGTCTGTCACTGGACCACTCTGTGGTCTCCTCATGCTGCTGACGCCTCAAAACTCTGTGGTCTCCTCATGCTGCTGCCACCTAACCACTTTGTCACTGGGCCATTCTGTGGTCTTCTGATGCTGCTGCCACCTCACCACTCTGTCACTGGGTCACTCTGTTGACTCCTCATGCTGCTACCACCTCACCACTCTGTCACTGGGCAACTCTGTGGTCTCCTCATACTGCTGCCACCTCAGCACTCTGTGGTCTCCTTATGCAGCTGCTACTTTATCACTCTGTCACTGGGCGACTCTGTTGTCTCCTCATGCTGCTGAATACCTCACCATTCTGGTACTGGACAACTCTGTGGTTTCCACATTCTAATGCCACCTCAACACTTTGTCACTGGGCAACTCTATGGTCTCCTCATGCTGCTGCAGACTAACAACTCTGTCAATTGCCCAATTAGTGGTCTCCTAATGCTGCTGACACATTAACACTCTGTCACTGGGCCACTCTGTGGTTTCCTCATGCTGCTGCTACCTCACCACTCTGTCACTAGGCCACCCTGAAGTCTCCTTATACTGCTTTCTACGTTTCTATGAGAAGGTAAGTTATAGACTTGACCGGGGTGAGTCAGTGAATGTCATATATCTGGATTTCTCCAAAGCATTTGACACTGTATCACACAAAAGGTTAGTATATAAACTGAGAATGCTCGGACTGGGAGAAAATGTCTGTATGTGGGAAAGTAACTGGCTGAGTAATAGAATACAGAGGGCGGTTTTTAACGGTACACAATCAGATTGGGTCACTGTCACTAGTGGGGTACCTCAGGGGTCAGTATTGGGGCCTATTCTCTTCAATATATTTATTAATGATCTAGTAGAAGGCCTGCACAGTAAAATAGCAATTTTTGCAGATGACAATAAACTGTGTAAAGTAATTAACACTGAAAAGGACAGTTTTCTGCTACAGATAGAGATGGCCCGAAATATCCGCCGGCGAACAGTTCCCGGCGAACATAGCTTGTTCGCGTTCGCCGCAGCGGGCGAACACATGCGATGTTCGGTTCGCCCCCTATACATCATCATTGAGCAAACTTTGACCCTGTACCTCACAGTCAGCAGACACATTCCAGCCAATCAGCAGCATACCCTCCCTCCCAGACCCTCCCATCTCCTGAACAGCATCCATTTTAGATTCATTCGGAATTTGCAGTCTTAGTGAGAGGAGGGAGAGTGTAGTTGCTGCTTATTTAATAGGGAAATCGATAGCTAGGCTAGTGAATTCAGTGTCCACTCCAGTCCTGAAAGACTCATCTGATCTCTGCTGTAAGGACAGCGTCTTGACAGCACCCCAAAAAGCCCTTTTTAGGACTGCAACATTAGTCTGCTTTTTTTTTTCTCCATATACATGTTGCAGTTGCCTGGCCTGCCTGTGTGTGAGGAGCTGCAGGCCCACAGACTGTAGTGTGCCCACTGCCAGTGCCCACCCCTGTCATCCCATGTGGCACAGGACTTTGCATCAAAAAAAGGCATTTCATTTTTACACTTTAATCTAAGGTTAGTTGCCTGCCAGTGTGTGTCAGGCTGACTTACACTGACTGTAGTGTGCCCACTGCCAGTGCCCACCACTCATACCGGCTGGCACAGGACTTTGCATAAAAAAAGGCATTTAATTTTTACACTTTAGTGTAATTTCAGTTGCTTGCCTAATGCTAGTGTGTGTCAGGCCGACTTCCACTGACTGTTGTGTGCCCACTGCCAGTGCCCACCCCTGTCTTCTCGTGTGGCACAGGACTTTGCATCAAAAAAAGGCATTTCATTTTTACACTTTAGTGTAATTTCAGTTGCTTGCCTGCTGCTAGTGTGTGTCAGGCCGACTTCCACTGACTGTAGTGTGCCCACTGCCAGTGCTCACCCCTGTCATCCCGTGTGGCACAGGACTTTGCATCAAAAAAAGGCATTTAATTTTTACACTTTAGAGTAATTTCAGTTGCTTGCCTGCTGCTAGTGTGTGTCAGGTTGACTTCCAATGACTGTAGTGTGCCCACTGCCAGTGCCCACCCCTGTCATCCCGTGTGGCACAGGACTTTGCATCAAAAAAGGCATTTCATTTTTACACCTTAGTGTAATTTCAGTTGCTTGCCTGCTGTCAGTGTGTGTCAGGCCCACTTCCACAGACTGTAGTGTGCCCACTGCCAGTTCCAACCACTGATACCGGGTGGCACAGTAGCTTGCCGATAAATAAGGCATTTAATTTTTAGACAGTAGTCTAAATTCAGTTGCTTGCCTGCTGCCAGTGTGTGTCAGGCCCACTTCCACTGACTGTAGTGTGCCCACTGCCAGTGAAAACCACTGATACCGGGTGGCACAGTAGCTTGCCGATAAATAAGGCATTTAATTTTTACACATTAGTCTAATTTCAGTTGCTTGCCTGCTGCCAGTGTGTGTCAGGCCCACTTCCACAGACTGTAGTGTGCCCACTGCCAGTGCCAACCACTGATACCGGGTGGCACAGTAGCTTGCCGATAAATAAGGCATTTAATTTTAAGACAGTAGTCTAAATTCAGTTGCTTGCCTGCTGCCAGTGTGTGTCAGGCCCACTTCCACTGACTGTAGTGTGCCCACTGCCAGTGCCAACCACTGATACCGGGTGGCACAGTAGCTTGCCAATAAATAAGGCATTTAATTTTTACACAGTCTAATTTCAGTTGCTTGCCTGCTGCCAGTGTGTGTCAGGCCCACTTCCACTGACTGTAGTGTGCCCACTGCCAGTGCCAACCACTGATACCGGGTGGCACAGTAGCTTGCCGATAAATAAGGCATTTAATTTTTACACATTAGTCTAATTTCAGTTGCTTGCCTGCTGCCAGTGTGTGTCAGGCCCACTTCCACAGACTGTAGTGTGCCCACTGCCAGTGCCAACCACTGATACCGGGTGGCACAGTAGCTTGCCGATAAATAAGGCATTACATTTTTACACATTAGTCTAATTTCAGTTGCTTGCCTGCTGCCAGTGTGTGTCAGGCCCACTTCCACAGACTGTAGTGTGCCCACTGCCAGTGCCAACCACTGATACCGGGTGGCACAGTACCTAGCATGCTTTGTACCACTTATCTAAAAAAAAAATGACAGGCAGAGGCAGGCCGTCGTGGTCGTGGTGCTGTGATTTCCACTGTCCCTGGAATAATGCCTAGTGTTCAGAGGCCACGTACCCTGAACCCGAAAGATTCTGAGGACATAGTTGACTGGCTTAGACAAGACACCCAATCTTCAACAGCTTCCGCTAAGAACCTTGACGCACCATCCTTCTCCAGCTCAGCTTCGGTCACCTGCTCTCAAGTTACCACGCACCCGCCCGCTGCCACCACCACCACTACCACCACAGCCGCTTCACTTGATCCGTCAGGGGAGTTATTTACACATCAGTTGGATGCAATTAGTGATGCGCAACCATTATTGCCAGATGATGTAGATTATAGGGATATGTCTCAGTCAGGCAGGATTACACACATGGACGTACAGTGTGATGATGATGATGATGATGTTGTACCCGCTGCTGCTTCCTTTGCTGAGGTGTCAGATACAAGTGAAGCGGTTGATGATGACGATGTGTCCACGGATGCCACGTGGGTGCCTGCTCGAAGAGAAGAAGAGGGGGAAAGTTCAGAAGGGGAGACAGAGAGAATGAGGAGACGAGTTGGAAGCAGGTGGAGGTCGTCGCAAGGAGTTAGTGGCACAGTCAGACAGCATGTATCGGCACCTGGGGTAAGCCAGACAGCACGCCAGTCAACGCATGCTGTTGCCACCACCAGAATGCCGTCATTGCAAAGCTCAGCAGTGTGGCAATTTTTTTGTGTGTCTGCCTCTGATAATAGCAATGCCATTTGCAACCTGTGCCAAAAGAAACTGAGTCGTGGGAAGTCCAACACCCACCTTGGTACAACTGCTTTGTGAAGGCACATGATCTCACATCACAAACGCCTATGGGATCAACACATGAGTACAAGCAGCACAGAAACTCAAAGCCACCATGCTCCTCCTGGTCCAGCATCTTCAGCCACGTCAACCACTGCTGTCCTCCTTGCCCCCTCTCAACCAACCGCCACTCCATCTCTCACCTTCAGCAGTTCCTGCTCATCTGCCCACAGTCAGGTGTCTGTCAAGGACATGTTTGAGCGTAAAAAGCCAATGTCACAGAATCACCCACTTGCCCGGCAACTGACAGCTGGCTTGACGGAACTCTTAGCCCGCCAGCTTTTACCATACCAGCTGGTGGAGTCTGAGGCCTTCAAAAAATTTGTAGCTATTGGGACACCACAGTGGAAGGTACCCGGACGAATCCCAAACCTCTACCATGTCATTGAAAAGGAAGTCATGGCATCTCTGGCATACAGTGTTGGGGCAAGGGTCCATCTGACCACTGATACCTGGTCTACACAGCACGGTCAGGGCAGGTATATCACGTACACTACGCATTGGGTCAACCTGCTGACAAGCATGGAATGTGTGGCTCCGCAGCGGAGTTGGTGACACCACCACGACTTGCAGGCAGACCTACTGCCACCTCCTCTACTCCTACTCTATCCTCTTCGATATACTCCTCGGCTGAGTCCTCTTCTGCTGCGGCGTCTGGCTACACATTAACTGAATCCCCTCAGCTCCCCAGAGGTTATTCCACATCCCGGATACGACAGTGTCACGCTGTCTTGGGATTGACTTGCCTGAAAGCAGAGAGCCACACAGGACCAGCACTCCTGTCCGCCCTGAACGCACAGGTGGATCAGTGGCTGACCCTGCACCAACTGGAGATCGGCAAGGTGGTGTGTGACAATGGAACAAATTTGTTGTCGGCATTGAATTTGGGCAAGTTGTCACATGTGCCGTGCATGGCACATGTGTTGATTCTCATCGTACAACGTTTTGTGTCTAAGTACCCAGGCTTACAGGACGTCCTCAAGCAGGCCAGGAAGGTATGTGGCCATTTCAGGCGTTCCTACACGGCCATGGCGCACTTTTCCGATATTCAGCGGCGAAACAACATGCCAGTGAGGCGCTTAATATGCGACAGCCCGACACGTTGGAATTCAACACTCCTAATGTTCGACCGCCTGCTCCAACAAGAAAAAGCCGTCAACGAGTATTTGTATGACCGGGGTGCTAGGACAGCCTCTGCGGAGCTGGGAATTTTTTTGCCAAGTTACTGGACACTCATGCGCAATGCCTGTAGGCTCATGCGTCCTTTTGAGGAGGTGACAAACCTAGTCAGTCGCACCGAAGGCACCATCAGTGACCTCATCCCATTTGTTTTCTTCCTGGAGCGTGCCCTGCGAAGAGTGCTGGATCAGGCTGTAGATGAGCGTGAAGAGGAAGAGTTGTGGTCACCATCACCACCAGAAACAGCCTTGTCATCATCGCTTGCCGGACCTGCGGCAACGCTGGAAGAGGAGTATGAGGAAGAGGAGTCAGAGGAGGAATGTGGTGGCTTTGAGGAGGAGGAAGACCAACCACAGCAGGCACCCCAGGGTGCTCGTTGTTGTCACCTATCTGGGACCCATGGTGTTGTACGTGGCTGGGGGGAAGAACAGACTGTCAATTACATCAGTGAGGACGAGGAACGGGAAATGAATAGCTCTGCATCCAACCTTGTTCAAATGGGGTCTTTCATGCTGTCATGTCTGTTGAGGGACCCACGTATAAAAAGGATGAAGGAGAATGACCTGGACTGGGTGGCCACGCTACTAGACCCCCGGTATAGGCAGAAAGTGGCAGAAATGTTACCAAATTACCAAAAGTCGGAAAGGATGCAGCAGTTTAAAACCAAACTAAAAAATATGCTTTACACAGCTTATAAGGGGGGTGTCACAGCACAACGGGAATCTAACAGGGGATGAGGTGAGTGTAATCCTCCTCCTACCACGGCGGCAAGGACTGGACGATTTACAGATGTGTTGCTGATGGAGGACATGCAGAGCTTTTTCAGTCCTACACATCGCCACAGCCTTTCGGGATCCAGCCTTAGAGAACGACTCGACTGACAGGTAGCAGTCTACCTCGCCTTAACAGCAGATATCGACACTCTGAGGAGCAATGAACCCCTTCACTACTGGGTGTGCAGGCTTGACCTGTGGCCTGAGCTATCCCAGTTCGTGATAGAACTTCTGGCCTGCCCTGCTTCAAGTGTCCTGTCAGAAAGGACCTTCAGTGCAGCAGGAGGCATTGTCACTGACAAGAGAAGTCGCCTCGGTCAAAAAAGTCTTGATTACCTCACCTTCATAAAGATGAATGAGGTATGGATCCCGAAGGGACTGACAGTGGGGGATACGTTTGACTAACAAAAGGCCTGATTACATGCCTTGGACTCAAAATGGTCCCCACGCTGCTGTATTTAATGTCTGCATACCGGATGACTTTCGTGAATTCTCCACCACCAACTAGGGTTCAAGCCGCAATGTTTTAGTCACTTTTCTGCCTGGAAAACATCAATTTTTCCGGCCGCTGCTACAATAGCGGCTGAAACAATGCAATTTTTTTAGGAATGTGTACATGCCTAATTTTCTGTCCTACGGTGCAGCACTGTGGCTGCAAAAACAAACCAAAAAAAAAAGGCACATACAAGTGTCAATTCCCCTTTGTGATCGTTACCTTGTTGTGGTGAAGGGGCTTGCGTATCACAATGAAGCAATCATCACCTCTATGAGTGTGTTGGCAATGTTGCCACACCCCAGATGATAAGGCTGTTGCTTCATGATGGTCAGACCAAAAGCGATCGGACGGCTGGATAATATTTCATAGAAAAAACATTAATTTATCTTTTTTTTTTATATGTTGTATGGGTTTTTAATACATAAAATAAAAAATCATAATAAAGTCTCTTAATAGTTTATTAGAAATGATGCAGACAATTAAAAAAATCTCCATCAATTCCAATACAAAGCAATTACAGAGCTCAGAACTAAATTATTTCATGATGTCGTAATGGTTCGCTAATTCGACAATGGTTAATCAATTCGACCGGATGGGGTACGTAACAGGGACTAAACTGATAGGAATAGTACTAGTTAAGACACCACTCATATAGGGTGTCACAGCACATTGCTCTGTGCACGCGCAGTGCCCCAATTTGGGAGTATGAGGACCGACCAAGCTGCTTTTTCCATCTCCCGATTCCTGAAATCAATTCAGTTTGGTGTATGAGAGTTTGGTCTGTCACTGTGAAGGCAGTCGAAGGTACCCGGCCTAAATTTTTTTTCACAAAAGGCAATCCCTGATATGGGATGTAACAGGGATTAAACTGATGAGAATAGCACTACAGAAAATACCACTCATATCGGGTGTGACAGTAAATTGCACGGCGCAGACGCAGTGACCGTGGATTAAAACAGAGTGGAGAGAGCCAGCCTTTTTTTAACCATCTTCCTGTTCGAAAAATCTATTCAATAAATGGCCCCCAGATTGGGGACGTTAGAGGGATTAAACTGATGAGAATAGTACTACAGAAAATACCACTCATATCGGGTGTGACAGTAAATTGCACGGCGCAGACGCAGTCACCGTGGTTTAAAACAGAGTGGAGGGAGCCAGCGTTTTTTTAACCATCTCCCCGTTCGAAAAATCTATTCAATAAATGGCCCCCAGATTGGGGACGTTAGAGGGATTAAACTGATGAGAATAGTACTGCAGAAAATACCACTCATATCGGGTGTGACAGTAAATTGCACGGCGCAGACGCAGTCACCGTGGATAAAAAACAAAGGGGAGGGAGACAGTGTTTTTTTAACCATCTACCCGTTCGAAAAATCTATTCAATTCACCGTTCGGGGACCCTTGGTGTTGTATGTGGCTGGGTGGAGGAAGAAACCTTCAATGACATCACCGAGACGTGGCTAGCTTGGTATCCAACCTTGTGCAAATGGGGAGTTTGCGGTTGTGCAAATGGACTGTTTGCGGTTGTTTGCGGTGCATTAAAAGGGGAGTTTGGTCTGTCAATGTCTGTAAAGCGGGTGTAACCCTTACACTACCTGATTGATACAACATCATACCTGATCGTATACACACACTGGATGTTTTAAAGCATGTTATTCCAAACAATTTAGGAATGTTAGTTGATTTATGCCCTTTATGGATTAAAACCCGACTCTGCGTCCACTACGTAATTTTCCATGGGAGTTTTGCCATAGATCCCCCTCCGGCATGCCACAGTCCAGGTGTTAGACCCCTTGAAACAACTTTTCCATTACTATTGTGGCCAGAAAGAGTCCCTGTGGGTTTTAAAATTCGCCTGCTAATTGAAGTCTATGGCGGTTCGCCCGTTCGCGAACATTTGCGGACGTTCGCGTTCGCTGTTCGCGAACGGATAATTTTATGTTCACGACATCACTAGCTACAGAGGGATCTAGATAGATTGGAGGCTTGGGCAGAGAAATGGCAGATGAGGTTTAACACTGACAAATGTAAATTTATGCACATGGGAAGGAATAATGCAAGTCACCCGTGCATACTAAATGGTAAAACGCTCGGTAACACTGACATGGAAAAGAATCTAGGAATTTTAATAAACAGCAAACTAATCTGTACAAATCAGTGTCAGGCAGCTGCTGCCAAGGCCAATAAGATAATGGGTTGCATCAAAAGGGTTCATAGATGCCCATGATGAGAACAAAGTCCTACCACTTTACAAATTACTAGTCAGACTACACATGGAGTACTGTGTACAGTTCTGGGCTCCTTTGAACAAGGCAGACATAACAGAGCTGGAGAGGGTTCAGAGGAGGGCAACTAAAGTAATAACTTGAATGGGGCAACTACAGTACCCTGAAAGGTTATCAAAATTAGGGTTATTCCCTTTATAAAAAAGACGACTGAGGGGAGATCTAATAACTATGTATAAATATATTAGGGGTCAGCACAGAGATCTCTCCCATCATCTATTTATCCCCAAGACTGTGACTGTGACAAGGGGACATCCTCTGTGTCTGGAGGAAAGAAGGTTTGTACACAAACATAGAAAAGGATTCTTCACGGTAAGATCAGTGAGACTCTCTGCCTGAGGAGGTGGTGATGGTGAGTACAATAAAGGAATTCAGGAGGAGACTGGGTGTATTTCTGGAGTGCAAAAATATTACAGGGTATAGCTACTAGAGAGGACTGATCCAGGGAGTTATTCTGATTGCCTGATTGGATTCGGGAAGGAATTTTTTCCCCCCTTAAGTGGGGAAAATTGTCTTCTGCCTCACAGGGGTTATTTGCCTTCCTTTGGATCAACTTGTAGGAAACAGGCCAAACTGGATGGACAAATGACTTTTTTCGGTCTTATATACTATGTTACTATGCTGCTACCTCACCACTCTGTCACTGAGCCACTATGTGGTATCTAATGCTGCTGCCAACTCACCCCTCTGTAACTGGGTCACTCTGTGGTCTACTCATACTGCTGCCACCTCACCACTCTGCAGACTCCTCAAGCTGCTGCCAAATCAACACTCTGCCACTGCGTGACTCTGTGGTCTCATCATGTGGCTGCAACCTCACCACTTTGTTACTGGGCAACTCTGCAGTCTCCTTATGCTGCTGCCACCTCAAAACTCTGTCACTGGGCAACTCTATGGTCTCCTCATGCTGCCGCCAACTAAACACTCTGTCACTGGCCAAATCAGTGGTCTCCTCATGCTGATGCTACCTTACCACTCTGTCACTGGGCCACTCTGTGGTCTCCTCATGATGCTGACAACTCACCACTCTGTGGTCTCTTCATGCTGACGCCACCTCAACACTCTGTCACTGGGCCACTCAGTGGTCTCTTCATGCTGTTGTCACCTCACAACTCTGTCACATGGCCACCATGTGGTCTTCTCATGATGGTGCCACATTAACACTGTCACTGGGCCACTATGTGGTTTCCTCATGCTGCTGTTTCCTCACAACTCTGTCACTGAGCCACTCTGTGGTCTCCTCATTCTGCTGCCAATTAAACACTCTGTCACTGGCCCAATCAGTGGGCTCCTTATGCTGCTTATCATCTAACCACTCTGTCATTGGGCCACACTGTGGTCTCCTCACGCTGCTGTCACTTCAACACTCAGTCACTGTGGTCTTCTCATACTGTTGTACCTGATCACTCTGTCTCTGGACCACTCTGTGGACTCCTCATTCTGCTGCCAACTAAACAGTCTTTCACTGGCCCATTCAATGTTCACCTCATGCATCGGCCACCTCCCAAATCTGTCACTGGGCTACTTTGTGGTCTCCTCATGCTGCTGCCACATCAGCACACTGTGATCTTCTAATGCTGCTGCCATCTCACCACTCTGTGGTCGTCTCATGCTGCTGCTACTTTACCACTCGGTCACTGGACCACTCTGTGGTCTTCTCATTCTGCTGCCAACTAAACACTGTTTCAATGGCCCACTCAATGGTCACCTAATGCTGCTGCCACCTAACCACTCTGTCACTGGGCCTCTCTGTGGTCTCAATATGCTGCTGCCACATCAATACTTTGTCACTGGACCCCTCTTTGGTCTCTATATGCTGCTGCCACCTCACTATTTTGGGGTCTTCTCATGATGCTTCCACTTCAACACTCTGTGACAGGGCCACTCTGCGGTCTTCGCATGCTGCTGCCACCTTACCACTTTGTCACTGGTCCACTCTGTGGTTTCCACATAATGCTGCCACCTTACCACTCTTTGTTCTCATCATACTGCTGCCACATTAGCACTCTGTGACTGGGCCACTCTGTGGTCTCCTCATACTGCTGCCATCCCAACAATGTGTCATTGGGCCACTCTGTGGTCTCTTCATGCTGCTGCCATGTATTTCTCTGTCACTGGGCAACTCTATGATCTCCTCATGCTGCTGTCACATCAACACTCAGTCACTGGGCCACTCTGTGGTCTTCTAATACTGCTGCTAACTCAACACTCTGTGGTCTCCTTATGCTGCTGCCACCTAACCGCTCTGTCACTGGGCCTCTCTGTCGTCCCCTCATACTGCTGCCACCTCACCACTTTGCCATCTCCTCATGCTGCTACCTAATCAATTTTCTGCCACTGGGCCCGTCTGTGGTCTCTTCATGCTGCTGCTACCTCACCACTCTGTTACTGGGCAACTCTGTGGTCTCCTCATGCTGCTGCCACCTCAACACTCGTTCACTGGGCAAATCTGTGGTCTCCTCATGCTACTGCAAACTAAACACTTTGTCACTTGCCCAATCAGTGGTCTCCTCATGCTGCTTCCATCTAACCTTCTGTCACTGGGCCATTCTATGGTCTCCTCATGCTGCTGCCGCATCAACACTCAGTCACTGGGCCACTCTGTGGTCTTCTTCTGCAGCTCTTTTCTCAACACTCTGTGTTCTCATCATGCTGTCATCACTAGTAATTAGCGGGAACCAAAGTATTCGGATGTTCGGATGTTCGGGCTGTCGTGGAAATTTTTATTAGCATAGGATGACTATAGTGGACTTTCTCTTTAGTTCAGTAGTGTTATGTAGGTTTATTTTGTATATGCCTCCCTGTGTAAAGTCTAACCAAATTACGGTCGTAAGAGAGCGTGATTGGGTCAGGATGGTACCAGGGAAATTCCATAGATCAGCAGTCAATCTCCTGCTCTCTTACGTGAAAGCTGCCACCGTTGGTTTGAGGGGGATCTAACGGCTGCTGGCTCGGAGAGCAATGTTCTTAGTGAAAGCTACCAACGGGCCCTCATTGGCAATGGTGGAGTTTAACACAATGATGCCGGACTCACTGAACCATGGGGGGCACCAACATGAAACATTGGTTGGTAAGACTGGTGTCCATGTGAACGCTATATCACCTTTTAGGTCGACCCTGTTTTAAAAGACCTCTCTCAGGGATTGATCCCCCTGAGAAATCATGTCTCACAGAGGTTCACTGGGTCAAGAGGAGATTTGTACTGGACTGAATGGATGTTGTCATATTAACAGGGCTGTGTCCATTTTAGAACAGGCTGATTCATTTGGAAGCATTTGCACATGTCTTGGGCGTGGTGGTGGTTTGTGGTCTCAGCAGGCCACAAGTGCATGTTTGAACTCCACCCATCGGCACTCCCAGGTAGAGATATCCCGAAGGTTACAATTTGTTTAGAAAGGATCGTCAAAACCGGAGAGGTGGAGGGGTCTGCCTCTACGTGAAGTCGTGTCTAAATCCCGTAATTCGAGAATACATCTCTGAGGGACATGAACATGTGGAGTCACTGTGGGTAGAAATACATGGAGCAAAAAACAATAATAAAATACTAATAGGAGTGTATTATAAACCACCTAATATACCAGAGTCCACAGAAAATGTATTACTAAACGAGATAGACGAGGCGGCAAATCATAATGAAGTCGTTATCATGGGGGACTTCAACTACCCAGATATAGACTGGGAAACTGAAAGCTGTACATCCCATAAAGGAAACAGGTTCTTGGCAATAGCCAAAGACAATTTCCTTTCCCAACTGGTTCAGGACCCCACTAGAGGGACGGCCATACTGGACTTAGTATTAACCAATAGACCTGATAGAACAACAGATGTGCAGGTTGGGGGACACCTGGGAAATAGTGACCATAAAGTTATAACCTTCCAATTATCCTTCAAACGAGAGTTTCTAAAGGGAGGAACAAAAATACCAAACTTCAAAAAAGCAAAATTTAGCCAACTAAGCGAGGCCATAGGCCTAACTAACTGGGACAAAGTCCTCAAAAATAAAAATACAACCATAAAATGGGAGATTTTTAAAAGCATTGTAACATCTAATTGTGAGAGGTACATACCTTATAGGAATAAAAGGCTAAGGAACAATAAGAGACCAATGTGCATAAATGGAACCGTAAAGAAGGCAATAAATGACAAAAAGAAAGCATATAAATCGCTAAAACAGGAGGGGAGTCAGGAAGCACTGATAAACTATAAGGAAAAAAATAGAATATGTAAAAAACTAATAAAATTTGCCAAACTAGAGACCGAGAGATTAATTGCCAAAGAGAGTAAAACTAACCCTAAAATGTTCTTCAATTATATAAATAGTAAAAATATAAATCTGAAGGAGTCGGCCCTCTACATAGCAATGAGGGGGTGTTGCAGAGAGCGACGAGGATAAAGCAAAACTATTAAATATTTTTTCTCCACTATATTCACTGAGGAAAATAAACTGTCAGATGAAATGCAGAATGTAAAGTAAATCCCCATTAAAAGTGCCCTGTCTGACCCAGGAAGAAGTACAACAGCGACTTAAAAAGATTAAAATAGACAAATCGCCAGGACCGGATGGCATACACCCCGTATCCTAAGGGAATTAAGTGATGTCATAGCCAGACCATTATTTCTGATATTTACGGACTCTATAATAACAGGAATGTTCCACAGGATTGGCGCATAGCAAATGTGGTGCCAATATTCAAAAAGGGTCCAAAAACAGAGCCTGGAAATTATAGGCCGGTAAGTTTAACATCTATTGTTGGTAAACTGTTTGAAGGGTTTCTAAGAGATGCTATTTTGGAGTATCTCAATGAAAATAAGCAAATAACGCCATATCAGCATGGCTTCATGAGGGATCGGTCATGCCAAACAAATTTAATCAGATTCTATGAGGAGGTAAGTTCTAGACTTGACAGCGGCGAATCAATGGATGTCGTATATCTGGACTTCTCCAAAGCATTTGACACCGTACCTCATAAAAGGTTAGTAGATAAAATGAGGATGCTCGGACTGGGAGAAAATGTCTGTATGTGGGTAAGTAACTGGCTGAGTGACAGAAAACAGAGGGTGGTTATTAACGGTACACACTCAGATTGGGTCACGGTCACTAGTGGGGTACCTCAGGGTTCAGTATTGGGCCCTATTCTCTTCAATATATTTATTAATGATCTTGTAGAAGGCCTGAACAGTAAAATATCTATTTTTGCAGATGACACTAAACTGTGTAAAGTAATTAACACTGAAGAGGACAGTTTATCTGCTACAGAGGGATCTGGATAGATTGGAGGCTTGGGCAGAAAAATGGCAGATGAGGTTTAACACTGACAAATGTAAAGTTATGCACATGGGAAGGAATAATGCAAGTCACCCGTACATATTAAATGGTAAAACACTCGGTAACACTGACATGGAAAAGGATCTAGGAATTTTAATAAACAGCAAATTAAGCTGCAAAAACCAGTGTCAGGAAGCTACTGCCAAGGCCAATAAGATAATGGGTTGCATCAAAAGGGCATAGACGCCCGTGATGAGAACATAGTCCTACCACTTTACAAATCACTGGTTAGACCACACATGGAGTACTGTGTACAGTTCTGGGCTCCTGTGAACAAGACAGACATAGCAGAGCTGGAGAGAGTTCAGAGGAGGGCAACTAAAGTAATAACTGGAATGAGGGATCTACAGTACCCTGAAAGGTTATCAAAATTAGGGTTATTCACTTTAGAAAAAAGACGACTGAGGGAGATCTAATAACTATGTATAAATATATCAGGGGTCAGTACAGAGATCTGTCCCATCATCTATTTATCCCCAGGACTGTGACTGTGACAAGGGGACATCCTCTGCGTCTGGAGGAAAGAAGGTTTGTACACAAACATAGAAAAGGATTCTTCACTGTAAGAGCAGTGAGACTATGGAACTCTCTGCCTGAGGAGGTGGTGATGGTGAGTACAATAAAGGAATTCAAGAGGGGACTGGATTTATTTCTGGAGTGTAATAATATTACAGGCTATAGGTACTAGAGAGGGGTCGTTGATCCAGGGAGTTATTCTGATTGCCTGATTGGAGTCGCGAAGGAATTTTGAGTGAGGAAAATTGGCTTCTGCCTCATAGGGGTTTTTTGCCTTCCTCTGGATCAACTTGTAGGAAACAGGCCGAACTGGATGGACAAATGTCTTTTTTCGGTCTTATATACTATGTTACTATGTTACTATGTTACTATTCGCCGGCAATAATCGCTTGTTCGCGTTCGCTGCGGCGGGCGAACATATGCGATGTTCGGTCCGCCCCCTATACATAATCATTGAGCAAACTTTGACCCTGTACCTTACAGTCAGCAGACACATTCCAGCCAATCAGTATACCCTCCCTCCCAGACCCTCCCACCTCGACCCTCCCACCTCCTATCAAAAGGCAAGGACCGCATCCATCTTAGATTAATTCTGAAGCTGCAGTGCTAGTTAGAGCAGGGAGAGTGCTGCTGCTGCTGAATTAATATAGGGATTCTAGGAAAAGCGTTAGCTACAAGTGTTCTGTGTCCACTCCAGTCCTCAAAGACTCATCTGCTGTAAGGACAGCGTACTTACAGCACCCCAAAAAGCCCTTTTTAGGGCTGGTACATCAGTCTGCTTTTTTTTTTATATATATATATATATATATACTATTTTGCAGTTGCCTGCCTGTGTGAGGCCGCAGGCCCAAAGACTGTACTGTGTGCACACTACTCATATAGGGTGGCACAGTAACTTGCAGATAATAAAGTCATTTAATTCTTACACTTTAATATAATTTCAGTTGCCTGCCAGTGTGGTTCAGGACCACAGACTGTACTGTGCCCACTGCCAGTGCCCACCACTCATATCGGGTGGCACAGTACCTTGCAGATCAATAAGTCCTTTAATTTTTACCCTTTAATATAATTTCAGTTGCCTGCCAGTGTGTGTCAGGCCCACACAGACTGTACTATGTCCAATGCCAGTGCCCACCACTCATATCGGGTGGCACAGTGCCTTTCAGATGAAAAAGTCATTTAACTTTTACCCTTTAATATAATTTCAGTTGCCTGCCAGTGTATGTCAGGCCTACAAAAGACTGTATTGTGCCCACTGCCAGTTTCCACAACACATATTGGGAGGCACAGTACCTTGCAGATAAAAAAGTCATTTAATTTTTACCCTTTCATATAATTTCAGTTGCCTGCCAGTGTGTGTCAGGCCCACACAGACTGTACTGTGCCCACTGCCAGTGCCCACCACTCATATCGGGAGGCACAGTACCTTGCAGATAAAAAAGTCATTTAATTTTTACCCTTTCATATAATTTCAGTTGCCTGCCAGTTTGTGTCAGGCCCACACAGACTGTACTGTGCCCATTGCCAGTGCCCACCACTCATATAAGGAGGCACAGTACCTTTCACGCATAGTACCACTAATAAATTAAAAAATGACAAGTAGAGGCAGGCCACCCCGCAGGCGCTGTCATGGTGCTGTGATTTCCTTTGACCCTAGAATAATGCCCAGTATTCAGAGGCCACATACTCTGAACTCGAAAAATTATGAGGACAAAGATGACTGGCTTACACAGGACACCCAATCTTCTACAGCTTCCGCTCGGAACCTTGACGCAACACCTCCTCCAGCTCAGCTTCAGGCACCTCTCAAGTTACCACTTGCCCGCCCACCGCCACCACCAACACTAGCACCACAGCCGCTTCATTTGATCTGTCAGAGGATTTATTTACACATCAGTTAGAAGAAATACGTGATGCGCAACCATTATTGCCAGAAGATGTAGATAACAGGGATATGTCTCAGTCAGGCAGCATTACACACATGGACAAACGGTGGGATGATGTTGCACCCGTTGCTGCTTCCTTTGCTGAGTTGTCAGATACAAGTGAAGCGGTTTATGATGACGATGTGTCCGTAGATGCCATGTGAGTGCAAGCTCGAAGAGAAGAAGAACAGGGGGAAAGTGTAGATGGGGATACAGAGAGGAGGAGACGAGTTGGAAGCAGGGGGAGGTCATCGCATAGAGCTAGTAGCGCAGTCAGACAGCATGTATCGGCACCCGGGGTCAGCCAGACAGCACGCCAATCAACGCATGCTGTTGCCACCACCAGAATGCCGTCATTGCAAAGCTCAGCAGTGTGGCAATTTTTTTGTGTGTCTGCCTCTGATAACAGCAATGCCATTTGCAACCAGGTACTGGGTATAAGTAATCAGCACGATGGTACGTGCTGACGTAGTGGCCAGAAGAAGCGCAGTGAGTTTGCGCGAAACGGCCGTCGCCGCTGTGGGTGAAATTGGGCTGTAACTGCCGTCTAACCGCTTTTACCGTATGTATAATATACATGAAATAAAGGAAGAAAGAAAACGCCGTGGTGAGTGCTGCCTATTATTCTTCTTAAATTCGAAGATTCGTTTGACACTTTATACTGTGTAGGACAGTGCACCTGTGTACACGGCAAAAGGGAGTGCTGTGGAAGCCTTAAAAGAACATTGTATTGGAGTAGCCTAGGACAGTGCCACCAACCTACCTTTGCGATCTGTGCCAAAAGAAACGGAGTCGTAGGAAGCCCAACACCCACCTAGATACAACTGCTTTGCAAAGGCACATGATCTCACATCACAAACACCTATGGGATCAACACATGAGTACAAGCAGCACACAAACTCAAAGCCACCATCCTCCTCCTGGTCCAGCATCTTCAGCCACGTTAACCACTGCTGTCCTCCTTGCACCCTCTCAACTACACACCACTCCACCTCTCACCTTCAGCAGTTCCTGCTCATCTGCCCACAGTCAGATGTCTGTCAAGGAAATGTTTGAGCGTAAGAAGCCAATGTCACAGAGTCACCCCCTTGCCCAGCATCTGACAGGTGGCTTTTCGGAACTCTTAGCCCACCAGCTTTTACCATACAAGCTGGTGGAGTCTGAGGCCTTCAAAAAATTTGTAGCTATTGGGACACTGCAGTGGAAGGTACCTGGCCGAATTTTTTTTTTCACAAAAGTCATGTCATGTCTGGCAAACAGTGTTGTGGCAAGGGTCCATCGGACCACTGATACCTGGTCTGCAAAGCACGGTCAGAGCAGGTATATCACGTACACTGCACATTGGGTAAATCTGCTGACGGCTGCCAAGCATGGAATGCGTGGCTCTGCAGCGGAGTTGGTGACACCACCACGACTTTCAGGCAGGCACGCCGTCTTGGGTTGACTTGCCAGAAAGCAGAGAGTCACACTGGACCAGCACTCCTGTCCGCCTTGAATGCACAGGTGGATCAGTGGCTGACCCTGCACCAAATGGAGATCGGCAAAGTGGTGTGTGATAACGGAAGCAATCTGTTGGCGGCATTGAATTAAATGTGCCGTGTATGGCACATGTGTTGAATCTGATCGTACAATGCTTTGTGTGTAAGTTCCCAGGCTTAAAGGATGTCCTCAAGCAGGCCAGGAAGGTTTGTGGCCATTTCAGACGTTCCTACACGGCCAAGGTGCACTTTTCCGATATTCAGCGGTGAAACAACATGCCAGTGAGGAGCTTGATTTGCGACAGCCCGACACGTTGGAATTCAACACTCCTAATGTTCGACCTCCTGCCTTCAATGAGTATTTGTATGACCGGAGTGCTAGGACAGCCTCTGCGGAGCTGGGTATTTTTTTGCCACGTTACTGGACGCTCATGCACAATGCCTGTAGGCTCATGCGTCCTTTTGAGGAGGTGACAAACCTAGTCAGTCGCACCAAAGGCAGCATCAGCGACCTTATCCCATATGTTTTCTTCCTGGAGCGTGCCCTGCAAAGAGTGCTGGATCAGGCCGTAGATGAGCGTGAAGAGGAAGAGTTGTGGTCACCATCACCACTAGAAACAGCCTTATCATCATCGCTTGCTAGACCTGCGGCAATGCTGGAAGAGGAGTCAGAGGAGGAATGTGGCTTTGAGGAGGAGGAAGACCAACCACAGCAGGCATCCCAGGGTGCTCATTGTTGACATCTATCTAGGTACCCGTGGTGTTATACGTGGTTGGGGGGAAGAACAAACCTTCAATGAAATAAGTGAGGACGAGGAACGGGAGATGATAAGGTTGTTGCTTCATTGTGAACAGACAAAAAGCGATCGGCTGGAAAAATTTTCATAGAAAAAACATTCATTTTCTTTGTCATCATCTAAGGTGATCATTAAAGCCTACTAGGCCAACAATGGGCCCACACTGCAGAATCATTGTTTTCTCGGTCACTTAACTGTCACTGAACTACCTCAGCATGACCATAGGCTTTGAAAAACTGCCATCGCCTTCAATTTCCCAAACACGCGCACGAGCACAGTCATCACTACACCAAGATTGACGCATAGAGGAATAAAATTTATGTCATGAGTGTGTCAACTATTGACAACTCTTTGCGTTTGTCTAAAATCTATTTGATACACGTCCCTTGATAGGGGACATAACAGGGATTAAACTGATAAGAATAGTACTACTTAACACACCACTCATATAGGGTGTCACAGTACATTGCACGGCGCACGCGCAGTGCCCCAATTTGGGAGGAAGAGGACCGACCAACCATCTTTTTCCATCTCCCGGTTCCTAAAATCTATTTCATACACCGGCCCCTGATAGTGGACAAAGCAGAGATTAAACTGGTAAGAACAGATTTTTGCGTCCTTTTGCGGAGGTGACAAACCTGGTCAGTCAAGCCCAAGGCAACATCATCGACTTCATCCCATATTTTTTCTGGAGCATGACCTGCGAAGAGTACTGGATCAGGCGGTCGATGAGCATGAAGAGAAAGAGTTGTGGTCACCATCACCACCAGAAGCAGCCTTGTCGTCGTCGTTTGCTGGACCTGCGGCAACGCAGAGAGAGGAGTCTGAAGAAGAGGAGTCAGAGGAGGATGGTGGCTTTGAGGAGGTGGAAGACCAACCACAGCAGGCGTCCCAGAGGGCTTGTTGTCACCTTTCGAGGACCCTTGGTGTTGTACGTGGCTGGGTGGAGGAAGAGACCTTCAATGACATCAGTGAGGACAAGGAACGTGACATGGCTAGCTTGGTATCCAACCTTGTGCAAATGGGGAGTTTGCGGTTGTGCAAATGGACTGTTTGCGGTTGTTTGCTGTAGGTTAAATGGTGAGTTTGGTCTGTCAGAGTTTGGTCTGTCACTGTGAAGTGGGCGTAACCCTTACACTACCTGATCGGTACAACATCATACCTGATTGTATACACACACTGGATGTTTAAAGCACGTTATTCCAAACAATTTAGGAATGTTAGGTGATTTATGCCCTTTATGGATTAAAACCCGACTCTCTGTCAACTACGTAATTTTCGATGGGAGTTTCGCCATGGATCCCCCTCCGTCATGCCACAGTCCAGGTGTTTGTCGACTTGAAACAACTTTTCCATCACTATTGTGGCCAGATAGAGTCCCTGTGGGTTTTAAAATTTGCCTGCCTATTGAAGTCTATGGCGGTTCGCCCGTTCGTGAACATTCGCCGAAGTTCGCGTTCGCCGTTCGCGAATGGAAAATTTTATGTTCGCGACATCTTTACTCTCAGGAGATGTCCAAATCTGAAATGTATTCCTATTGGTTAAGGCATGAGGTGGATTTTTGCTGCCTATCTGTAATGTTATTGGGTGGCCATGTGCCATGGAAGGCGGGGTTAGCCCAATGGGAAGTCTATACCATGTGAACAAGACACAGAATGTCTTTGGAACTAGGCAGACTGTACACGACTCTTATTTCATTGGTGCTGGCTGCTTCCACTTGCAAGGTCTCCTATATCTAAAAGAGCTAATAGTACTTCACAAGGATTCAACGGTACCAGAAGGGACACCGTTTTCTACTACAGTGCTTAACACATTGCTTTGTTTGTGTGCTTGGCCGAGCACCCAAGTATAATGGAAGTCAATTGAAAACAACCAGGCACCCCCTGCTCTGAAGAGGGGAGGGTGCCTGGTCTATTGGAAAAAGTCAGACACCACCGAATTGGACCGAGAAAAGCATGGGGACATGTCTGGATGCATCTTGGGCTCACAAGTCGCTGCTGGGACCCATGTTGTCCAAGTTGTACACCACTTTTACTTACTGACAAATACACACTGGAAACCATCCCCCCCAAAAAAAAAATATATATATATCTATTTTACAGAAAACATTTTTAGGAAACATTCTTTCCTGTATTTTCAATTGTATGTAAAGTGCAAGTGCAAACAAAATTTAGTTTTTTTTCCAGAATTGGGAACATGATTAAGATGGACGGCCAGAGGTATCTGTATTGCGCTGCTATTTGACTTGCGCCAGAAGAACCATACTGAAAGCATTTGCCAAGAATGTTTTCATTAATCTAAGAAGAAATTGTAACCTGGTTTGAAAACGATCTGACACACGATTCTGTGGCGTTATTCCCATTTCGCGCCAAGCATTTTCCTTGAAACCAAAGTCTTTGGGTTCCGAGGGGAGTATGGTTGCAAAGCTGAAACTTAAACTAATTGACGGAAGGGCACCAACAGAAGTGGAGCCTCCGGTTCGGACACTGAAAGCATTGACAAATGAATACCTCTTTCTCGATTCTGTGGGTGTTGTAGCATGGCCGCTGTAAGCGGGTGGATCGAGACGATTTGTGTGGATCATTCCGATAACCAACGAGATTCTTCTTTGCTAAGGAGTTACGTCACCCCCGGCTGCCAGTGCAAGGACATTGTAGAGATATTATCAAAAACACTGGCCAAGATACAATATTATAGAAATGTTAACAATATTTTTTTAATGTGGCAATGTTACATTGCAGAGTTAGCGCATTGGAATGGCGGTCACCACCCTTTACAATAATTTTTTATTGAAATTTTAACAATATTTTTTGATTGCCCTGTAAAAGATTGTAGGTGAGGGCCTGCAGGTGAGCTGACCCTCCCTAATGAGGGACATGAGGAGATCTTGTGCACTGATCCCCAAACTCTTCAGCATCCACAGTCATAAGAAGATGACGGTGGGGAATGGCAATTAGTGTTTCACGAGGTGGATGATGCGGATGAGACAAAGTTGTCAATGAGTGAGGGTCTTGTTAGGTCAACACAAGTCAGGAGGAGTACCAGAGTGAGGAAGTGGAAGAGGATATGGAGGATGATGACTTCACTGACCCAACCTTGAATGGTGGCAAGCCAATCGAGGACAGCAGGACAGAGGGAGAGGGATCCATAGCACCGCAACAGTCTGGAAGAGGCAGTGGGGTGGCGAAAGGGAGAAGGCGGGCCACACCAAATAGACCCGCAACTGTTCCCCGTTGCGGAAATCTCCCTTGCAAAGAGGTAGGTATTCTGCCGTATGGCTCTTTTTTTAGAAAAGTGGGGATGATAAAAGAATTGCAATTTGCTAACTGTAACTGTGCTATACCAAAATAAGAACTCAGAAATAAACAAATAACATATCTTACATCCTATACATTAACTTTAACGCAAACCATAACAATAAAAACTCTATCCCGGGAACATAATGGGGAAGACAGTATACTGGAGGCAAAATGAGTAGGAGTTGTGAACACTAGCAACCTCCCCACCACCGACATGATTTGCCACATGGCATCAAAGCACCCTAACAGGTGGCCTTAACCCCTGGGTCCACAATCAGTGTCTGTGGGTCACACCACCGCCTTCTCTTCCTCCCCTGTGTTAAGTTCTGGCCAATCCTCTGTCTTAGACACAGGCCTGGATGACTCCCACCCTGCAGCAGGGCCTTCACAAGCACCATCAGCTAGCACTCCCACTTCCGAGTCCAAGCACAGCATACAGATGTCCTTTCCCCAGGCCACCCAAAGGTCATAGCAAAAAATGCGCACTTTTCTAAATTTCTGGCCCTGGAAATGTTGCCATTTAGGCCTCTGGACACTGAGGCTTTCCTTGGCCTCATGGTGGCGGCCGTCCTTTGTTACTCAGTCCCCAGCCGCCACTACTTTTCTCTGTGTGCCGTCCCCGCATTACACCAGCAATTGTGTTACGTAGCATCACCCGTGCCCTGACCAACGCAGTTATTGTGAAGTTCCACTTAACTATGGACAAACGGACAAGTGCTTTTGGCCAGGGACATTACATTTCCGTGGCAGCACACTGGGTGAACCTTGTGGGTGGCGGTATCGAGTCGTACCCTGGGATGGCACAGGTGCTACAGACGCCAAGGATTGCGGCCCCTACTTCCATCAGGACTTCCGCCACCACCTACATTAGTGACTGCAATCCCCCCTTCTCCTCCTTCGCCTCCAGCTCCTCCTCCACTGCAAACTCATAATTCTTATCTTGCAGCAGCAGTCAACCATCAGTCAGTAGCTGGAAGCAGTGTAGCACGGCAGTGGGGAAGCAGCAACAAGCTGTGCTGAAACTCATTTGCTTGGTTGACAAGCAGAGCTGTGGCAGGGTATAAGGGACGAGGTTGGTTGTGTCTGATAATGGCCATAACTTGTTGACAGCTTTGTAGCTCGGCAAGCTCACACACATGGCAATCATACAGCATATATGTACCATGCACAACACACTTCCCAAACTTATACATTAATATATATAAAAACATAACACACGAGAGTGGAGGTAAACTAATGGCATGGCCTGTTTAAGAATTCATAAATAACCAAGTAACCATAACATATTTTACTGCGTAGTCATAAACACAAACTCAAACCATAACAATAACAAATAAATAGCAGGCACACTCCTATTTGGGATCTAAAGAGGTTTATTAATAAGATATTTGATAGTTAAAACTTATATAAAATAAAAATAGATGATGAAGAATAGTGTTGGGTGAAGATGCTTGATAATGTGGATAGATTGGCAGGGAGGATAAAGGTGTTTGTTGTGAAAAAAAGATAAAAAAAGTAAAAATTACTCTAAAAATTGCAAGTAGTCATATGTAATTCAAAAAGAGTCCATAAATAATGTGTAATTCAAAACAAGTCCATAATTAATATCAATAGTCCATATAAAATGAGGTAGAATTCCTTCAATTAAAATATGTATGGTACATAGAATAGGTAGAGCTCCTTGAATAGGATACAATTGCCACCTTCAATGGGGTTCTTTGTATTCAACTTGATACAGTTACCACCTTTAATAGGATGTCTTGTATTATATAATGTAGCCTTGAGTTTCACTGTATTGTGGAACTGTCATTGAGATCTAGACATCCATAAAAAATGGTAAATGAGTTCCTTTTTCTGGAATATAGGTATTATCCAGAGACAATGAGTCTATTGCTTTTTTAGTGGTAATGTTGTGTGCCAATAATCAGAGCTTTCTATTGATTTTCTTATGCTGTACAGTGCTGTGGAGGAAAAGTGGTGATGCCCTTGAGCATGAGTGCGGCGTCCCGCACTGTCTCTGGTTCAGAGACCCCTCCCCCCGGCTTGAATTGTTGTGTGAGCGGGCCTCTGGTGGATGATCCTTCTGGTCCGGGTAAGCAGAGGACGGCGTCCCTCGTTGGTGTTTCTGCGCGCTTCGCATACTGGCTGTGTGCCCCGGCTTGAATTGTTGTTTGAGCGGGCCTCCAGTGGATGATCCTTGTGGTCCGGGTAAGAGAAGGATGGCGTCCCTCATGGATTTTTCTGTGCGCTCCGCGCACTGGCTGTTTGCTGTTACAGACGTCAGAGGGTCATGTGATTGCACTTTCGTCTGTCCTGTTCAGCGGGGTATATTTTTCCAGGAGCGCTCCTAATGAGATTTAATTTCTCTGGCTTGGTCTGGTATAGTTAAGTTTGGTACTTGCAATCCTCCACAGGCTTAAAAGTGTTTCGGGAATGCTCTCCCTTCATCAGTAAGCCTTAAGGTTCAATACAAAGAACCCCATTCAAGGTGGTAATTGTATCCTATTCAAGGAGCTCTACCTATTCTATGTACCATACATAGTTTAATTGAAGGAATTCTACCTCATTTTATATGGACTATTGATATTAATTATTGACTTGTTTTGAATTACACATTATTTATGGACTCTTTTTGAATTACATATGACTACTTGCAATTTTTAGAGTAATTTTTACCTTTTTATCTTTTTTTTTACAACAAACACCTTGATCCCCACTGCCAATCTATCCACATTATCCAGCATCTTCACCCCACACTATTCTTCATCATCTATTTTTATTTTATATAAGTTTTTAACTATCAAATATCTCATTAATAAACCTCTTTAGATCCCAAATAGGAGTGTGATGCTATTTATTTATTTATTTATTTATTTACTCACATTTTGTTATCTGACTGGGTGAGTCAGATTTAGCAGTTCTACAGCACCTCATGCATTTTAACTGAGCAGTAGAGCCGTATATACTGTACTACAATATTTCATAACAATAACAACTCAAACACTGGAAAATAAAAGGGCCAGCCCTCAGGCAAGCACGGCCCTCACCGGGCAGAATGACAACTCTGCCCAGTGACCACAGCAAAACGTCGGGAAATTGTCCCTCAAAAACCTGTCTTAATAATAGAATCTTAAACACTGGGCAGAAAACAATCTCTGCCCAGTGAAAAAGGCAAACTTTTAAATGGGACAAATGCTGATATGACCATGTGGATCCAGGATATCTGAGATCCGGCCATACCATGCCTAGCCCACGTGTTCTCAACTTTCTCCAAACCTACCCCAATTTGCCTGAGCTACTGGTGAAGGTGTGCCTTGTTTGTGTCCATTTCAGAAAGTCATCTAAAGCTGCTGACGGTCTGGCAATGCTGCTGCAGCGCTTGTATTTGCCAGCTAACCGACTGTTGTGTGATCTCAACACGAGCTGGAATTCCACATTACACATGTTGGCCATGCTTTGTGAGCAGCAGAAGGCAGTAGTGGAATAGCAGCTGCAACATGGTCTAGTATATCCGATCTCTGTGAGGTTTTACGCAACTTTAAAGGATAAACACAGATGGTGAGTGGCGATGCCACTATTATCAGCCTGACCATCCCACTTATGTGTCAACTGAAACACTGGCTGCTAACAATGAAGGCGAACGCTTTACATGTGGAAGAGGTGGAACTAGGGGGAAGACATTACACAGGTTGATAGCCAGACCACCCTCAGTTTGTCTTGTCAGTGTGAATTGGATGTTGATGATGAGGAGAAGGAGCAAGAGATGGTTGCCTCCGCTACAGAGGGTAGAAATCATAGCAGGTTTATTCCATCTGTTCAGCATAGATGGGCAGGAGAGGAGGAAGAGGATAAGGAGATTGAGAGTCATTCTCCTGATGAGGACAGCAAAGTCTTGTCTGTTGGGACTCTGACACACATGGCTGACTTTATGTTATGCGGCCTTTCCTGTGATCCTCGAATTCTACGCATTTTGCACAACTGGTTGTTCAGTTCCCCCTTCTCGACTCCCACTTCAAAGAGAACTTCTCATATCTAATTCCTATGGTGGAGAGGACTAGCAAAATGGTGCAATACCAGAAGGTCTTTTTTTAAAAATTGCTAAATAAATTTCCATCTGACAACGCTTGCGGCAGAGTACGTAGTACCTTGGGCAACCCAGGAGGGAAGATGAAGGAAACACACACCAGTTCCAACAGAGGCAGTACAAAATTCTCCAAAGCCTGGGACAGTTTCATGACACCACGCTAGTAACCTCACCTTGATGCGAGGCCTAGTGTCACAAGGATGTAAAAAATGTATCGATTCCCCTGATGAGTCTTGTGATTGAGACGAAACCTGGCAGGTAGGGATTTAGTGAGAGCAAGCATAGGGAATAGGCCCCTAACTAGGGACAGGTTCCGTATGGGGTCGCCCCTATCGGGCGGGTGCTCTGTGTCTTGTAGGCAGTAAATGTACTAGTCCCCTTCAATGATTTCATTTTGAGGGAACCATTGACTAGGGTCATCAGCTTACGCCACTGATGTCCATTGCTACAAAGCACCCGTCCCCAATATCCTCGGCCACTGCAGCAAAGGATATCATTCCAGTATATACCGAACAACCATTTACACGTCTGGAACTGGTAGGATCGTATATATATTTTCTCTTACCAGCAGATGATATGTGATCAAGTGGAATGTGTCGGTATCTAAATGATAAGAAACATGGAAGATATACTATATTAGACTGTAGTATTCAGGGTTAATGACTATTTGGACACTTTGTGATAAATAAGTGGGTTTTGGGTTGCACTCAGTCTCTAAAAGCTTCGCCATCGACATCACTGTTTTAGAGGGTTAGTGCACCTGTAGGCCCTCAGTAACATTCTTTTACTCAGTTTCATTGCGCCCAGGGGCCACGGCCTCTGCATGCACCATCAGCATTACGGCCACTTGCACGTCCCTTACTGGCCGCATTGTTAATATTAAATGTTATATATGCTTAAAAGTATGTAAGTGTATGCGCAATAAATTAAAACAGGTATTTGGGATGCACACACTTTACATTGGAGATGTAGTCTTGATAATGTCACAGAGTAGCATACACCATCTTCGTGTAAAGTACAGTATATGTCAATGATATGTATTAAATGCACACACACTAGATGTTGCACAAATAATGAACATTTCCCCAAAATACACTGTTTTCACCAGTTACACAGTATTTGACACAGAGAGGCACATGCTGTGCACAGTCGATGTTGCACAAACAATGTACATTTCCAAAAAATACACTGGTTTCACCTTTGGTACAGTATTTGACACATAGAGGCACACGCTGTGGACACTAAATGTTGCACAAATAATGTACATTTCCCCCAAATACATTGGTTTCACATGTGGTACAGTATTTGACACAGAGAGGCACACGCCTTGTACACTAAATGTGGCACAAAAAAATGTACCTGTGGTACAATATTTGACACAGAGATAAATACGCTGTTGACAGTAGATATTGCGCAAATAATGTACATTTCCTCAAAATACACTGTTTTCAACAGTTATACAGTATTTGACACAGAGAGGCACACGCTGTGGACACTAAATGTTGCACAAATAATGTACATTTTCCCAAAATACACTAGTTTCACCTGTGGTAAAGTATTTGACACAGAGAGGCACATGCTGTGGACACTCAATGTGGCAAAAATAATGTACATTTTCCCAAATTTCACTGGTTTTACCTGTGGTACAATATTTGACACAGAGAGGCACATGCTGTAGACACTAGATTAGATCCAGATTATTTAGATTTTTGCATCAGACACTCTTTTCGGATGATGGGCAGTATATGTCCCATAAAACCACAGAATACGGACACTATATTAGACCCAGATTTTTGCAATTTGAAATACAGAAACTTTTTTCGGATGCCGGACACTATCTGTCAAATAAACACCCTGAATATGGACAGTATTTTATGCCCAGATTAATGTAATTTGAAATACAGAAACTGTTTGGGGCGGTCAGACGGTATGTCACAGTATCCACAGAATATTGACACTATTAGGCCCAGATTAATGGAATTTGTGCTTCAGATACTGTTTGCTGATGTAGGACTGTGTTTTTTTTACACAAAGCCACACACTATGGTCACTAGATGTGAGCCAGATTATTAAAGACACATTCTGCGGATGATGCACACGATATGTCACTAGGAGGTACAAAACAAAAATATATTTCTGCTGTGAAACACATCCAGTAGTCATTAAAAGGCATTGTGAGGTCTTTGAAAAGCTTTTGGTATTAAATATAGCAAATTTTTCTCCCTGCACTATCTGTCCCTTCCTTAGCATGGATGTCCCTGACACTGCTGTTAAATATAGTTGATCTAAAACACACACACAGTAAATCTTAAAAGGACTTTTGGATTTTTGAAGTTTTCTCTAACTAAAATCGCTGAAATTCGCTCGCTACTCTGTCTTTCCCTTCCTACCTGATGCTCTCTCTGATTACGTCTGAGCCGAACATGCATAATCGGGTGCTATATCACCTCCGTTAACGCGTTAAGGCCAGCCAATCACTGAATTGCCAGCATTACAGTGAGGGCAGTAATTACCTATACCTTTATTGGCTGCGTAAAAACCGCAAAACTTGCGGGATGGAAACTCAAGCATTTTGCTCGAGCACATGCAGCACTCGGCCGAGTACCACCATGTGCCGAGCATATCGATGCTCGAGCCGAACCTGTCCATCACTAGTCATCACATCAACCCTCTGTCACTTGGCCTCTCAGTGGTCTCCTCATGCTGATGCCACCTCAACACTCTATGGTCTCCTCATGCTGCTGCCACCTCACCACTTTGTGGTCTCCGCATCCTGCTTCCACTTCAAAACTCTGTCACTGGGTTACTCTGTGGTCTCCTTATGCTGCTGCTACTTCACCACTCTGTCACTGGGCCTCTCTGTGTTATTTTCTTGCTGCTGCTACCACAACCCTCTGTCACTGGGACACTCTGTGGTCTACTAATGCTGCTGCCACCTCAACACTCTGTGGCCTCTTTATGCTGCTGTCACATTAACACACTGTCACTTGGCCACTTTATTTTCTTCCCATGCTGCTGACCCCTAAACACTTTGTCACTTGGCCACTCTGTGGACTCCTTATTTTGCTGACAAGTAAACACTCTGTCACTGGCACACTCTTTGGTCTTCTCAGGCATCTCCCACCTCACCACTATGTCACTGGGCCACTTTGTGGTCTCCGCATGCTGCTGCCACATTAGCACTCTGTCAATGGGCCACTCTGTGGTCTCCTCATGCTGCCGCCACATTAACACTCAGTCACTGGGCCACTCTGTTGTCTTCTCATACTCCTGCTACCTGAACACTCTATCAATGGGCCACTCTGTGGTCTCCGCATTCTGCTGCCAATTAAACACTCTGTCTCCTCATTCTGCTGCCACATCAACACTCTGTCACTGGGCCACTCTATGGTCTGCTCATACTGCTGCTACTTCACCCCTCTAGCAATGGGCCTCTCTGTGTTCTCTTCATGCTGTTGCTACCTCAACACTCTGTCACTGGAACACTCTATGGTCTCCTCATGCTGCTTCCACCTCAACACTCTGATCTCCTTATGCAGCTGCCACATCAACACTCTGTCACTGGGCCACTCTATGGTCTGCTCATACTGCTGCTACTTCACCCCTCTAGCAATGGGCCTCTCTGTGTTCTCTTCATGCTGTTGCTACCTCAACACTCTGTCACTGGAACACTCTATGGTCTCCTCATGCTGCTTCCACCTCAACACTCTGATCTCCTTATGCAGCTGCCACATCAACACTCTGTCACTGGGCCACTTTGTGGTCTCCTCATGCTGCTGACACCTTATCACTCTGTTACAGTGCCACTCTATGGTCTCCTCATTCTACTGCCAAATAAACACTTGGTTAGCGGCCCAGTCAGTGGTCTCATCATGCATCTGCCACCTCACCACTCTGTCACTGGGCCACTTTGTGGTCTCCTCATGCTGCTGCCATCTACCTCTCTGTCACTGGGTAACTCTGTGGTCTCCTCATGCTGCTGTCACATCAAAACGCAGTCAAAGGTCCACTCTTTGGTCTTCTCATACTGCTGCTACCTCGCCACTCTATGGTCTCCTCATTCGGCTGCCAAATAAACACTCTGTTACTGGTCCACTCAGTGGTCTCCTTATGTATCTGCCACCTCACAACTCTGTTGCTGGGCCACTTTGTGGTCTTCTCATGCTTCTGCCATCTACCTTACTGTCACTGGGTCAATCTGCTGTCTCCTAATGCTTCTTCAACATCAACACCCTGTCACTAGACCACTTTGTGGTTTCCTCATGCTGCTGCCACATCAACTCTCTGTCATTGGGCCACTATTCGGTCTCCTCATGCTGCTGACACATCAACACTTTGTCGCTGGTTCACTCTGTGCTTTCTTCATGCTGCTGCCAGCTTAACGTTCTTTGGTCTTACCAAACTTCTGCCACATTAACACTCTGTCGCGGGGCCTCTCTGTGATTTCCTTATGCAGCTGCCACATCACAACTCTCAGGTCTCCTAATGCTGCTGCCATCTACCTCTCTTTCAGTGGGCCAATCTGCGGTCTACTTATGCTGCTGTCATGTCAACACTCAGTCACCCATCCACTCCGTGGTCTTCGCATACTACTTATACCTGAACGCTCTGTCACTGGGCCACTCTGTTGTCTTCTCATTCTGCTGCAATCTAAACTATGTGTCACTTGCCGCGTTAGTAGTCCTACTAGTCTCACCATTCTGCCACTTCAATACTCTGTCAATGGGCCACACTTTGGTCTTCTAATGCTGCTGCCAACTTACCACTCTGTTACTGGGCCACTCTGTTGTTTTATCATGCTGCTGCCACCTCAACACTCTGTCACTGGGCAACACTGTGGTCTCCTCATGCTGCTCTCACATCAACACTCAGTCACTGGGCCACTCTATGGTCTTCTCATGCTGCTGCCATCTCACTCTCTGTCACTTGGCCACTCTGTGGTCTCCTCATGCTGATGCCACCTTAGTACTTTCTAGTCTCCTCATGTTGCTGCCACCTCACCACTTTGGAGTCTCATCATGCTGCTGCCACATCCACACTCTTTCACTGGGACACTCTGTGGTCTCCTCATGCTGCTGCTACTTCATCACTATGTCACTTTGCCACTCTGTGGTCTCCTCATGCTTATGCCACCTCAATACTCTGTAGTCTCCTCATGTTGCTGCCACCTCACCACTTTGTAGTCTCATCATGCTGCTGCCACATCCACACTCTTTCACTGTGCCACTCTGTGGTCCCCTCATACTGCTGCTACATCAACACTCTGTGGTCTAATCATGCTGCTGCAATCTACCTCATTTTCACTGGGCAACTCTGTGGTCCTCTCATACTGCTGCTACCTCAACTCTTTGTGTCTCCTTATGATGCTTCTTTAACATCATCACTCTGTCACTAGTTTACTCTGTGGATTCTTCATGTTGCTGCCACATCACCCTTCTATGGTCTCCTCATGATGCTGCCACATCAATTCTCTATCACTTAGCAACTCTGTGTTCTCCTCACGGTACTGGCACATCAAAACTTTGTCACTGGGCCACTCTGTGCTCTCTTCATGCTTCTGCCAGCTTAACATTCCTTGGCCTCCCCATGCTGCTGCCACATCAACACTCTTTCACTGGGCCACTCTGTTGTATCCTCAAGCTGCTGGCACATCATATCTCTGTGGTTTCCTCATGCTGCTGCCATATTAGCACTCTGTTATGGGGACACTCTGTAGTCTCATCATGCTGCTGCCACCTCAACACTCTGTCAATAGGACACTCTGTAGTCTCCTCATGGTGCTGCCATCTATCTCTCGGTCACTGGGACACTATGTGATAACATCATGCTGCTGCCAGTTTATCATTCATTGGCGTCCCCATGCTGCTGCCAAATCAACACTCAGTCACTGGGCCATTCTGTGGTTTTCTCATACTGCTGCTATCACAACACTCTGTGGTCTCCTCATGCTTCTGCCATCTATTTTTTTTTGTCACTGGGCCACTCTGTAGTCTCCTCATGCTGCTGTCTCATCAACACTCAGTCACTGAGCCACTCTGTGGTCTTCTCATACTGCTGCCAACTAAACACTGTCACTGGCCCACTCAGTGGTCTTCTCATGCATCTGTCACCTCACTACTCTGTAACTGGGCCACTTTGTGCTCTCGTCATGCTGCTGCCACATCAATTCTATGTGGTCTCCTCATGCTGCTGCCACATAAACACTCTGTCAATTATCCACTCTGTGGCCTCCTCATGCTGCTGCTACCTCACCATTCTCTTACTGAGCTATGCTTTACAGTTTTATTTGGTTTTCACAAATTTTATAACACATTGCACTCAAATATATACAAACATCGTAAATCATTTAAGCAATTATTGCACCACTGTTTAGTATGGTAGATATATTCACATATAGTTGTGACAAAAAACATATTGGTATATATATCAACAATGTCGTCTGAACATGAATGGTCGTAGTACATTCTGCAATATTAATTGTAATAATATATAACACACATAATAACTAAAGAAAAACACAGCAAGAAAATCTGTGATTCTTCATATTATTCTCTGAGCAAAGTTCCACTCCTTGGCCGTGGGCATCGGAAACAATGTCTTGTCTTGTTTGTTCTTGGTTATTTTCTGTTGTGTGGTCTGCTCATGCTGCTGCCACCTCAACACTCTGTCACTGGGCAAGTCTGTGGTTTCCTCATTCTGCTGCCAACTAAACACTGTCACTGGCCCAATCAGTGGTTGCCTCATGCTGCTTCCATCTAACCACTCAGTCACTGGGCCACTCTGTGGAATATATATGCTGCTCTTACCTTAACACTCTGTGTTCTCATCATGCTGTCATCACATCTACCCTCTGTCACTTGGACACTCTGTATTCTCCTCATTCTGATGCCACCTCAACACTCTGTGGTCTCCTCATGCTGTTGCCACTTCACAACTTTGTTGTCTTCCATATTAATACTCTGTCACTGGGACACTCTGTGGGTTCCTTATGCTGATGCTACATCCACACTCTTTCACTGGGCTACTCCGTGGTCTGCTTATGCTGCTGCTACTTCACCACTATATCAATGGGCCTCACTGTGTTCTCTTCATGCTGCTGCTACCTCAACACTCTGTCACTGGTACACTCTATGGTCTCCTGTTGCTGCTGCCTCCTCAACACTCTGTGGTCTCCTTATGCAGCTGCCACATCAACCCTCTGTCACTGGGCCACTCTGTGGTCTCATCACGCTGCTGCCAATTACAAACTCTCAATGGCCCATTCAGTAGTGTCCTCATGCATCTGCCATCTCATCACTCTGTCACTGGGCCACTTTGTGGTCTCCTCATGCTGCTGCCATCTACCTTTCTGTCACTGGGCCACTATGTGGTCTCCTCATGCTGCTGTCATATCAACACTCAGTTACTGGGACACCCTGTGGTCTTCTCATACTGCTGATATCTCAACACTCTGTGGTCTACTTATTCTGATGTGGCCAACTCATCACTCTGTCACTTGGCCACTCTGTGGTCTCCTCATGCTGTTGCCATATAAATACGCTTTCACTGGGCCATTCCGTGGTTTCCTCATGCTGCTTCCTTCTCACCACTCTATGGTCTCCTCGTACTGCTACCACATCAACTCTTTGTCACTGGACCACTCTGTAGTATCATCATGCTGCTGCCACATCAACGATTTGTCACTAGGCCACATTGTGGTCTCCTCATGCTGCTGCCACCTCACCATTGTGTCACTGGGTCACTCTGTTGTCTCCTCATGGTGCTTCCACAACAGTGCTCTTTCATTGGCCACTCTCTGGTTTTATCATGCTGCTTCCACCTCAACACTCTATGGTCTCTTCATGCTGCTTCCACATCAACTCTTTGTCACCGGGTTACTCTATGGTTTTCTGCCACTTTAGCACTCTGTCACTGGGCCACTCTGTGATCTCCTCATTCTTCTGTCACATCAACACTGTGTCACTGGGCCACATTGTGGTCTCCTTATGCTGCTGCCATCTACTTCTCTGTCACTCTGTCACTCTGTGGTCTCCTCATGCTGCTGTCACATCAACACAGTCACTGGGCCACTCTGTGGTCTTCTCATACTGCTGCTACCTCAACTCTCTGTGGTCTCCTTATGCTGCTGCAACCTCACCATTCTGTCACTGGTCCACTCTGTGGTCTTCTCATACTGCTGCTACTTCATCACTTTGCCACTGGTGCACTCTGCGGTTTCCTCAGGCTCTTACCTCCTCACCACTATGTTAATGGGCCACTCTGCAATCTCCTAATACTGCTACCACATCAGCTTTTTGTCACTAGGCCATTCTGTGGTCTCCTTATGCTGCTACCAAGTCAGCACTCTGTCACTGAACTTCTCTTCGGTCTCCTTATGCTGCTATTAAATCAACAATTTTTCACTTGCCCACTTTGTGGTCTCTTCATGCTGCTGCTAGCTTAACATTCTATTGTCTCCCCATGCTGCTGCCAGCTTAACATTTTATGGTCTCCCCATGCTGCTGCCACTTCAACACTCTTTCACTTGGCCACTCTTTGGTCTCCTCATGCTGCTGCCACATTAGCTCTCTGTAACTGGGCCACTCTGTGGCCTCCTCATGCTGCTTTCTCACCAACACTCTGTCATTGGGCCACCCCACCACTCTGTGTTCTCCTCAGGCTGCTGCCAACACACCACTATCAGACTATTTTGACTTCTCATGCTGTTCCCACCTTCCCCACTCCATGATGGGGCCACTATTTAGCCTTTTTGGCCAGGTTGACATCACCATTTAGTTAACCATTCTTCTGATCTGTCAGAAGGAAGTAAAAATGAGACAAACAACAAATACTGTCTGTGTAGCAGCTGTAAGGCCCATATGACTTGATTCGTATTTTGTATCAGAATTGGCTTATGATTTGGTAGCCAAAAGTAGGAATGGGTACAAAACACAGAAGACATGCAAATATTTCATTCATGTGTCATCTCTGTTTTGGATCCACTCCTGTTTATTTCATTTGGCCTTAGCAATACTGATGGATACTGTCCAAATGCTGACCGAGTGAAGGCAGATGCTTAACAGCCAGGATTCGTTTTTTTGGGGGGTTATTGTTCTAATGGATCAGAGGAAGGGCAAAATAATCAGTGACATCAACACAAACTTACCGCTGACAGCCTCTCCACTCTGTCAGGGGGGCTCTTCTTGTATTAGCGTTTAATAGAACAGGTTCTGTAGACATCTATGTGGAATCAGCTGACGACGGTGTAAAAGGAGTGCGCTCTTTCAGTAGGATCTTGGGCCTCTGCACGGTTCTTTATACCTGGCGCCAAAATCGATCTGTAAAGCAGAGTTCACACTTGAGTTTTTTGGTCAGTTTTGGCCCCATAACTGCCCAAATAAGTGAAGTGTGCAGTGATTTTAAGAGCAACGCTTGTCATCTGCGTGTCATACTGGCTCACAATATTGTTTCACTACCATAGCAGACTCCATATGAGTGTTTGAGCAAGGCACCGTGTTCTACACTACTATACAGGCTCTCTGCAGCCAGGGAATAGCTGTTTTTTAACTTGATTTGCCGCAAATAAATTTGGATCGAATCAAACTTTTTCAGAAAATTCAGCGAACCAGGCGAATCAAATTTTTGAGAAATTCGCTTATCTCTACTAATATGCATCATTTTATTTTAATTTCTAATTTATACAAAAAATGAAAATAAAAATAATAAAAAATAAAAATGTATAAAGTATGTTCAAATATTGGAAAGACTGTTATCCATGAGTTTTTATGATATATCTCATTATAAATGATTTATTTCCATGTAGTTTATATCTGATTGGATTTTAATACTTGATAGTCTCTATGTCTATATGCTAATCTTGTATTTTTGTTTAGGATTTTTATTCAGGATCTTATTGATGAAAAATGGGTTGGGGCCCATTATCGAGGGGAGAGAAAGTTGCTGGAAAAACAGCCAGACACCGCCCAGCTCTCTTATCTACATGCACCCAAATAGTTCCATGTCTGCATTAGGTCATCCCAGTATCAATGTGTCAAACTCAAACATTCATTCATTCCACCCTAGACATCCATGCAATATGATTTCCTCTTCTCCAATGACACTCCACTTTCTCTAAATCTACAAAGATGAGTACTGTTGGATCCTTATTATGTTTTTCTCTGAAATGTTTTGTATAGTGAATATTTTTCGTATCCATTTTTAATATTTATAATGTGCTCTGATATTCTTTTTTTTCAATGTTCGTTTTTTAGTTCTTCCTATATATTGTTTTTTGCATGGGCATCGGATCATGTATATTACATTTGACATATAAAATGATATGATAATCTTTAATTTCCCAACTGAATTTATTTTTGTGGAACAAACTGTAGACACTTTTTTGGACCTGAAGTGACTTAACAGTTTCCACAGCTCAGCTTTGTACAGAGTATGAACTGTGAAGTTTATGAATGGGGCCACATAAGCAGTGAGTACGGGCAGGACCGAATATTGCTGCTCCTGCCCATGTCACCTAGAGGTTTACTGACTCCTGGTATAGCACATTAGTACCCTGTACCCATGTGCTATACCAGGATTAGCTGAGCGGAGAGAGCTCCTGCTTCTGTCTGCTTCGCTAAGCTAAGGACTTTTAGATTTGTGGAGCTGCTCCGCTCAGCTTATCCTGGCATAGTACATGAGTACTTGGTACACATCTGCTATGCCAGGAGTTAGTAAACCTTTCAGGGACACGGACAAAAGCAGCAATATGCTCTCCTGCCCATACTCACTGCTTATGCGGCCCATTCATAAACTTCACAGTGTGTACTCCGTACACCACTGAGCTGTCAGTGGTGTACAGAGAACTGAATTGGAAGCACACAGGGAACAGAATGCTTTAGTTAGGGAAAAGTCTAATAAAAATACAAAATTAATTTATATAGAACATTAGAATTTTTTTTTATTAGAGAATTAGGGAAATCTTATTAAAATTTTAGTCAAAGGTTTAGTTACTCTTTAACAGCAATTAGGTAGTTTGCAATCATTCATTATGTTTTTTACAGTACACAACCAAACAAGAAAGCTCAGGAACCCAGCCAGTGTAAGCACTGTGAGACAGTGTAATGACCGGCCAAATGGAATCGATACTGACCAGAGTACTGACCAGACTATTTTCCCACATCTAGTCTAAAGGCTGCCCAGAGAACCTCTTTAATATAATATTTTCTCATGACTTGTGATGGAGTTGTGATTGTACACAGCATCCAAACCAGAAAGGTATATCTCCATACATGTTCTCAGGACTGGTGTGACAATATCACCCCAACCTTGAAGATATCTCACATAACCCCTGTCCATTTGCCTAGTTAGATCAAGGCAAGTATTGTGCTAGTGCCTTGTTCTATGAGCCACTCAAAAACTGCTGGCGGTGGACACTGCCTAAATATATAATGGGCCTTTAAGGGGTTTTCCAAGTGTTATATAATGATTACCTAGCCTTAGAGGGATATCCGGAGTCTGATCCCACCAATCAGATTCTGAGGATAGCCCATATAAAATATTTAAAAAAAACTTCAAGCGCCCACTTGACAATAGCTGCATGTCATGGGGCTCTGGAAAATAAATAGATAATGAAGAAGAAAAAAATAATAATATATATAAATATATATATATATATATATATATATATATACAGTTGCAGGAAAAAGTATGTCAACCCTTTGGAATGATATGGATTTCTGCACAAATTTGTCATAAAATGTGATATGATCTTCATCTAAGTCATAACAATAGACAATCACATTCTGCTTAAACTAAAAACACACAAATAATTAAATGTTACCATGTTTTTATTGAACACACCATATAAATATTCACAGTGAAGGTGGAAAAGGTATGTGAACCCTTGGATTTAATAACTGGTTGAACCTTCTTTGGCAGCAATAACTTCAACCAAACATTTCCTGTAGTTGCAGATCAGACGTGCACAACGGTCAGGAGTAATTCTTGACCATTCCTCTTTACAGAACTGTTTCAGTTCAGCAATATTCTTGAGATGTCTGGTGTAAATCGCTTTCTTGAGGTCATACCACAGCATCTCAATCGGGTTGAGAACAGGACTCTGACTGGGCCACTCCAAAAGGCGTATTTTCTTCTGTTTAAGCCAGTCTGTTGTTGATTTACTTCTATGCTTTGGGTTGTTGTCCTGTTACAACACCAATCTTCTGTTGAGCTTCAGCTGGTGGACAGGTGGCCTTAAGTTCTCCGGCAAAATGTCTTGATAAACTTGGGAATTAATTTTTCCTTTGATGATAGCAATCCATCCAGGCCCTGACGCAGCAAAGCAGACTCAAACCATGATGCTCCCACCACCATACTTCACAGTTGGGACGAGGTTTTGATGTTGGTGTGCTGTGCCTCTTTTTCTCCTCACATAGTGTTGTGTGTTTCTTCCAAACAAATCAACTTTGGTTTCGTCTGTCCACAGAATATTTTGCCAGTACTGCTGTGTAACAACCAGGTGCTCTTGTGAAAACTATAAACGTGCAGCAATGGGTTTTTTTGGACAGCAGTGGCTTCCTCTGTGGCATCCTCCCATGAAATCCATTCTTGTTTAGTGTTTTACGTATCGTAGATTTGCATATGCATATGCCAGAGACTTTTGTAAGTCTTTAGCTGAAACTCTAGATTCTTCTTCACCATAGATGTCGCGACCATAAAATTTTAACGGCAAACGCGAACTTCGGCAAATGTTCGTGAACCGGCGAACTGGGCGAACCTCCATAGACTTCAATAGGCAGGCGGATTTTAAAACCAACATGGACTATTTCTGGCCAAAGTAGTGATGGAAAAGTTGTTTCAAGAGGACTAACACCTGGACTGTGGCATGGTGGAGGGGGATCCATGGCAAAACTCCCATAGAAAATGATGTAGTGGACGCAGAGTCGGGTTTTAATCCATAAAGGGCATAAATCACCTAACATTCCTAAATTGTTTGGAATAACGTGCTTTAAAACATCCAGTGTGTGTATACGATCAGGTATGATGTTGTATCGATCAGGAAGTGTAAGGGTTACGCCCGCTTCACAGTGATAGAGCTAACTCTGATAGACCAAACTCCCCATTTAATGCACCGCAAACAACCGCAAACAGTCCATTTGCACAACCGCAAACTCTCTATTTGCACAAGGTTAGCCATGTCCCGTTCCTTGTCCTCACTGACATCATTGAAGGTCTCTTCCTCGCGCAATGTACTGTGTCACCCTATATGAGTGGTGTGTTCAGTAATCAGTAGTACTATTTTTATCAGTTTAATCTCTTTTATGTCCCCTATCAGGGGACGTGTATCGAATAGATTTTAGGAACCGGGAGATGGAAAAAGAAGCTTGTTCAGTCCTCTTACTTCCAATTTGGGGCACTGCGCATGCGCCGTGCAATGTACTGTGCAACCCTATATGAGTGGTGTGTTACTTAGTACTATTCTTATCAGTTTAATCCCTGTTACGTCGTCTATCAGGGGACGTGTATCGAATAGATTTTAGGAACCGGGAGATGGAAAAAGAAGCTTGGTCGTTACTCTTACTTCCAATTTGGGGCACTGCGCGTGCGCCATGCAATGTACTGTGCAACCCTATATGAGTAGTGTGTTAAGTAGTACTATTCTTATAAGTTTAATCCCTGTTACGTCCCCTATAAGGGGACATGTATCAAATAGATTTTAGGAACCGGGAGATGGAAAAAGAAGCTTGGTCAGTCCTCTTACTTCCAATTCGGAGCACTGTGCGTGCGTCATGCAATGTACTGTGCAACCCTATATAAGTGGTGTGTTAAGTAGTACTATTCCTATCAGTTTAATCCCTGTTACGTACCCTATCAGGGGACGTGAATAGATTTTAGGACGTTTGGGAGATTGCAGGCGATGGCGGTTTTTTAAAGCCTATGGTCGTGCTGAGGTAGTTCAGTGACAGTTAAGTGACCCAGAAAACAATGATTCTGCAGTTTGGGCCCATTGTTGGCCTAGTAGGCTTTACTGATCACCTTAGATGATCACAAAGAAAATAAATGTTTTTTCTATGAAAAATTATCCAGCCGATCGCTTTTGGTCTGTTCACAATGAAGCAATGACCTTATCATCTGGGGTGTGCCAACATTGCTAACACAAACTCATAGAGGTGATCGCTTCATTGTGATACGCAAGTCCCTTCACCACAACAAGGTAACGATCATGAAGGGGAATTGACACATGTATGTGCCTTTTTTTGTTGTTTTGTTTTTGCAGCCACAGTGCAGCACCAGAGGCCAGAAAAATTAGGCATGTACACATGCCTGAAAAATCAGGTATTATTGCAGCCACTGCTGTAGCAGCGGCCGGAAAAATTGATGTTTTCCAGGCAGAAAGTGTACTAAAACATTGCGGCTTTAACCCTAGTTGGTGGAGGAGAAGTCACGCAAGTCATTCGGCATGCAGAGATTAAATACAGCACCGTGGGGACCACTTTTTAGCCCAAGGCATCTCATCAGGCCTTTTTTAGTCAAATGTATCCCCCACTGTCAGTTTCTTTGGTATCCACGCCTCATTCATCTTAATAAAGGGGAGGTAATTTAGACTTTTTTGACCTAGGTGACTTCTCTTGTCAGTGACAATAACTCCTGCTGTGCTGAAGGTCCTTTCTGACAGGACACTTGAAGCAGGCCGGGCCAGAAGTTCTATTGCAAATTGGGATAGCTCAGGCCACAGGTCAAGCCTGCACACCCAGTAGTCAAGGGGTTCATCGATCCTCAGAGTGTCGATATCTTAGTTAAGGCGAGGTAGCCGAGCTACTCATCTCCTGTTCCTCATCCTCACTGATGTCATTGAAGGTCTGTTCTTCCCCCCAGACACGCACAACACCACGGGTCCCAGATAAATGACAACAACGAGCACCCTAGGATGCCTGCTGTGGTTGGTCTTCCTCCTCCTCAAAGCCACATTCCTCCTCTGACTCCTCTTCCTCAGACTCCTCTTCCAGTGTTGCCGCAGGTCCAGCAAGCGATGATGATTAGGCTGTTTCTGGTGGTGATGGTGACCAGATCCAGCACTCTTCGCAGGGCACGTTCCAGGAAGAAAACAAATGGGATGAGGTCACTGATGGTGCCTTTGTAGGACTGACTAGGTTCGTCAGCTCCTCAAAAGGAGGCATGATCCTACAGGCATTGCGCATGAGCGTCCAGTAAGGAGGCAAAAAAATACCCAGCTCCGCATACCTGTCCTAGCACCCCGGTCATGCAAATACTCATGGACGGATTTTGCTTGTTGGAGTAGGCGGTCGAACATTAGGAGTGTTGAATTCCAACGTGTCGGGCTGTCACAAATTAAGCGCCTCACTGGCATGTTGTTTCGCCGCTGAATGTCGGAAAAGTGCGCCATAGCCGTGTAGGAATGCCGCCAACAGATTGCTTCCATTGTCACACACCACTTTGCCGATCTCGAGTTGGTGCGGGGTCAGACACTGATCCACCTGTACATTCAGGGAGGACAGGAGTGCTTGTCCCGTGTGACTCTCTGCTTTCTGGCAAATCAACCCCAAGACGGCATGACACTGTCGTATCTGGGATGTGGAATAGCTCCTTGGAGCTGGGGGTGTGCAGTTGATGATGTGAAGCAAGATGCAGCAGCAGAAGAGGACTCAGCCGAGGAGGTTAGCGAAGAGGATGGAGTAGGAGGAGTAAAGGAGGCGGCAGCAGGCCTGCCTGCAAGTCGTGGCGGTGTCACCAACTTCGCTGCAGAGCCACGCATTCCATGCTTGGCAGCCGTCAGCAGCTTTACCCAATGCGCAGTGCACGTGATATACCTTCCGTGACCGTGCTTTGCAGACCAGGTATCAGTGGTCAGATGGACCCTTGCCCCAACACTGTGTGCCAGACATGCCATTACTTCCTATTCCACAATAGAGTACAGGTTGGAGATTGCCTTTTGTGAAAAAAAAATTCGGCTGGGTACCTTCCACTGCGGTGTCCCAATAGCTACAAATTTTTTGAAGGCCTCAGACTGGTATGGTAAAAGCTGGTGGGCTAAGAGTTCCGACAAGCCAGCTGTCAGATGCCGGGCAAGGGGGTGACTCTGTGACATTGGCTTCTTACGCTCAAACATTTCCTTGACGGACACCTGACTGTGGGCAGATGAGCAGGAACTGCTGAAGGTGAGAGGCAGAGTGGCGGGTGGTTGAGAGGGGGCAGGGAGGACAGCAGTGGTTGACGTAGTTGAAGATGCTGGACCAGGAGGAGCATGGTGGCTTTGAGTTTGTGTGCTGCTTGTACTCATGTGTTGATCCCATAGGCGTTTGTGATGTGAGATCATGTGCCTTTGCAAAGCAGTTGTACCTAGGTGGGTGTTGGACTTCCTACGACTCAGTTTATTTTGGCGCAGGTTGCAAATGGCATCGCCGTTATCAGAGGCAGACACACAAAAAAAATGCCACTCTGCCGAGCTTTGCAATGACAGCATTCTGGTGGTGGAAACAGCATGCGCTGATTGTTGTGCTGTCTGGCTGACCCCAGGTGCCGATACATGCTGTCTGACTGTGGCACTAGCTCCTTGCGACGACCTCCCCCTGCTTCCAACTTGTCTTCTCCTCCTCTCTGTCTCCCCATCTGAACTTTCCCCCGGTTCTTCTTCTCTTCGAGTGGGCACGCACGTGACTTCAACGAACACAACGTCATCATCAACGGCTTCACTTGTATCTGACAACTCAGCAAAGGAAGGAGTAGCGGGTACAACATCATCATCATCACACCGTACGTCCATGCGTGTAATGCTGCCTGACTGAGACATATCCCTGTTATCTACATCCTCTGGCAATAATGGTTGCGCATTACTTATTTCTTCCAACTGATGTGTAAATAAGTCCTCTGACAGATCAAATTAAGCGGCTGTGGTGCTAGTGTTGGTGGTGGCGGCGGGAAGGCGAGTGTTAACTTGACAGGTACCCGAAGCTGAGCTGGAGGAGGATGGTGCGTCAAGGTTCCGAGCGGAAGCTGTAGAAGAATGGGTGTCCTGTGTAAGCCAGTCAACTATGTCCTCAGAATTTTTTCTAGTTCAGGGTATGTGGCCTCTAAACACTGGCCATTATTCTAGGGCCAAAGGAAATCACAGCACCACAACGGCCACTGCGGGGTGGCCTGCCTCTGTTTTTTTTATTAGTGGTACTATTCGTGAAAGGTACTGTGCCACCCGGTATGAGTGGTGGGCACTGGAAGTGGGCACACTACAGTCAGTGGAAGTGGGCCTGACACACACTGGCAGCAGGCAGGCAACTGAAATTAAATTAAAGTGTAAAAATTAATTGCCTTTTTTTAATGCAAAGTCCTGTGCCACACGGTATGAGTGGTGGGCACTGGCAGTGGGCACACTACAGTCTGTGGGCCTGCAGCCTCTCACAAACGGGCAGGCCAAGCAACTGCAATATATATATGGAGAAAAAAAATAAAAGCAGAATAATGTAGCAGCCCTAAAAAGGGCTTTTTTTTGGTGCTGTGATGCTGTCCTTACAGCAGATGAGTCTGTAAACACAGAACACTGGCCTAGATTACGCTTTCCCTATGAATTCAGAATCATCAGCACAGCAGCAGCTGCAGTTTCCCTGCTCTCACTAACATGCAGCTTCAGAATGAATCTAAGATGGATGCTCTCCTTGCTTTTTGATAGGAGGTGGAAGGGTCTGGGAGGCAGTGTATGCTGATTGGCTGGAATGTGTCTGCTGACTGTGAGGTACAGGGTCAAAGTTTGCTCAATGATGATGTGAAGGGGCGGACCGAACATCACATATGTTCGCCCACCGCGGCGAACGCGAACAAGCGATATTCGCCGGCGAATAGTTCGGGACACCACTATTCTTCACCTCATTGAGCAGTCTGTGCTGTGCTCTTGCAGTCATCTTTACAGGACGGCCACTCCTTGGGAAAGTAGCAGCAGTGCTAAACTTTCTCCATTTATAGACAATTTGTCTTACCGTGGCTTGATGAACAGCAAGTTTTTTTGGAGATTCTTTTATAACCCTTTCCATTTCTATGCAAGTCAACAATTCTTAATCGTAGGTCTTCTGAGAGCTCTGTTGTGCGAGGCATCATTCACATCAGGCAATGCTTCTTGGGAAAAGCAAACCCAGAACTGGTGTGTGGTTTTAATAGGGCAGGGCATCTGTGACCTCACCTCCAATCTCATCCCATTGATTGGACTCCAGTTGGCTGACACCTCACTCCAAATAGCTCTTGCAGATGTCATTAGTCTAGGGGTTCACACACTTTTTCCACCTACACTGTGAATGTTTACATGGCGTTTTCAATAAAAACATGGTAACATTTAATTCTTTGTGTTTTTTTAGTTTAAGCAGACTGTAATTGTCTATTGTTGTGACTTAGATGAAGATCAGATCACATTTTATGACCAATTTGTGCAGAAATCCATATCATTCCAAAGAGTTCACATACTCTTTCTTGCAACTGTATATATATATATATATATATATATATATATATATATAATGAAAAATAAGGCAGCACTCCAATATATGTTGAAAAAGGGTGGTATTTATTCCCCATTCTTGCACCCTCCTTCACCGTATATTGGAGTACTGCCTCATTTTTTGTTTATTGGATATCTCAGTGAACCCTAGCCCAGGGTCTCAGAGGGATTGCTCCCACAACTCTATTTGACCTTGTTGCTGTTTTTTTATATTAATAAAAAATACAACACATAGAACTGATCTTTTATACTTTATTTTGAGAAGAGACCTACATAAACTATGTCAGGATACATGTTTAATTAAGCGTTCATCAATCAGTAGATGGGGCAAGAGTAACATAACACTGACGATTATGACAGCATGGATAAGAAGACAACAGAGACATATACAGTAAATGAATATTTACAGCAGTTATGTAAGATGTCTATGTTTTATATATATATATTTATATATAGGTAAAAAAAGTTTCATTTAACAAAATTCAAGGAAAGTGTACACCATTTGTATGCAGCACTAAGCTAATGTTGTTAAGGTGGAATTAGAGAACCTTTGGACTGATTTTAGAACGTACAGGAGAATCATTTTGCTGAGGGAATGCACAAAAGGCATTGTACACAATGATGGCTTTGGTGTTCTTAATAAAACATTTTTTTCTTCATGTTGTCTAATGCTTGATAAACAATTAGTTTTTAGACCTTTTCTTGCTTTAACAGCATGCCAGGCATGACAATTTACAAATGTATGTGTTCATTTGATTCATACCATATCCAGGAATCATAAAAACATGTGCAAATCAAAGAACAGGAAATTCATTACAAAAACAGAAATTAACAGACACAGGTCTGTGTACTAAGGCAATTAAGCAAAACTGGCACAACCATCCTCATACCATAATCCCTGCATCAACAGAAGATTTTGTAAATGCACTACCCCATGAATAGGCCAAGGTAAGTCTTATCATAGTGCATATTAATTTTCTTTAATCAACCATAACATATGAGATTATAAAACACAATTACAAATGATAAAACATAATCATGTGTCAAGTGTTACTTTTCAAACCAACTCCCAAAGAGATGCAGATGCATTTAGGAAATAATGAAAAATGTCAGGAACCAGTCAGACCAAGGAAAACTTATAAATGGTTATTCAGATCAACAATACTAGGCCATTGCCACAAAGATTGTAGTCAACTTATAGGGTACTTGGCCCCTAACATTTTCCTTGACTCTGCTCTCATGTTTCTACAATGAAAACCACTATGGACAAGACATACTTTGAAATGATCAATGAATGATAAGCAGTACTGCACTTAGAAGCTCTATATGACCGATCCATCTCAGTTGTAACAGTAGCTGAAGAGCAGAAAATATGCACTTAATACTAGTATGTTTAATACTTAAAAGAGAGGCTTTATCGCCAGTTACTGGCACATGCGTTTCATTTGCCTGGAAATCTGTGTTCAAGCTTGTGCATTAAAGCATGGTATGTTTTAATACTTTTTGACGCCGTATTAAACTCCAGTTTTATTGAGTCTATGCTCCCAAAATAAAGAGTACTATGTATCTGTTAAGTGATTATATAAGACATTTAAATTGTGTAACTGTAAGAAATAATCAGCTTAATGTTATATGTGTCACAGCTCATTAGTTAATTGCAAAAGACAGTAAACTGGGTTTAATATTTTTTTTCTAGCCAACAAGTACAGATGTGTTCTTCCTTACCTTTGCTTTTCATACAACATAATCCAAGATTGCATAAGATTTTCGAATTAAAAAACTAACAAACAAGATTTTGTAATACTTTGTCATGAGATATCGATGCTATATGTTTCTATGTGTAAGCAACCAATGGTTGTTATGTGCATTGCAGCCTGTCATGAGTTTTTCTAATATCTTTATATCGTATTGAGTTAGTTTTATGAGAAAGGTGAAGTTCTTAACCAAGTTCACTCAAAGATAAAGGTGGACACATGTGTAGGCTCCACAAGGTTACTCCCTTTGCAAGTACATTTGAATCTATATAAGGAATATATGAATTTTCTGCACAGATATGACAGTTTCTGTACCTTGGAGACTTGCTCAATTATTAAAGGTGGAAACCAGGGTAGCATAGAACTATCTTTAATATTTGTAGCTAAAAGATGACTTATTTAAATCAGTTTCTGTTGAAGCACAGCATAAAATGGTTACAAAGTTAGCATGAAGCCTAATGTAATATCTATACAGGTACACTTAAAATCATAGGCAATTTGATTCATGTTATAGCCAAGCTGTGGGATGTTGTGGGTTAATGGAGTACAATTTACAACACAGTGATACAACACTAATTCACACAGACAGAGGGTGCAATAGAGATAAAGCTTATGCTTGAGGACTAGTAATGGAGGGAGTTTATAGAGCGAGTAAAGATGTGATCTACCAGTGGCTAAAACCTTTAGAACATGGCACAGATATGCCATTCAACATCCACAAAATAATATTATCATGACAATGTTTCACTATTTAAAATTTAGGCTATTACTTTATACATTTGTCTTTAAATACTGTATGTATGCTAAAATGAAATAGAAAAAAAAAATAACATTTATAATTTTATTCAGAGAGAACTTGTGCTGCTTAGATAAAATATATATGAATAAGCCAAAATAAGGAATAAAATATTTCAGTCAGAATTTACATAGGACATTTTTACATTCAAACAATTTGCTAGGAACAAAAAAATAGTTTTGATCATAATTGTTATTGGCCTATACATTTTAACACAATGCATATCACATATTGGCAGTTAAGGTCCTTTTACATTGACTGCTATTATAGGCAATTATTGGGAACAAAACAAATGTTTCAAATAATTGCCTAAACATCAGAGGAGGGGAAAGCTGTACTTACACGTCACAATCATCACAGAAAATCATTGATTCTGAGCAGCAGATCCCTGTTTACACAGAACATCTGCAAACCATAAATTATGATTTTTGTTAGCAGCAGAAATACACAATCACCTGATGATCATTGGGTGATCACTGGCACCTTTACACAGGCCAGTTATGAGGAACGAGCATGTCTACAAATGATCATCCCCAATAATTGACTCATTTAGAAGGACCTTTTGCTTTTAACTAATAGCACATATTTTAGCTCTGTATTCAATTTTATATGTTTAATCATTTTAACAACAGAAAATGAATGACAGTGAGGAAAAAAGAAAGTATAAAGTATTATAAATACTGAAATATCAGTGACGTAAATAACAGTACTCATTGTATCTCTATCTGGTTAAAACTGAAGCAGATTAGATCTGGCGATAAAGGAACATTGTGTTGTTTGCATAGGTATTTAATGTCACGCAAGAAAAAGTTTTAAAGTAAGAAAAGTTCAGAGCAGTAATTTGGTATTCACTTTGTTTATGCTTAAATTCCTATTTCATTAGTTAGTTCTTAATTAATGTTTAGAACATAACTGTCCATTTGAATATGTTTTCAATATATTACCATAAAGGTGAGTATGTCTTCACCCAAATCATGATATATCTATAGTAATCAGTTAGAGCAGGCATGCTCAACCTGCAGCCCTCCAGCTGTTATAAAACTACAACTCCCACCATGCCTTATTGTAGGCGGATAGCTGTAAGCTGTCTAGACATGCTGGGAGTTGTAGTTTTGCAACAGCTGGAGGGCCGCAGGTTGAGCATCCCTGAGTTAGAGCAACTGTTAGAGCAACTGAACTTGTAATTATTTTCTCTGCAAGACATTTTGCTAATTATCCGACTGGCCTTCTAATTGAGAGAGCCAGTCAGATGACTAGTAAAATGTATTTAAGAGAAAATTCAAGTCCAGCTACTCTGACTTACATATTACTACTGATATAATTGTAAGTAATTTGTAAAATAGAAGTACTTATATCTAAAGAAATTTACAAAAAATTCAGGTTCAAGGTGGCTTAATTGGTTCATCAACTCAATTTAGGTTCAAATGAATTATACCAGTATCGAAAGTACTTCAATTGGCTGGAAAATTTCTGTATTACACTCTGAGGCCTCCTAGAACTAATTTTCTCTCTTATTTCTCAAGTTTCAAAAAAACTATTTTATAAATTTATTCTCTCTCTCTCTCTCTCTCTCTCTCTCTCTCCCTCTTAAATTCTTCCAAATTGAATCACCAAAAATTCACATTTGAATTAGTTTAGATTAGAATTTGTTCACTTATCTGTATTTATATTAAATCCCTACAGAATTTAAAGCAAACGTTTGTTGTCTGAGACTGGAAACAGTCAGCAGTATGTTGATAGACATAAAAACTTAGCTCAGATTCCATAATGCAATGCCTTGAAATGCACAATACTTCCTTCATCAGGCTGTTATATAGAGACTATACAAGAATACAGAAGAAATCCACAGTGCTATCTCTATGCGGACACTGAACAAGCAGCTAATGCTGAGTAACCAACAGACTTGTGAATGCAGATAATATGGTCATAGAGAGGGATGAGCTAAACCGAACTGCAAAGTACCTGGACCCAGACCCGGACTTTTTCACAGAAGTCTGGGTTCGAGTTCGGTGTTTGGGTGTTCTTTGAATTATTTTATTATTTTCCATTATAACATGGTTATATTGGAAAATAATGGCATTCATAAAATGGATTGCAAAAGGGAAACCTTTAGAAGAATTGCGTTTTGCATTTTGTCATAATAGAAGTTTATGGCAGCATAACGGATCCGTTATACTCCCATAGACTTTTATTATCACGGAATGAAAAATGGAATGTCAGTAAAGGTTTCCGTTTTGATTTCCATATTAAGAATGCCATTATTTTCCGATATAACCATGTTATAGCGCAAAATAATAAAGTTCGGGTCCCAATTGACTTCAATGCGGTTTGGGTTCAGGGTCAAGTTCGGGTCTTGAACCCGAACTTTGACCTGAACTTTGGCCGAACTCGGTGAATCTGAACTTCCACGGATTCGCTCATCCCTTGCCATAGATGCTATATCTCCAGGTAGATTTTAATAACCCTGTTCAAAGATTAGCCTGTATTGTTAACTATTCTCTATATATCAAAAATCATGTAAACCAGAACACTGTAAGTGAAAAAGAATATAACAAACAGAAGCAGATCACGATGTATTTAGTAATATGATTTATCATGGGAAGGGATGTCACATCTGAAATTACAGCTGGATGTTATTACAACTATTTTGTTTCATTCAAGTGAAAGCATTATGTTACAATAACATCTGTCAGTTTTCTGGCAATAGTAGTAAATTCATTAAAAAAAAATGAATGATTGTAACTTAAATCATTACAAGGTTCATTAGTAATGTATATAATATATTATTATACTGTTGGCATCAAGCTTCGTATATGTGACTTAGATTGATACCCAGGCCGGTAGACATATGACAGTATTTTTCATGTATACAGACTGTATGGGCATTTATAGACCTCTCACTGTATAATTTATCTATATTTTATATTTTTTTTCTTGAATTCCATTGTTTTCATTGTCATTTTTGTGCAATACATATAGTATAGTTATGGACTACTTATGGTAATGTTCCAAAAGCTGGCAGGACTTAACTATGATGTAGGGTACAGTCCGATAACATTTAAGGGGCAATAGAGAATTAGAACAACATGGAAGATTTTTTTCCAGAAATAGCACCATACCATTTACCAACCATAGGTCGTTTGGTATTTTAGCTAAACTCCATCTGAGCCACACTACAATACTAGAGATAACTCATAAACATGTGTGACAGAGTCCATGCATACAAAACTATACCGTAGCATAAATCACAAAAAAAAAATCTAAAAAACCCACACAGATTCAACCAATTAATGATTTGTAAAGAAGAAATTAGAACCATTCCTTAATAAAATTCCATCCAATTAACATGTATTCCATTTAAAACACATAACAACTATCAGCTAAACCAGGTCATCTATGAAACACAGCTGTGAACTATATGGCATCCTATTCTTTTTTTAAACATACATTGTTTTAATGTTGAACAGCAATTAGCACACAGGTAGGAGAAGATGTTCTATGTGCAGGTGAAAACAACTAGACAGAAATCTTTTAGTGGTGTTTCTCTACCATCCAACACTGATAAAAATCATATCTCCTGGAAATAAAAAAAATGTTATTTATATGTGGAGCAGCCTAATTAATATTGCTCAATTTTATGTGGCCTTTGATGAAGCTGTAATTTCCTCTTCACTGTACCTTCGGTGTAGATGTGTGATCATAGTTGTTTTGTTTGAAAAGTGTGTGCAGTTCTGCTTTTCTAGGCCATGTACCTCTTTGTGGATCGCAGCATGTATGTCAAGAAACAATAGAAGACAGTATTTATATTTTGCATTTGATGCACAGAGATGAAATAATGAATCAGGTACTTGTTTAAAAGAAAGAAACAAAAAAAAAAGATAGATAGATAGATAGAATTACTCTCTAGAGATTGTTAACTCTTGGGTTTTGTCTACATGCCAGAGCCAACTTCATAGACCATATAGAAAGTAAACATAGTCCTTATAGCTTTGACAGATAAAGCCAGTGATTAGCTGAGCAGTCATGTGAATGATGGATATGACATCATCACTTTAGGTCCAATAAGGATCAGAAGCCCGGGGGACCAGACCCACATTCCTAGAATGGAAGGATGTGAGAATTTTAAAAGCTGTTAAAACTGGACAATCCAGGAAGAAGAAAAAAGCTCAATCAGTTATTTAGTTACTTCCATGACAGTGAGCATTTTTTACAACTTTAAGTTACTCTACATTTGTTATATGCCTATTTTTTTAATGATTTGCAAACAAATTTCTTAATTAAGAATTCACATTTTGAGTGTGCATTCATGTCAGCTCATATCCTTTCTGTTTACTCATGTTTCTATCAATGTATCCAGTAGATGTTAAAATAAGGTGACATAGGGGTAATAGATGATATAGGGTGATATAAGGATATTTTAAAAACCTATTAATATACCCCATAAAGATATATCAGTCTGACTCCAATGCTATAGTAATATGCTAGATGGTCTGCTGTCCATAGTTCTGAAACCTGAAACTAACTGGTGTCTCTTCTACTAGAGGAACAAATTGCTTTGAAATTTCAGATCTAAGCAAATGTGTATTAAACAAAGATGTGCTGCTTGTAAATCTTGCATTTTATTGTGATGTATAATAAAATACTGAATATATACATAGAAATAGGTAATGTGATTTACTAAACAACAAATATGAGAGTTATGAAGGGCTGAACATAAAATACTCTGACAAACTTATTTAATAATATCAACAGCAACAACCAGAAAGAAAGAATACCCGTTCAATGTAATCCCATTCTCTCATATAAATACTTTAAGGGGAAAAAAAAGATGAATTTACTTCTCAGAAAACTCTACCTATTTATTGTGACTTGGTTGGTATTGTTATGGAATCATAACAATACCCCGTTAAAGGAAGGAAACAAAAATCCCTCTCTGCTTGTAATAATCTTTAAATTTGCAGAATAATCAACACATTCTCACTGTAACCTATGGAAAGAATAAAATATAGCTTCCATAAAATCAATACCTTTAATAAAATAGGCAAAAAATCGAGAAAGACCAAGGCAGGCTAAAGTCTTCAATATAAAGCTTTAGTTTATTCACCAAAACAGTGTGATGTTTCTACCTTACATGTTTTTTTTCAAGCCTTTTTGAGCATCCTGCAGAGTGTCCTCAATCTCCTAGAAAATTGGGATACTACAGGCTGGTACCCATCACCACTGGCACCACCACCTTTTGGATACAATTTCTTTCCATAAGTGCTATTACAACCATTTTTGTTTCAATAAAATAGGAATATTTGTTCAACTGGGGTTCTATTTTTTTATGTCACAAAAAAACATGACTCAGCAGGACCTAGCAAGACCCAGCACATCCTTGCATTGCATAGACAGCACATTGGCAACTATAATGCCTAATTTTCCCTGCAGAAGCAAGACAACACATGCTACCAGGGCAATCTGTGGTATCTCACAGATTGCAGATAATTTCTGGGGTCCCCACAGCAGAAACCCATTGATCATTTTATCATTAAAGTACCTTCCTGTAAAAAAGATTGTCCAAAACTAACCCCTTAGTGATGGTAATCTTGAAAGAGTACAAGCACATCACAATGAATACACAGGTAAGGTAAAACATATTAACACAATGCCTTAATTCTTATGAAATAAACTACCATGCTATGACAAGAGTTTCAAAATTGCTTCCTATTAGAGTTGAGCAAACTTGTATTTTAAGTTTGGCGTCCAAAGTTCGGGTTCGGGTTATCGAAGCATCCCGTTATGAAATCCGCTACCACGGACCATAACGGCATTTGGAACAGGCTACCACCTCTTATCTAATCCAGTACAGAGCCACGCCCCCTGCACTGATCACATGACGGTGATGTCACCCCAGGTCCTTCGTGTTGTCCAAGGTTCGGGTTCATTAAAGAATCCCCTTATGGATTCCAAATGCCGTTATGGTCTGTGGTAGCGGAATCCATAACGGGATGCTTTGATAACCCGAACCCGAACTTTGGACGCCGAACTTAAAACTCAAGTTTGCTCCACTCTACTTTCTATTGCAGTCACTTAATTGAAAGCATCCCAACTGAACACAAATTTGATCACATTTCCAAACTAATTCAATGATGCAGCTCCTATTACCCTTACATGTTACGGCATTCTAGAGAGTCTGCTGGATCTGGTATCTTTCATTTTGTCATTGGATTACAACCAATTACCACATTTCTCCAGATAGGAAGGTAGTCTGCAGCATTCATGGTTTTATGGTAACAAGGATAGATTCCCATTGATAGCAATTGGATTTGTTATCCAATCATATTATCTCCAACTTTTATTAAAGAAGGTTTCAAAATTGAAAATTTGTGAAAAGTTCATTATTTATGTATATAACAGATAATGATCAATAATATGATTGCTATTATGCAATTACTGCATTTTAGAACTTGCCATCTTAATGCTTTGACTAGCTGAAGCTCTTACTATTCTGACATCATCACTAGATAATTAGTAGGTATATTATTTCCATAATTCAATATTGCAATGTTATGGAGCCCTAACCATTCTTCTCAATCAATGCAATTACTGATAACACAGGTCTGCAAAAAAATTTTAAGAGCTTTTTTGGTTATTCCACATAATTTTTTATGTTTTTTGGTGCTCTGAATCCGAAAATGACTTCCATTTTGTCATAGGAGACCACATTTCCTGACAATTTAGATAACTATGTTAAATAAGGCAATACCTCAAATTAAATGGAAATAGACTTATAAAATTAAAGTTTTATTACAATTTTTTCATGAAAATCCTTTTTTTTAATTGAATGAGCTCACCTACACACACTAAACTCGATTCTTCCTCCCTGTGAGGCTCCTCTTGGTGCATTTACGCTTGTGAGTAGAATCTGGAATGTCTCTCTGAAGCATCCAACAGTAGTCTGCCATCATTGCAATGATCCATTTTCCTTGGTATCTCCTTTCCATCTCTTTAATGTATTGGTGGAATCGTTCATCTTGTTCCTCACTCACAGCTCCCAAATTTTCAGGAAAGTAGTCAAGGTGGGACTGGAGGAAATGCAATTTCAAACTCATCAGGCAACCTAAAGCTTGAAATACTTTTAGCATTCGTCCGACGATCTTTTTGTAGTGAGGATCTTTGTTATTGCCTAAAAATGTCTGTAAGACTTCTTTAAATGCAATCCACACTTCTTTTTGAGGATCCATCATGGTATTGACAAACTCTTGATCAACTATAAGCCTTCTAATGTCTGGTTCTACGAACACACCTTCCTTCAATTTTGCCTCCGACAGGCCTGAAAACTTGGTGACCAAGTATTTGAAGCATTCTCCATCTTTTGGAAGTGATTTTACGAATTGCTTCATCAATCCTAATTTTATGTGGAGAGGTGGTTGAAGAACTTTATGGGAAGGTACCAAAGTTTCTCGGAGGACATTTTTTTCATCGACTGTTAGCATCCTCAACTGCCAACTCTTCTTGGTCCAGTGATTTTGTCGGTCTCAACTGTCCTATAGACACAGAAAAATAGAGTATTTGGTATACCCAGCTTGTTGCCCGCAGCATGCAGCATGCACAAGACCTTCAAGTTCCCACACACTTGCCAACCATGGTCTTCATATTTGAGTTTACGTAGAACCAATTCCAGGTTCTTGTAGGTTTCCTTCAAGTGTACGGAATGTACTACAGGTATCGAAGAGTAAAAACCACCGTTGTGGAGTAAAACTGCTTTGAGACTTCTTTTTGAAGAATCAATAAAAAGACGCCATTGCTCTAAATCAAATTGGATTTTAAATTGACCCATCAGACCTTCGACATCGATACAATAGACCAACTTGTCTTCCTGGGTGAAGTAAGGAACGAACTCCTTTTCATGATGTCTGAACCATAAAGTTGACACTCCTGTGAACAATAAATTCCTGCTTTTAAGCCTTGATCCGAGTAACTCAGCGGCATCTTAAATGCACTTAAATGCACTATATCTTAAATGCACTTTTGTGAATTAATTAATAGTAATTTGGACTTTAAATTTGGTTAAAAACCTTTAATATAAAAAAGGTTGTTTTTTTTTATAAATTTGAAGACAATTTTGCATTGTGTGGCAAATCATGACATCTAGGAGTTTTTCTATATTTTATTTGTTTTCAGCACACCAAAATACATGGAAATTAGATGAAAATAATCAAACAGCTTTTTAGTCGCAGACCTTAATTGATAAAAGTCACAAGACAACTCCTTTTGAGGGTGACCTGTCAGCATACTCATGCTGCCCTAAATACAGAAGAAATACCAACAGACTCTCTTACCCCAATGAATAGAAACCAAATAGCGAAACCAAACTGAAAAGTTCCGCTACCCAGACTTAAACCCGGACTTTTTCGCTAAAGTTTGGGTTCGCTGTTCGGGTGATTTTATTATATAACATGTTATAACGGAATATAATATCATTCTTAAGATAGAATGCTAAATAAAATGGTCATTGAGGGGCTAAAAATAATAAAAAACCTCACCTCATCCACTTGATCGCCAGCCGGTATCCTCTTCTTTCTTCAGGACCTGCAAAAGGACCTGTGATAAAGTCACCGTGCTCACCAAGTGGTTAGCGCGGTGACATCATCGCATATCCTGCTGAATAAAGATAGAAGATCCTTCTATCTTCATTCAGCAGGACCTGTGATGACATCACCATGCTCACCACGTGATGAGTGTGGTGACGTCATTGCAGGTCCTTTTGCAGGTGCTGAATAAGGAAGAGGGTAACGGCTGTGCGATCAAGTGGATGAGGTAGGGTTTTTCAATTATTTTTAACCCCTCAATGGCCATTTTATTTAGCTTTCTATCTTAAGAATGCTATTATTTTCCATTATAACCATGTTATAACGGAAAATAATAAAGTGAAGTTTGGGTCCCCCTTGACTTTAATGGGGTCCGGGTTTGGGTTCGGTGTTCTGGCCCTGAACCTGAATTTTGACCTGAAGTTCAGCCGAACCAGGCGAACCCAAACTTCACCGGGTTCGCTCATCCCTACCAATGAACTGTGTTACGGGTGGATTGATTGCCGGGGGCTTCCCTCCGTATTCCTCACCCCCAGGTCAGCTTGATTGACAGGTCTATCACTATTGCAAATCATCAAGCTCTACAAGGAGAATCTTGAAGAGAGACCCCAGCAGATACCTTTTCCCAAGCTCAGTTCCTTTTTAAAATACATTTTCTTTTACATACAATAGAACATAAAATAGTTCTTGTAATGAGTGAACCTGTTTGTATTTTATGCTCCCTATGGTTAGATCAGCATGAATCTGCGGACACGTTCCCTTTACTTTACCCACATTTCTCATTTCTGTTAAGTGATATCCATACAACAAATAATCTAAAAGACTAGTTGACAAGTGTTTTAATAGAGAAACATAATGAAATGCATCTTTATAAAAAAAACAAACAAAAAAAAAACACCAAGATTTATACAGACTAGTTTATGACATTAATAATACAAGAGATGAGAAATTTTATTTGCAGAATATAACATCAATACAATACTGATTGCTTCTGAAATGAGGCCTCTAGCTTTTTATATTTGATAGTTAATTGTCTGGAACAAATAAACTTTATACCAGTGAAATCTCCAATGTACCTTTGTTTTATATTTCCAGACTGCTCTTAGCTTATGTCATCCTTTATTTATGCATTCCATTAAAGCAATGACATTCTAGAATAACTAAACAAATAGTAAAATGAACAGGACATTGCTTTTCGGATCTGCAATCTGGCAATGGCTGAGAATGACCGCTTTGCCGGTGGATGAGCTTCAGCATTATCACACTACGATATTTTACTAACAGATGTTTGCTTTAATTGACTGACTGCAAATAAGCACTAATGTAAAATCTGCCATTAATGCCTGGTCTAGTGCTACCCAACACCTTCCAGAAAGGCATCATCAGTGTCACTAGTCTTTTGGCCATGGAAATAGAGAATGCATTTTAATAGTGTGCATTCTGTACTTAAATAGAACATTATACCAATATTTGTTATTCAATAATACAATATGCATAGTGTAAAAGCCAGTTATCTATGGAAGTAATTTTTATTGGGAATTATAATTTTTCAATGGTTGCATATGTTCATCTATTTAACAGAGATGAACGTATGGAATAGATTTTAATATCCTCCACAAATGTTGAAAATAAAGGGGTCATAGTGCTATTTACTATGCTTCCTCTTAGTCTTTCTCTCCTCACAGTTTTTATATTCTCCCTGGGTTTCCCTCCTCCAAACATTTTTCTCTCCTTCCAGACCTTTCCAGTCCTTTCCTCCTCTCCAGTTTTTCCTTTCTATCAAAACTCTCATCCTCCCAGTCTTTCCTTCCTCCCAAAACATTTATCCTCCCAGTCTTTCCTTCCTCCCAGTTCTTCCCTCTTCCCAGTCTTTCTCTCCTCTCAGTCTTTCCCTCGTCCTACTTTTTCTCTCCTCCCAGTCTTTCCCTCCACCCAGTCTTTCCCTCATCTTACTTTTTCTTCTTCTTCTAGTCTTTCCCTTGTCCTACTTCTTCTCTCCTCCCAGTCTTTCCATCCTACCAGTTTTCTCTCCTCCCAGGCTTTTATATACACTAACTATGCGGGGAACTTCATCATTGTATCATTTACTTGAATATAGCTATTCGATCTAATTCTATACACAGTCAAAACAAAAAAGGGGGAGGCTTCTTCAGGTATCAGCTGGGATGAAAGAGGTGGAGCCTCCACCAATCATAGAATCTTACATTGTTACAATGACTTTTGTTGGCCTATCTTTGTTATATTATTTTTTATCCAGGGAATACCCTTTCAAAATATGCTCCCTCTATCCATGCCCATAGCTTTAAAACTCATTTTTATTACCCTTACTCTATATGGAAAACTATATATTTAACATATTAGTATAGAGTATTAGTGCTGAGTGAACTCCACAAACCCCTGCACGAAATACCGTGCATGGTGACTTATGATGTCACTATGCCAGGCGACGTGATGATGTCATCACTGGCCACGCAAGATTTTGTGCTGGATATACAATCATTCACTCTTTGCAATCAAATGGGTCAGGTAAGTATGATTTTATATTATTTTTTTCAATTTTACACTGTAATATTGATGTCAGATGCTGTGATCAGCTATGAATGCGGCATCTGAGGGGTACAATTATGGGGAGCAGCACAATTGCTGCTCCCTGACATTGCACCCACTACTTACAGTAATTAGTCACAAAGTAAATTTTTTTGTAAAACTCGTTGAAGCAGCTGAATCAAATTTTCCAACACTACGCTCATCACTAACCACGAGTTTCTTAATACTTAGTATATTCACATTAAAGAACACTTGCCACAGCTCATGACATGTCTATATTACTAAACAATTCTATTCCCCATGCAATACCAATTCTGAAGGTTCTTTTCATATACCTGTATGTTCTTCTATTCTTCAGTTATTGCTATTAGAAGTTTATCAATGAATATGTAACTTGGTGTTACCAGTGTTAGGAAGGTCCATTCAATGCTACCATTGTGTGCAGGGACACTGCCCCCTACTGGTAACACCCAGATGCAGATTTATTAACTTCTAGCAGGAGAGGAACAGAACTACTCAGTTATATGAAAATATTCTTCAGAATTCTTAATGTATAAGGAATGCAAAAAAACTTGTCAGGAGAGATGACATGTACATTTTAAGATTCGGTATTATGGATTTGGATGAAGAGATAGTAGTGTTTCCAGTAGAAAACTGCTTTAATCATGGGTAATGACAATTTAAATTGTCTCGCATAGATCTTTCTTAGATAATAGTAAAAACCACAATTGTAGTATTTCTCTCCTGCTAACAAGAAAATAATATACAGCTTAAATGACCAGTGTTCTGACCCACAGAGCAGAGTCATTTTAGTACTACTGATAATCATTAAGACTGTGAAGTCATGTTTATGGCAAACCAAAGTGATTTCTATAGTACGAGGTTGTAATGTTCCTCAAAGCTTTCTCGAAATAGATGAATGGCAGCAATTTGACCATCCACAATTATGAACCTGACTAACTGATCCATGAACATACACTGGTCCATCAATAGAGTTAACAGTCAAATGCTGCTTGGTCCACAGTCTGCATTTATAACACCTATTAACAAATAATGACCACTCACAATACCGTACAGATGAATACTTTAAATAAATATAAATAATACATATTTGCAAAAAAATAAAAATAAAAGTAATAAAAACTGTGTTTGCATGGCTTCATTCCATCAAGTTTTGTAATCAGCCTGTAATGATTGAGTAGTTTACTGCTTGCTAGATTTCTTGTTGCCTTTATGTGTACATCAAGAGAAGTAGTAGACCCTATCTACCGTTAGATTGGCATGCTGGCTAGATCTGCAGCTGTGTTTGTTTGAGAATGGTCACAAGTACATGAGGCCGAGGTCACAAAGAGCACACTGCATATCTCTCTACAAAAACTATCTTCTTCCTCCCGCATACAGAAACTTGAGAGGAAATAAAGATAAACAGAAGAGGATATAGATATGGTGGGTTTCAACTGGGATTTACTGTGCCAAGAGATGTACATTGCCATATGCATTACAATCAGCCTCTCTGTAAAACTCCCTGCTGAGAGGTTAACTTGGATGCCAGTATCATCTGTGCAGAAATTACTTGGAAAGAGAGATCTTCTAAAGTCTTAATACAAGAGTCAATTCCACCCAGTCAGCAGGAAATGAACACATATATTTTTTTCGGCTTTGTCTTTGGAATGAATTTGTGCCAATTTTTTTCCCTATTTCAAATCCTAACCTGTTTTCAGTCTTAGGATTCAGCTTATTTCAATACCTTAACAGTCACGTTAAGGACATTTGCCATCTCTTTAGCAGCAGTGCGATGCTTAGAGAGATGCTGCAGCTTACTGTGACTTAGACAATTCACATTGCATTTGCCACTTATAGTTTCAGGCAGATGAGATAGTTAAGACTTGGGTTGTGTCTGTGCTCTTCAAGATAATTGATTCCTACATTTGCTCATCAGAGTCAAAATTTACATTTTCATTGCTAAGATCTATGTGCCTAATGGTGAAGTAGCAAATCAAGAATGGATTTAATCTTCAATACAAGTACCTGCACCAGGATTGCAAAAAAAAAATAAAAAAATGATATGCCTACCAGTTATGGAATATATCACTTATATTTCACCATTTGAATATATCCATTTAGCATATAAAACCTTAGAGTAATGTGACAGTAATTGAAAATGAATAATGCTTTATATTAATAGTTGTAAGTTGTTATCAATAAGGAATAATAGGGCAGTCCTCATACATGACATATCATCATTATACTGTACAGTGCTTTTTTATAAATGAAAAGCACTGTGACCTCAAAAAAGAAGAAATGCTGTGCCAAGCTTAGTATGAGATGAATGGACAACAAAGGACTATGTTAGATCAGACCAGTGTTTCTTAAATTGATGCAGTAGTAAATAATACAGATGATGGAGTCTAAGTTGTGCTAAGCTTCCCAAAATGGTTACTTCTCCCTGCTAGAAGAACCCTGATATCCAGGCCTCCATTAAACTAAAAGTTGAGCAACTACTCTAAAATATAAATCCAACCAGGGGCATAGCTGAAGGAGGTACAGAGGTTAGTGGCCACCCCCAGGTCCTGGTGCTTAAGGAGCCACAAGAGCCTTTATGCCAGAAAAGAATTGCCACATACTGTAGTCTTACAGATATTGCATTGGGCAGAAAAGCTTGAAATTACATCACTAACTCTAAAGCTGGAAGGCATTGCACTTAGAACACACATGACATTCTGAGCCTGTAACCAAGTTTTTATAAAATTTGTTTCACTTTAGGTGGAGATAGGAAAACTCAATTAATATGACCAGAGGAAAAAATAAATGTAACATACTGCAGGTTAAACAATGAATGTGTCTCTTACACTAGGAGACACAGTTAGGTGAACGGGAAAATGTTAAGCGAATAGGAATATGCTGCTGACATCCTCCCTAAGACAAGAAAGTCCATGTTGTCATTTGAGACTGATCAAACTGTGTTTTCTTTTCTTATTTTTTCTTCTTATATATAGTCTATGTACAAGTAAGAGGAGCTGGATATTTACATAAGCGGCACAGTGATTTTCTTTTGTCATTCAACTCTGACTATAAAACACAGACTTAAAATGCCATAAAAGGTCAAAGAAAAAGCTCTCAAATAAAAATAAGCAAACAGCATACTGTACAAGTAGCAACAGCTACAGATAGAACAACATGTATGGATGGAAAGAATATTCTAGCAATTTATTCCAGGTAACGAACATGTACTTGGTAGTTGAAGGCCTATGTTACTGTGTCAGCTTCTGAATCTGAATCCATGCTGAATTTGTTCGCTTAGCTTGTTAACTTGTGGAATGATAGTGTGAATATGCATCAACGAAATGATTACAGAGTGGCCGTTTGCCCCTCTTGTGGACCATTCACTTTGTATTAGCCTTCTTCCATAGCACTGCGAGTTATGATGGTCCCATTGTCTTTTGTAATAACTGCTCAATTTTATGGAGAAAGTATAACAAAGGGTTCCAAGGATTCATGAACTTATTATGGCATATACACAATACACATGCTAAAGGTGTCCGTTCCAGTCCCTTGTCACCAAAGCTTTTTATATTTCAGGAGTTATTCCTTTTTTACATCCAGCATGTCAGCACAAGGTCTCATCTGAGCAGTGTCAATCAGAAAGTTCTTAATATTTTGTTTCCCACCTTTTAGTATCAGACCCTTTTGGTGCAAGGAAAATATAGATGGGAAATAGTGGTTATTTTGGCCACAGTAGGCTGACATAGATTTGTAATTTTCAAGATGCCTTAGACGTCTACAGAGCACATTGCTTGTAGTTTCTTCAATTTTTTGTGTGCCCATACATTGAGAAATTTTATTTTCACCAATTAAGTTGCAATTGCAGATATTGTTTTTTCCCAACCATGATTCAACCATTAAAAGCAGCTTTGACTGGTTGTAGTTTTTCCATGTCCATGGTTTTACAGGGCTGAATAGGCAGATGTGTTGCTCCTTTTTACATAATTATGGGGATGATTTCAGTTTGTAGTGGGATGGTTTGAGCAGTTATTCTTAAGCCAGTCTGTATTCATCATAACCTCTGATCAAGTCAATGGATAAAATATATGATAAGATAGGTATTACAGTATATTAAGAAAAAAAAAACATGAAAAAGAAAAATGAAGTAATTTGGGTATGTAAATGTTACATTAGTATATTGTTATAAATTTCTATGGGGAACCTAGACTGAAAATGGGATGGTGACATGAATATATCCCTCATTAAAAAGTCCTCCTCTATGTTTACATAAATAATAATAAAGACATTTCATCTTATTTCTCTAGATTTTTTAATTTATGAAAATAAATCTGTCCTCATATTATTAGGATACTTATATAATTATGAATTTAACATGACTGGGGGAATCACTGAAAACTGACCCCCATAGAACTGTAATTCGGACCTGAGACACACTACATTAAAACAAAGACAACTGCAAAAACACCAAAAGTAGGAAGGACAATAACCCAAAAACTAACCCTTTCCTACTAGACATTTCCCTTTACAGAATTCTGATATTTATGTACTTGTGTGAATCTTTTATACCATTTGTAGTACCCATTACAGGCATAAGTCGGTTAAAATGACATTAAAAACTAAAATCACAAGGCTTGTTTCCCCTTACAGTGGTCAAATATCACTGTAAAAAAAAAAAAGAAAAGAAAAAAGAACTCAGAGAAAGATACTGTTTTACCCGTAGGTACCAATTCGTTTTCCAGAAATCAGAAATCCTATACATTTTGGAGTTAACAGATTATAAAAATTGTTCATAAATTTTAAAGAATTGTAGAACAGTAGGTAAATGTACAGCTTTCAAAAAATGGCTGAATTGCTCTTAATTTATCATCTCTGTTGCAGTTTGTTTCTTTTCTGAATATTCACACTTATCATGAAAATTCCGTTCTCTGTTTTAGGGATACAGCAAATTTGGTTGCTGCAATCCACCACTGTGTATACAACAAAGATGAAATGCTCATTGACTATGTCATCTTAAGGCTTGATGCCGCTGTGGAGTTTCAGAACAGGATTGTCTTTATGCATTTAGTTAAGTACTGAGCTGTGCACACTGGTTGAACAGGAGCAAAAGGACAACCACATCTCCAGTGGAATAATTTACGTCCTAAATTTCCTATTTTTAATTTTTAATTACAGTCTATAATAGCAGAGACTTCCTTCTCTGTTGTATTGGTGGAAGATATAATAAATCCATCTGCTTTTACAGGCTTTCTTCTGTGTTATAATGTGTTGCAGGCACTTAAGTTTTTTTGTTGGATTTTTTTGTGGGTTTTTGTCTTTTTTTCCATATGAAGACATTTTCTTGGAAAAGCAGGGTAAGGAAAGATGAGGGTAGACCAATGTGGAACAATTTAACAAAGGGCCTTGCTAGCCCAGAATGTCCAAGTAAATTGGAGAGGCCTTCCCTAGGGCCTGAAGAATCTTATAGATTTCTTTGATATTTAATCGTAGCTGTGGCTCTCTTTGCCAGCATCCAAGCATAATGTCATAGATTTCTTTTGGAGCCACTCGTGGTCTTTCCAAGACACGTCCTTGTGTAATGCACTCAATTACCTGAAAGAAAGTGAGAAGGAACTTGAAAACTTTATTTCCAGAGACATAAAGGGATAACTAGATACAAAATAACCATAATTAGTAGCAAAGCATTATTTTCCCTCTGTCTGGAGGACCTTAACCGCATCGTAACTATGATGTGCGGATTTCTCCCAGTGCTAGAGTTATAGCATATATGTACCATATATGTTTAAGAAAATGATATATTCCTATAGGAAGGTGTTCACCTCATCCACTTGATCGCGCAGTCGGTATCCTCTTCTTTGTTTAGGAACTGCAAAAGGACCTGCGATGACGTCACCGCACTCACCACGTGGTGAGCGCAGTGACATCATAGCAGGTCCGGCTGAATGAAGATAGAAGATCTTTCTATCTTAATTCACCACGTGGTGAGTGTGGTGACGTCATCACAGGTCCTTTTGCAGGTCCTGAAGAAAGAAGAGGATACCGGCTGAGCGATCAAGTGGATTAGGTGAGTTTTTTTATTATTTTTAACCCCCCAATGGCTATTTTATTTAGCATTCTATCTTAGGAATGCTATTATTTTCCGTTATAACCATGTTAAAACCATGTTATAACGGAAAATAATAAAGTGAAGTTCGGGTCCCCATTGACATTAATGGAGTCCGGGTTCAGGGTCAAGTTCGAGTCCCGAACCCAAACTTTGGCCTGGAGTTTTTTGACCAGGTTCTCTCATCCCTACCTATAGGTCCTTAAGAAGCTGAGCTATTCAAGTAATAGAACAAGGGGCATTTTTACTCCTAGTGACTAAAAATATTGTTAGGCAGAATTAAAAAAATGTATTATTATTATTATTATTATTATTATTATTATTATTCCAACATATTCTGCAGCACTGTACAATTAGAGAGAACATGAACAAACAAAATCTGGCATTACATAATAACAAAACCAATAAATAAATAAATAATTCAAAGCAATAGGTGTGAGGGCTGTGTTCATAAGAGGTAATAGAGGTGACACAAAAGGTATGTAGTGCCTGTTTTGTAGAATGATCTAGCCATCTTGAACTAAATAGAGTAGTACATATAAAGCTACATTAGTCAATTATAAACCAGTTCCTCTATAAGTACAGATATAAAGTGTATTTTTGTACATGGAGTGTGGGAATAACATTGGACGAAGGGATGAAGTTCTAAGGAATAATGTGGTAGGTGTTAAAGGAGAAGAGTTAGATTAGAAATTTGTGATAGGCCACACTAACAAGATTTTTTATCAGGGTACACCTAAAACTGCTGTTGTTATGAGATAACCTATTTGTCTGGGATGGCAAATTCCAGAGAACTGGCACAGTTCAAGAGATAATTTAGAAACAGTTCATATTATAGAGGATGTTAATCTTATATTATTGGCCAACAAGAGCATGGGAAGGGATAGGATAGTAGATAGAGATAAGAGATGAGTTGTCACAAGGTGTAGCATTGTTCAGAGCTTTGTATGTGACAGTGAGAAGTGGGATTTGTTGTTGCTTTTGTCTTTTTTCCATACGGACTTAAAAAAAGAAGACAAGGTAAACCGAGATGGAAGATGAATTTTATACTCTATAGATAACCAATGCAATGACTGGCACAGGATGGAGACTTTGGTGTAGTTCATGATACTATTTGTCTATTAACGTTAAAAAAAAAACTTAAATTGGTTGGTCACTTTCCAGCTACTCTTGACTAATGTGTTTTAAGCTGAGTATATGGCAATAACTAACATAGTCTTTTTTGAAATTCGGTGACATTTTCTATATTTCATAAGGTAATCCCTCAGTCTCCTCCATTCAAATACACCACACCTGCACTAAATTCTCAACATTGCAAATACAGAAGGTTGACGTGATGTATTTGATTTGTGTATTTTTGCCTGGTTGATTTTCTATTAGTGGCGATCTTATAGACAGGTCTCCAATATGGACAGAACAAAAGATTTTCTCAAGAACGGGACTTGATTTATGAAATAAAGCAAACAGCACAGAAAATTACCAAAGGCTATATTAGTAAGTGTCATAAAGTCGTCTTACATAAACATTGGTCAAAAGTAGCCAGAAAGTGGCCAACTCCTTTAATCTTTCAACTTGTATGGTAATATACTCCTCCACTTGGAGCTTTCTTATTCCACTTTATTCTTGTAGTCCATAAGAGTATCTTATCTTGCATTAATCTATTTCATAGCCTGATATCATATTAAGTAAATATTTAAAGAAATGAACACAATTGATGATGCACACCTGTCCACTTCATGAGACAGACAAAGCAGAGCTGATGCCACGGGAGACAGAGCTAAACTTACAGGAAAATATGGGTTTTGAAGGCTCAACAAATTTGAGCTCAGTGATGATAATTAGAGTTGAGCGAAGACCTGGATGTTCGGGTTCGAGAAGTTCAGCCAAACTTCACGAAAATGTTCGGGTTCCGAACTGGACCCGAACTTGATCCCGAACCGGAACCACATTTAAGTCAATGGGGACCCAAACTTTTGGGGACTAAAAAGGCTGTAAAATAGCCCAGGAAAGGGCTAGAGGGCTGCAAAAGGCAGCAAAGTGTGGGTAAATCCCCTGTAAACAAATGTGGATAGGAAAATTACTTAAAATAAAATAAAATAAATAGAAATTAACCAATATCAATTGGCAACTTGGAGGAGGAGGTGGAATAGGAGGTTGGGGTGGTGTCAGGTGGGAATGCTATGGGAGTTGAAGTTCTCATCACAGCCAAAAAGGATACATGTCTGCCTGCAGTGCCACAGGCCTCATTCACAGACTCAGGGCCATGGCAACCATATATGGGAGTTGAAGTTCTCATCACAGCCAAGAAGGAATCATGTCTGCCTGCAGGGCCACAGCCCTATTCAAACATTCAGGCCCACGGGACCCACAAAGATGAGAGTTAAAATCATTCCAAGGCAGTATTGATTTCACCCAGCAATGCCACAGGCATCATTAACAGATTCAGACCCATGGAACCCACAAAGAGGAGAGTTACAATCATTCCAAATCAGTATTGATTACACCCATCAGTGCCACAGGCCTCATTTACTAATTCAGGAGGACCATGGCACTCTCAAAGAGAAGAGCGGTCCCGTAACAACAACATAGGCCTTAGGTCAACCTGCAATTGAACAGGCCATTATCATTTATGTAGGCCCCTGACACCCAGACAGAGGAGAGGTCATTTGACAGTAAAAAGAGTTTAATGTCTCCCACCAAGACGGCAAGCAATTAAACGAAATATAGGCCCCTGAAACCCACACAATGGGGCGGTCACTTGACAGTAAAACGAGTTTAATGTCTCCCACCAATGCAGCAAGGGATTAAATGATATATAGGCTCCTGACAACCAGACAATGTAGAGGTCATTTGACAGTATAAAGATTTGAATATCTTCCACCAATGCAGCAAGCGATGAAACAAAATATAGGCCCCTGGCAACCAGACAATGGGGCGGTCATTTGACAGTAAAAAAAAGGTTAATGTCTCCCACCAATACAGCAGGCGATTAAACAAAATATAGGCCCCTGACAACCAGACAATATAGAGGTAATTTGACAGTATAAAGAGTTTAACATCTCCCACCAATGCAGCAAGCGATGAAACAAAATATAGGCCCCTGACAACCAGACAATGTAGAAGTCATTTGAGAGTATAAAGAGGAAAATGTCACCCAACAAAGCAACAAAGGATTAAACGACATATAGGCCCCTGAAACCCACACAATGTGGAAGTCATTTGACAGTAAAAAGAGTTAAATGTCTTCCACCAAGACAGCAAGCAAGTAAACGAAAGATAGGCCCCTGACTGCCACACAATGGGGCGGTCATTTGACAGTAAAAAGAGTTTAATATCTCCCACCAAGACAGCAAGCAAGTACATTATATATAGGCCCCTGACACCCACACAATGGGGCGGCAATTTAACAGTAAAAAGAGTTTAATCTCTCCCACCAAGACAACAAATGATTAAACGACATATAGGCCCCTGACACCCAAACAATGGGGCAGTCATTTGAAAATAAAAAGAGTTAAATGTCTCCGACAGACAGAGTAGAGGTCATTCGACATCAAAAAGAGGATAATGTCACCCACCAAAGCAAGAGGCGATTATCTGAAATGTAGGCCCCTGGCACCCAGACAGAGGAGAAAGGGCCCATAGCAGCAAAAGAAGCATCACGTTACCCACCATTGGAACAGGCCACTTTCAGTAATTTAAGCCCCAGCACCCAGACAGAGGAGAGAGGTCCCATAGCAGCAAAACAGGCATCATGTTACCCACCAATGGAACAGACCACTTTCAGTTATTTAGGCTCCAGCACCCAGACAGAGGAGAGAGGTCTCATAGCAGCAAAACAGGCATCATGCTACCCACCAATGGAACAGGCGACTTTCCGTTATTTAGGCCACTGACACCCAGAAAGGTCATTTGACAGCAAAAAGAGGTTAATGTCACGCACCAAGCAGCAGGCGATTAGCTGAAATGTAGGCCCCTGGCACACAGACAGAGAAGAGGTTCATTCAACTTGGTGTTTTTTTTGCCCCCAAAAAAAAGGGTACGGTTAAAAAAAAGAGGATTCAATAAAGAAATTCCCTGGAGTGCAAGAATGTATGGTTGAGGGCGAGGCAGTTATAAATGTCTATTCTGCACAAGTGATGGAAAGGTCCTGTGGGATCCATGCCTGGGTCATTTTTATAAACGTCAGCTTGTCCACGTTGGCTGTGGACAGGCGGCTGCATTTGTCTGTAATGACTCCCCTGACGTGCTAAAACACGTCCAGCCAATACACTGGCCGCAGGCCAGCACCTCCAAGGCATAAAAGGCTAGCTCTGGCCATGTGGACAATTTGTAGACCCAGAAGTTGAATGGGGCCGAACCATCAGTCAGTACGTGGAGGCGTGTGCACATGTACAGTTCCACCATGTTGTTAAAATGCTGCCTCCTGCTAACATGTTCACTATCAGCTAGTGGTGCAGTTGGCTGTGGCGCTGTGACAAAACTTCCACATCTCGGCCATGCTAACCCTGCCTGAGGAGGAAACAGGAGGCAAATAATGATGCCCTGCGATCCTTGGCGGCGGAAAGACGTGCACCAAACAGCTCTCGACCTGGGGCCCAGCCGCCAATACATTTACCCAGTGTGCAGTTAAGGAGATATAGCGTCCCTGGCCGAGCTTACTGGTCCACGTATCTGCGGTTAGGTGGACCTTGCCACAGATGGCGTTGCGCAGTGCACACTTGATTTTATCCGATACTTGGTTGTGCAGGGCAGGCACGGCTGTCTTGGAGAAGTAGTGGAGGCTGAGAACGTACTGTGGGACAGCCACCGCCATCAGCTGTTTGAAACTGTCTGTGTCCACCAGCCTGAATGACAGCATTTCAAAGGCCAGTAGTTTAGAAATGCTGGCATTCAGGGCCAGGGATCAAGGGTGGCTAGGTGGGAATTTACGCTTTCTCTCCAAGGTTTGTGAGATGGAGAGCTGAACACTGCCGTGTGACATGGTGGAGATACTTGGTGACGCAGGTGGTGTTGTCGGTGGCATATCCTCTGTTTGGTGGGCGACAGGTGCCAACATTCCTCCCGAGGCGGAGGAAGAGGCCGAGGCAGCAGCAGAAGAAGGAGCAGGGGGAGCCAGAGTGAGTTCCTTGCTTTTAAGGTGTTTACTCCACTGCAGTTCATGCTTTGCATGCAGATGCCTGGTCATGCAGGTTGTGCTAAGGTTCAGAACGTTAATGCCTCGCTTCAGGCTCTGATGGCACAGCGTGCAAACCACTCGGGTCTTGTCGTCAGCACATTGTTTAATGAAGTGCCATGCCAGGGAACTCCTTAAAGCTGCCTTTGGGGTGCTCGGTCCCTGGTGGCGGTGGCCAGTAGCAGGTGAACTCTCTTGGAGGCGGCTGTTCTGCTTTTGCCCCCTGCTCTCTCTTTTGCTACGCTGTTGGCTCAGTCTCACCACTGCCTCTTCCTCTGAACTATGAAAGTCAGTGGCACAACCTTCATTCCAAGTGGGGTCTAGGACCTCATCGTCCCCTGCATCGTCTTCCACACAGTCTTCCTCCCTGACCTCCTGTTCGGTCTGCACACTGCAGACAGACGCAGCAGTTGGCACCTGTGTTTCGTCATCATCAGAGACGTGCGGACTCCGATGAGGTGGTATTCCCATGTCCTCATCATCAGGAAACATCAGTGGTTGTGCATCAGTGCATTCTATTTCTTCCACCACTGGGGAAGGGCTAGGTGGATTCCCTTGGGAAAACCTTCCCGCAGAGTCTTCAAACAGCATAAGAGACTGCTGCATAACTTGAGGCTCTGACAGTTTCCCTGATATGCATGGGGGTGATGTGACAGACTGATGGGCTTGGTTTTCAGGTGCCAACTGTGCGCTTTCTGCAGAAGACTGGGTGGAAGATAATGTTGTGAACATGCTGGATCCACTGTCGGCCACCCAATTGACTAGCGCCTGTACCTGCTCAGGCCTTACCATCCTTAGAACGGCATTGGGCCCCACCAAATATCGCTATAAATTCTGGCAGGTACTGGAACCTGAGGTAGTTGGTTCACTATGACGTGTGGCTGTGGCAGAATGGCCACGTCCTCTCCCAGCACAAGAGGGTACACTAACACCACCACGACCGCGTCCGCGTCCCTTACTAGATGTTTTCCTCATTGTTACCGTTCACCAAGCACCACAATAAGAAAAAAAATATTTGGCCCAATGTATTGATTTCACATTCAGGCCATTTTTTTTACAAGCACCTAACACTATCTGCCTATTTATTTATGTAGCGTATTACACTAATCCAGGCACAGCAGTAACCACTGATTTAGGGGAATATCTCTTTCAGGGCTAGTATTTAGGCCCTGGATGAAAGGTATCCTTTTATGGACAGATTTACAATTGGCCTGCAACAGCTCGAACACCAGATTCAGGGTATTGCTATTTTGGCAATTGAATTTAACCCCAGAACAAAATATATGTTTTTGCGGACACTATGAATCTTGGCCTGCAAAAGCTGGGACACCAGATTCAGGGTATTGCTATTTTGGCATTTGAATTTCACCCCAGAACAAAATATATGTTTTGGCGGACACTATTATACTTTGCCAGCCACAGCTGAAACCACTGATTTATGGTATTGCTATTTTGGCAATTGAATTTCACCCCAGAACAAAATATATGTTTCGGCGGACACTATTATACTTTGCCAGCCACAGCTGAAACAACTGATTTATGGTATTGCTATTTTGGCAATTGAATTTCACCCCAGAACAAAATATATGTTTTGGCGGACACTATGAATCTTGGCCTGCAACAGCTGGGACACCAGATTCAGGGTATTGCTATTTTGGCAATTGAATTTCACCCCAGAACAAAATATATGTTTTGTCGGGCACTATTATACTTTACCAGCCACAGCTGAAACCACTGATTTATGGAATTGCTATTTTGGCAATTGAATTTCACCCCAGAACAAAATATATGTTTTGGCGGACACGATGAATCTTGGCCTGCAACAGCTGGGACACCAGATTCAGGGTATTGCTATTTTGGCAATTGAATTTCACCCCAGAACAAAATATATGTTTTGGCGGACACTATTATACTTTGCCAGCCACAGCTGAAACCACTGATTTTTGGTATTGCTATTTTGGCAATTGAATTTCACCCCAGAACAAAATATATGTTTCGGCGGACACTATTATACTTTGCCAGCCACAGCTGAAACAACTGATTTATGGTATTGCTATTTTGGCAATTGAATTTCACCCCAGAACAAAATATATGTTTTGGCGGACACTATAAATCTTGTCCTGCAACAGCTGGGACACCAGATTCAGGGTATTGCTATTTTGGCAATTGAATTTCACCCCAGAACAAAATATATGTTTTTGCTGAAACCACTGATTCATGGTATTGCTATTTTGGCAATTGAATTTCACCACATAAAATAATCTATCCTTTTCCAGACAGCAGATAGTATTATACTTGGCTAGCCAAAGCTGGAACACCAGATTTAGGGGATTGGTATTTGGGCAATTGTATTTAACCCTTTAATAAAATATAGAAATTGCTATCCTGAGTTTCTAGGGGCGAATTAGCACAGCCAAGCCTCTGATGTAGGATATAGCAAAAAAAAAACTAGTATTGATGGATTGATGGACTTGGTGGCAGCTTCTTCTGGTGCATCACAAGTCACAAAATGGCCACCGATCACCCCAGAAAATAAGTGACAGAAAAACGCTCTGTGCAGCCTAAAAACCAGTGAGCAAGTAACTAGCAGAAGTTCAATCATTCACAGATGTAGATCAATCCGTTCATTAGGTGCTGTTGCTGACTTTTCCCTGCCTAATCTCACCCTCACAGAAGCTGCGTCCTCTCCCTACACTAATCAGAGCAGTGTGACGTGCGGCACTACGTGACTCCAGCTTAAATAGAGGCTGGGTCACATGTTGCACTTGGCCAATCACAGCCATGCCATTAGTAGGCATGGCTGTGATGGGCTCTTAGGGCAAGAAGTAAAACGGGAAGTAATCGCCGAACAACGAACACCCCAAAATTCGGTACGAACCCGAACTATGCTCGAACTGTTCGCTCAACTCTACTGATCATCCTCCCCAAACTGAAAGATGAAAGCTAAGATGAAAGATCTATACTGAAAGGACCTTCCATGATGTCACTGGTCGGTGAGGCCACATGGGAAGAGCAGGAAAATGAGTAAAGCTGTATTACTAATGATGTACTCTATTTCTGTTACTACCGACATACCCTATGTCTGTGTGTATGTTGCAGAGCTATGTATGCGTGAGTGCATGTAGCAGAGTTGTGTTTGTTCTTGTGTATATGTAGCAGAACGGGGAGTGTGGATGTAAAAGAGCTATGTTTGTTTGGTGTATGTAGCAGTTATGTGTTTATTTTGTGCATGTAGAGTAGCATTGCCGTATTTGTTGTGTGCATTTTACAGAGCTGTATTTGCTGTGTGGATGTATGATATATGTGTTTAATGTGTGCACGTAGCATAGCTGTAATTGTCAGGTGTGTATGTAGCAGTTCTATGTGTGTAAGTTACTGACATTGACTCCTCCACTTCATTAAACCACCAGGGAGGCTTTAATATGTAGAAAACCTTTTATTTTTTATTTTTTGTTGTCTAAACCTGGGTGTATCTTATGCTCTGGTGCATCTTATAGTGAGGAAAATACAGTATATAAGTGTGGTATGCCTCTAATCAGACACATCCAGAAAATAAATGTAACAGGTCAGTTTTACCGCATAGGGAATGCTGTAAAAATAAAACATATAAAATAATAGCAGAATTGCATTTCATTTCTAACTCCACTCCAGTTTCCTACAACATCGTATGCAATAGAAAATACTGCCATTGAAAAGTACAAGTTGTCCCACAAAAACCAAGCCCTTATATAGCTATGTGAATAAAAAAATAAAAAAGTTGTCACTCCAGGAAGGCAGAGAGTAAAAAAGTAAATAAAAAAACAAATGTCCTTAATGGGGTTAAAAACATAAATCAGAGCCCCCAACATGACTTAAGGTGGATTCCCACAAGCCAATAATCGAGCAGCTTATTGGGAATGACTGTTCCTGTGATTGCTCATTCCTGACAATCTGCCCGAGTAAATGTGCCGTCAATCACCCAATGAACGAGTGAAACACTTGTTCATCAAGTGATCCTGTTGTTTGTGCAGGCACATCAATCGTCATATCTGGGCAGCAGATCGTGCGGTCTAATTAGCGATCTGCCAGAGGTGGAGGTGATCCATGCATGTAAATGCAGAGATCTCCTTCACTGACCTAGCAGCAGACTGTCGGAAAGGAATGCTTCCTTCCCGACAATCGGCTGTTATATCGTGCAGTCTAAACCCTCCTTTACACTGCTTCGTTCTTTACTGTCTATTGTTTCCCTGGATAGCCTATACAGATGATGTATAACATGTGACATTTGTCATACCTCTGTGTTTGAGAGCTGAAACCATGGCTGCTTTCCATATGTAAATATCTCCCAAAGGATTACTCCAAAGCTCCACACATCACTCTCTGTAGTAAACTTTCTGTACATTATACTTTCTGGAGGCATCCAGCGGATTGGCAGCATAGTATGACCTCCCACCTACAGAAGAAAATATAAAATGATCAAACACCATAGATTCATAATTGCAATATTTAAAGATGGAGTCTGCACTCTGTATGAGCAGTGGGATTCATCCCATCAAAAAGGGAAAAGGGAAATGTACATGCATATACACATGGTTGTTTTCTACATTATTGCTTAAAATCAATTATCGCCAGCAGTTCTATATAATAAAGTCTATCTATCTATCTATCTATCTATCTATCTATCTATCTATCTATCTATCTATCTATCTATCCACACACTGTTGAGTCACATTATTATGACCAGTTAATATCCAATGTAACCGATATGTGTAGCATGGACAGCAGCTGACTTGTTGGGAGTGACTCAATAAGCTTCTGGTAGATTGTCACAGGTATCTGCATCCCACAGCTGCTGGAGGGTGTGTGGGGGAGGATCTATAGAATGAACACAACAATCGAAGTGGTCCCACAGATACTCAACTGGGTTCACATCTGGGGAATTGGAGGGCCAGGGTAGTATTCGGAAATCTTGTTTATGCTCTTCCTACTAGTGTTGAGCGTGAATATTCGCAAAGAGAATTTTAAACTCGAATATCGTGATTTCGAGATTTCGCGAATATATCGAATACATGACCCCATATTCGCAATTACGAATATTTGTTCTTCAAGATGGATAGTGATAGGGAAACTGTATCGTGAAAATAAAAGATTCAGACATATTCCCCCAACCTTAATTGCTATCTATAACAATTTCCACTATTTTGTCACCAGAGTATGCCAATCTATAATTTGTATGCGTGTCCCAAGCTGTCAGGTACCAGCAGACAAAAAATTGCAAAATCTAGCAGAATATGTCGAATATAACGCTATATTCATCAATTTCGAATATAGCACGATATTCGCCATATTCGCTATTGCTGCCGCGTGTCAAGGCTGTGAAATGCCTCAGGCTGCGAAGCAATTAGTGTGAATATCAACTACCGAATAATCGCATATGCCAATTTCTGTCCCAAGTTTAATAACATTTCCCTGTCCCCGATCTAAATATATAAATCTATTCAATGGTTTAAATACTCCTGTCAGAGTAAAGACTTAATAAGTAAAAACTGTCCTGCGAATGTTCGTCACTTAAATATTCGCATTAATCTGTTCGTGGTTTCGTATTCCCTTTCCTACCAAGCGTTAACAGGTTGTGTCAGACTCCAGTACGCTGCATGTATTGCGAAAATTCCTATATGTCCTTTTCTCACCTTTCCATTCGCACAAATGACTCCCGCCTAGAGTTGTTTCGGTACCAAAATTTTGATTCGGTATCGATACCATAAAAAAGTATTGCGATACTCGATACCATTCGATACCACGCGAAAAAAATAAAAAACGCCAAAAAAATCTGCGTGCATTCCACATTTTATGAAACCTCCGGCTCATAATACAACAGTCCTATCCTACTTTTTTGTGGGGACAAGGCGACTAAAAGAAAATGGCGAATCGTGCATTTTTTCTTTTTCTTTAACGGCATTCACCGCATAAAAGTGGATTTTTTAATAGTTTGGACTTTTGAGACGTGGCGATATGTAATATTTTATTTATGTATTGTTTATATATTTTATATGTAAAATTGGGAAAGGGGGTGATTTATAATTAATATTTTGGTGTACTTTAACTTTTTTTTTTTTTTACAGTTTATTTATTAACTATTTTCCCCCTTAGGGGCTAGAACCTGGGATCTTCTCATCCTATTCACCCTAATACAGCTCTATCAGGGTGAATAGGATCTCACCCTCTCCCTGCTGCCCTGTGCACAGTGCACACAGCAGCAGGGAGCAGACCAAGGCAGCCAGGACTTCAGGAGCGTCCTGGTTACCATGGTAACAGATCGGAGCCCCAGCATTATACTGCTGGGGCTCCGATCACTGCCACTGCCACCAATGAGGAGGAGGTGAGGGGACCCTGTGGCCACTGCCACCAATGATTTTATTACTGGGGGAAGGGGGGACAGGGGGCACACTGCCCACCAATGTTTTAATACTAGGGGGCACACTGCCCACCAATGTTTTAATACTAGGGAGGGCGGAGCACTGGCCAGCCTAATAACGTTCATATATAAATGCAGGCAGAAGACACAGGCTGCCGGCACCTGCCTGTGACCGAGCGCTGCGATCAGAGGCTATTAACCCCTCAGGTGCCACACCTGAGGGGTTAATTGCCTCTGATTGCAGTGCTGGGTCACAGGCAGGTGCCGGCAGCCTGTGTCTTCTGCCTGCATTTATATAAGAACGATATTAGGCTGGCCAGTGCTCCCGTCCCCCAGCGCCGCCCCCGCTCCGCCCCCCTCTCCCTCTATTGGTTGCAGCGGCAGCACAGGGGGAGGGAGAGACTGCCTCCTTCTCCCTGTGCTGCCGAGGAGAACATGGCCGCGCTGAGAGCAGCGCAGCCATGCTCTCTAATACTGGGCTGTGCAGTAGCGCAGCCCAGTATCGATAAAATACTTTTCCTGGTATCGAGTGCGATACCAGAGAAAAGTATCGATTGGGTATCGAAAGTTCGATACCCGAAACAACCCTACTCCCGCCATTTCAAGCTTTCAAGACATGTAAAGCTGTTTAAACGTTATTAATAACGAATAGATTCTATGCGCACATGAATTTAACTTGAAAAATTTATTGCAAGTCATGATATTGAATGCGAAATAGCAAATATAGCGAAATCGCAAATATATGACGAATATGATGCGAATTATTCATCAAAAATTGCGAAATCGAATATGGGTCTTCACGCTCATCGCTACTTCCTACCATTGCTGGACATTTCTAGCCATGTGACATGTTGCATTGTCTTGCTAGAAGATCCCACCCACCCCAGGCAGGACAATCACCATGTATGAATGCACGTAATCTACAAAGATTAATTCATACCCAGATCATTTGAGAGTGCCTTCCATATGGATGCATGGGCCCAGAGAATTGCTCGAAAACATTACCCAGACCATGACGCTGCCACCACCAGCTTGTATTCTTCAGCGATTGATGCAGAGTGTTTGTTTTCTGATGTTCCTCACCTGACATACCAACACCTATCTGTTCAATGAAGCGGAAAATGTGAATCATCGGATAAGGTTACACTTTTACAATCAGTTCCAATTCTGATACTGCCTTGAAAATTCAAGTTTTTTCTGACGATGCAACTTCATCTGCCTCAGAGCTCCATATACAGAAGGGTCCACTAAACTGCAGTTTTAGCCATACGTCTGGTAGCTTGCTTGTTCATTTTCGAGGTGAGCTGCTCCACTGTAGTGTGTTTGGCCATACTCGTGCGCCTTTACCGATCTTTACCTTCCACATCAGTGGCACGTGGTGCTCTGCAGTTTTCACATCGCTTATTCACAATGGTGCCATTTATTCACTCATAATACACTTTCACCACAGCAGCATACGAACAGTTCACAAACTGTGCAATTTAAGACATATTGTCCCCCTTGGCCCGAACGCCAATAATCATCCCTTTTTGAAACTCTAATACATCATCCTTTTTACCTATGACAGCAGCGAGGTATATGTGTGCAGACAGCTTATTGCACACTTTATACACCCACCAAGCAAGATCATGGCGCATGACTATCTTCATGAGCTATGTGCTGCCGACGTTGAAAGTAGGAAGTGGTCATAATAAAGTGACTTGACTGTTTACATAAATATTACAGATGAGCGAAGTATTGAAAAATTCTATTTGGCTGTTTCGCCAAATTTTGCAAAAAAAATTTGCTTTGTAACTAATTACTTTGTCACAAAAAGCATTTCTTTGTAAGTAGTGGGTGCAATGAAAGGGAGGGGTGATTGAGTGGCCCCCTGTCATTGTACCCCTCAGATGCGGCATTCTTAGCTGATCGCGGCATCTGACAGTAATATTCCAGTGTAAATTTAAAAAAAAAAATCCTACTCCATTTGAGCATGAAGAGCTGGCCACCGTCATCTTGATTGAAGATCGCAAAATCTCGTGCAGCCCGTGATGATGTCATCACGTCGGCCACCATGGTGACGTCATATGTCACTGCACACGGGATTTAATTTAAGATCTTCAATCAAGATGGTGGCGGTCGGCTCTTCGCGCTCGCTCTAAGCAGGTATGTATGATTTTTTTTTTTTGTAACCACCATTCAGGGAAGATTGTTTAGCTACCATGAAGCATGAGGAAATCCGGCTTATTGACAAACCAAATATATATATTTATATATACATATTTATATATGCTAATGTTACAGCATTTGTAATTTTGATTTCCTTCTTCAAGTACTGTATTTTATAACATATAAATATCAAAAACTATTGTACAAAACCTTTCAAGAGGCACAGAAAAGAACATATCTATGGTCATCAAAGACGTGTTACTTTATTCCTACTATATATACCTTGCCTTTTGTTATTTGTCGATGTGGCATCATATTGTGAAGATTACTTTCTGGCTTATTAAAGAACAGTCCGGCCACCACCTATGCTCTAGCACTGGAATGCAGGTCATTTGTAATAGAACAGCCCTAAGGCAAGTATTAGACAATAAAGTAAACTTCACAGACAGAGACCAATAAGATACAGAAAGAAACTATGAAATAAAGGCTGATATATGTGCTCTACACGGAGACAATGCCTCTCACATTGCTTCTCTATAGGTTTGTGTTAAATATTAACTGCATGTATATTTTAACACAGTAGGATTTGCTAGATTTATTCTTTCTTCAAAGGGGTTGTCTGTATATATCCCTTTATGTTATAAGGGCCCCCTGCCATGAAACTGATCACAATGTGAACTCATGCTATGATCACTAGCAATCTGCACTCTGTGGGGTCAGCAAGTGTTCAGTTCCCCTGTCTTTGCACCCCATGAGAAATTACTCGAAATCGATTGGCATCTGTGTATAGACCCCATGTACATAAAAGGAAAGTTGGCCTAACCCACTAAAATCAGCAGGAACAGCTAGCTATCTAATGTGCATGGGGCTGTTTACAGATTTTCTCCCCCATGGGGATAGAAGGATCAGGCCTTGTAAAGCTGATGCTTTGTTCTCCCAGGACGTCACATAATCTATCTCCAAAGATGTTTGGCAAAGGCTAGCTCTTTTTTCTACATCTTCAGCTGAATCTCTGTAGGGATGTAGTTTATGAGGAGACATCAAGTACAGGAAGGAAGGACAGGACAGGTAATATGGGGCTCTGGTAGTGGAGTCTGCATACATGTGATGCTGCTCATTATTATCACCCCCACCCTCCTCTATGTACTTTATGTCTCCTCATGAACTCCATTCCTACAGAGATTCAGCTGAAAATCTTATCAGCTGTATTCAGGATCATAGTCTCTGACAAGCAGAGAGGAGGATGAGGCAGCTCGTTGGCTCAGTGGTGTGAAATAACTTGTCTTCCTGTGTGATTAGGACAGGCTTTGTGTGTACTAATAGGGCAGCAGCCATTTTGTTTCCCCTGATGTTTGCTCCCCAGACAAAACAAGCCACTATAGCTAATGAAAGGTATTTGGGAATATATTTATAATAAAGTAATATTTAAGTATTTTCATTTTTTTAATTCCCGGACAACCCCTTTAAGAGTTCCATGGGGTTTCTAAATCAGGCAACCCTTTTTGAATGGAAACCACCAGAGCCTATCTGTCTAATTGACCAAATATTTTACCTTTATACAAGGAAGTAGCTATGTGAGCAGACAGCTACTCATCTTGGGTCCCCGAGGAAGAGTTCCTAGGTCCTAGTAGGTGACACTTTTAACACTTCAAGTGCCCATTGTAATAGGATCAAAATTTTAAGTTGATCTTTCACTTTAAGAATGAATGTCAGAAAGCATTTCTGTAATTTCGAGATGTAATGATATTACTTCTGAGGTTATGTTTGTAAAGGGAAGGTGTCATATCATTTTTCCTACAAATTAAAACCAGATATTGACACATAGCCTTGTTTTATTTATGATATTTATTTTTTGATGTCGATTTATTCTAATTCCTGAACATGATTATGGGGTTTACCATCTTGCCAGAGCTGTTGTTGGTATCATTTAGAGACATGCTTTACAGCAGCTACCATGGGCTATAGACACTGTAGTCTGAAGGGGACCTCATTGACTTCTATGGGAGAGTTTTTTAAGCATGCTCTGTGACCTGTGCAGAGGTCAGGGGAGAGTAGAGATTTCACCTATTGTGAATGGTGGATCCTGTGTTATTTCTATATAGCTTGTATATGTCATTTTAATCCTGCCTGTTATGATAATTAGATGACTGCTTAACCTCTTTCCGACCGCCTCACGCAGGATTGCGTCCTGCGGGCGGTCGGTTAATTCCTCCTTGACGCGCCCGCGCGTCATCTCGCGAGACGCGAGATGACGCGCTCCTGAGCCCGGTGGAACGCAAGTGGAACGCACCGCCGGGCTCAGGACAAGTTCGTCACCAGCCTGCCAGCCAATGATCAGCGCTGGCAGGCTGGTGATTTTTAAAATCGCCTATGGAAATAGGCGATATAAGGCATATTTACAAACATATGGCTTTTATAAGGGATCTGTGCCATGTGCTGGGTCCTTTTCATCGGTTGGACCCAGCACAGAGCACAGATCCCAAGTAAGTGCACCAATCACTACATATCAGGCCCTGATCACCCCCTGATCACCTATAATTAACCCCTTGATCACCTGTCAATACATAGTGAAAGGGAAAAAGTGATCAGTGTCACTTTTGTGAACTGTCACTTTTTTTTTTTCACCAGTATTGACTGTTAGGTTTAGGTTAGTTTAGGTCCCTTTGGTAGGTAGTTAGCGTTAGCGCCCAGCCCACCGCACCGCAGTCACTGATTCGCTGATTAGCGTAGCGCTAATCAGCGTTTGTACTTTTATAGTATCTGTAAGTGATCAGAACTGATCACGGTCAGATCTATAATAGTATTACTGTCACTTTAGTTCGCCCTCCACCCCAAACGCAGTGTTTGCCCGATCAGACCTGATCGGTCGCCCACACCTGCGTTCACCCACGCCCGCCTCGCCGCAGTGACAAAAAAATTTTTTTGTATCACTGCACAATCACTTCACAAGCGCTGCGGCGATAAAAATCAGTTTTGATCTTTTTATCAATCGCAGCGGCTTCTGTACTTCGCTACACTCCCATTTGTAAGACAGGCTTGCTTTTTTTCTTGGGTAGTCTCAGGGAATACCCCTAAATTTAGACGGCCAAATGTCAAACAAGGGGTATTCCTCTGAAGAGGCCTACAGGATTCTGACCCAGTCGGATGAGGAATGGGAACCCTCATCTGACGAATCTAGCGGGTCAGAATATGAACCTGTAGAAAGCAGTGGCTCTCTGACTCAAAGTTCTGACGAGGAGGTGGAGGTCCCTGATAGAACCAGGCGTACCCGGCCCCGTGTTGCTAGACCGCAGGTTGCGCAGGATCCGCTTCAAGGGCAGCAGAGTGGGGCTGGCGCTGCCGGGTTACGTGGTGAGGCATACACCAGCAGCGCAGCCCGTCCTGGACCTAGTACCAGCACTGCCGTAGAACATGGTGAAGTGGCGAGCACCAGAAGGGCAGTTGAAGCTGGTACGGTGGCACGTGCAGTAGTTTCCCGTCGCAGCCACCGCAAAGACAGGCCCGTAGAGCCCCTAGAGTCCCTGAGGTGCTGGCAAATCCTGATTGGCAGCCCCCAACTTCAGCCGCACCAGTAGTTCCCCTTTCACCGCCCAGTCAGGAGTTCGGGTGGAAACAGCTCAGATAGGATCGGCGCTGGGGTTTTTTGAGCTGTTTTTCACTGCGGAGCTCTATGACTTAGTCGTGGCAGAAACAAATCGGTATGCCACTCAATTTATCGCCGACAACCCGGGAAGCTTCTATGCCCAGCCTTTCCGGTGGAAACCAGTCCAAGTTTCCGAATTTAGAACTTTTCTGGGCCTTCTCCTCAACATGGGCATTACAAAAAACATGAATTGCGGTCATATTGGTCCACGAACCCAATTCATCACATGCCCATGTACTCTGCTGCCATGTCCAGGACACGTTTTGAGACCATCCTGCGTTTCCTGCACTTTAGTGACAACACCACCTCCCGTCCCAGAGGCCACCCAGCTTTTGACCGGCTCCACAAAATTCGGCCCCTCATAGACCATTTCAACCTGAAATTTGCAGATTTGTATACCCCTGCACAAAACATCTGCGTAGACGAGTCCCTAATACATTTTACCGGGCGCCTTGGCTTCAAGCAGTACATCCCAAGCAAGCGCGCCCGGTATGGGGTCAAATTGTATAAGCTCTGTGAAAGGGCCACAGGCTATACGCACAAATTTCGGATCTATGAGGGAAAAGATCAGACCCTGGAGCCGGTCGGTTGCCCTGACTACCTGGGGAGCAGTGGGAAGATAGTCTGGGACTTGGTGTCACCCTTATTCGGCAAGGGGTACCATCTTTACGTGGACAACTTTTACACAAGTGTGGCCCTCTTCAAGCATTTGTTCCTAGAACAGATTGGCTGCTGCGGCACCGCGCGACCTAGTCGCCGGGGCTACCCCAACGGCTTCTTACCACCCGACTTGCAAGGGGGCAGAGGGCTGCACTGTGTAACGACGAACTGCTCGCGGTGAAATGGAGAGACAAGCGTGACGTTTACATGCTCTCCTCCATTCACGCAGACACGACAGTCCAAATTGAACGGGCAACCAGTGTCGTTGAAAAGCCCCTCTCGGTCCACGACTATAACCTCCACATGGGAGGGGTGGACTTCAACGACCAGATGTTGGCCCCGTATTTAATTTCCCGACGCACCAGACGCTGGTATAAGAAGGTGTCTGTATATTTATTTCAATTGGCTGCCTATAATAGTTACGTTCTCTACAGTAAGGCTGGGAGAACAGGATCCTTCCTCAAATTTCAGGAAGAGATCATTTCGAACTCCTGTATCCAGGAGGTTCCGTGGCCCCATCCACCAGTGTAGTTAGCCGTCTACACGAGCGGCACTTCCCTAGCGTTGTGCCTGGTACCTCAACCCAACCGCCACCCCGAAAAGATGTCGTGTCTGTAGCAGGAGTGGAATAAGGCGTGACACCCGTTATTTCTGTCCTGACTGTCCTGACCACCCTGCCCTATGCCTAGGGAGTGTTTCCGGAAGTACCACACTCAGGTACACTTAGGGACCTAGGGATTGCAGGACACAGGTAGTTTTTACAATCAGGCTCAAGGGTCTCTCAGGATACTAGGTTTTGAGAGACCCTAACACATAGGGGACGGTGCTGCTGTGCTACTGCAGAAGTGTGAAACGGTAGAAACCTCTCCTTTCACTTGGGATAACGTGTATAGTGTACTTCTCACCATCTCTGTGTGATTTACACTTTACACATTGTCCCATGGGAAAGGAGAGGTTTCTGCTAGGAAAATAAAGCGTGAAATGGTTAAAAAAGAAAAAAAAATGAAACAGGTAGCAAGAAAAAAATCTTGAGTTAGTTCAGGTTTTAAAAGTTCATTTTTTTTTCATGTTCAGGTTTTATTCATGTTTTATAAAGTTTGCAACGTTCAAGTCATGTGCCTGTTGCCTGTTTTTCTTTTTTTTTTTTTTTCCACCCTAACCACCCTTTATTTTCCAGGTAGATCAACGGACCAACCGATGAAAACGCCGCAGCACTGATGTGAATTCTGAGAGAAGCATTGCGCTGCTGTCAGAAGACACGTGAAGTCGGTGTATGCGGCGCTGCAAGACGAGATTTCTCCTCTGCAGGACAGGTACGTTTGCCCTGGCATGTGAGCTGAGGAGAGGTGTTGGAGTTCATATGCTTTGGCAAACACTTTGTATCAAAAATCTGGCAAAGATGTCTTCCTCCACACCGATCGATTGATCGATGTGAATGGAGAAATCACGTTTGCCAGGACATAGGAGCTGAAGTGGGTATGGATGTTTGGGCGGAGCCCCTATGTCCTGGCAATCGCCAGGCCCCTCTATTTTTTGCATATTTTTTGGCAGAGATTTTTTTATCCACATCGATCGATGCGAATGAGGAAATCTGTGCCGTTCATTTTTCTTTCAGCCTCAAAATCTCATTACCCGTATGCTCCATATAAGGAGAATAGCAGAAACTCCTAATGCTGGCCATACATGTAATGATTGCGGAGACCCTCAAATGCCAGGGCAGTACAAAAACCTCACATGTGACCCCATTTTGGAAAGAAGACACCCCAAGGTATTCGCTGAGGGCATATTGAGTCCATGAAAGATTGAATTTTTTGTCACAAGTTAGCGGAAAGGTAGACTTTGTGTGAAAAACAAAAAAATCAAATTCCGCTAACTTGTGCCAAAAAAAAATCTTGTATGAACTCACCATGCCCCTCACAGAATACCTTGGGGTGTCTTCTTTCTAAAATGGGGTCACATGTAGGGTATTTATACTGCCCTGGCATTTTAGGGGCCCTAAAGCGTGAGAAGAAAAATGCGTAAAAATGCCCTCCTGAAAGGTACTCATTGGAATTGGGGTCCCTTTGTGCATCTTGGCTGCAAAAAAGTGCCACACATGTGGTATCGCCATACTCAGGAGAAGTAGGGCAATGTGTTTTGGGGTGTATTTTTACATATACCCATGCTGGGTGAGAGAAATATCTCTGTAAATTGACAACTTTGTATAAAAAAATGGAAAAAGTTGTCATTTACAGAGATATTTTCACACCCAGTATGTGGTATATGTAAATACACCCAAAACACTTGCCCTACTTCTGCAGTACGGCGATACCACATGGTGGCACTTTTGCAGCCAAGATCGCAAAGGCCCTAAATCAATGAGTACCTTTAGGATTTCACAGGACATTTCTACTCATTTGGATTCCAAACCGCTTCTCACGCTTTAGGGGCCCCTAAAATGCCAGGGCAGTAAAAATACCCCACAAGTGACCCCATTTTAGAAAGTAGACACCCCAAGGTGTTCTGTGAGGGGCATAGTGAGTCCATGTAAAATTTTATTTTTGTCACAAGTTAGTGGAATATGAGACTTTGTAAGAAAAAGAAAAAAAAAAAAAAACATTTCCGCTAACTTGTGACAAAAATAAAAACTTCCATGAATTCACTATGCCCATCAGCGAATACCTTAGGGTGTCTACTTTCAGAATGGGGTCACTTGTAGGGTATTTTTATTGTCCCGGCATTTTAGGGGCCCCTAAAGCGTGAGAAGGAGTTTGGAATTCAAATGCGCAAATGCCCTGTGAAATCCTAAAGGTACTCATTGGATTTAGGGCCCTTTGCACGTCTTGGCTGCAAAAAGTGGCACACATGTGGTATCGCCGTACTCAGGAGAAGTAGGGCAATGTGATTTGGGGTGTATTTTTACATATACCCATGCTAGGTGAGAGAAATATCTCTGTAAATTGACAACTTTGTATAAAAAATGGAAAAAGTTGTCATTTACAGAGATATTTTCACACCCAGTATGGGTATATGTAAAAATACACCCCAAAACACATTGCCCTACTTCTGCCGAGTACGGCGATACCACATGTGTGGCACTTTGCAGCCAAGATGCGCAAAGGGCCCTAAATCCAATGAGTACCTTTAGGATTTCACAGGGCATTTCTACTCATTTGGATTCCAAACCGCTTCTCATGCTTTAGGGGCCCCTAAAATGCCAGGGCAGTAAAAATACCCCACAAGTGACCCCATTATAGAAAGTAGACACCCCAAGGTGTTCTGTGAGGGGCATAGTGAGTCCATGTAAAATTTTATTTTTGTCACAAGTTAGTGGAATATGAGACTTTGTAAGAAAAAAAGAAAAAAAAAAAACATTTCCGCTAACTTGTGACAAAAATAAAAACTTCCATGAATTCACTATGCCCATCAGCGAATACCTTAGGGTGTCTACTTTCCAGAATGGGGTCACTTGTGGGGTATTTTTATTGTCCCGGCATTTTAGGGGCCCCTAAAGCGTGAGAAGGGGTTTGGAATCCAAATGCGTAAAATTGCCCAGTGAAATCCTAAAGGTACTCATTGGTTTTAGGGCCCCTTTGCGCATCTTGGCTGCAAAAAGTGTCACTCATGTGGTATCTCAGTACTCAGGAGAAGTAGGGCAATGACTTTTGGGGTGTATTTTTATATATACCCATACTTTGTGTGATAAATACCGCTGTAAACGACAACTTTTAAAAAAATTATACAAAGTTGTCAATTTACAGTGATATTTCTCTCACCCAGCATGGGTATATGTAAAAATACACCCCAAAACACATTGCCCTACTTCTCCTGAGTACAGCGATACCACATGTGTGCCACTTTTTGCAGCCAAGATGCGCAAAGGGCCCTAATTCCAAGAGTACCTTTAGGATTTCACAGGGCATTTTACGCATTTGGATTCTCACGCTTTAGGGGCCCCTAAAATGCCAGGGCAGTAAAAATACCCCACAAGTGACCCCATTTCGGAAAGTAGACACCCTAAGGTATTCGCTGATGGGCATAGTGAGTTCATGGAAGTTTTTATTTTTGTCACAAGTTTGCGGAAAATGAAATTTTTGAAAAAAAAAAAAAAACATTTCCGCTAACTTGTGACAAAAATAAAAACTTCCATGAACTCACTATGCCCCTCAGTGAATACCTTAGGGTGTCTACTTTCGGAAATGGGGTCATTTATGGGGTATTTCTACTGTCTGGGCATTGTAGTACGTCAGGAAACAGGACAGGTGCTCAGAAAGTCAAAGTGCGGAAATTCACTTTTTGCACCATAGTTTGTAAACGCTATAACTTTTACCCAAACCAATAAATATACACTTATTGCATTTTTTTTTATCAAAGACATGTAGAACAATAAATTTTGAGAAAAATTTATATAGAAATGTAGTTTTATTTGACAAATTTTCAAACAGAAAGTGAAAAATGTCATTTTTTTGCAAAAATTTCGGTAATTTTTGATTAATAGCAAAAAAAGTAAAAATGTCAGCAAGAATGAAATAGCACCAAATGAAAGCTCTATTAGTGAGAAGAAAAGGAGGTAAAATTCATTTGGGTGGTAAGTTGTATGGCCGAGCAATAAACGGTGAAAGTAGTGTAGTGCAGAATTGTAAAAAGTGGCCTGGTCATTAAGGGTGTTTAAGCTAGGGGGGCTTAAGTGGTTAAAAATGATTTGTAGAGACCACTCATTAAGTTTAGTGGCCAGTGAGTAAACTGGTGAAAAATAAAACATATCACCAACAATTTTTTTCAAATTATGTTCAACCTAAGAAGTTGATTTAAACGGTAGGTTATTTTCTGATGTCACTTTCCCTTTAAGACTTCTTCATTAGTTACTACTATTTGAGGAGCTTTATTCGATTTGGGGGGGGGGGAGGATTTATCAAAACTACTGAAAAAGCAAACTGACTTAGTTGCCCCTAGTAAACTATCAGATTGATCAATTTTTCTAAGGCACCCTGAAAAATTAAAGGTGGCATAAAGTTGCTATGGGCAATTATACTAGTTTCCCGTTTATAGCAGTTTTGATAAATTTCCCCATATCTCTTTACATGGGCAGTGTAGGTCTGCAGTGTGGATTATCCATGTATCAAATGCTAATAACTGCACTGTTAACGTTTGTATTGCAGTAGGGAAGTTATAATTATGTAGTGTGCAAGAAAAAAAGCCACTCTTCCCTAGTATATTGATAATAAGGAACAATAATGGGCCAAGCGCCACATGTTCAGACATTATTTGCCTATTTAAGCAAAGGCAAAGATTCAAGAGCTTGTTTATTTAATGTGTTAGATGTTTGCATAGTGTGGCTAATTAAATACTTGAGATGTGCTAATACACAGATACAAGGGAATATAATAAAATTAGTCTTCATTGCTCTAAAATTAAGCATTAACACAATGAGTTCTTGTTCTGATATCGTTATGTGCTTCAAGATATTCATACATCTGTGAAGTGTCCTAGAAAGATTGTATGATACAACTAAACAAATAGAATTTGCTTTGCATTGCTGCACACAATATGTCTGCCTAAAAGCATTCATAGGTTAATATTTGTTTCTTGGCAGAAAATCTGAGTAAAATGTATTATTGTTCTTGTCTAGCTATCACTGCATCTTCCTTACATCAATTACATATTTTTTTGGTTCAATTTATCTAAATAATACACTTTTATGTTGTATTCAAAAATATAATCAAAGACCCAGAATACAACAGTTAGATATAAAAGGGAAACTTGCTAGGGAACCCCTCAAGGACTTGCTGTTTGCAATGCAATAGATGCTTTCCATGTTGTTTTCCAACATATAGGACGGAATAGCCTGGGAGAGACACCCCTGGTGCTTCAAACTCACAGTGTCACTTACTATTCAAATATCTCAAAAACAGCACGTAGTCCCAGGCACAAAAATATGAGTGCATTAACTGGGATGTCCACCTTGCCTATGGTAATAAGAGTTCTGTGGGGATAAATCACAGAGACTCCCAATCATTAGCTATAATCTGTTGAGCGATTCAACATAAGTGATTGGTCACCCTATAGCATCAACATAGGAAAAATAAAGCTTTTTATGGTTACTGTATCATTATATTCAATGGTTTGCTAGTGTAAAGCATGGACATGTTGCATAGTCTGTCCTTCATAGTGAGAGATGTACTTTATAGATGATTTCACTCTGGCTATCAGATAAAGGTCCTAAACAGGGGACCCCCTCTATAAATTCAGAACTTTGTAAAAGGAAGTATTGTAAAATGAGCTCTATGAAACAAAAAATCTTTGAAGTCTACACCTAAGCAACTGGTAGGGCTACCTAAAGTATGCCAGAGCTAAATACTTCCTGCTAATATATCAGAATGGGGCACCTCCTTTTCTATGATAAACTATGGCTGCTTGTTAACTCTGTTAAACATTAATTATTGCTCATTAAAGAACTCAAATAAGGCTGTTTTCACAAACAGGGGATACTGGAGGTAAACATGAAAACCCCCCACTAGAATGGTACTGCGATAAACAACATTATGGTGTCTTAGTTAATGAAAAGTTAGGAAAAAAATAGAAATAACACATATATAGCTATATATATATATAATGTGGGGATTTGCTCTTGGCAGATAGGTGTGGGTGCAGTATAGAGGCGAAGGAAGCGGATTTTCAGTCATTCAACAGTGTTTTATTCACACTCTTGATAAAGCAAAACAACAGTCCTTGGTGCAGGTTCACACAGTAAACAAAACAAAAGTCCTTCAGGTTGTTACACTCACACACTGCAGGTCAGGAGCGATCACTTGTGCTCCTGAAAGCTGGGTCACAGCCAAATGTCCACGGCAGGCCTCTGTGCACGCTGTACGCCTGCTAGCAGCTTCCAGACTCAGGCTCAGCTACAAACTCCACTTGCTGGAGTAATTTCCCCCCAGCTGACAGTGCTGGCTGGGCTTTTAAACCCAGTCAAAAACCAGGCCTGGATCGCGGGAAGCAACTACCCACCCTACGCTTTAGTTGCTTCCAGTAAGAGCCAGCCCAGATTGGCTTTAGAGCCATACTAGCTAAACAAGCTGTGTCCAGCAGCACTAGCTGCTGCTGACCTGAAAGAACAGGCTCTTACCTCACCGAGGCCAGGAAACTCGGTGACACGTACCTTCCGTCAATGACGGATCCCTGTGCCCTCTCACAATATATATATATATATATATATATATATATATATATAGTGGCAATATGAATAGTGTTATGGGCAGTGAAGTCCAAAGGAAGCATTTAAAAGCGGGGTTTTGTCACCAAGGAACATGTCACCAAGGTTCCCGGCCTTGGTGGAGTAAAGGCTATAGTTTGGGTGTCCACTAAAGTAGTTAGCGGACACCATAATACATAGCATAGTTCAGGGCGGGCTTTTACTGGGAACAGGCAATGTGCTTGGTGGGTGCCTGTTCCCCATGTTCCAGTCCGGGACTTGCTCACTTCCAGCAATTCAATTTAGTCTGCTTGCTGGACTTGGGCGGTGCTCACTCTGGGGAGAGAGTCTTTGATGACACAGAGGCCTAGAGCAGAGGCTCTGTGTGAAGTGGTCTCCGTCAGGAGGACTGAGTGACCACAAGGCTATGCAAAGCCTGATATATCCGCGGTGTGGACTGTCGCTGAGAGGCGAAACCTTCTAAGGCTTGGAGCCTGAGACACTGACCGGTACTAAGCCCTACTTAGAGGTGAGGTAGGGAACTGTGAATGTTTAGGCATAGCCCAGACGGGCAAGGTGTTTTTTGTTTATGTTTATTTTATTATGCTGTGTGCCAAAATAAATCACACTGTTTGGACCGGAAATCAAGTGGTGATCTTTGTGTGAATGACCCCTGAAACCAGAGCTAATCCATTACAATATATATATATATATATATATATATATATATACTGTATACTAGCAGAAGGACCCGGCTTTGCACGGGTATATTTCATATAATGTTTGTGTTTGTCGTTAAAAGATATCGACAGTATCCATTATAACAGTAACATCTACAGTACCCAGCCCCTTTAACAGTGACCTCCAAAAGCAGTCTGCCTCCTTAACGGTAACATCCACAGCGTCCTCCCCTATAACAGTTAGCTCTACAGGCTTCCCCCTTATTAGTACCCCATCTCGTTAACAATGATTTCCACAATAATTTGCCCCCTTAGGAGTGACCTCCACAGAGCTGCATTCCCTCAAAATTTGATCTCCACAACACCCTGCCCCCTTAACACTGACCTCTACAGCACACTGCCCCTAAACACTGACCTCCATAGAGGACCGCCTCCTTAGCTGTAACCTCCACCATTCCCTGCCCCCTTAACAGAGACCTCAGATTCAATGTCATTCAGGCAGGCTAAAATATACAAATGTTTATCTAGTTCATCTGCTGCGCCATTAACCCATACCCAACTGCCATACGGCTATATACGTGCTATCTGCACATAGCGCGTGCAGATAGCACTTATATATATTTTATGGCACCTCTATAATCCAAGCGCTGCAAAGCGCTTGGATTAAAGCTTCTGCCCCTGCACTGCCGCTGTCAGAGACAGTGCAGAGTCCAGTAATGCCGGCAAGGGACCAATCAGAGTGGTCCCTTGCGATTACTCTGATTGGTAAGTCTGTGCAGACTAACCAATCGGATCAACGCAGTGTAAAAGTGATGGTTTCAGGCACTGATCTGCATTCTGCAGATCAGAGCCTGAAATCAGGTACCATATCCTCCCCCAATCTGTGCCCCCAATATGTGAGCCCCCTGCCCCGATCTGTACCCCCTTCTGTATGCCCTTCCTCCAGCTTTGCCGGCCATGCACTGTGTATCTGCTGGCAACTGTAACCACCTGCCCCCATCCATGTCCCCTGACATCTGTGTCCCCTCCCCAGCCCTCATCTGTGCCTCCTTGTGTGGTGCCCCTCCTGTATCTTATGACGGCAGCTCTGTTCCTGAGCTGCCACCATTAGCAGCAAGTCTCAGCTGTATGCTGACACTCTGCTATAACCACTTAGATGCCACTGCCAATGACATCCAAGGGATTAACAGAGGGAGGGGGCTCCCTCTCTCAACCATCGGACTGCCGATCTGTGATGGCCGCGGCCCGATGGTTGCCATGGCAACCAGGCGCTTGCAAAGGTGTCCAGTGTTGCCATCTATTAGTGTAAAACTGATAGTATTATACTTTGCAATGCAAAAGTATAGTACAGCCATTAAACCCCACTGGATCTTCAAGATCCAAGTGGGACTTAATAAAAGAAAAAAAAGGAAAAAATAAATGTAAAAATAATTAAATTAAAAATGAAATAAATCTGCTCATTTATAAGAGATTAAAAAATAAAATAAAAAATAAAATAATATAAAATGATCAGGGTACCAATCTCGCGCGGTGAACGCTGTAAAAAAATAAAATAAATAAACAATGGCAGAATTGCTGTTTTTTTGCTTCACCTCCCAAAAATATTTAATAAAAAGTGATTAAAAAGTCATATGCATCTCAAAAATGATACCAATAAAAACTACAGCCCATCCTGCTAAAAATAAGCTCTCATACAAATATGTTGACTGAAAAATAAAAAAGTTATGGGTTTTAGATTTTGGTGATGCAAAAAAAGGTTTAATAAAAAGTGATTTTATCATTAAAAAGTGGTAGAACATGAAAAAATCTATACAATTTTGGTGTTGTCATAACCGTATCATCCCACAGAATAAAATTATCAAATATACCACAAGGAGAGCCCCATAAAAAATAAAAACACTGACATAAATCCTATTTTTGCACGCGTCACCTAAAAAATTTATAAAAAGCACTCAAAAATCCATATAGACCCCAAGTCTTTGATTTGGTAATGAAAAAAAAAGGTTAATAAGTCATTTTATGAGTGGTAGAACATGAATAAAAGAATATAAATTTGGTGTCACCAGAATCATATCATCCCACAGAATACAACCATCTTATCAAGTATACCACATGGAGAACCCCATCAAAACTAAAAGTAAATAAACACTGGCAGAATTGCAAGTATACAACATGGAGAACCCCATAAAAACTAAAAATAAAAAAAACACTGGCAGAATTGCAATATTAGCCACTTCACCTCATAAAATTTTAAATAGACAGCGATCAAAAAGTCCTATGTACCCAGGAATGGTACCATAAAAACCAAAGCTCACCCCGCAAAAAATGAGCCCCCACACAGCTCAGTCAACAACAAAATAAAAAAGTTATGGCCCTTAAAATCTTACTTAGCAAATTTTACTCCTTTCCTTTTGAATTCTGCCATCTACTCATACAGCAGTTTACAACCACATATAGGGTGTTGTCGTATTCAGGAGAAAATGGGTAACAAATTAAGAGGTGTATTTTCTCCTGTTATCCCTTGTTAAAGTGAAAAATGTGGGCTTTTTGGATCGTTTTTATTGCAAAAAATATAATTTTTCATTTTCACAACCATGTGTTTCTAAATATTATGAAATGCCTCTGATGTAAAAGTGGTCAGTAATCCCCTCAATGAGTTATTTGAGGGGTGTACTTTCCAAAATGGAAAAAAAGGACAATGCAACAGCACTCTGTAAACACAAATAAAGTACAATGATGCTATAATTATAGAAAACATTGTGGTGCAAATGCTACACTTATTTTGCAAATTTGAGATTCTTGGCAAATACATTTTATACAAAATTATTTGGGCCTGTCTGCCAAATGTCAAGGTGATCTCTGTAGGACGGGAACCTAACACTAAATACTACCTGTTATGTGCCATTAAAGGCCACCATAAAATTCAGGGAGTGCAGGTTTCACATGCATGCTGGGTCCACTCTGCTTTTTACCATTTTTGGTGCCATAGCGGCCTCCATTAAATCCAGGGATACAGGGATACAGGTACTTCTCCTGGTGCCAAATGACTTCCAATAAATACAATGAGAGCAGGCTACAGCTTTATACTTACTCTAATTAAAATCATCCTATGGGCCAGACAGGTTAGTCAGGGATGCAAGACCAACTGGAGTCAGCCAGTTGTACTGGAGGTGTGGCTGACTCCAGTTGGTCTTGCACCCCTGATCTAGCCTGTCTGCCCCATAGGCTTATTTTAATTTGATTCCAGCTCACCCGCCTTTTCTTGCAAGGTCAGTCATGAATAAGAACGTTGTTGTTTCAAACGCGTAGACTGACAAGGGCATCACTGGTTCTGAATCATTCTGTACCTCTGTACCTGATATATTGCATGACCAAATAAAGAAACCTACGACTTCATCAATTTTGAGTGCCGGATTTCCTTCTTTTCAACTAAGTATAAAGCTGTAGCCTGCTCTCATTGTATTTATTGGAAGCCAGTTGGCACCAGGAGAAGTATAGAAAGTGCTCAACATGCTTGTTTTTATCTGCATCCCTGGATTTAATGGGGGCCGTTATGGCACCAAACATGGTAGAAAGAAGAATTGACCCAGCATGCATGTGGAACCTGCACTCCCTGAATTTTATGGTGGCCATTAGGGCACATAACAGGTAGTATTTAGTGTTAGGTTGCCATCTTATAAAGATTGTCTTGACGATTGGCAGACGGGTCCAAATAAGTTTGTACAAAATGCATTTGACAACAATCTCAAATTTGCAAAATAAGCGCAGTATTAGCACCAGAGTGTTTTCTATAATTATGGCATTATTATTTATTTGTGTGCTGTTGCATTGTCCTTGCATTGTCCTTTTTTTCTGTATGTTTCTAGCCATGGCAGCGTGCACCTGCACATTGGAATGTGCTGACTGACCCCCTTTTATTGCAGTTTCCAAAATGGGATCACTTTTGGATGGTTACTACTGTAGGTGTGCCCTAGTGTGCCTTCAAATATGACACAACACTCAAAAGCTATTCCAGCAAATCTGTTCTCCAAAAACCATATGTTGCTCCTTTCCTTCTGAACCCTGCCCTGCGCCCATACAGCTGTTTCCAAACATAAATGGGGTGTTTCTGTAAATGGCAGCATCAGGGTAATAAATATTAAGGTTCATTTTGATGTTAACCCTTGCTGTGTTATAGAAAAAAATTGATTAAAATTAAAAATCTGCGGAAAAGAACTGAAAATTATAAATTTCACCTCCATATTCCTTTAATTCTTATGGGACACCTAAAGGGTTAACATAATTTGTAAAACCAGTTTTAAGTAATTTGAGGGTTTTATGAGTGATTTCTATTATGTAAGGACCTCAAAGTGACTTCAGAACTAAATTGGTCCATGAAAAAGTTGGTTTTGAAAAGTTTACAGAATAGTTGAAAAGTTGTTTTTCGAATTTTTAAACCTTCTAAAAAGCGAAGAGCGAACACCTGGAATTTCGGGTAAGACGGGTTCGCCCGAACTTCATTAAAAAGTTGGGGTTTGGGATACGAACTTGACCCTAACTTGACCCCGAACCCAAACCCTATTGAAGTCGATGGGGACCCGAACTTTGGGCCACTAAAATGGCTCTAAAAAGGTCCAGGAAAGGGCTAGAGGGCTGCAAAAGGCAGTAAAATGCGGATAACTGCCCTGCAAACAAATGTGGATAGGGAAATGATGTAAAATGTCGCCCATTATCACACACCACCAGGCCCGCGCTTGAGGCTCAGTGGCACCAACCACTCATCCGTCTGTTGTTCCACGCCGTCCAAAGCTCCTGCCCGGTGTGGGGTTTGTCCCCTAAACAAATGAGTTTAAAAGCTGCCTGCTGTCGTTTCCCCCTGGCTGTGCTGAAGTTGGTGGTGAAGGTGTTAGGCTGAGAGGATGAGGAGGAGGTAGAAGAGGCAGAGGAGTAGGAGGCAACAGGAGGCAAAGAGAAATGTCCTGCAATCCTCGGGGGCGGAAGGACATGTGCCAAACAGCTATCCACCTCAGGTCCAGCCGCCACTGCATTTACCTAGTGTGCTGTTAGTTATGTTAGTAGTGTGCTGTTAGTTAGTTATGTGGACTTTGCCACAGATGGCGTTGCGCAGTGCACACCTTATTTTGTCCGTCACTTGCTTGTGCAGGTAAGGGATGGCTCGACTGGAAAAGTAGTGGAGGCGTGGAATGACGTACTGTGGGACAGCCACTGCCAAATCACAGCATGCAAACCACTCGTGTCTTGTCGTCTGCACATTGTGTGAAGAAAAGCCATGCCAGGGAACTCCTTGGAGCTGTCTTTGGTGTGCTCGGTCCCTGGGTGTGGTGGGCAGCAGCAGGCACAGTGTCTAGGGGACGGGAGCTCTGCTTCTGCACCCTGCTCCCTCTTTTGCTGTGCTGGTGTCTCTATACGACAACTGCCTCTTCCTCTGAACTGCACAGGTCACTAGCATGACCTTCATCCCATGTAGGGTTTAGGACCTCATCGCCCTCCACATCATCTTCCACTAAGATTCATCACCCCCGCCCTCCTTGTCGATTTGCACAGTGCAGAAAGCCACAGCAGTTGGCACCTGTGTTTCGTCATCATCAGAGACGTGATGCGGTGGTCTTCCCATGTTCTCATCCTCAAAAATAAGTGGTTGGGCATCGGTGCACTCAATCTCTTCCACTTCAGGAGCAGGGCTAGGTGGATGGCCCGGGGAAACCCAGCCTGGAGAGACATCAAAAAGCATGAGAGTCTGCTGCATGACTTGGGGCTCAGACTGCTTGGCTGATTTGCAAGTAGGTGAGGTGCTAGATAGCTACCCATGGCCTGCAGGTGCTGACACTGAGCTTTCAGCAGGGGACCGGGTGGGAGACAATATGAAGGTACTGGAGGCACTATCAGCCACCGAATCTCCTAGCACCTGTATGTCCTCTGGCCTCACCATTCGTAGAACAGCATTCCTGCCTACTAAATAATGTGGAAGGCCCTGTCCTCTACGTGAACCTGAGGAAGGTGTTTCATTTGGGCATGTAGGTGGCACAGATCCACCATGCCCGCTCCCTGCAACAGGAGCCCCACCAACACCAGCAGCACCATGACCCTGGCCACGTCCCTTATTTGATGCTCTCCTCATTTTTTTTCGGTAACCCAACAAAGTAACAGGCAGATTTAATAAAACTTGTTCCCTGTCAGGTATGCCATGCACGTGTCATAAACAGAAAAGATTGGTTTTGGTCACACCTCTATGTGACAGATGAATTTATTACACTGTGTGGCCTTCCCAACAGGCACTGGCAGCGTGTTAAAGATAAAAGATTGGTTAAGGTCACAAGTTACTTTGAAAAATATGAGGGGCACTGATTCCCCAACAATCGGTAGTATGTCAACTAATTTAATAAATACATTTTGGCAAGTCAGGTATGCAATGCAGCAGAAACACCAACACAGGCCTCAGGGGTACTTTATGGGCCCAATTTTATTTTATTTTTTTCAATCACAATGTCCTAGTGGAATTTACTGATTTTATTTGATTGGCAGTACAAGGCAAAAAGGTACTTTACAGGGAAAAAAGAGGATTTTTTCAACCCCAGTGAAACAGATGGATTTATTGAATATTTTTCAGTATCAGATTGCCTGTGCAGGCAGAGAATGGAATTTATTTCAACAAAATATATGATTGACGTACAGAGCAGGCCACAAATTTACTTTGTGCCAAAAATTACGTGTTTTTTTCCACCCGCAATGTCCCAGTGGAATTTACTAATTTTATTTGATTTGCAGTACAAGGAAAAAAGGTACTTTATAGGGGAAAAAAGAGGATTTATTTCTACCCCAGTGAAACAGATGGATTTACTGATTATTTTTCACTATCAGATATGCTGATCAGGTAGAAAAGGCACTTACTGGTAAAAAAAATATATATTTTTTTTTTCCCCCACAGTGAAACAGATGGATTTACTGATTATATTTTTCACAATCACAGCTCATATAGAGGCTTGGTAAGATGCTGCACCTAGCCAATCACAGCCATGCCATTAGTAGGCATGGCTGTGATGGCTTCTAAGGGCAAAGTAGTTAGACGCTTGTTGAATTGCTGCCCAGCAGCTTTTCAACAAGTGCCATAAAATCTGCCGAACACCGAACCCCCGAACAATTACGAAAATGTTTGGGTTCGGGTCCGGGTGCCAAAAATCCTAAAATTCGGTATGAACTCGAACTTTAAAGTTCGGGTTCGCTCAACTCTAATTCTAACGTCCTACAAAAAAAATATTTGATTTTCAAAATGATGCCAACATAAAGTAGGCATATTGGGAATCTTAAGTAAAAAACTACATAATGAGGTATCACTATGTGACTTTAAGGCTACATGCACACGACCGTTGCCTGCCTCCGCATCCGCTCCTCCTTGAAATTTTGCGTCCGTCAAAAAAAAACGGATGACGGACCGTTTTTTTTGACGGATCCGATTTTTTTGGCACATCCATTGTAAAAATGCCTATCCTTGTCCGCAAACGTGAAAAAAATAGGACATGCACTATTTTTTTGACGGAATGAAAACACGGATCACGGATGCGGAACAAAAACGGTTGACCATCCGCATTTTTTGAAGGACCCATTGAAATGAATGGGGAAGCATCCTATCCGTGAAAAAAAACGGAACGGACGCGGAAACAAACAACGGTCGTGTGCATGGGGCCTAATGCGTAGAAATTAAAATTTAGAAAATTATTTTGTTTTCCAAATTTTCCGTAAATGTTGGATTTTTTATAATATAAAGGTAAAACATATTGACCCAAATTTACCCCTAACATTAAGTACGAGATCATGAGTAAACAATCTCAGAATAGTTAGGATTCCAAAGTTATTAGCACATAAAGTGACACATGTCATATTTGCAAAATTAAGCCTGGTCGTGAGGTTGAATAATGGCTTGGTCTTGAAAGGGTTAATATTAGGGATGAGCGAACCTGGTGAATTTCGGGACCCGAACTTGACCCGAACATCAAACACGGACCCCATTAAAGTCAATGGGGACCCGAACTTCACTTTATTATGTTACGTTACCCCTCATTGCTGATCACGGCATTAGAGAATAATGATGAAGGCTTTCAGGGTTTAAAAAAAATAATACTCACCTTATCCATTTGAGGCTGCCACAGCCATCTTAATTGATGATACCATGTGAAATCTCTCGCTGTGTATGATGACATCATCATGCTGGCACAAGATTTTACACGGGATCTAAAATCAAGATGGCCGCGGCGGCCTCTTTGCGCTAAATTGGATAAAGTATGTGTATTTTTTTACTGCCATTTCAGGGAAAATTGATTCGTTACCACGAAAGACAAGAAAATTCAACTTTGCGTAGAATCAAATTTTCTGTGAAATTCAGTTTGAAGTATACTTTGGATACTTTAATTCCCTTAACCCTATACATCAGATTCATCATGAACAGGTGGTATAATATGTGAGAGTTTATCTTGTTTACCTGCTGCGACATTAAAACTTAATCTGTTGAATTAATCTGTTGAATCAGTTTCAGGTTGAATCAATCGATGTATAGGGCACAGAGTAATATAATTATATAAACAATGTCCACATTGAGGTGTCCACATTTTTTAATAGAATACCAATTCTTTAGTCCCTGATTCACAAATTGGGGTGATACACCTGTCTTATTCTAACGTTTGTGGCATTTCCACATTGATAAATAGATAAACAATTCTATTAGTCCCTGATTCACAAATTGGGATAATACACCTGTCTCATTCTACTGTTTGTGGCATGTCCACATTGATTAATAGATAAGGCTCTATTAGGCCCTGTTGAGAAGTGTTGAGCGAACAGTTTGAGCATCGTTCGGGTTCGTACCGAATTTTGGGGTGTCCGGGACACGGACCCGAACCCGGACATTTTCAAAAAAGTTCGGGTTCGTTGTTCGTCGATTACTTCCCGCTTTCTGAAGGGCTGCACAGCAGCCAATCAGCTAGCGTTTTACTTCTTGCCCTAAGAGCCCATCACAGCCATGCCTACTAATGGCATGGCTGTGATTGGCCAAGTGCAGCATGTGACCCGGCCTCTATTTAAGCTGGAGTCACGTAGCGCCGCACGTCACACTGCTCTGATTAGTGTAGGGAGAGGACGCAGCTTCTGTCAGGGCGAGATTAGGCAGGGTAAAGTCAGCAACAGCACCTAATGAACGGATCGATATACAGCTATGAATGATTGAACTTCTGCTAGTTACTTGCTCACTGGTTTTTAGGCTGCACTGAGCGTTTTTCTGTCACTTATTATCTGGGTTGATCGGCGGCCATTTTGTGACCTGTGGTGCACCAGAAGAAGCTGCCACCAAGTCCATCAATCCATCAATACTAGTTCTGGGGTGAAATTCAATTGCCAAAATAGCAATACCATAAATCAGTGGTTTCAGCTGTGGCTGGCAAAATATAATAGTGTCCGCCAAAACATATATTTTGTTCTGGGGTGAAATTAATTAGCCAAAATAGCAATACCCTGAATCTGGTGTCCCAGCTGTTGCAGGCCAGGTTTCATAGTGTCCTCCAAAACATATATTTTGTTCTGGGGTGAAATTCAATTGCCAAAATCGGAATACCATAAATCAGTGGTTTCAGCTGTGGCTGGCAAAATATAATAGTGTCCGCCAAAACATATATTTTGTTCTGGGGTGAAATTCAATTGCCAAAATAGCAATACCATAAATCAGTGGTTTCAGCTGTGGCTGGCAAAATATAATAGTGTCCGCCAAAACATATATTTTGTTCTGGGGTGTAATTCACTTGCCAAAATAGAAATACCCTGAATCTGGTGTCCCAGCTGTTAAAGGCCACGTTTCATAGTGTCCGCCAAAACATATATTTTGTTCTGGGGTGAAATTAATCTGCCAAAATAGCAATACCCTGAATCTGGTGTCCCAGCTGTTGCAGGCCAGGTTTCATAGTGTCCGCCAAAACATATATTTTGTTCTGGGGTGAAATTCAATTGCCAAAATAGCAATACCATAAATCAGTGGTTTCAGCTGTGGCTGGCAAAATATAGTAGTGTCCGCCAAAACATATATTTTGTTCTGGGGTGAAGTTCAATTGCCAAAATAGCAATACCATAAATCAGTGGTTTCAGCTGTGGCTGGCAAAATATAATAGTGTCCGCCAAAACATATATTTTGTTCTGGGGTGAAATTAATTTGCCAAAATAGCAATACCCTGAATCTGGTGTCCCAGCTGTTGCAGGCCACGTTTCATAGTGTCCTCCAAAACATATATTTTGTTCTGGGGTGAAATTAATTTGCCAAAATAGCAATACCCTGAATCTGGTGTCCCAGCTGTTGCAGGCCAGGTTTCATAGTGTCCACCAAAACATATATTTTGTTCTGGGGTGAAATTCAATTGCCAAAATCGGAATACCATAAATCAGTGGTTTTAGCTGTGGCTGGCAAAATATAATAGTGTCCGCCAAAACATATATTTTGTTCTGGGGTGAAATTCAATTGCCAAAATAGGAATACCATAAATCAGTGGTTTCAGCTGTGGCTGGCAAAATATAATAGTGTCCGCCAAAACATATATTTTGTTCTGGGGGGAAATTCAATTGCCAAAATAGCAATACCATAAATCAGTGGTTTCAGCTGTGGCTGGCAAAATATAATAGTGTCCGCCAAAACATATATTTTGTTCTGGGGTGTAATTCACTTGCCAAAATAGCAATACCCTGAATCTGGTGTCCCAGCTGTTGCAGGCCAGGTTTCATAGTGTCCACCAAAACATATATTTTGTTCTGGGGTGAAATTAATTTGCCAAAATAGCAATACCCTGAATCTGGTGTCCCAGCTGTTGCAGGTCAAATGTAAATCTGTCCATAAAAGGATACCTTTCATCCAGGTCCTAAATACTAGCCCTAAAAGAGATATTTCCCTAAATCAGTTGTTACTGCTGTGCCTGGATTAGTGTAATATGCTACATAAACAAATATGCAGATAGTGTTAGGTGCCTGTAAAAAAAGGCCTGAATTTGAAATCAATACATTGGGCCAAATATTTTTTTCCTTATTGTGGTGCTTGGTGAACGGTAACGATGAGGAAAACATCTAGTAAGGGACGCGGACGCGGTCGTGGTAGTGTTAGTGTACCCTCTGCTGCTGGGAGAGGACGTGGCCATTCTGCCACAGCCACACGTCCTAGTGAACCAACTACCTCAGGTTCCAGTACCCGCCAGAATTCACAGCGATATTTGGTGGGGCCCAATGCAGTTCTAAGGATGGTAAGGCCTGAGCAGGTACAGGCGCTAGTCAATTGGGTGGCCGACAGTGGATCCAGCATGTTCACAACATTATCTCCCACCCAGTCTTCTGCTGAAAGCACACAGGTGGCACCTGAAAACCAAGCCCATCAGTCTGTCACATCACCCCCATGCATATCAGGGAAACTGTCAGAGCCTCAAGTTATGCAGCAGTCTATTAAGACTCTGCTGGCAGGGTTTCCCAAGGAAATCCACCTAGCCTTTCCCCAGTGGTGGAAGACATAGAATGCACTGATGCACAACCACTGATGTTTCCTGATGATGAGGACATGGGAATACCACCTCATCGGAGTCCGCACATCTCTGATGATGACGAAACACAGGTGCCAACTGCTGCATCTTTCTGCAGTGTGCAGACCGAACAGGAGGTCAAGGAGGAAGACTGTGTGGAAGACGATGCAGGGGACGATGAGGTCCTAGACCCCACATGGAATAAAGGTCGTTCCACTGACTTTCATAGTTCAGAGGAAGAGGCAGTGGTGAGACCGAGCCAACAGCGTAGCAAAAGAGGGAGCAGGGGGCAAAAGCAGACCAGCCGCAACCAAGAGAGTTCGCCTGCTACTGGCCACCGCCACCAGGGACCGAGCACCCCAAAGGCAGTTTCAAGGAGTTCCCTGGCATGGCACTTCTTTAAACAATGTGCTGACAAGACCCAAGTGGATTGCACGCTGTGCCATCAGATCCTGAAGCGAGGCATTAACGTTCTGAACCTTAGCACAACCTGCATGACCAGGCATCTACATGCAAAGCATGAACTGCAGTGGAGTAAACACCTTAAAAGCAAGGAACTCACTCTGGCTCCCCCTGCTCCCTCTTCTGCTGCTGCCTCGGCCTCTTCCTCCGCCTCGGTAGGAAAGTTGGCACCTGCCGCCCACCAAACAGAGGATGTGCCACCGACAACACCACCTGCCTCACCAAGCATCTCTACCATGTCACACGGCAGCGTTCAGCTCTCCATCTCACAAAACTTGGAGAGAAAGCGTAAATTCCTACCTAGCCACCCTCGAGCCCTGGGCCTGAATGCCAGCATTTCTAAACTACTGGCCTTTGAAATGCTGTCATTCAGGCTGGTGGACACAGACAGCTTCAAACAACTGATGTCCATGGCTGTCCCACAGTATGTTATTCCCAGCTGCCACTACTTCTCCAAGACAGCCGTGCCTTCCCTGCACAACCAAGTATCCGATAAAATCAAGTGTGCACTGCGCAACGCCATCAGTGGCAAGGTCCACCTAACCACAGATACGTGGACCAGTAAGCACGGCCAGGGACGCTAAATCTCCCTAACTGCACACTGGGTAAATGTAGTGGCGGCTGGGGCGCAGGCGGAGAGTTCCTTGGCGCATCCTGTAGCCTCCTCCTCCTACTCGGCTTCCTCCTCCTCTGCTTCCACCAGCTCATCCAGTCAGCCACATACCTTCACCACCAACTTCAGCACAGCCCGGGGTAAACGTCAGCAGGCCATTCTGAAACTCATATGTTTGGGGGACAGGCCCCACACCGCGCAGGAGTTGTGGTGGGGTATTGAACAACAGACTGACGATTGGTTTCTGCCGGTGGGCCTCAAGCACGACCTGGTGGTGTGCGATAATAGGCGAAATCTCCTCGCAGCTCTGGGACTAGCCGGTTTGACGCACATCCCTTGCCTGGCGCATGTGCTGAATTTGGTGGTGCAGAAGTTCATTCACAAGTACCCTGACATGTCAGAGCTGCTGCTTAAAGTGAGTGCTGTCTGTGCGCGCTTCCGGCATTCACATCCTGCCACTGCTCGCCGGTCTGCGCTACAGCGGAACTTCGGCCTTCCCGCTCACCGCCTCATATGCGACGTGCCCAACATGTGGAACTTCACCTTGCACATGCTGGAAAGACTGTGCGAGCAGCTGCAGCACACATGCGTCAGTCGCACTGCGGAAAAGCACCACTTTACCAGCAATGATTGGGCCTCCATGCGAGACCTGTGTGCAATGTTGCGCTGTTTCGAGTACTCCACCAACATGGCCAGTGGCGATGACACCGTTATCAGCATTACAATACCACTTCTATGTCTCCTTGAGAAAATGCTTAGGGCGATGATGGAAGAGGAGGTGGCCCAGGAGGAGGAGGAGGAGGATGAGGGGTCATTTTTAGCACTTTCAGGCCAGTCTGTTAGAAGTGGCTCAGAGGAAGGTTTTTTGCAACAGCAGAGGCCAGGTACAAATATGGCCAGCCAGGGCCCACTACTGGAGGATGAGGAGGAGGTGGAGGAGGATGAGGATGAAGCAGGTTCACAGCGGGGTGGCACCCAACACAGCTCAGGCCCATCACTGGTGCTTGGCTGGGGGGATACGGAGGACGATGACGATACGCCTCCCACAGAGGACAGCTTGTCCTTACCTCTGGGGAGCCTGGCACACATGAGCGACTACATGCTGCAGTGCCTGCGCAACGACAGCAGAGTTGCCCATATTTTAACATGTGCGGACTACTGGGTTGCCACCCTGCTGGATCCCCGATACAAAGACAATGTGCCCACCTAACTTCCTGCAGTGGATCGCGACAGGAAGATGCGCGAGTACAAGCGCATGCTGGTAGAGGCGCTCCTGAGAGCATTCGCAAATGTCACAGGGGAACAGGTGGAAGCCCAAGGCGAAGGCAGAGGAGGAGCAAGAGGTAGCCAACGCAGCTGTGTCGCGGCCAGCTCCTCTGAGGGCAGGGTTAGCATGGCAGAAATGTGGAAAAGTTTTGTCTCCACGCCACAGCTAACTGCACCACCACCTGATACGGAACGTGTTAGCAGGAGGCAGCATTTCACTAACATGGTTGAACAGTATGTCTGCACACCGCTCCACGTACTGACTGATGTTTCGGCCCCATTCAACTTCTGGGTCTCCAAATTGTCCACGTGACCAGAGTTAGCATTTTATGCCTTGGAGGTGCTGGCCTGCCCGGCGGCCAGCGTTTTGTCTGAACGTGTATTCAGCACGGCAGGGGGCAACATTACTGACAAACGCAGCTGCCTGTCCACAGCCAACGTGGACAAGCTGACGTTCATAAAAATGAACCAAGCTTGGAGCCCACAGGACCTATCCATGCCTTGTGCAGAATAGACATTTATAACTGCCTCCCCCTCAACCATGTATTCTTGTACTCCGGGGCACTTCTTTATTGAATCCTCATTTTTTTAACTTTACCATGATCTTGCGGTGCAACCCAAAGTTGAATGAACCTCTCCTCTGTCTGGGTGGTGGGGCCGAAATAACTGAAAGTGGCCTTCTCCGGACGAGGTTGATATGTCGCATGATTCCTTGCTGTGGGACCTCTCTCCTCTGTCTGGGTGCTGGGCCGAAATAACTGAGAGTGGCCTTCTCCGGTGGTATTTGATTCGACGCATGATTCCTTGCTGTGGGACCTCTCTCCTCAGTCTGGGTGGTGGGGCCGAAATAACTGAAAGTGGCCTTCTTCTGAGGTGGTTGATATGACGCATGATTCCTTGCTGTGGGACCTCTCTCCTCTGTCTGGGTGCTGGGCCGAAATAACTGAGAGTGGCCTTCTCCGGTGGTATTTGATATGACGCATGATTCCTTGCTGTGGGACCTCTCTCCTCGGTCTGGGTGCTGGCCGAAATAACTGAAAGTAGCCTTCTCCAGTGGTGGGTGATATGACGCATGATTCCTTGCTGTGGGACCTGTATCCTCGGTCTGGGTGCTGGGCCGAAATAACTGAAAGTGGCCTTCTCCAGTGGTGGGTGATATGACGCATGATTCCTTGCTGTGGGACCTGTATCCTCTGTCTGGGTGCTGGGCCGAAATAACTGAAAGTGGCCTTCTCTAGTGGTGGGTGATATGACGCCTTATTCCTTGCTATGGGACCTCTCTCCTCTGTCTTTGTGCTGGGCCGAAATAACTGAGAGTGGCCTTCTCCGGTGGTGGTTGATATGACGCATGATTCCTTGCTGTGGGACCTCTCTCATCTGTCTGGGTGCTGGCCGAAATAACTGAAAGTGGCCTTCTCCAGTGGTGGGTGATATGACGCATGATTCCTTGCCGGGAACCTGTATCCTCGGTCTGGGTGCTGGGCCGAAATAACTGAAAGTGGCCTTCTCCAGTGGTGGGTGATATGACGCATGATTCCTTGCTGTGGGACCTGTATCCTCGGTCTGCGTGCTGGGCCGAAATAACTGAAAGTGGCCTTCTCCAGTGGTGGGTGATATGACGCATGATTCCTTGCTGTGGGACCTCTCTCCTCGGTCTGGGTTGCTGGCCGAAATAACTGAAAGTGGCCTTCTCCCGTGGTGGGTGATATGACGCATGATTCCTTGCTGTGGGACCTCTCTCCTCTGTCTGGGTGCTGTGCCTAAATAACTGAAAGTGGCCTTCTTCAGTGGTGGGTGATATGACGCCTTATTCCTTGCTGTGGGACCTATCTCCTCTGTCTGGGTGCTGGGCTGAAATAACTGAAAGTGGCCTTCTCCAGTGGTGGGTGATATGACGCCTTATTCCTTGCTGTGGGACCTCTCTCCTCTCTCTGTGTGCTGGCCGAAATAACTGAAAGTGGCCTTCTCCAGTGGTGGGTGATATGACTCATGATTCCTTGCTGTGGGACCTGTATCCTCGGTCTGGGTGCTGGGCCTAAATAACTGAAAGTGGCCTTCTCCAGTGTTGGGTGATATGACGCATGATTCCTTGCTGTGGGACCTCTCTCCTCTTACTGGGTGCTGGGGCCTAAATAACTGAAAATGGCCTTCTCCAGTTGTGGGTGATATGATGCATGATTCCTTGCTGTGAGACCTCTCTCCTCTATCTTGGTGCTGGGGCCGAAATAACTGAAAGTGGCCTTCTCCAGTGGTGTGTGATATGACGCATGATTCCTTGCTGTGGGACCTGTATCCTCGGTCTGGGTGCTGGGCCGAAATAACTGAAAGTGGCCTTCTCCAGTGGTGGGTGATATGACGCATGATTCCTTGCTGTGGGACCTGTATCCTCTGTCTTGGTGCTGGGCCGAAATAACTGAAAGTGGCCTTCTCTAGTGGTGGGTGATATGACGCCTTATTCCTTGCTGTGGGACCTGTATCCTCGGTCTGCGTGCTGGGCCGAAATAACTGAAAGTGGCCTTCTCCAGTGGTGGGTGATATGACGCATGATTCCTTGCTGTGGGACCTCTCTCCTCGGTCTGGGTTGCTGGCCGAAATAACTGAGAGTGGCCTTCTCCGGTGGTGGTTGATATGACGCATGATTCCTTGCTGTGGGACCTCTCTCCTCTTACTGGGTGCTGGGGCCTAAATAACTGAAAATGGCCTTCTCCAGTGGTGGGTGATATGATGCATGATTCCTTGCTGTGAGACCTCTCTCCTAGATCTTGGTGCTGGGGCCGAAATAACTGAAAGTGGCCTTCTCCAGTGGTGGGTGATATGACGCATGATTCCTTGCTGTGGGACCTCTCTCCTCGGTCTGGGTTGCTGGGCCGAAATAACTGAAAGTGGCCTTCTCCAGTGGTGGTTGATATGACGCATGATTCCTTGCTGTGGGACCTCTCTCCTCTTACTGGGTGCTGGGGCCTAAATAACTGAAAATGGCCTTCTCCAGTGGTGGGTGATATGATGCATGATTCCTTGCTGTGAGACCTCTCTCCTCTATCTTGGTGCTGGGGCCGAAATAACTGAAAGTGGCCTTCTCCAGTGGTGGGTGATATGACGCATGATTCCTTGCTGTGGAACCTGTATCCTCGGTCTCGGTGCTGGGCCTAAATAACTGAAAGTGGCCTTCTCCAGTGGTGGTTGATATGACGCATGATTCCTTGCTGTGGGACCTCTCTCCTCTGTCTGGGTGCTGGGCCGAAATAACTGAGAGTGGCCTTCTCCGGTGGTGGTTGATATGACGCATGATTCCTTGCTGTGGGACCTCTCTCCTCTGACTGGGTGCTGGGGCCTAAATAACTGAAAATGGCCTCCTCCAGTGGTGGGTGATATGACGCATGATTCCTTGCTGTGGGACCTCTCTCCTCTATCTGGGTGCTGGGCCGAAATAACTGAAAGTGGCCTTCTCCAGTGGTGGGTGATATGACGCATGATTCCTTGCTGTGGGACCTCTCTCCTCTGTCTGGGTGCTGGGCCGAAATAACTGAGAGTGGCCTTCTCCGGTGGTGGTTGATATGACGCATGATTCCTTGCTGTGGGACCTCTCTCCTCTGACTGGGTGCTGGGGCCTAAATAACTGAAAATGGCCTCCTCCAGTGGTGGGTGATATGACGCATGATTCCTTGCTGTGGGACCTCTCTCCTCTTACTGGGTGCTGGGGCCTAAATAACTGAAAATGGCCTTCTCCAGTGGTGGGTGATATGATGCATGATTCCTTGCTGTGAGACCTCTCTCCTCTATCTTGGTGCTGGGGCCGAAATAACTGAAAGTGGCCTTCTCCAGTGGTGGGTGATATGACGCATGATTCCTTGCTGTGGGACCTCTCTCCTCTATCTGGGTGCTGGGCCGAAATAACTGAGAGTGGCCTTCTCCGGTGGTGGTTGATATGACGCATGATTCCTTGCTGTGGGACTCTCTCCTCTGACTGGGTGCTGGGGCCTAAATAACTGAAAATGGCCTCCTCCAGTGGTGGGTGATATGACGCATGATTCCTTGCTGTGGGACCTCTCTCCTCTATCTGGGTGCTGGGCCGAAATAACTGAAAGTGGCCTTCTCCAGTGGTGGGTGATATGACGCATGATTCCTTGCTGTGGGACCTGTATCCTCGGTCTGGGTGCTGGGCCGAAATAACTGAAAGTGGCCTTCTCCAGTGGTGGGTGATATGACTCCTTATTCCTTGCTGTGGGACCTCTCTCCTCTGTCTGGGTGGTGGGCCTAAATAACTGAGAGTGGCCTTCTCCGGTGTTGGTTGATATGACGCATGATTCCTTGCTGTGGGACCTCTCTCCTCTGTCTGGGTGCTGGGGCCGAAATAATTGAAAGTGGCCTTCTCCAGTGTTGAGTGATATGACGCATGATTCCTTGCATTGGGACCTCTCTCCAATTGATATTGGTTAAATTTTATTTATTTTATTTTAATTCATTTCCCTATCCACATTTGTTTGCAGGGGATTTACCTACATTTTGCTGCCTTTGGCAGCCCTCTAGCCCGTTCCTGGACTATTTGACAGCCTTTTTAGTGCCTAAAAATTCGTGTCCCCATTGACTTCAATGGGGTTCGGGTTCGGGATAGAGATCGGGTCGAGTTCGGATCCAGAACACAAACATTTTCGGGAAGTTCGTCCGAACTTCTCGAACCCGAACATCCAGGTGTTCGCTCATCTCTACTGTTGAGGAAGGGTAGAAAAATGTGTATATATATATATATATATATATATATATATATATATATATATAAATATATATATATATATATATATATATATATATATATATATATATATATATACAAACACGTGCATGCATGTATAATATATATGCATGCCTAAATAGGCACATTATAGGATGATGTGCGCAGATGTGCCCAGCATCTGCGCACATCTGCCCTTAGTATTCCACAGGGGCTCATTGTGGCCCCTGTGGGGAATATGTATGTCCCCTTATAGAATATGCCCCCTTTCATATATATATCCCATATATGCCCCCTCTTTCTTATCAACTTGATACAGGCCCATGTTTAGCCTGTAGGCCATGGCTTGCATTGTTATCTGTTAAATTGCCCAACTGTCCCTGGGGGGTAGTTAGTATAGAGATGCTAACTAGGATGTGGGTCCAGGACAGGAGATTCCAGACTTTATGGCACCTTTTGATCAGCACATGGCTTACATGCTAAACCTGTTTCCTTACCCCCCCCCCCCTCTATCTCCAAACTACTTGGGGGAGGGATCACCAGGTACAGTGGACTTCAGTGGAGTGATGTCATATCCCTAAACCTGATATTTGGGCATGCCACTACAAAGTAGGGGCTCTTCTGAACTTGGTGCCTGAGAGAGAGGAAGGACACACAGATGGGACCTGGAGATGGCTAAGTACCCCTAATACCCCTGCCCTGATTTCCCATATCCCTACATTCCCATGTACCCCTTCCCTGCCCAGCAGCATCAACTCCTGCTGCTGTGTACCCCTTAACCCCTTATTTACCCCTTAGTCTGCTGCTGCTGCTGCTGTCCTGGAACCCTTGCAGTGCCCAGCAGCCCTGTAACCCTGATTCCCTTCAAGGCTGCTGTGTGCAGATTGACCCCTGCAGCCCATGTTGTGTTAACCTTTTCAGTGCCATTACCCCTGGACTGCATTGTGATTTGTATTAGTGACAGTGTGAGTAGCCAGGTGGGTGGTTTACTGCTGTAATGTATGTTAGTGTAATTGTATAGCTAGTTTGTGGGGTGGAATTGAGATTGTATGTAGAGTAGTTAGGAATATTGTATGTGTAGTAGTGTTGTAATTGACTGACTGTATTACTATGCGGCTATAGATATATATATATTCATATTCCCTTTTACATGGATATATATAATTACAGCAATATTTAGACTATAGACGTGTAATGTGTTAATAAATACCTTTTATTATCTTAGCACAGCGTGTAGTCTTTTGTTATCGTAGGCGCCGCGGTATATAGTAGCAGTGTAAGTCACACATAGATGAGTTCAGTGGATAGTGTAAGGGCATGTTAGTATAGATATTTATTTAAGGTATAAATAGGCAAAGTCATCAACAGACGACCACGCCTATTTATGAATATTAATTATTGATATTTGCATAAATATTAATAATTAATATTCCCTCCTAACAGGCCCTAATTCATAAAGTGGAGTGATAAACCTGTCTCATTCTATTTATAGTGTGTCCACATTGATATTTAACTTCTTCTGTTATCAAAACAGTTAATATGATTTAGTGTTACAGAGCGGTCTTCTTTAACACCGTGTGGGCAGTGCAAATAAATTAATTATTCGCACTGCAGAGTTGCCTACAAGTTGAATGTTGTTTTATGTCAGAAAAATTAATCTTTTATCTGACAAATTATTCTTTTTAGCAAAAACATTAGTCTTGTAGCGAAAAAAAAATTGCAAATAAATTAGTCTTTTACAAAATAAATTTGTCTTTTACCAAATAAATTAGTCTGCTCCAGTATTGCAATCTGCCATCCCTATGAAGAAAGACATTGAGCAGGTAACCCGCACCTGTCGGCAAAGGCACATGGCGATCCCTTCACTGTAGAGCGTTTGCAGCAAAACACTGACAAAATATTGACCATCTGAAAGAATGCAATGCACATACCCTGTCCTTGCACTCTACCTGCAGTTTAAGTTCCAAACCGTCACACTGAGATTGGGTCACCAAGTGGGATGCATATGATTAGGCAGAGAGGCCTGGGTAAACCAGATTTATCACGATTTGTGACAAATTAATAATCTAAGTTAGTGGATATTCTTTTTTAGGTAATTGTGTGTAGCTAATTGAGAATGATCAAAGATGATTAGTAATAGGGAGGATGATAACATGAACAAAAGTTCTTGTATTAACCCCTACAACCCCTCCCTCCCCCTGTCCATTGTAAGGCTATACAGATGGACAGATAATACTAAGAAGAAGTAATCTTCCTTCATAGTTTCACTCTAATATCAGATGGCGTTCACCACATGGCTTACCTTGACCTGTTGGTGATATGCATCCACCTTGGGCATTTCTAAAACATATTTTATATAGAGAAAGTAACCATGGCACTCAAATTCTCATGCAGTAGTTCAGCTTAAATCACACACGGAGGACACCACTAGTGTATAGATCCTTCCCGGACCTTGGTCACGACCTGCACCCACCGCCAAACATTGCTCTTTTTGGCTTTGACCAAGTTCCAGGACAGAGCAAACACTAGTGTTGGCCTCCATGAGTGATTGCTGGAAATATTTAGAAAATAAGTTGAACTATTACATAACAATTTCAGTGTTGTGGTTACTTTCTTTATGAGGACAAGGTTGTATTCCTACCACTGAGCACCCCCCCCCCCCCCACAGACTACACACTTTAAACCACAATGGCAACCATTATTTTGCAAGCTAAAAATAATTTTATGCCATCAAATAAATATATTTGCAATAGACAAATACAGATACATCTGAGCTAAAATTGACTCTGATAACATATGTCACAGCATCATCTTGGTTTTCTTGTGACAAAAAGCATTGAAATTCATTGAAAATTTTGTTAATTTTTTTTTGCCATTCTTAATATGATAATCATCAAGTTTAGCTTGGCTGCATCTGTATATCACTTAAACGGGTATTCTACTTGTGTCATGTTATTCCCTATTAACAGGATAGGTGTTAACTAGAGCCAATCAAATTGATTCAAAACTATTCAAACGCAACCCAAATTAAAAAAAAAATAATCTAAAAAAAAAAAATCGGGACAAATGTGAATCCAAATGTTTGGGACTTCTATTCAAGCAAGTGTTTTTAAAATGGCATAGCCATTTGACAGATCAGAAGGTAGGAAAGATGAAGAAGGAATCTAATATGACCCCAGGTGATGTGTGTATATATATAAAGTGAAAATGTTGTTTTTAACATAACATTTTTTGTTTTGAAGAGGCTGTTTATTGCCACCAACAGCCATGTGTTTAACCATAGCATTATGTTGCTGCCCCTTTAAGATTGCTAATGATATATTGGTATTAAGGAGCTTAAGAAGAGTTGCATGCTGTCATAGGAAACCCCAGAATGTCATGCATAACATTTCAGGGCAATTGGAGCACTTTCTATTTGGAATGATCAAAATCTAATTTTCAAGAAATTTCCTCATCACTAGTGATAACTATTAGTTTGGTTTGGGTCCAATGGATGAGACCACCACCGATCATGAGAATAGTGGTCTTATGTCCCATGAGATGAGCAGCATGTCAATCACTATGCTGCTCTATTCATTCTCTATGGTACTGCTGCAGATAGCTAAATACAGTGATTGGATATTTCCGGCAGTCCTAATGAGATGAATAGCATGGAAGAGTGCATGCTTAACATACCGCTTTATTTATTTCTAGGGGTCCTGTAGGTCACCATGCACCATCCTCATGATCAGTGAAAGTCCCAACGATCAGATCCAAACTGATCAATTAGTTATCCTATATGCTGTGGATACAGGATAACTTGATATAACTTGCAATATGCCCTTTAAAGGAGTTATCCAAGGCCTTTAATGCCCACCCATATGTCCAGGCCCCTAACACAGATAGTACTTACCTCGCTCCCCGGCACCCGCATTGCTTCTAATGCCGGCACGGACGCCGCTGCATCTCCCCGGTGTGTGGATGAAAACATCCGGCAACAAGAGGAGAGGGGTTCAGCGGATAGCAGGCCGTGATGGGAACGAGCCTCCCTAGAATCACTCGTGATACTAGAGAGGCTTGTTCCCATCACAACCTGCTATTGGCATAACCCCCTTTTCCTCCATCGAAGGATGTTTTCATCTGAGCGACGGGGAGATGCAGCGATGGCTGTGCCAGCATCAGAAATGATGTGGGGAGCGAGGTAAGTACTATCTGTGTGAGGGGCCCAGGCATTATAGGTCTTGGATAACCCCTTTAAGCTTCACCAAAGGTAAGGTATGGAAACCATTTTGTAAATCAGTACAATATTAGATTATACATGAGATAGAGAAGAAGAAATAATACAAAGAGATGAAAACTCCATTGTGTAAGTTATTTCTGGAGGGAAGCATTTTGTGTGCATGTTTCATTAACACTGAATGCTCCGAGTGCCCATGGTGTGTGGTAAACCATAGTAAAGCTGACATCTGCTTCTTTCCACTGACTGGCTGAACACTGACATGCACTTCCATTGGACCAGTGGTTCTTATGATACTCAATTCTTTCAGACTCTGAAGGCGGTATTTTAGAGATCATCATTTCTCCAATTTCAATCAAGGGAAAATGGTTAGTGCTCTTTTAATTATCATAGGGCTGCATAAATCAAACACTCTCTTGCCTCTTCTCAGAAAGAAATTTCATTTTCCAAAGGGCAAGCAAATCAATTTTTCCAGGTTCAGTTTCAGACAGCATATGTGTAGGACTTGAAGGACATACAAATGATTGGGGTGAAGTCTGAGCTGGGAATGGGCATATTGTATTGAATCAAGTAAATATTTCCTATGGGCAGTCCTACTTATACCTTTATACTTTAGATAAGTAACCTACTGTACTATATACATGTATTAAATGTACTGTATGCGTGATTAAAAATGAAGGCTTGCAGAATTACTAACATAATTACTAAAATAACCATTTCTTGTTCTAGCTACAGTACTTTAGGTTTTCAGGACTGAATACAATTTAGACATTTTCAGTAGCAGTTAAGTATAGTTAATTTTCTAGCAAACATTAAATACTTTTAAATACAGTTTTTATTTAAGTTCATCATAACATGCCATAAATTTTATGATCCAAATTCCAAAAAAGTTTGGGCACTGGTTAAAATGAAAGCACATGTAAATATAGAAAAGAATGCAATGATTTGCAAAACTCATAAACCCATATTTTAGGCACAACAGAACATGTTGAAAGTGAGACATTTTACCATATGATGAAAAAAAAAGAATGAAACTTGCTCATTGAGAACTTGATAGTAGTAAATTCGATCAAAAATTTGATTCGCCGGTTCGCCAAATTTTTAGAGAAAAATTTGATTTGATCCGAATATATTTGCGGCGAATTACGTTATAAAACGGCTATTTTCTGGCTTCTGAGAGCCTTTATGTTGGTGTAGAACACTGTGCCTTGAAGTATCATGCATAGGGAGTCTGCTTTGGTAGTGAAATAATACTGTGAGTTCGTATGACATGCAGATGACAGGCATCACTCTTAGAATCACTGCATACTTCACTTATTTGTGCTGTCTCAGGCCCAAAACTGACCAAATAACTCAAGTATGAACTCAGCCTTACAGGTAGATGTTAGCACCAAGAAGAAACACACTCCTTTTACACCGTCGCTGATTCCACTTTGATGTCAACACAACCTGTTTTATTAAACGCGTATACAAGTAGAGCCCACCTGACAAAATGGAGACCATGTCAGTAGTAAGTTTGTGTTGACGTCACTGATTAATTTGCCCTTCCTTTGATCCGTCAGAACAATAACCCACAAAAAGCGGATCCTGTCTGTGGAGCATACGCCTTCAATTGGTCAGCATTTGCTCAATGGTCCATCAGTATTGTTAATGCCCAAAAAAACAGTAATGGATCTAAAACAGAGATGACATGTGAATGGAATATTTGCATGTATTCTGTGTTTTGTACCCACTTCTGCTTTTGGCTACCAAATCATAAGCCAATTCTGATGGGACCATACAGGCCTTACAGCTGCTACACAGACAGGATCCGTTGTGCATCTCAATTTTCCTTTCTTCTGATCGATCAGAAGAAAGGTCAAATAAATGATGATGTAAGCCAGGCCGAAAGCCAAAATAGTGGACCAGAGATGAAGTGGGGAGGGTAGGAACAGCATGAGAAGTCCCCAGAGCAGACCTATGACATAGTGGTGAGGTGAAAGCAGCATGAAGAGACCACAGAGTGGCCCAATGAAAGGGTCTGGAGTTTGCAGCAGTATGAGGAGGTCACCGAGTGGCATAAGGACAGATTTTGGAGTTGGCAGCAGTATGAGTAGGCTACAGAATGGCACAATGACAGAGTATGGAGGTGGCAGCAGCATGAGGTGGCCACAGAGTGGCACAATGACAGAGTGTGGAGGTGGTAGCAGCATGATGAAGCCACAGAATGGCACAATGACAGAGTCTTGAGGTGGCAGCATGAGTAGGCCACAGAGTGGCACAATAACAGTGTGGAGGTAGTAGCAGCATGAGTAGGCCACAGAGTGGCACAATGACAGTGTGGAGGTAGCAGCAGCATGAGTAGGCCACAGAGGGGCACAATGACAGAGTGTGGAGGTGGTAGCAGCATGAGGAAGTCACAGAATGCACACAATGACAGAGTCTGAAGGTGGCAGCAGTAGGGGTAGGCCACAAAGTGGCACAATGACAGAGTGTGGAGGTGGCAGCAGCATGAGTAGGCCACATAGTGGCACAATCACAGAGTGTGGAGGTGGCAGCAGCATGAGGAGGTTACAGAGTGGCACAATTACAGAGTCTGGACTAGGTGGCAGCAGCATAAGTAGGTCACAGAGTGGTACAATGACAGAGTGTGAAGGTGGCAGCAGCATGATAAGGCCACTGAATGGCATAATGACAGAGTCTTGAGTTGGCAGCATGAGTAGGCCACAGAGTGGCCCAATGACAGTGTGGAGGTGGCAGCAGCATGAGTAGGCCACATAGTGGCATAATTACAAAGTGTGGAGGTGGTAGCAGCATGATGAAGCCACATAATGGCACAATGACAGAGTCTTGAGTTGGCAGCATGAGTAGGCCACAGAGCGGCACAATGACAGTGTGGAGGTGGCAGCAGCATGAGTAGGCCACAGTGTGGTATAATGACAAAGTGTGGAGGTGGTAGCAGCATTAGGAAGTCACAGAATGCCACAATGACAGAGTCTGAAGGTGGCAGCAGCAGGAGTAGGCCACAGAGTGGTACAATGACAGAGTGTGGAGGTGGCAGCAGCATGAGTAGGACACAGAGTGGCACAATGACAGAGTGTGGAGGTGGCAGCAGCATGTTAAGGCCCCAGAATGGCACAATGACAGTGTCTGGAGGTGGCAGCAGCATGAGTAGGTCACAGAGTGGCAAAATGACAGTGTGGAGGTGGCAGCAGCATGATGAAGCCACAGAATTGCACAACGACAGAGTCTTGAGGTTGCAGCATGAGTAGGCCACAGAGTGGCACAATGAAAAAGTGTGGAGGTGGTAACAGCATGAGGAAGTCACAGAATGCCACAATGACAGAGTCTGAGGGTGGCAGCAGCAGGATTAGTGCAGCAAAACGTGGAAAGAATACCAGCACTCCTTAATCCTCAATAATCTTCTTTTATTCCACCAAAAAATGACAGCAACGTTTCAACCCGAAGGTCTTTATCAAGACCTTCGGGTTGAAACGTTGCTGTCGTTTTTTGGTGGAATAAAAGAAGATTATTGAGGATTAAGGAGTGCTGGTATTCTTTCCACGTTTTGCTGCATGAATCTGAGTCCCTGAGGCCGGAGACCAACAATACAAGCACCGCCACGAATTGGAAGTCTGCTAGTGAGCAGTGAGTAGTGCTACCCACCCGTATTCTTTTCTATTTGTAGCAGCAGGATTAGGCCACAGGAGTGGCACAATGACAGAGTGCGAAGGTGGCAGCACCATGAGTATGTCACAGAGTGGCAAAATGACAGAGTGTGGAGGTGGAAGTAGTATGAGAAGGCCACAAAGTGGCACAATTACAGAGTTGGGAGGTGGCAGCAGCATGAGCAGGCCATTGTTACCACTATCTGTTTGTCCTCCCTCTCAGTCGGTGTAAAAAAGGCCCTCATTCTGGATCGGTAGTCCAAGTGATTTGGGGGACTCCCTGCCTCCATCTCCACTGCATACTGCCACAGTCTGCTGGGTCTGCTCCTTGCCTCCTGTGAGCTGAGTAGAAAAAAACCACCCATTTTGCTACACATTGCCTGTGCTCCAATCTCTTACTCCCCTTCCTCCTCCTCTTCCAGTTCAGCCTCCACAGGGCTCATGTGGCCGTGAGATCTAGGCACCATGTCTCCAGTCCGCTTACCAGCCATTGATACCACCATCTGTTCCATGACATGAAGCAATGGAATGACGACATTCATACCATTGTCCTGGCGACTGACAAATAACGTGGCATCCGCAAAGGGCCTGAGCAAATGGGAGGTGTCACTGGCTGACATCGAAGTTACACAGGGGAGTACTCCTATCCACTTGAATCATCAAGAAATTGTTGATGGCCTTTCTCTCTTCGTATGGAGGGTCCAACATATGGAGGGTGGAATTCCAAAGGGTGGAAACGTCGCATATCAGCCTAAGTTGGGGGATTCCGTTCTGCCGCCCCAGCTCAAGGAGCGTGTGCTTTGCGGTGAACGAGTGGCTAAAGTGCATCCAGAGTTTCCTGGACATTTTTAGGATGTCTTTCAGATGGGTGGAAGACTTCAGGAACCACTTTACAACCAGATGGAACACGTGTGCCATGCAGGGTGCATGGCTCAGCCTTCTTTGATGCAGCGCCGACACCATGTTCTTCCCGTTGTAGGTCAGCATGGTTCCAATTTTCAGGATTTGATTTCTTGATGTATCACACAGAGCAGTTCCTCCACTGTGTGACTCTGTTCGCCAATACAAACCAAGTGTAGAATAGCGTGACACCACGAGCCCTGCACATGTGGTATGCTGGAGGGCACTGTGAATTGTCCCTCCAGTGGAGGCCGAGGACACAGTGGAGGATGAGGAAGCAGAGGAAGACATTGTCGCAGGACCTACGGCGTGGCAACGTGGAGGCGAAAGCGTTGTGACCTGTCCAAGTTGATAGCGTGGCTCTGCAGAAACCACATTCACCCAGTGGGCCGTAAAAGACATGTTTTGTCCCTGACCTTAGTTACAGCTCCACACGTCTGCGCTGCCATGCACTTTAGCATACACCAACAGGCTCAAGGACTGACCCACCTTCTGTTCTACATGTGTGTGCAGGGCTAGTACTGCCTTTTTCGCAAAGAAATGATGGCTTGGGACTCTCCACCTCAGCTCGGCGCAAGCCATCAGTTCTCTGAAAATTGCAGAGTCCACCACTTACAAAGGGAGGGACTGTTGCACCAGCAATTTGGACAGGAGCATGTTCAGCTTCTGCACAGTTGGATGCATGCATGCATACTGTTTTCTCTTGGCAATCGATTCGGTGATCAATTGCTGACGGAATGACTGACGAGGAGTAGGAGCAGGAGCATCTGGACCAGCAGAAGATTGAAATGACAGACAGCTCCCTTCGGCTGAGGTGGTGGAGCTTTGACTGGCTGAAACTGGGTGCGTGCCACTGGGTGATGAAGCTGTAGCTGCGGCAGGCTGGACCACCACATCGGAGCCACAGAACTCCCAGGCCATTTTATGGTGATGCTGCATATGTTGACAGAGGGCCGTGGTGCAAACATTGGCACCCTGGCCACGCTTCACCTTCTGCCCACTGTGGGGAGTCGCTCTGGTAGACAGCGGTGCGGGTGCAGTTTAGAGGCAAAACAAGGAGTCCAGATTGTGCAACAAACAGTGTTTTATTCACACTTGCACACCATAAATGAAAAACAGTCTCTTTGGTGACAGTTCACACACAACGGAAATAACGTGGCAAAACAAAAACAGGCCAACACAGGTTCAGTCACCTGGGAGGTGTAGGTGCAGGTTCGCACCACGCTGTCGGCCCAGCCGCAGGAGAATCCAGCTTCAGGTAGCCAGGAACAAAACACCTCCTTGCTGAGCTCTTTCCTCCAGGACAGAGAACTCCTCAGCCCTGTTAGCAGCTCCAGGATAATCACAGCCTCCAGCTGCTGGGCTGGCTGAGCTTTTAAACCCAGCCCAAAACCAGGACTGGGTCGTGGGGAGCAGCCACCCACCCTACACTTTAGCTGCTCCCGGTAAGAGCCGGCCCGGATCGGCTTTGCAGCCATGCTATTTAAACTCTGTCAGTAGCACTAGCTGCTGCTGACATCAACAAAAACGGGCTCTTACCTCACCGAGACTATGAACCTCGGTGACACATACCTGCCATCCACGACGGCACCCTGCACCTTACCACACACCCCCCCCCCTTTGTTCAACCCTGAGGGGGTGGACACATGTGAGGCAGTGGACGCGGGAAAGGGCATCTGCATTTCCCTGCAAGCGACCTGCCCTATGTTCCACGGAGAACTTGAAATTTTGAAGGGATAGGAACCACCTGGTGACCCGAGCATTCCTCTCCTTGGCCTGACTCATCCATTTGAGGGGGGAATGGTCGGTCACCAGACGTAACCTCCTCCCTAACAGGTAGTAGCGGAGAGATTCGAGTGCCCACTTGATAGCCAGGCACTCCCTCTCCACTATACTATATCTGGACTCGGCGGGACTGAGCTTACGGCTCAGGAAGACAACGGGATGTTCTTCCCCGTTGACCTCCTGCGACAGTACCGCACCGAGGCCTACCTCTGAGGCGTCGGTCTGTACGACAAACTCCTTGTTGAAGTCGGGTGTCACCAAAACCTTGGACCCACACAGGGCCGACTTCAACGCGGAGAAAGCCTCCTCCGCCTTCTCACTCCAGCTAACCCTCCCAGACTTTCGTCCCTTCAACAGGTCTGTCAATGGCGCTGCTATTGTGGCAAAGTGGGGCACAAACCTCATGTAGTATCCTACAATCCCCAGGAACGACTTTACCTGCCTGGTGGTGACCGGTCGGGGCCAGTTACGAATGGCCTCTACCTTAGCTACCTGAGGTTTGATGACTCCCCGCCCAATTACATATCCCAGATATTTGGTCTCTTCCAACCCAATCGCACACTTTTTTGGATTGGCGGTTAGTCCAGCTTTCCTCAGGGCATCCACTACCGCCTGCACCTTGGGTAAATGGCTTTCCCAGTCGGTGCTGTGGATGACTACATCATCTAAGTAGGCTGAGGCGTACCGACGATGTGGTCGCAGCACTATGTCCATTAACCTCTGGAAAGTGGCGGGGGCGCCATGCAGGCCAAAGGGTAACACCTTGTAGTGATACAGGCCCTGCGGGGTAACAAACGCGGTTTTTTCCTTAGCCGCCTCCGTTAAGGGTACCTGCCAGTACCCTTTAGTGAGGTCCAGCACAGAAAAATAACGGGCTTGTCCTAAATTTTCAACAAGCTCGTCTACTCGGGGCATGGGATACGCGTCAAACTTGGATACTTCATTTAACTTATGAAAGTCGTTGCAGAACCGCAACGTCCCATCCGGCTTAGGTATTAGGACTATGGGACTGGCCCACTCACTTTTCGACTCCTCAATGACATCGAGCTTCAACATTAACTGCACTTCCTCCGCGATGGCCCGCCGCCGAGCCTCGGGTACCCGGTATGGTTTTAACCGGACCTTGGCCTGAGGCTCAGTGACGATGTCATGTCGGATGAGAGACGTGCGGCCAGGGAGGTCCGAGAACACATCCGTGTTCCGACTGAGGAACTCCCTGACTTCCTGAACTTGTGTGGAAGACAGGCTGTCTGCAATTTTTACCGTGGTTACGGCTTCACAGGCCTCGAACTGTGGGGCTGGACCCTTTTCACCTAGAAGCCCTGGCCGGGGGCTGTGGTCGTCGGCCGTGTCCCTATCTTTCCACGGCTTTAGCAAATTCACATGGTACACCTGCTCGGCTTGCGCCGCCTGGCTGGTGTACTTTGTAATTTACTTCCCTACCTTCTCGACCACCTCATAGGGGCCCTGCCACCTAGCTAGGAATTTGCTGTCAAGGGTGGGTACCAGAACCAACACTCGATCTCCCGGATTGAAGCCCTGTACCCGAGCCTGACGATTATACACCCTACTCTGGGCTTGTTGCGCTGCCTCCATATGCTCCCGGACCAACGGCAACACCCTTTCTATCCGTTCCTGCATCTGGGTGACATACTCAATGACACTTTTGTGGGGGACAGGCTGTTGTTCCCATGCTTCCTTGGCGATATCCAACAGGCCCCGAGGGTGTCTGCCATAAAGCAGTTCGAAGGGCGAGAACCCAGTAGAGGCCTGGGGTACCTCTCGCACTGCGAACATGAGATAGGGCAGAAGCAGGTCCCAGTCCTTCCCATCTCTAGACACCACCCTTTTTAACATATTCTTTAGAGTTTGGTTAAACCTCTCAACAAGACCGTCTGTTTGCGGATGGTAAACGGACGTCCGTAACTGCTTTATACGCAACAATTTACACAGTTCCTTCATTACTTTGGACATAAAAGGGGTCCCTTGGTCTGTCAGAACCTCTTTTGGCAGGCCCACACGGGAAAACATCTCCATTAACTCTTTGGCAATGAGCTTAGCTGAGGTATGTCGCAGAGGCACCGCCTCCGGATACCGAGTGGCATAGTCGAGAACTACCAGAATGTGTTGGTGGCCCCTAGCAGACTTTGGTACAGGCCCAATTAAATCCATAGCAATTCGCTCAAACGGTACTTCAATAATTGGCAGAGGTACCAGAGGACTATGGAAATGTGGCTGGGGGCTAGTTACCTGACAGGTTGGACAGGACTTACAATAATTTTCTACTTCCTTGAACACACTGGGCCAATAAAACCGCTGCAGTATGCGGTCCTGGGTTTTCTGCCACCCCAGGTGTCCCCCAAGAACATGTTGGTGGGCAAGCTCCATGACAAGCTTGCGATACGCTGTGGGCACCACCAACTGTTCAACAGGTTCACCTCGGATTTGGTTCACCCGATACAACATATCCTGCATAACAATAAATCGTGGGAACATTAATTCAGCCCCTGGTTTCTGGGGTTTACCATCAATTTCCAGCGCATTCTCCCAGGCCCTGGTTAGGGTTTGGTCCCGGTGTTGTGCGGTCCCAAAATTTTCCCCGGAGACATTGAGGTCTGCCAACTCAGGTCCCGGTGGCAAGTCCTCCGTGTCTCCCACCATTACACTCAGTGGGGTTGTCTCCCCCACTACCGCTGCAGCAGTGGTCACCCCTACCGCTGGCCCTTCAGACTCGGGCTCCCAGGGTTCTGGCCTTCCAGGGGTATCAGGCCACTCTGCTAGGGTTACCCCTGTCTCAGGGCTATTAGTCACTTTCACCAAACAAATTACACTAAGTTAGTTGCAAAAATTTGATAGAGGTATCCAAATTTTCTGAGTTATCGCAATTGGAACAGTGGACCCTTTAAAACGTAACCTTTACTCGATACAAACAATAAAATTACACCATAACGTGTATAATAAGTGTGATAAACAATACACCAACAACATATAGCCTAGTAATCGGCAGAGCAGATTTAGGGAACAGAGTCGGGGGTGCAAAGGTACTTGATGGCAGGGGATGGACTTACTGGCCCTAGTAAATACTGTCTAGGCCTCAGCCCAGGGACAATCCCTGAAGGTGGAATTGCCCTGTCCCCGTACCTAGCCTACCACGCCCTGGACTCACCCTAGATCGGTCACTGATAAAGAAATAAATATCACATATACAGCAGTCACTTCATAGGTTCAGAAGTGATCAAATAATGGACAGATCCCCACAAAGAAACATCCCCTTTGTTTCTTTGTGGGGATCTGTCCATTTTTTGATCACTTCTGAACCTATGAAGTGACTGCTGTATATGTGATATTTATTTCTTTATCAGTGACCGATCTAGGGTGAGTCCAGGGCGTGGTAGGCTAGGTACGGGGACAGGGCAATTCCACCTTCAGGGATTGTCCCTGGGCTGAGGCCTAGACAGTATTTACTAGGGCCAGTAAGTCCATCCCCTGCCATCAAGTACCTTTGCACCCCCGACTCTGTTCCCTAAATCTGCTCTGCCGATTACTAGGCTATATGTTGTTGGTGTATTGTTTATCACACTTATTATACACGTTATGGTGTAATTTTATTGTTTGTATCGAGTAAAGGTTACGTTTTAAAGGGTCCACTGTTCCAATTGCGATAACTATTAGTCACTTTCATCTCAGGCCACAGTGACGGAAAACCAGGGAAGTCTCTCCCAATTATTAGTTCATAGGGCAGCTTTGTGGAGATCGCCACTTCACAAGTCCAGGTGCCGACCGCCGTGGACAGAGACATTACCGCAGTGGGATAGTCCTTTAAGTCTCCGTGTATGCACACCACACCCACTGTCCGGCCCGTATACTGGGTGGGCTGTACCAGGGCAGCACTTACCAGGGTTACCAGGCTCCCTGAGTCCAACAGCGCCACTGCCAGGTTATCCCCGACTTGCACCTGGCACAGATGACGATTGTCTATTGTCCCGGGGATGCCGGTCGCACACAGTCTCCGGGCATACATGGAAGCCCGGTACCCATAATTAGTCTCCATGGGTTCCCCCACTGTGGACAGTTGGCCCTTATGTGTCCAGGCTCCCGACACTGCCAGCAGACCACTGGGGACGGATCTGCAAGAGGTACATCCCGGGCGGGTTTGGCCGGCCGCCGGGACTGGGGTGGAGATTTCCGGGGTTTGACTGGCCCCCTCCCAAAAGAACCCCCTGCAGGTTTCTGGTGGCCTCATATCGCTCCACCAGGTCGACCATCTCAAGGGCATTGGTGGGGGATACCTGGCCGATCCAGTGTTGAAGGGGGTAAGGCAAGGCCCTCCAAAACATGTCAGCCAGCAGCCGGTCCAGCATAGCAGTCGGACTTAGAACCTCAGGCTGCAGCCATTTTTGCAACCTGTGCAGCAACTCATAGTACTGCGGCCTGGCGGGTTCAGACACTTTGAAGTCCCACTGGTGGACCCGCTGAGCCCGGACCAACACGTTTACCCCCAGCCTGGCCAGGATCTCCCCCTTCACCGTGGAATAGTCAACAGCCTGGTCGTCTGCCAAATCAAAAAAAACTTGCTGGGGTCCGGATGCCAGGAACGGAGCAACCACCTCGGCCCACTGGTCACGGGGTAACTTTTTGGGATCGCCGCACGGACCGCTTTCCGGGCATCATGGACGTGGTGGGACGCTCCTGCCGCCTGTAACGCCATCACATGTTGTAGCAGTAGTTGGTTGGTCTCCCGCTGCTGCACGTTAGCCTCTATGAGAGCCTTCACAGCAGCCTCCATGTTGCCAGAAACTCCTGCTTGCAGCTTTGCTGGCTTAATATATTCCATGCACTTTAGAAAAACAAAACTTCGGCGTTCACGCCAGCCTCACTGCGCATGCCCGCATCCTCCACCAAATGTGGGGAGTCGCTCTGGTAGACAGCGGTGCGGGTGCAGTTTAGAGGCAAAACAAGGAGTCCAGATTGTGCAACAAACAGTGTTTTATTCACACTTGCACACCATAAATGAAAAACAGTCTCTTTGGTGACAGTTCACACACAACGGAAATAACGTGGCAAAACAAAAACAGGCCAACACAGGTTCAGTCACCTGGGAGGTGTAGGTGCAGGTTCGCACCACGCTGTCGGCCCAGCCGCAGGAGAATCCAGCTTCAGGTAGCCAGGAACAAAACACCTCCTTGCTGAGCTCTTTCCTCCAGGACAGAGAACTCCTCAGCCCTGTTAGCAGCTCCAGGATAATCACAGCCTCCAGCTGCTGAGCTGGCTGAGCTTTTAAAAACCTGCCCAAAACCAGGACTGGGTTGTGGGGAGCAGCCACCCACCCTACACTTTAGCTGCTCCCGGTAAGAGCCGGCCCGGATCGGCTTTGCAGCCATGCTATTTAAACTCTGTCAGTAGCACTAGCTGCTGCTGACATCAACAAAAACGGGCTCTTACCTCACCGAGGCTATGAACCTCGGTGACACATACCTGCCATCCACGACGACACCCTGCACCTTACCACACCACATATTCTACATATGGCCATGTTGATCTCCTCCGGTGGCTTAAAAAAAAACTACTACACCGCCGAGTACCTGATTTTCCCCCCAACACTACTCACTGGCTGACTGCTACCGCCGCTGCTTCCGTGAACCCGTGCACCACTCCTTTCCAGGCAGGTAGGCTGCTGCAAAGCGGGTGGTCTACTCTGTGCCCGTTTGGCTCCCGACCTCCCACTGCTCCCACCATACTGACTCCTGGCCACGCTAGTGACTTGATGGCTCAGCTGCTGCTTGACGGGAAAGCTGCAACCCTATTCTCCTGATAATGATGAAGGCCCTTCTTCACCTGGCTCCCAAGTGCGATCGGCTTCATCCTCATTGAGTAGTGTCTGCACAGCAGTTATGTCCTCCTTAACGGCCTCATGGTCAGGAGCCTGACCACTCTCAACACAAGCTCTCATTCCACTCTTCTCATCACTACTTGCCCGCCTAGCAGAGGAAGCGGTGGATGTCTCCTACACATCTTGGCTGGGCAGTAGCTGTTGACTTTCCTCTAGTAGCTCTTCCTTGCTGGAAAGTGAAACTGAGCCCACAGTATGTAGTACTTCTTGTGGTGAGGGAACAGAAAAGGCCAGAGGCAGCTTGAGGACAGTTGAGGGCTCAAGGCCTGAGCCCCCGGGCCATGCCAACTAAGGGTTGTGTCACAACAACTGTTGGCTTGGAGTGTTTGATGTCACTTGGGATGACGTGGATGACCGAGTTGAATTGTGTTGACATATGGCTTCTTCTTTGTATGATAAAGCTTTAACTTGCATTTGTGGATTTCACAGTGAACTCTGTTCATAGAACATCATTTCTGGATGTGTTCTTGAGCCCATGCAGTGATCTAGTACAGAATCATGTCTGTTTTTTAATTTAGTGCCACCTGAGGGCCCATAGATCATGAACATCCAACATTTGTCAAGGTGCTCTATGAGCTGCTTCCCTCTGGAGAGCCTCCTGCTGCAGGAGGGGGACCTTCCTCTCACTGCTACATCTTGACACGTCTGCTTCCTTCAATTCTAGCTTAGAACAATTGACTTAATGTTTCCTTCCGCCCCTCCCTTGGTAAAATGCAGAAATAGCCCACTTCTGCCAAAAGGGGGGAGAATGAAATGGTAAGTTTCATTTAGTCTAAAGATGTCTCTGCTAGAGTTGAGCGAACACCTGGATGTTCGGGTTCAAAAAGTTCGGCCGAATAGACTGCACACGTTAAAATGTGGGCAACTCTGCTATTGTTGCGCAGGCACTGCAGCATGTAGTCGCTCATGTGTGCCAGGCTGCACAGAGGTAAGGACAAGTTGTGCTCTGTGGGAGGCGTATCGTCATCGTCCTCCGTATCCCCCCAGCCATGCACCAGTGATGGGCTTGAGCTGTGTTGGGTGCCACCCCGCTGTGAACCTGCTTCATCCTCATCCTCCTCCACCTCCTCCTCATCCTCCTCGTCCTCCAGTAGTGGGCCCTGGCTGGCCATATTTGTACCTGGCCTCTGCTGTTGCAAAAAACCTCCCACTGAGGCACTTCTAAAAAACTGGCCTGAAAGTGCTAAAAATGACCCCTCATCCTCCTCCTCCTCCTGGGCCACATCCTCTTCCATCATCGCCCTGTGTATTCTCAAGGAGACATAGAAGTGGTATTGTAACGCTGATAACGGCGTCATCGCCACTGGCCATGCTGGTGGAGTACGCGAAACAGCGCAACAGGGCACACAGGTCTCGCATGGAGGCCCAGTCATTGGTGGTGAATTGGTGCTGTTCCGCCAAGCGACTCACCCGTGTGTGCTGCAGCTGAAACTCCACTATCGCCTGCTGCTGCTCGCACAACATGTGTAAGGTGGAGTTCAACCTGGTGGGCACGTCGCATATGAGGCGGGGAGTGGGAAGGCCAAAGTTACGCTGTAGCGCAGACAGGCGAGTAGCGGCAGGATGTGAACGTCGGAAGCACGCACAGACGGCCCGCACTTTATGCAGCAGCTCTGACATGTCGGGGTAGTTGTGAATGAACTTCTGCACCACCTTATTCAGCACATGCACCAGGCAAAGAATGTGCGTCAAACCGGCTAGTCCCAGAGCTGCGACTAGATTTCGCCCATTATCGCACACCACCAGGACGGGCTTGAGGCCCACTGGCAGAAACCACTAGTCTGTCTGTTGTTCAATACCCCGTCACAACAACTGTGCGGTGTGGGGCCTGTCCCCCAAACATATGAGTTTCAGAACGGCCTGCTGACGTTTACCCTGGGCTGTGCTGAAGTTGGTGGTGAATGTGTGTGGCTGACTGGATGAGCAGGTGGAAGCAGAGGAAGAGGAAGCCGAGTAGCAGGAGGAGGCTACAGGAGGCAAAGAATGATGCCCTGCGATCCTTGGCGGCGGAAGGACGTGCACCAAAGAACTCTCCACCTGGGGCCCAGCCGTCACTACATTTACAGATATAGCGTCCCTGGCCATGCTTGCTGGTCTACGTATTTGTGGTTAGGTGGACCTTGCCACAGATGGTGTTGCGCAGTGCACACTTGATTTTATCGGATACTTGGTTGTGCAGGGAAGGCACGGCTGTCTTGGAGAAGTAGTGGCGGCTGGGAACAACATACTGTGGGACAGCCATCGCCATCAGCTGTTTGAAGCTGTCTGTGTCCACCAGCCTGAATGACAGCATTTCAAAGGCCAGTAGTTTAGAAATGCTGGCATTCAGGCCCAGGGCTCGAAGGTGGCTAAGTGGGAATTTATGCTTTCTCTCCAAGGTTTGTGAAATGGAGAGCTGAACACTGCCGTGTGACATGATGGAGATGCTTGGTGACGCAGGTGGTGGTGTCGGTGGCACATCAACTGTTTGATGGGCGGCAGGTGCCAACATTTCACCCGAGGCGGAGGAAGAGGCCGAGGCAGCAGCAGAAGAGGGAGCAGGGGGAGCCTGAGTGAGTTCCTTGCTTTTAAGGTGTTTATTCCACTGCAGTGCAGGCTTTGCATGTAGGTGCCTGGTCATTCAGGTTGTGCTAAGGTTCAGAACGTTAATGCCTCGCTTCAGGCTCTGATGGCACAGCGTGCAAACCACTCGGGTCTTGTCGTCAGCATATTGTTTAAAGAAGTGCCATGCCAGGGAACTCCTTGAAGCTGCCTTTGGGGTGCTCGGTCCCTGGTGGCGGTGGCCAGTAGCAGGCGAACTCTCTTGGCGGCGGCTGTTCTGCTTTTGCCCCCTGCTCTCTCTTTTGCTACGCTGTTGGCTCGGTCTCACCACTGCCTCTTCCTCTGAACTATGAAAGTCAGTGGAATGACCTTCTTTCCATGTGGGGTCTAGGACCTCATCGTCCCCTGCATCGTCTTCCACACAATCTTCCTCCCTGACCTCCTGTTCGGTCTGCACACTGCAAAAAGACGTAGCAGTTGGCACCTGTCTTTCATCATCAGAGATGTGCGGACTCCGATGAGGTGGTATTCCCATGTCCTCATCATCATGAAACATCAGTGGTTGTGCATCAGTGCATTCTATGTCTTCCACCACTGGGGAAGGGCTAGGTGGATTTCCTCTGGAAACCCTGCCAGCACAGTTTACAAACAGCATTAGAGACTGCTGCATAACTTAAGGATCTGAAAGTTTCCCTGATATGCATGGAGGTGATGTGACAGACTGATGGGCTTGGTTTTCAGGTGCCACCTGTGCGCTTTCTGCAGAAGACTGGGTGGGAGATAATGTTGTGAACATGCTGGATCCACTGTCAGCCACCCAATTGACTAGCGCCTGTACCTGCTCAGGCCTTACCATCTTTAGAACGGCATTGGGCCCCACCGAATATCGCTGTAAATTCTGGCGGGTACTGGAACCTGAGGTAGTTGGTTCACTAGGACGTGTCGCTGTGGCAGAATGGCCACGTCCTCTCCCAGCACCAGAGGGTCCACTAACACCACCACGACCGTGTCCCTTACTAGATGTTTTCCTCAAAAATATTTGGCCCAATGTATTGATTTCAAATTCAGGCCTTTTTTTACAAGCACCTAACACTATCTGCCAATTTATTTATGTACCGCATTACACTAATCCAGGCACAGTATTAACCACTGATTTAGGGGAATATCAATTGTAGGCCTAGTATTTAGGCCCTGGATGAAAGGTATCCTTTTATGGACAGATTTACACTTGGAGATGCACAATAGCGTGTGAAAAAATATGTAGGATTATGTCTTCAGCAATTGTATTTTAACAGTTTGTGTAATATACCCTTTAACGTACAAAAATACACTTGGAGATGCACGGTAGCGTGTGAAGTTATTGTGGATGACCCTCTCTGCACTTGTATATACACCTTGAGTGTAATATACCCTTTTACGGAAAGAAATACACTATTAGATGCACAATAGTGCTTGCAGATTTACAGGATTATGCTTTCAGCAATTGTAATGTAACACTTTTTGTAATATATTGGATATGTTGTGATAGCGGCTTCTCCCAATTTATCACTTAGGAGTGGTGCTCTTATCTAATGTGGCTCACCCAGCCACTATGGGATTATTGATATTTAAATAACAAAAGTAGACAGGCACTCAATATCTGGGTTTACATAAAAGTTGGCTTTATTTGGTTAATTTTATTACATATATTTTGATATATTGGTATATATATTTTTTAAATGTATATACGTATTTATTAAAAGAATTTTTTATAAAAAGTTAGTTTTTTATTATAAAAATTATAAACATGGGTATTGTTTTAAAAAAAGGTTTGGAGTATTAAGTTTTATATTTATTTATGGGTAAACGGAGAATAAGAAAAAGAAAATGAAAAAATAGGGGGTATGGAAAAAATGGTAATAGCTAATAATAAAATACGGTAGGTTTTAACTGAATGAGGATTGTAAAGAAGTTAGCTGTTTTTGCTGGTAAAATTAGTTCCATTGTGATATGGTTATATGTCCATCTAGAATCCAGGGTATTTAGTTCAAGAAGAAGGTATACTAGGTGGGAGGAGAGGATGTAGTCTCAGTCCTCTTAAGTGTATGTTAGTCACTTTCCACGCTGTGGGTATGTTCCCGATATGTTTATCACTTTCCACGCTCTGGGTATATTATCGATGCTTGTACTCACTTTTTACAGGTGGTTCGGTTTGGTGTGTCTCTGCTGGTGGCGTCCCACACTGCAGTAGACGGTACTCACTCTGCTTGTTCGGATCTTGCTGTCCCGTAGTGAGCGGTGTTAGTTTGCGCGCTGTTTCCTCAAGCTGGCGTCCCACGTGTCCGGATCACGTGACGCTGCGTATGTTTGAGCGGCTGGTGATGTCGCGATGTTCCGTCTCCCAGTCTGCTTGTCTTTCTCTTTCTCAGCGCAGAGCTTTCTCCTTGGTCATATGGGTATTGGTGGGTAGTCTCCTTGAAGTAGATGCCTTGTCTCGCCAGACGCGTTTCGAGGTCCTCCAACCTCTTCCTCAGTGGCTATGGAGGACCTCGAAACGCGTCTGGCGAGACAAGGCATCTACTTCAAGGAGACTACCCACCAATACCCATATGACCAAGGAGAAAGCTCTGCGCTGAGAAAGAGAAAGACAAGCAGACCGGAGACGGAACATCGCGACATCACCAGCCGCTCAAACATACGCAGCGTCACGTGATCCGGACACGTGGGACGCCAGCTTGAGGAAACAGCGCGCGAAACTAACACCGCTCACTACGGGACAGCAAGATCCGAACAAGCAGAGTGAGTACCGTCTACTGCAGTGTGGGACGCCACCAGCAGAGACACACCAAACCGAACCACCTGTAAAAAGTGAGTACAAGCATCGATAATATACCCAGAGCGTGGAAAGTGATAAACATATCGGGAACATACCCACAGCGTGGAAAGTGACTAACATACACTTAAGAGGACTGAGACTACATCCTCTCCTCCCACCTAGTATACCTTCTTCTTGAACTAAATACCCTGGATTCTAGATGGACATATAACCATATCACAATGGAACTAATTTTTACCAGCAAAAACAGCTAACTTCTTTACAATCCTCATTCAGTTAAAACCTACCGTATTTTATCATTAGCTATTACCATTTTTTCCATACCCCCTATTTTTTCATTTTCTTTTTCTTATTCTCCGTTTACCCATAAATAAATATAAAACTTAATACTCCAAACCTTTTTTTAAAACAATACCCATGTTTATAATTTTTATAATAAAAAACTAACTTTTTATAAAAAAATATTTTAATAAATACGTATATACATTTAAAAAATATATATACCAATATATCAAAATATATGTAATAAAATTAACCAAATAAAGCCAACTTTTATGTAAACCCAGATATTGAGTGCCTGTCTACTTTTGTTACTTTTTGTAATATACCATTTTACGGAAAGAAATATACTTGGAGATGCACGCTGAGTGTAATTTACCCTTTTACGGACAGATTAACAATTGGCCTACAACAGCTGGAACACCAGATTCAGGGTATTGCTATATTAGCAAGTGAATTTCACCCCAGAACTAAATCTATACTTTAGCGGATACTATTAATCTTGTCCATTCACAGCTGGAACACCACATTTACTGTATTTCTATTTTTGCAACTGTATTTCACCCAAGAAAATAATATATACTTTGACGGACACTAGGGAAATTGTCTAGTCACAGCTGGAACACCAGATTCAGGGTATTGCTATTTTGGCAATTGAATTTCACCCCAGAACAAAATCTATCCTTTGACGGATAATATTAAACTTGTTCAGTCACAGCTGTAACACCAGATTCAGTGTATTGCTATTTTGGCAATTAAATTTCTCCCCAGAAAATAATATATCCTGTGACAGACACTATTAAACTTGGCCAGCCACAGCTGAAACCACTGATTTATGGTATTGCTATTTTGGCAATTGACTTTCACCCTAGAAGAAAATCTTTCCTTTGACGTATACTATTAAGCTTGTTCAGTCACAGCTGGAACACCAGATTTAATGTATTTCTGTTTTTGCAACTGTATTTCACCCCAGAACAAAATCTATCCTTTGACGGACACTAGGGAAATTGTCCAGTCATAGCTGGAACACCAGATTCAGGGTATTGCTATTTTGGCAATTAAATTTTACCCCAGAACAAAATTTATCCTTTGATGGATACTATTAAACTTGTCCAGTCACAGCTGAAACACCAGATTTACTGTATTTCTATTTTGGCAACTGAATTTCTCCGCAGAAAATAATGAATCCTTTGACGGACACTATTAAACTAGGCCAGCCACTGATGGGACACCAGATTTACGATATTGCTATTTTGGCAATTGAATTTCACCCCAGAAAAAAATATACCCTTTTACGGACAGATTTAAACTAGGCCTGCAACAGCTGGAACACCAGATTCAGGTTATTACTATTTTGGCAATTAAATTTCACAGCAGAACAATATCTCTCCTTTGACGGATACTATTAAACTTGTCCAGTCACAGCTGGAACACCAGATTTACTGTATTTCTATTTTTGCTACTGACTTTCACCCCAGAAAATAATATATCCTTTGACGTACACTAGGGAAATTGTCCAGTCACAGCTGGAATACCAGATTCAGGGTATTGCTATTTTGGCAATTAAATTTCACCCCAGAACAAAATCTATCCTTTGACGGATACTATTAAACTTGTCCAGTCACAGCTGGAACATCAGATTTACTGTATTTCTATTTTGGCAACTGAATTTCACCGCAGAAAATTATAAATCCTTTGACGGACACTATTAAACTTGGCCAGCCATTGCTGGGACACCAGATTTACGGTATTGCTATTTTGGCAATTGAATTTCACCCCAGAAAAAAATATATCCTTTGCCGGACACTATTAAACTTGGCCAGCCACAGCTGAAACCACTGATTTATGGTATTGCTTTTTTGGCAATTTAATTTCACCCCAGAAAATTATCTATCCATTGCTGGACACTATTAAACTTGGCCAGCCACTGCTGGGACACCAGATTTTGGGGATTGCTATTTTGGCAATTGAATTTCACCACAGAAAAAAAATATATTCTTTGCCAGACAGCAGACAGTATTACACTTGGCTAGCCACAGCTGGAACACCAGATTTAGGCGATTGCTATTTTGGCAATTGAATTTAACCCCTTAATAAAATATAGAAATTTCTATCCTGAGTTTCAAGGGGTGACAATAAGTACAGCCAAGCCACTGATTTAGGATATAGCAAAAAAAATAACTAGCATTGATGGATTGATGTACTTGGTGGCAGCTTGTGCTGGTGCACCACAAGACACAAAATGGCCACCGATCACCCCCAAAAAAGTGACATAAAAACACTCTGTTCAGCCTAAAAAACAGTGAGCAATTAACTAGTAGAAGTTGAATGATTCACAGCTGTAGATTGATCACTTCATTATGTGTTTTTGCTGACTTTTCCCTGCTTAATCTCGCCCTCACAGAAGCTGCGTCCTCTCCCTCCACTAATCAGAGCAGAGTGACGTGCGGCGCTACGTGACTCCAGCTTAAATAGAGGCTGGGTCACCTGCTGCACTTAGCCAATCACAGCCATGCCATTAGTAGGTATGGCTGTGATGGCTTCTTAGGGCAAGAAGTAAAACGCTAGCTGATTGGCTGCTGTGCAGCTCTTCCGAAAGCGGGAAGAAATCGCCGAACACTGGACCCAAACCCAAACTTTTTTGAAAATGTTCGGGTCCAGGTTCGTGTCCCGAACACCCGAAAATTCGGTACGAACCCTAACTATCCAGTTCTGGTTCGCTCATCCCTCGTCTCTGCCATATATCCACTGCCACCTTCTCGTGAAACAGGCATATAGCATGTAATACAACAAATAACAGTTACGTAGCAGAACAATTAATGCACAGTGTAAGAGGACCTGGAATAAATACGCAGATGACATTATGTTTAGCCGATTAGAGACAGTAGCAGGGTGTTGGAATGGTATTACACTTTTCCGTTGCGCACATGAATTTCTCCAGATTTTTTGAATGTTATGATGATGTTATCTATTGTAAATGATGGAATATTAAGTCTTTGTAATTTTATTCTGAGGAATATTCTTCTGAAATTGTTCCATCATTTTTATATCTAGTGTTTCTTAAATTGGTGAACCTGTGCCCATCTTTGCTTTTGAGAGGCTCCGCCTCTTTAACATGCTCTTTCTATACCCAGTCATGTGACTTAGCAGCAAATTTATCCGGTATCTGTTTTTATTAGTTCCACTTACTTTTCCAGTCTTTTGTTGCCCTTGTGCCAACTTTTTTGAGATGCTTTGCTGCAATCAAGTTCTGAACAGAGAAGACAGAAATAGTACCAAAACACTTTTGTCTTTTCTCTGTGGTTCTTGGTAGCCTCTGACTGCTGGGCAACTGACTGCCCAATTGCTCAGGTAGGCTTCTTAAACTCATGTTGTGTTTGTATAATACATGGGTATTTTCATATATAGTAGGTAGCCCTTGACTGCTTAATATTATTTTGCAATAATTTGAAGTAAGACAAATATAATTTCTTAAAATAGATATTAATTTAAAAATAAAATTGAAAAATAAAGTGAATGCAAACAATGTCTGGACCTTCACCGGTCAAACCTTCCTACAATTCAATGACATATACAGAGGACAGATAAACATCAAAATTGGCTCCCTATGATGACACTAAATTTTTCCTATCCAGAAGGGAATGGTATTTGTTCCCCTTATACACTATTTCACTTAGTTTGCGGACAATGTAGTCTCTCTGTTGAGGGAAGTCCTATACACTGTTAGGAAGTAGGCTGTACTACATTGTCAGACTGCTGCTAAATGGTGAGCCAGATTACACTGCCAGACTGATGCAAAAGAGACAGCCAGATTACACTGCCAGACTGCTGCAAGAGGGTGAGGCAGATTACAAGGTAAGACTGCTGCTACAGGATAGGCCAGCCAACTACTGTAAAAGAAAGTCTCAACAACTATTTAAAATATATCAATTTATTTTTATTTTTTTATGGATGAATATACTTATTAAATTGTGCTTAAAATTTAATAGCAAATCAAAATAATTCATTTGGGCCCACTGTCAATATATTGAGCTAATGGCATTAAGTGAGGAACCTCTCTGAAAAAGTACACCATCCTACTTTGCCAGGAATATATATATATTTAAAGATAATCAATGGATGCACAAGTAATTTAACTAGAGGTATTGAAATGGAGCAGTCTCACATTGTACATTCTACTTCCAAAGTGAAATGATGGAGAAAAAAAAAAATCATTTGGATGGGATCTAAAAATCTGCTGGAAACAATTAGCACTATTCACAGTAAAATATGTCAGGTGGCACCCAGGAGACACAGTGTTTTATAGAACAAAGTTTTCTGTGTGGTCCCTCTTCTGCAGTGTAATAGTGAGTTGACTGTGCGAAGAAAATGATAAAGGTTTCTCTGGGGGAATATACAAAAGGAAGGATGAAGCTCAATGTGAAATCATTTGGCCGAGTCAAGTTTCATTATTCCAGAGGGACTAATGCAGCTACTTCAGTTCTGAAGCATTAACGATGCGGCACAGGCCACTTTTCCAAATATCCCTTCAGGATCACCCAGTAGGGACTGTGATGGAAAGGACAGTCATTCTTTTAATTACCAAATCATTTAATGTTCTGCTACACTTTCTCAAACATACGGGATATTTCTCAAACATATGCACTTTTCAAACAGATTAGCCCTGAGAGATCTCAGTCTGCTCCATATGGCTTCTTGTAGCACACAAAGCTCTGAGGGGCTAGTCAGTTATAAGGTGTAGGAGCTGGCGTCATTTATGTTTATTCTTTCCATCTTACATTTTGATGCCTTCCAGTATAATGTAATGTCTTTTAGTGTCACAGAGTTATCTGGGGATATTTTAAAACACACAACCTCATAAACTACTTGAATACAGTGACTTTTAACCAGCTTCTAAGAATAACTGATCCCTTGCAGTCCAGGCTGTATATGCAAGCACGGAAATGTAGAACAAGTTTCAGAGCTGAATAAATAATAGCCAATGGACAAGAATTATTTTCACATTGCTCTTGGTACACAAGTAGCCTTTACAACAATGTCCTTCTTACCACCATCTATTACTGTAATTGTTGGTCATCCATTGCATTTTTACTCTCTCCTTGGTACATGTTTCTCTGTAGTATACTGTCGCTTCTCGGCCTTTTGGCTAAGATCTAAGATCAAGTGTAGTATCTGTTCTTATCAGTCCAGTCGAGCTTGCTCCTGGACTGAACTCCAGCATGCAGTAGGGCCGCGACAGGCCGAACCATGCACGGAGAAGGGCAGTGAACCACACGGCTGTCTCTAGCGTGTACGGCATGGGTTTAAAGGTACCCATGTTAGGTGACGAAGGGACGGCCGGATCGAAGCCTTGAGGCTGAGTTGTGTTGAAAGCCCAAAGTGCACAGTGCCCCAGGAGTAGTGACCCTGGGGTGCCTTAACTCACTGGGGATGGGATCCCAATTGAGTGACGGCACATTTGCACAGCACTTTCTTTCTCACATTTTAGCACACACTTCTATCTGCTCGGCTTCGGCCCTGAAGATACGAGGAATTTTTAATTCCGGTCGAATGTCCGGGCCGTAAGGCACACATTCACTTATTTATTTTTGTATGTCACTGTGTGCACTTTTCCACGCTTTGTTTGTCACTGGGCTTTTCGGGTTGCGGCGCCCTTACGGGTACCCCTCCTGAGGTCTGGGGGTGTGTGTGGCCATATTGGTTCCTCACCCCCTGCCAAACCTCGTGGACTCTCCCTCCGGGGAGAGTCCAGACCTTTGTTAAGCTCCTGGCTGACGCCCTGGGTGGCAGCCTAGGCGAAAGCCGGGAGCATAGACGGGCGTACCCTTGGCTTCGGCTGAGGGTTGCCACTTGTCCCCGTCCCTTGCAGGTGCCTTCTGGCCCGGAGGGATAGGGAATGGTTTGTGGGGGGCCCTTTTCTTATGGAGAGGGCCTGCGATAGACCGCAACCCAGTGCACGTTTTTGTGTGGCACGCTGCACGATTTTGTTGCACGGGGTGAGAGAGCACGACTTTGGGCTTTCAATAAAAAAAAAAAAAGCTGTCTGTGGATGGATAACTGGCTTAGGTCTTCCCCGTCACATCCTTAAAGCTTGTAAAAAAGCGGGATCTTGACATAGGGGCCACTTAATATGGTGGATTTGGTGATCTCTCTCTGCAATGGAGACACCCCTCTGCTCGGTTTTCCTTCCTTTGAGGGATATCTGGCTTTCATTGTGTTGTAGACCCATAACTGGGGCTCCACATTTATTTTGCATATTCCTGTTTCCCAGGGAGCCTTGCATTTCAGATTTCTGTGTTGAGACTCTTAAGTGAGGCTCCACAGTGTTTTTTGTAGCTGGTCTCCCTGAGATCAGCTATTGTTGTGTTTCAGTGTTATATATATATATATATATATATATATATCAATTTCAGTTAGTGTCAGTTTAGGATTTTGTACGGACGCACATCTGCGGGTGTGCATTTTAAAACCACCAAGCACTGTAGTGAATTTTATTTCCTATAGTTTCTGCACGCAGTTTTTCCATGCTGCAGGGCATCGATAGGTAGTGTGCTCATTTTTTTTTTTTTTTTTTTTTTGGTGGGAAAAAAAGAGTTGCAGTTAGTGGTAGGTAGTTAGTTTTATATAAATCAATTTCAGTTAGTGTCAGTTTAGGTTTTTGTACGAACGCACCATCTGCAACCACTGAGCACCGATCAGTAGTGTCCATTACTGATCGAGCCTGCTCAGTCATCACCGCTTTTTTTCAATGCAGAAGAGACTTTTTTTTTGCAGAAAAAAATTATTTTTTTTGCTAATTTTTGTTCTCCTTTTTTACTCCAAAATTTATTTTTCAATTTATTAAAAGGCCCTTCACGTGTGAAAGAACCTCATACACACCCCACACTAAATAAAGTTTTACACATTTCACACATTACACCCCAATAAAATAAAAATAGCCCGTCCATCCCAACGCGTTTACTCAGCTGAAGAGGCATACGCATATCTTGCCTCTGATACTGAGTCGGCCAGTGAGGGAGAAGAGGATGCCACTTTCCTCCACACCTCTACCTCTCATCATCATCTGGTGATGAGGGACCCTCTAGAAGGCGCCCCAGGGTAGCAGCAGAGACAGCCCCCCAGAGTGACCCCATATGGACCCCACAACCTGACGATTACACCCCAAATTCCTGAGTTTGTGGGCAGCTCAGGAATTCAGATTGTGCAGGCTTCACTTAAATTGAATTTTTAAAAATCTTTTTCTCTGAAAATGTAATAAATTTGATGGTAACCCAAACAAATTTATACACCCACAATTTATTTTCCAGAACCCCACATTGTCCTACGCTAAAGCCCTAGGTTGGACCCCAGTAAATGCAGCAGAGATAATGACCTTTTGGGGACTCTTGCTGCATATGGGTATTGTTAAAAAACCAAAGATTACTCAGTATTGGAGTGTGGATGTCGTATACCACTCCAATTTACAGTAGTGCCATGGCCCGTAATCAATTCCAAGCAATCCGGAAATTCTTGCATTACAATGATAATGCACAGTGCCCACCCCAGAATGACCCCGCATTTAACTGTCTGTACAAAATTAGGCCCATTAGGACCACTTCAACGCAAAGTTTTCAGAAGTGTACACCCCAGAAAAAAATGTTTCCATAGACGAATCCCTATTACTTTTCAAAGGGAGGATTAAGATTCCGCCATTCCTGCCCAGCAAGCAGGCAAGGTATGGCATAAAAATGTATAAAATCTGTGAGAGTTGTTCTGGGTACACTCAGAAGTTCTGGGTCTACGAAGGGAGGGACACCTGGATTGAACCCCCAGAAAGCCCCCTGCCCTATGAGTTAGTGGGAAGATAGTGTGGGACTTACTGCACCCACTGCTGGATAAGGGTACCATCTCTACATGGATAATTACTACACGAGTCTACCACTGTTCCAGTCTTTAGCTTCCAGAGGTACTGTAGCATACGGCACAGTACGTAAAAATAAGAGAGGCATCCCTAGATCCCTGGTAGGGCAACCACTAAGAAAAGGAGAAAGCCATGCTCTCCTCAATGAGAACATGTTGGTGGTTAATTACAAGGACAAGAGGGATGTAATGTTACTGACCACACTAACACCAGCTCCGCTAACGCTGTACGAGGTACCACAACCACTGTCCCCAAGCAAGACTTCATACTGGACTACAATAAACACATAGGGGGGTGGGGGGGTTGATCTTTCAGATCAAGTTCTGAAGCCCTTCAGTGCCACACAAAAAACCAAAGTGTGGCACAAAAAGCTGTCCGTGCATCTCATACAGACGGCGCTGTGCAATTTGTTCGTGCTTTTTAAATCTAGACGCCATCCAAGAACATTCCTACAGTAGAGATAGCCTTGCAGTTCCCCCGGTGATTTTTTTCACGGCGAAATTTGAGCATTCGCAATTCCCCGAACATGCAAACATATGGCAATGTCCGCGCTCGCCATATTTTTTTGCATTGCACCGAACTTAGACCCATGACACATCCATCAGGTGGGACAGGACAGCCAATTGAGAGGTTTCAGCACATGGACACACCCCCAACCCTATAACAGAACCCGATCTGGCAGCTATTTCACATTATGTGTTTTGCCAGTGCAGGGAGAGGTTGCGTTTTTTCCTGCGTCCACAAAATACAGATTTCGGGTTTTGATTTACCTGCTTCAACTAACAACTGATTGAGACCTGCCATATCTCAGCTTCCACAAAATAGTGATTGAGGTTTTTCATATACCTGCATCCACAAAATACAGATTGAGGATTTTGATATACCTGCTTCAACTAACAACTGATTAAGACCTGCCATATCTCAGCTTCCCTGTCAGCAATGCACAGCAGGTGTTTTTCACCGGCAAAACGGGGTTCATATCACCCACCAATGGAACAGACGATTTTTTAAAATGTAGGCCCCTGGCACCCAGGCAGGAGGGGTAAATTCATGGCAAAACGGGGTTCATGTCACCCACCAATGGAACAGAGGATCTTAAAAAATGTAGGCCCCTGGCATCCAGGCAGAGAAGGGGTTTTTTACCGGCAAAACAGGGTTGATGTCACCCATCAATGGAACTGGCAATTTTTAGAAATGTAGGCCCCTGGCACCAAGGCAGAGGAGGGGTTTATTCATGGCAAAATGGGGTTCATGTCACCCACCAATGGAATAGGCTATTTTTTGAAATGTAGGCCCCTGGCACCCAGGCAGAGGAGGGGTTAATTCATTGCAAAACGTAGTTAATGTCACCCACCAATTGAACAGGCGATTTTTAGAAATTTAGGTCCCTTTCACCTATGCAGAGCAGGGGTTAATTCACGGCAAAACGGGGTTAATGTCACCCACCAATGGAACAGGCGATTTTTTGAAATTTCGGCCACTGGCACCCAGGCAGAGGAGAGGTTAATTCATGGTAAAAAGGAGGGTTCATGTCACCCACCAATGGTACAGATGATCTTTAAAAATGTAGGCCCCTGGCACCCAGGCAGAAGAGGTGTTTATTCAAGGTTAGAGTTTAGTGAACCTGAACTGTATAGTTTGGGTTCATACCGAATTTTAGGATGTTCGGGACACGGACCCGAACCCGAACATTTTCATAAAAGTTCGGGTTCGGGTCCGTTGTTCGGTGATTCTTCCCGCTTTTTGAAAGGCAACCAATCTGCAAGCGTTTTACATCTTTGCCCTAAGAAGCTATCACAGCCATGCCTACAATGGCATGGCTGTGATTGGCTGAGTGCACCATTTGAACCAGACTTTTTATAAGCTGGAGTCACGTATTGCAGCACGTCACTCTGCTGCTGTTAGTATAGGGAAAGGTTGCTGCCAGTGCTCTCAGGGAGAGATTAGGAAAGAAATCTGTTGAACCTGGTGGTGTAAAATCTTCAAGCTACAGCAATTATTGTGGGAGGGTACTACTGCAATCCTACATTTTTGTACCCAGCCCTGAGCACATTGATACAGCAAAGTTTTTTTTTCTTAATCCATCTGTTACTGAGATGGGGGTCGGTGGCCATTGTAGCCGCTGCAGTGTCCTAGAACTGCATGTGACCTGCATGTACGCCAACCTGCCAGGGACATCAGTCTAATCCTTTTTGGTAGCTCAGTGAAGGAAAAAATCATTTTTTCTGGAAGTTCAAGTCCCCTACATTACCTTTTCTATAATTTAGTGGTGACATAGTCCATTTCTGTAGTCTGGGGCAAAAATCTGTATTGTGGTGCTATAGAGCACTTGTGCATACAACACACCAAAACATATTTTCTATTTCAGCAGTGAAATAGTGCATCAGTGTTCTTTGGGGAAAAAAAGTGGTATTCCTGGTCCACAAAGCAGTTGTGCATACAGCGTACAAATAACAATTTTAAATTTCAGCACTGAAATAGTGCATTAGTGTGTTTTAGGGAAAAAAAAAGCCATGTTCTTGGTTTACAAAGCAGTTGTGCATACAGGGTGCAAATACCTACGTTTAATTTTCAGCCGTTAAATAGTGCATTTGTGAATTTTGGGGAAAAAATCGGTGTTCCTGGTCCACAAAGCAGTTGTGCATACAGCGTACAAATACCTATTTTAAATTTCAGCACTGAAATAGTGCATTAGCGTGTTTTTGGGGAAAAAAGCCGTGTTCTTGGTTCACAAAGCAGTTGTGCATACAGAGTACAAATACCTACATACCTACATGAAATAGTGCATTCTTCAATTTTGGGGAAAAAAGCGTCATTCCTGGTCCACAAAGCAGTTTAAAATACACCGCCCAAATACTTATTTTACATCTCTGCTATGAAATAGTGCACTAGTGTATTTTTGTGAATAAAAGATGTATTCTTGCTCTAAAAAGCAGTTGTGCATAAAGCGTAAAAATATCTAATTTACATTTCTGCTGTGAAATAGTGCATTAGTGTATTTTTGGGAAAAAAAGCGGTATTCCTGGTCTACAAAGCAGTTGTGCATACAGCATAAAAAAATACCTATTTTAAATTTCAGCACTGAAAAAACGTGATTCCTGGTCCACAAAGCAGTTTAAAATACACCGCCCAAATACCTATTTTACATTTATGCAGTGAAATAGTGCATCAGTGTATTTTTGGGGAAAAAAGCCATATTCCTGGTCCACAAAGCAGTTGTGTATACAGCGTGCAATTACCTAATTAAAATTTCAGCACTGAAATACTGCATTAGCGTGTTTTATGGAAAAAAAAGCCGTGTTCTTGGTTCACAAAGCAGTTGTGCATACAGAGTACAAATACCTACATTTCATTTTCAGCAGTTAAATAGTGCATTCGTGAATTTTTGGGGAAAAGCGTTATATCTGGTCCACAAAGCAGTTTAAAATACACCGCCAAAATACTTTTTTTACATCTCTGCTGTGAAATAGTGCACTAGTGTATTTTTTGTAAAAAAAAAGCTGTATTCTTGATTCAAAAAGCAGTTGTGCATAAAGTGTAAAAATACCTCATTTACATTTCTGCAGTGAAATAATGCATTAGTGTATTTTTGGGAAAAAAAAGTGGTATTTGTGGACCACACAGCATTTTTATGACACGGGCACTGCCTTAGTTTTAGTGAACTTAATTGTTGACTATTGGCAGTTAAATTGACACTGGAGATAAACCATCTGTCAGCTTGGTGGGTGAACGCAAATAATGAGGAGAACATCAAATAAGGGACGTGGGCATGGTCTTGGTGATGTGGGTGGAGCTCCTGATGCTGGAAGAGGACGTGGCCATTCAGCGCCAACTACAGGTCCAAGTAAAACACCTTGATCAGGTGCGAGTAGGCGACAGAAACTGTAGCGTTATTTGGTAGGCCCCAATGCCGCTCTACGGATGGTGAGGCCAGAACAAGTACAGGCGATAGTAGATTGGGTGTCTGACAGTGGCGTCAGTTCCTTCACAGTATCTCCCACCCAGTCCTCTGCAGAAAGCTCAGAGTTGGCACCTGCAGTTCATGTCCATCAGTCTTTCACCTCACCCCCTTCAAAGCAGCCAACCAGCCTGTGCTCTAAGTTATGCAGCATACTCTTATCCTTTTTGATGACTCTGCTGGCAGGGTTTCCCCGGGCCATCCACATAGCCCTACCCCAGAAGTGGAAGACATTGAATGCACTGATGCCCAACAACTTATGTTGCAGGATGAGATCATGGGAGGACCACCGCAGCACGTCTCTGGTGATGACGAAACACAGGTGCCAACTGCTGCGGCTTTCTGCAGTGTGCAGACCAATGAGGAGGGTAGGGGTCAAGAATGGGTGGAAGATGATGTGGAGGACGATGAGGCCCTAGACCCCGACTGGACTTAAGTTCATGCTAGTGAAGTGTGCAGTTCTGAGGAAGATCCGGTGGTCACCACAGCAAAAGAGGGAGCAGGCTGCAAAAGCGGAGTGGCTGTCCCCGAGAGAATACGCCTGCTACTGCCTAACAGCTCCAAGGAGTTCATTGGCGTGGCAGTTCTTCATACAAGTGAAAGACTGGTGAGGTGAAAGACTGATGGGCATGGGCTGCAGGTGCCAACTCTGAGCTTTCAGCAGTGGGAGACAATGTTAAGGTACTGGAGGGACTGTCAGCCACCCAATCTATAAGCGCCTGTACTTGTTCTGGGTTCACCATTCGTAGAGCGACATTCGGGCCTACCAAATAACGCTGCAGGTTCTGTCGCCTACTCACACCTGAGAAAGGTGTTTAACTTGGACCTGTAGTTGGCGCTGAAAGGCAGCGTCCTCTCCCAGCAACAGGAGCTCCACCAACACCACCACGACAATGTCCACGTCCCTTATTTGATGTTCTCCTCATTATTTGCGTTCACCCGCCAAACTAACAGATGGTTTATCTCCAGTGCCAATTTAACTGCCAATAGTCAACAATTAAGTTCACTAACAGTAAGGCAGTGCCCGTGTCATAAACAGAATAAATTTCTTTAGGTCATACAACAGTGTAACGGAGAAATTCAATACAATCACTTCACTGTCACCAAAAATTAGATTTTTCAAACCAACAATGTCAAAGCAGAAGTTAACAGTTTAATTTGACTGTCAGAAATGCAGCGTACACCGCTAATGTGCTATCTACCACAAAAACAGTGTGCTTGCAACCAACTATGTAAATGAGGAGTTCAAAAGGTTACTTAACTTGACTGAAATACAGGGTGTGCCTCAGATCTGCTATGTAGCACAAAACCAGTGTTTATTGCAACAAACCACAGAAATGCAGTATGTCACTGCTTAATTTTAAAATAGGTTTTTGTGCGTTGTATGCCAAACTGCTCTGTGGAACAACAATATGGGTTTATTTCCCCCAAATACAGGAATGCAATATGTCACTGCTAAATTTTAAAATAGGTTTTTCAGCGTTCTACGCAAAAGTCCTCTGTGGAACAACAATACGGGTTTATTTCCCCCAAATACACAAATGCTGTATGTCACTGCTAAATTTTAAAATACGTTTTTGTGCGTTGTATGACAAACTGCTCTGTGGAACAACAATACGGGTTTATTTCCCCCAAATACAGGAATGCAGCATGTCGCTGCTACATTTTAAGATAGGTTTTTCAGCGCTCTGTGGAACAACAATACGGGTTTATTTCCCCCAAATACACAAATGCTTTATATCACTGCTCAGTTTTAAAATCGTTTTTTCAGCATTGTATGCAAACGTGCTTTGTGGCACAACAGTTCGGGTGTATTAACCCAACTACAGAAATGCACTATGTCAGCTCAAAATTTAAAAAAAAATAGGTTTTTCAGCGGTGTATGCAAATGTGATCTGTGGAACGACAGTACGGGTTTATTCCACCAACTACAGAAATGTCACCCCAAAATTATTAAATAGGTAATGTAGTGGGATTTGACCTGCCAGTAAAAAGGAATGTTTCCTCCACTGAGCTACCAAAAAATAATTAGACTGATGTCCCTGGCAGGCTGGTACACATGCAGGTCACACGCAGTTCCAAGGACACTGCAGTTGCTAAAATGGCTTCTGAGCCCCACCTTAGTAACAGATGGATTAAAAATTATTTTGCAGTATCATTTGGCTGAGGGCTGGGTACAAATATGTAGCACTCTCAATAATTGCTGTAGTTTGAACAGTTAACACCACCAAGTTCAACAAATTTCTTTCTAAATCTCTCCCTGAGAGCACCAGCAGCAGCCTGTCCCTACACTAAGAGCAGCAGAGTGACGTGCGGCGCTACATGACTCCAGCATAAATAGAGGCTGGGTCACATGCTGCACTTAGCCAATCACAGCCATGCCAATAGTAGGCATAGCTGTGATGGCTTCATAGGGCAAAGTAGTGAAACGTTTGTTGATTGGCATCCTTGATTTGCATCCTTTCAAAAAGCGTGAAGAAATGGCTGAACAACGAACCCGAACTTTTACGGAAATGTTCGGGTTCGGGTCCGGATGTGAAAAACCGTAATGTTCAGTACGTACCCGAACTTTACAGTTCAGGTTCGCTCAACCCTTCTGCCATGTATCAACTTCCACAAAATAGTGATTAAGGTTTTTTATATAACTGTGTCCACAAAATTACTGCTTGAGGGTGATATACCTGCTTCAACTAATAATTGTTTGAGGCCCTCCATATATCAGCTTCCACTTAATAGTGATTGAGGTTTTTCATATACCTGTGTCCACAAAATTTCTGCTTGAGGGTGATATACCTGCTTCAACTAACAACCGATTGATGCCTTCCATATATCAGCTTCCACAAAAAAGTGATTGAGGTTTTTCATATACCTGCGTCCCCATAATTACTGCTTGAGAATGATATACCTGCTTCAACTAACAACTGATTGAGGCTTGCCATATATCAGCTTCCACAAAATAGTGATTGAAGTTTTTCATATACCTGCTTCCACAAAATTCCTGCTTAAGGGTGATATACCTGCTTCAACTAAAAACTGATTGAGGCCTTCCATGTCAGCTTCCACAAAATAGTGATTGAGGATTTTCATATACCTGCAGCCACAAAATACAGATTGCGGGTTTTGATGTACCTGCTTCAACTAACAACTGATTGAGGTCTGCGATCTACCTTCTTCCACAAATACTGCTCTTCTCAAAGACTTAGGCACAGGGCCATTTAGAAAAGGACAGGCAGAGGAAGTGGCAGGCTGTTCCGCAGGGATGGTATGGGTTGGGCAGGTGCACAAGGCTGGAGCCTTAGTGGAAAGTCGGAGAAGGCGCGTGCGATAACTTCTAAGGGCGCACCAGAGTTGATTGAGTTCTGCACCCTCCTCATCCTCTGTATCTGCACCATCCTCACTCTCTGCTGTGTGCACCCTCAAAGACACCACCACCATAACCCCTCCACTCGAGTCAGAGTTATTATTTTCCCATCCATTTCCAGACCTTACTGATGCACAGCCCTTCTTGGCATCAGATCAGGAACAGGAGGTAGCAATGTCTGCCACCCAGTGGTCTGACGAGATCTCTAATGTCAGTGGTGGTGAAGGTGACAATGATGACGTGTCGATGGAAGTCTCACAAGAGTGAGAGTGCTCACAAGAGTGGAAGAGGAGGGGAATTCAGAGGGAGAGACAGAGCTGAGGAGAAGTCATCCGAACTGGCAGTGCATAGAAGGCAAAAAGCAGACTGCAAACGTATCTGGAGCGAGACATCCAACGTGCACCGTCACATCTGCCGCTCCCAGGCAAATGGCTCCGCATTGTGGGCTTTCTTTAACTTGTCAGCTGCTGACAATAGTGCTGCCATCTGCAGCCTGTGCTTTCAAAGCATTAGTCGCGGTAAGCCCAACACTCACCTAGGGATGATTGCCTTAAGAAGGCACCTGGCCTCCCATCACCGAGCCCATTAAGAGCAATTCCGTTAGAACCCATAAAGCCACACTCCCGGCGCTCCATATCCTGCCTCTTCTCCTTCTCCTCCCATTTGTCCTTCACTCCTCCTTCCACCGTGCCGTCATCGCATTCATCTGGCACAAGGCAGGCTTCCGCGGCCCCAATTTTCTAGCGTAAAAAATGATGACTCTGGATAATCCTCTTGCCCAACGGCTGACCGCTGGCTTGTCGGAACTGCTACTCCACTAACTACTGCCATATAAATTGGTGGACTCGGAGGCTTTTAGAAAATTTGTGGCCATTGGCACACCGCAATGGAAGGTCCCCGGAAGGAAATATCTCTCCCAGAAGGGCATCCCTGTAGTGATGAGCGAGCATGCTCGGCCGAGTATTGGTTCGGCTCGAGCATCGCTATGCTCGGCGCTCGGCTGAACACCATGTGTATTCATCACATTGCTCTAGTCTCCTCCCCTTCTAAGCAGCCAATCAAGGTCCAGGTAAGTAATTCCCCTCAGTGTAAGGCCATAGCAATGTTAGCTGTAAGCCTTACCCTGATTGCCTGGCCGGAACACATGATACCATTTCATATAGGAGCTGAGGTCCGGCGCTCGGCTCATTCAGGGTCAGGGAAAGCAGACAGTAGGCAGGGACAGATAGGGTTTTGCACTAAACTTACTGATTTCACTCCAAAAACCTTATTGAAAGACCTAACAGTCCTTTTAAGTGCAGCGCCTTTTTTTTTAAGAAGGGGGTTAATTCAGCACTATCAGGGACAGGTGTCACCAGGAAGGGAAAGATAGTGCAGGGCTTGAAAATCACTTTCATAACTTCTAAAAGACAGAAAGATTTCCGATTAGTGACATCTACAATACGCCATCATTAAGCAGTGTGTTGGGCAGATATTATCAAAAGGGGCTTATTCACTACAGTGTTCCTTGGTACTGAGATATGCACTGCACCATCATAAAGCAGTGTGTTAGGCAGACATTATTAAAAGGGGCTTATTCACTACAGTGTTCCTTGGTACTGAGATATATACTGCACTATCATAAAGCAGTTTGTTGGGCAGACATTATAAAAAGGGGCTTATTCACTACAGTGTTCCTTGGTACTGAGATATACACTGCACCACTATAAAGCAGTGTGTTGGGCAGACATTATTAAAAGAAGCTTATTCACTACAGTGTTCCTGCTACCGAGATATACACTGTACCATCAGAGAAATTATTTGTTCTGGGGAAATTAACCTAACTTGTGCAACATCTGTGTGTGCGTTCAATTCGCAACCATTATATTAATTACTCCAGCAGAGAGTGATTTATATTTTGGCCATAGTTAACTAGTTTTGGGCACATCTGTGTGTGCGTTTAGGACGCAACTGTATATACAGTTTTCCAGCAGAGAATACATTTTATTTGGGACAAATTTGTATCCAATAAAGAACTACATCCGAATACAGTGTATATTGTCAAAATTACATCATCTCTGTGCTAGTGTAGTGCCGAAAATATGTATTTCTCTGTATCCAGTACATTATAGCAAGCTAATACAGTGTGTACTGCAAAAATTACATTATCTCTGGGCTAGTGTAGTGCCGAAAAATTGTATTTCTCTGTCTCATGTTCATTAGAGGAAGCCAATACAGTGTGTACTGTAAAAATGTAATTATCTGTGGCCAAGTGTACTCCTGAAAATCTTTATTTTTCTGTATTTAGTACATTATAGTAAGCCTTTACTCGGTCTCCTGTTCATTATAGCAAGCCAATACAGTGTATACTGTAAAAATTTCATTATCTGTGGGGTAGTGTACTCCTGAAAATCTTTATTTTTCTGTATTCAGTATACTATATCAAGCCTTTACAGTGTGTACTGTAAAAATTACCTCATCTCTGGGATAGTTTAGTGCTGAAAAATTGTATTTCTCTGTATCTTCTTCATCACAGCAAGCCATTACAGTGTGTACTATAAAAATGTAATTATCTGTGGCCCAGTGTACTCCTGAAAATATTTATTTTTCTGTATTCATTACATTATAGCAAGTCTTTACAGTGTGTACTGTAAAAATTACATTATCTCTTGGCTAGTATAGTGCCGAAAAATTTTTATTTCTCTGTCTCCTGTACATTACAGAAAGGCCAATAAAGTGTGTACTGTAAGAATTTCATTATCTGTGGGCTAGTGTACTCCTGAAAAATCATTATTTTTATGTATTCAGTACATTATAGCAAGCCAATACAGTGTGTACTGTAAAAATTACATTATCTCCGGGCTAATATATTGCCGAAAAATTGTATTTCTCTTTCTCCTGTTCATTAAAGCAAGCTAATACAGTGTGTACTGTAAAAATTACATTATCACTGGGCTAGTGTATTGCCAAAAAAATTGTATTTCTCTGTCTCCTGTAAATTAAAGCAAGCCAATACAGTGTGTACTTTAACAATTTCATTATCTATGGCCTAGTGTACTCCTGTATTGTATGTACTGTATTCAGTACATTATAGCAAGTATTTACAGTGTGTACTGTAAAAATTACATTATCTCTGGGCTAGTGTATTGCTGAAAAATTGAATTTCTCTGTCTCCTGTTCATTATTGCAAGCCAATACAGTGTGTACTGTAAAAATTGCATTATCTGTGGCCTAGTGTACTCCAGAAAATCTTTATTATTCTGTATTCAGTACATTATAGTAAGCCTTTACAGTGTGTACTGTAAAAATGACATTATCTGTGGGCTAGTGTATTGCCGAAACATTGTATTTCTCTGTCTCCTGTTCATTATAGCAAGCCAATGCAGTGTGTACTGTAAAAATTACATTATCTCTGGGCTAGTGTATTGCTGAAAACATGTATTTCTCTGTCTCCTGTTCATTATACCAAGCCAATACAGTGTGTATTGTAAAAATTTCATTATCTGTGGCCTAATGTAGTGCCAAAAATTTGTATTCCTCTGTCTACAATACATTATAGCAAGCCATTACAGTGTGTACTGTAAAAATGTCATTATCTCTGGGCTAGTTTAGTGCTGAAAATTTGTATTTCTCTGTCTCCTATACATTACAGAAAGCCAATACAGTGTGTACTATACAAATTTAATTATCCGTTGGCTAGTGTACTCCTGAAAATCTTTATTTTTCTGTATTCAGTACATTATAGTAAGCCTTTACAGTGTATACTGTAAAAATGACATTATCTCTGGGCTAGTATATTGCCGAAAAATTGTATTTCTATGTCTTCTGTTCATTACAGAAAGCCATTACAGTGTGTACTATAAAAATTTAATTATATGTGGCATGAGTTACTCCTGTAAATCCTTATTTTTCTGTATTCAGTACATTATAGTAAGCCTTTACAGTGTGTACTGTAAAAATTACATTATCTCTGGGCTAGTGTATTGCCAAAAATTTTTATTTCCCTGTCTCCTGTACATTATAGAAAGCCAATACATTGTGTACTATAAAAATATAATTATCTGTGGCCTAGTGTACTCCTGAAAATCTTTATTTTTCTGTATTCAGTACATTATAGCAAGCCTTTACAGTGTTTACTGTAAAAATTACATTATCTCTGAGCTAGTTTATTGCCAAAAAATTGTATTTCTCTGTCTCCTGTTCATTATAGCAAGCCGAAACAGTGTGTATTGTAAAAATGTCATTATCTGTGGCCTAGGGTCGTGCCGAAAATTTGTATTTTTATGTCTACAGTGTATTACTGCAAGCCTATACAGTGTTTACTGTAAAAATTTCATCATCCTGGGCTAGTGTAGTGCCAAAAATGTGTATTTCTCTGTCTAGCGTACATTATAGCAAGCCTATACAGTGTGTACTATAAAAATTACTTTATCGCTCATCTAATGTACTCCTGAAAATATTTTTTTTTTGTCTACAGTACATTACAGCAAGCCAATACAGGGAGTACTGTAAAAATTTCATTATGTGTGGCCTAGTGTAGTGCCGAAAATTTGTATTCCTCTGTCTACAGTACATTGTAGCAAGCCTATACAGTGTGTACTGTAAAAATTAATTATCTCTGGGCTAGTGTAGTGCCAAAAATTAGTATTCCTCTTTCTACAGTACATTACGGCAAGCCAATACAGTGTGTACTGTAAAAATTATATTATCTCTGGGCTAGTGTATTTTTCGGTGTCCAGTACTGTCCTGCATCAGAAAAATGTGTCTTTAGCAGACATTAAAACAATCTGCGTCACATCTACAGACAAAACCATTAATATGAAGAAGGCGGGTACAAAGGGAGGGGGAAGTGGACGTGATGCTGATGGTGCAAGCAGAGGCGGTGGCCCTGGGCGTGATGCTGATGGTGCAAGCAGAAGCGGTGGCCTTGGGCGTGATGCTGATGGTGCAAGCAGAGGCTTGCACCATCCAACTTACACAGCTTCATGTCCAACTTAGCTGGGAGGTGCAGGACAATACTGTCCAAGTTGGACCAGTGCAAACAGGTGGTCGGTTAAATTTCAGAAGATAATGCTTCCAGTCGGTTAAGCACCTCCCTCTTTTCCACAAAATCCAGACTCTGTAGCCAAGAGTGTGGTCAAACGAATCCTCACTCTAATCCTCCTTCCTCCTACCATGTCGCGTCTGGCCAAACAAGTGATCCCACTCTCGGATATTCACATGACCTCTTTTCATCGCCAGTACTTGGTTTGGCTCTCTCGCCAAGCACGGTTGAAGAGGTACCTGAGATATTGTGCCCTGATTTCCAACCTCTTGAGCCTTCACAGTCTCAAGAAGATGACGGTGGTGAACCGCAAACATTTGTTCATGAGGTGGATGATGATGAGACACAGTTGCCAATCACTGAGGTGGTGGTTCGGTCAAGTCAGCAGGATGAGCAGAGTGAGGAAGTGGAAGAGGAGGTGGTGGATGATGAGGTCACTGACCCAACATGTTTAGGTGAATAGCTGAGCAAGGACAGCAGTACAGAGGGGGAGGGATCCGTGGCACCGCAACAGTCTGGAAGAAGCAGTGGGGTGGCAAAAAGGAGATGTTGGCCCACACCAAACAGGCCCGCAACCGTTACACCGAGCACCCCCATGCGTAAATCTTCTTTGCCAAGGGTAGGTGTTCCGCAGTATGGTGCTTTTTTGAGGAAAGCGCAGACGACAAAAGAGTGGTAGCTTGAAAACTGTGCCATACCAAAATGAGCCGGGGCGTGAACTCTAGCAACCTCAACACCACTAGCATGATCCGCCACATGGCATCCAAGCACCCTAATAAGTGGGCCGAACGCCTGGGTCTGCACTCTGAATCTGCGGGTCCCACCACTGCCTCCACTTCCACTGAGTTACTCACTGCTGGCCGATCCCCTGTCGATGGCGCAGGCCTGGATGCCCCTCTCCCTGCACCTGGACCTTCGCATGAACCATCAGCAACAACATCCACTTCCCTTTCCCAGCGCAGTGTCCAAATGTCGATAACACAGGCATCTTAACGCAAGCGCAAATACCCACCCACCCACAGGCCATAGCACTAAATGCACAACTTTCAAAATTACTGTCCCTTGAAACTGCCATCTTGGCTTGTGGACATGAGGCCTTCCGCAGCCTGATGTCAGCGGCTGTCCCTCGATACGCAATCCCCAGCCAGCACTATTTTTCACGGTGTGCCGTGCCCGCCTTACACCAGCATGTGTCCCAGAACATCACCCGTGCCCTGACCAGCGCACTTACTGGGAAGGTCCACCTCACCACGGACACATGGACAATTGTTGGTGGCCAGGGACGCTACATTTCCCTGACCGCAGACTGGGTGAATGTTGTGGAGGTCGGGAATGAGTCGTACCCTGGTATGGCACAGGTGTTACCCACGCCCAGGATTGCGGGCCCAACGTCCATCAGGGTCTCCCCCAACAGCTATGTTACTAGCTCCAACCCCCACTTCTCCTCCTCCACCGCCTCCTCCTCCACTTCCACCTCCAACAGCAGTCAGCCATCAGTCGCTAGCTGGAAGCAGTGTAGCACTGCTGTGGGTAAGCATCAACAAGCCGTGCTGAAGCTGATCGGTTTAGGGAAAAAAGTAATAAGCCACTTGCCTCACCAAGGCCGCCTCTATGAGTAGTCCTAACACTAAATCCTACCTAACAGGTAGTATTTAGCGTTAGGACCCCTCATAGAGGCGGCCTTGGTGCGGCGAGTGGCTTATTACTTTTTTATCAAAATGTACTCTAACGCCTCTGATAACTTCTTGCATAGAGGCAGGGCAGAGCGCTGGTTGCAGAGTGCTGTTGCATTTCTGTGTTTGTATGTATATTTTGCCATGGCTACGTGCACCTGCATACTGGGACGTGCTGACTGACCCCCCTTGTGTTTCTGTGTAGTATATGCTGGAGGTGTGGCGGCCTCCACTCAGTCGTGCACACCTGACTAGTTTTTCTGTCCTAGAGGCTGGTTTTAATCAGAGTAATTATAAAACTAATCTGTTTAGGGGACAAACAGCACACTTCCGCCGAGCTGTGGCAGGGGATAAGGGACCAGACCGAGCTTTGGCTCTCGCCACTCAACCTAGAAACAGGAATGGTTGTGTCCGACAATGGCCATAACTTGGTGGCAGCTTTGGAGCGCGGCAAACTGACACACATTCCATGCCTAGCCCACATCTTAAACTTATTGGTTCAGCGGTTTATCAAAACCTACTCCAATTTGGAGGAGCTATTAGTGAAGGCGCGCCGATTGTGTGCTCATTTCCGAAAGTCGTCCACAGCTTCAGTCAGTCTGTCGACGCTTTCCAGTCAACTGCCACTATTCACAAGCGAGGGAGTGGGCATTGATATCAAACCTATGTGAGGTTTTAAAAAAACTTTGATGAATCCACACAGATGGTTAGTGGTGATAAAGCTATTATCAGCGTAACCATCCCACTGCTGTGTCTACTCAAACAATCACTGCTCACAATTAAGGAGGATGCTTTGAATGTGGCAGATGAGGTAATAGGGGAGAGATGACACAGGGTGATAGCCAGACCTCCCCCAGTTAGTCTTCTCAGCGCAAATTGGGCCAAGAAGAGGAGGAGCTGGAGACACTTGCCTCTGCTACAGAGGCTAGTACACATGGAACTTTAATTCCATCTGTTCAGCGTGGATGGGCAGTAGAGGAGGAGGAGAAGGATAAGGTATGGAGAGTCATCCTGAAGTTGACATCGACGTCTTGCCCGTTGGTACTCTGGCACACATGGCTGACTTCATGTTAGGCTGCCTTTCCCGTGACCCTTGCGTTATACGCATTTTAGGTAACACAGAGTACTGGTTGTTCACCTTTCTCGACCCCCGCTAAAGAGAACGTCTCATCTCTGATTCTTGTGGTGGTGAGGACGAGTAAAGCTGTGCAATAACAGAAGGTACTTGACAGATTGATCCAAAATTTTCCATCTGACAATGCGGCCGCCAGAGTTCGTACTTCCTTAGGCAACTGAGGAAGGGAGACAAGGGGAACACACAGTAGTTCCAACAGAGGTAGGGCAACACTCTCCAAAGCATGGGACACTTTCATGACACCCCGCCAAGGAGGGAAAAGTTTTGGAAGATGGTAAAGGAATACATTACAGACCGTGTCAGCGTTCTAAATGATCCTTCAGTGCCTTACAACTACTGGGTATCCAAACTGGACACGTGGCACAAACTTGCGCTCTACGCCTTGTAGGTGCTGGCCTGCATATTGTCTGAGCGTGTATTTAGTGCTGCTGGTGGCAATATAATAGATAAGCATATCCACTTGTCCACGGACAATGCTAACAGGTTGACTCAGAAAAAAATGAACAAGGCCTGGATTGCCCCTGACTTATCCACTCCACCAGAGGAAAGCAGAGCTAATGAGGAACAAAAACACATTTTAAATGTGTGCTTTATAATGTACTCAATCCACAAGATTCAGATTTTTTTACCCTTTTCACCACAAAAAAAAAGGGTATATGTTTGAATCTTATTTTCTCATCTGCCTCCTCCTCCTCTTCCTTACAGAATATATATGCCCTCAATAGAATGTTTTGTAGGGTTCGCTCCACTTTAGGCCCTTAGCTCCAATGCTTTATACCATCTGCTCACCTGTAGGCCATCACTGCAATGATTTATGGGGTTCTCTAGGCTTCAGTCCCTCACCTCCAATGCTTTATACAGTCTGCTTACCTGTAGGCCATCACTGCAATGTTTTATGGGGTTCTCTTGGCTTCAGGCCCTCACCTCTAATGCTTTATAAGGTCTGCTCACCTGTTGCCCATCACTGCAATATTTTATGGGGTTCACTAGGCTTCAGGCCCTCACCTCCAATGCTTTATACCGTCTGCTCACCTGTAGGCCATCACTGCAATGATTTATGGGGTTCACTAGGCTTCAGGCCCTCAACTATAATCTTTTAAAGGGTAAGCAGCACACCCTTGCTCCAAATGTTTTTGAGGGTCACCAGTAGGCCATCACTGACAATTTTTCAAGGGTGTGTATGATGCCCTCCTTTATGTGTAATAAAGGGTGTATTGGAGTGCCGGTTCCTTGTAATTTTTGGCAGCCCTTTTACTTAGTGCATAGGCTTTATGAGTGCAGCAGTGTACCTGAACAATTGTAGCACCATTTGAAAGAGGCCCTCTTTTATGTGATATACAGGTTGTATCGGAGTGCTTCTTCCTTGTAATTTTTGGCAGCATTTACACTGTTTAATTGAATATCCAGGAAGGAATTTTTCCTAACAATTTTTTTTTTTTTGAGGGGGCGCGATTTTGGGTGTGATTCTTTCGCTATATAAAAGTGGCAGACAACTGGGGCAATATGGTTCCCAGCAGGACATTGGAGTCCAAGATGCACCCAGACATGGTCCCCATGCTGTTCCAGATCCATTTCTGACCTTTTCCAATGAACCAGGCACCCTCCCCTCATCCGAGCAGGGGGTGTCTGGCTGTCTCCCATTGACTTCCATTATTCTTGGGTGCTCGGCCGAGTTCACAAATATTGCTATGTGTTCGGACTGAGTACCCGAACACCCAAACACTTTGGTGCTTGCTTATCAATACATCCCTGAGCTATATGGCCATGTAAAGCGGAAATTTTATATATCTCTGGCACACAGTCTCGGTGCCAAGATACACCTGACCACAGACACGTTTTCTAGCAAACACGGGCAGGGAAGGTACATAACTTTTACTGCCCAGTGGGTGAACCTTCTGACAGCTGTCAAGCATGTAATCTGTGGCACCCGTGTGGTGTTACCGCTAAGGATTGCATGCAGACCTACCTCTCCTTCAACGTGTCAGATGAGACGTTGCCATGATGTCCTGCGGATGTTGTGCCTGGAAGCCAAGAGCCACACCGGTCCTGCACTGCTTTCAGCTCTGCAGTCACAGCCCGATCAGTGGCTAATGCCTCTCAATTTGAAAGTTGGTAAAGTGGTGTGTGACAACGGTGCCAATCTGCTGAGTGCGCTGAAACAGGGCAAAATGACACACGTGTCGTGCATGGCACATGTCCTGAACTTAGTCGTGCAGCGATTCCATGCCAAATACCCCGGGGTCCAGGACGTCTTGCGGCAGGCCAGGGAAATCTCTGGCCATTTTAGAAGATCTTACACGGCCATGGCTCGCCATGGCTTGCCTTGTGACACTACTTGCCTGTCAGACATCTGATTTGTGACTGCCCGACTCGTTGGAACTCCACCTTGTTAGATAGGCTGCTCCAGCATAAACGTGCAGTTAATGACTACCTGTACAAACTCTGTGGCAGAACCGGTTCTGGGGAGCTTGGTTTCTTTTCACAATGTCAGTGGCTGCTCATGCACGACACATGCAGACTACTGCGGCCATTTGATGAGATCTCCAAACTGGTCAGTCACAGCCAGGGTGCCATCTGTGACATAGTACCTTACGCCTTCTTTCTGGAGCATGCATTATGTCGTATCATTGATCAAGCCGTTGAGGAGCAGGAGCTGGAAAATTAGGAAGTTTCAATGCTGAATGAAATCCCAGAGGGCTATACTCCATCTGAGACAAGTCAGCAGGAGTCTGAAGAGGAGTCAGAGGAGGATGGTGGGTGGGGGGAGGAGGAGGAGCAAGAAGAGCAGGCTTTAAACTTTTTGGGGATTCCTGGTGTTGTCCGTGGATGGGGGGAGGAGACCGATGACGACATTCTCCTGGGCGATGAGCAGGAGCCAGGGTGCTCCACCGCTTCCAATTTAGTTGAAATGGGGGACTTTATGGTCCAGTGTTTGAAGATGAACCCTCGTATAAAAAGCATAAAGGTCAAGGGCCTGTACTAGGTGGCAACGTACTTCAAGCCACGGTACAAACAGAAAATGGCGGAAATGTTACCAGCATCACAGAGGGATGGCAGAATCTAGCATTTCCAGGCCTTGCTGTGAGACATGCTGCATTCTGCTGTTGCAGGCGCTGGCAGAGGAATTTCCACCAACAGCGAAACAGGTGCGGGTACCAAACCTACCGCTCCTGCAAAAAGAGGACGGTTTGAAGATGTGTTGGTCACTTCAGATATGAGATCATTCTTGCAGCCAACCCATCGACAGCCGCCCTCCCGATCCAGCCTCAGGGAACGCCTATACCAACAGGTTTCAGACTACATTGGGTTAACGGCCGTTGTGGACGCTCTGAGAAGTGAGGAACCCTTTGACTACTGGGTGTGCAGGCTTGACCTGTGGCCAGAGCTGGCACGATTTGCAATGGAACGCTTGACTTGCCCCACATTGAGTGTCCTGTCCGAAAGGATGTTTAGCGCAGCAGGGGGCATCGTGACCGATAAGCGCACTCGCTTAATTCATGACATTGTGGACCACCTCACATTTCTAAAAATGAATGAGGCATGGATCTCGGAGGAATTCAACACTTGTGATGACCACGTGTAATTGAATTTCCTCATGCCATCCCACACATATCCACCACCACCCAGAACAAAGAATGGTCCTTACCTTATCGTATAGACAGTGGCATAAAAGGCCTTTTCTGTCAGATGAATGCCTAATTTTTGGGGCCTGTATTGGCCAACAGTTACTTTTTTTTTATCCTGTGAGCACCTAATGTACCTCCAGCCACAGAATCCAAAGTTCTTTGCTGTCAGGTCAATGCTATTGCCTAATTTTTTGGCCCTATCTCACTCTTCAGCCTCTCATTATGTTGGTGAATGAACCACATTCACCATAAGGACCTTCTAATGTCACATGGTCATGTGACTGTGCCCCCCACCCCATACTGTGCCCATCACCCCGTACTGTGCCCCCTTATACCTTCCATTGTGCCCTTACCACACCCTGTGCAGTGCCCCTAGTCATTCCCTGTACTGTGCCCTCTTATTCCTATCTGGTCACTGTACAGAGGTGTTATCTGGTCAATGTATAAGGGTGGTATCCAATAAATGGATGGCCATAACTCATTTCCTTTCCCACGCCACCTATTTTAGACCTGGCATGAGCGGGAAAAATATGCAGATTGCAGTGCTAAGGACCTTTGTGCCACAATCTATTATTAATTTCTGGGGACCTCAGGAATTTTTTAACAAGCGACTGTCACCTAAAATCCATGTCTGTATATTCAGACCTTCAAAATCCATATTTTGCACTTTGCCTCTAGAACCCTGCTGTGAGCCCATACAGCAGGCTACAAGCACATATGGAGTGTTTCCTGAATGGGGAGAAAATGAGGAATACATACTGGGGTGCATTGTGAAAATGAAAAATTGGGGTCTGCTGGTAATTTTTCATTTTTACAAATGTGTGCTTTGAAATGCTTTATCTAGTACTTCTGCCTTCTGTGAGTCACCTGCTTGCTTAAAATACCATTTCCACCACTTAAATTGTTTGTACAGGGGTGCTCTTTCCGAAATGGGGTCACTTCTTGGGGTTTTTCATTTCTGGGGACCTCAGAAATTTATTGAATGCGACGTAGCACTTAAAACAAATGTCTGCCAATTCAGGCCTGTCAGCAAAATTCATATTTTTCAGTTTGCCTGCTGTGCGACCATACAACAGGCTACAAGCACCTATGGAGTGTTTGCAAAAAGGAGGGGGGGGGGAATGGGGAAGATACACTGGGGTGCATTTTATCCTTTAAACCTTTATGAAAGTGAAAAATTGGGGTCTGCTAGTAATTTTTCATTTTTACAAATGTGTGCTTTGAAATAATTTCTCTAGTATTTCTGCCTTCTGTGGGTCACCTGTTTGCTAAAAAGTACCCTTTCCACCACTTAAAATGTTCACACGGGGGTGCTCTTTCCAAAATGGGATCGCTTCTTGGGGTTTTTTATTTCTGGGGACCTCAGAAATTTATTGAATGCGACATAGCACCTAAAACAAATGTCTGCCAATTCAGGTCAGCAAAATCCATATTTTGCTATTTGACTCTAGAGCCCTGCTGTGCGCCCATACATCATTTTTTGAGCACATATGGGGTGTTGGCGCATTCGAGGGGAAATGGGGAACAAAATTTGTGGTGTATTTTGTCCTGCTACCCCCTGTGAAAGTGAAAAATGTGGGTGTAAAGCAACTTATTCTGGAAAAAATTGTAATTTTTCATTTTCACAGCCAAGCATTTCCTAATTCTGTGAAACGCCTGATGGGTCAAAGTGCTCACTACACACCTTAAAATTTTCCTTGAACGGTGTAGTTTATGGAATGGGGTCATTTTTTTGGGGTTTTCACTGTAGGGCCACCTCAGCATGTCTTCATATACGACATAGCTCCCAATTACCATTCCAGCTAAATCCTCTCTCCTAATGCCATAAGGTGCTCCTTCCACTCTGTAGCCTGCTGTGCGCCCATATATCATTTTTTGAGCACATATGGGGTGTTGGCGTATTAGGGCTGAAATATTCCTTGAGGGGTGTAGTTTCCGGCATGGGGTAACTTTTTGGGGGTTTCCACTCTAGGGGTACCTCAGGGTGTGTTCAATTGCAAGATGGCGCCTGTCAATTATTCCGGCGAAATCTGCCTTCCAGAAGCCATTTGGTGCTCCTTTAATTCTGACCCCTGTGGTATGGCCATATAGCAGTATACAAGCACATAGGGGGTATTGCTTTAATCAGGAGAAAATGGGCAATAAATTAGGGGGGGGTGCATTTTCTCCAGTTCCCCCCTATGAAAGTGAAACATTTGGGCCGAAAGTCAATTTTTCTGGAAACATTTTTAATTTTTTCAATTTCACAGCCAATTCCATGAATCCCCTTTGAGGACAAATTTCTCACTACACAACTTGAAATATTCCTTCAGGTGTTAAGTTTCCAGAATGGGGTCACTTTGTTGGGGTTTCCACTTTAGGGGTTCCTCAGGTTGTCTTCATATGCGACATAGCTCCCAAAAGCCAATCATGCAAAATCTGTCCTCCAAAAGCCCTATGGCGCTACTTCCCTTTTGAACCCTGCCATGCATCCATACATCATTTTGTGAGCACATATGGGGTGTTGGTATATTAAGGGGAAATAGGGAACAAAATGTAGGGTGGATTTTGTCCTGTTTCCCCTTGTGAAGGTGAAAAATCTGGGTGTAAAGCAACTTTTTCTGGAAAAAAAATGTAATTTTTCATTTTAACAGCCAAGCGTTTCATGATTCTGTGAAACGCCTGATGGGTCAAAGTGCTCACTACACACCTTGAAATATTACTTGAGGGTTGTAGTTTCCAGAATGGGGTCACTTTTTGGGGGTTTCCACTTTAGGGCCACCTCAGGGTGTCTTCATATGCTACATAGCTCTCAATTACCATTCCAGCTAAAGCTGCTCTCCAAAAGCCATATGGTGCTCCTTCCACTCTGAAGCATGTTTTGTGGCCATACATCTGTTTTTGAGCACATATGGGGTATTTCTGTAAACTACAGATTCAGGGTAATACATTTTGGGTTTTGTTTGGCTGTTAACTCTTGATGTGTTGCAGAAAAAATAGATAAAAATTGAAAATCTGCTAAAAAAAAAGTGAAATTTAAAAATTTTATTCCCATTTTCATTTAATTCTCGTGGGGCACCTAATGGATAACAAAGTTTGTAAAATCAATTTTGAATAGCTTGAGGGGTGTAGTTTCAAAAATGGGGTGATTTATGGGTGGTTTCTTATATGTGAACCCTAGAAAGTGACTTTATAACTAAACTGGTCCTGAATTGGGGTTTGGAAATGTTCTTAAAAAATGTAGAATTTGCTTCTAAACCTCTAAGCCTTCTAACGTCCCAAAAAAACATAATGTCATTTTCAAAATGATCCAATCATGAAGTAGACATATGGGGAATGTAAAGTAATAACTATATTTGGAGTTATTACTATCTATTACAAAAGTAGAGAAATAGAAATTTGCAAATTCCTACAAATTGTTACTTACTAAATCTTACTAAATTTTACAACTGTCATGAAGTACAATATGTGATGAGAAAACAGAATGGCCTGGATAAGTAAAAAAGTTTTAAAGTTATTACCACATAAAAAGACACATGTCAGATTTGCAAAAATCAGCCTGGGATTTAAGGTGAAAAGTGGCTAGGTAGTGAAGGGGTTAAAGAGACCCTGTAATCATGTCATGAAATGCAGAACAATCTGCAGGCAGCATACAGGGCAAGAGGATTGATATATAATTTTTTGCAAAAAGGTTTGTAAAACCTGTAAACTATACATTTAAATTTCTCTGTTTTCTAACTTCCTTGTAGACAGGGCAGGTGTTATTGGTGATAGATAGCAATCCCTGTATATACATTTAGGGTTCATTCAGACGACCTTTTTTATGTATCCGCATCCATTTATCAATTTTGTGGAATGGATGCGGACCCTTCCATTTTAATGAGGCCGCAAAACATGCAGACAGCAGTTCCTTTCTGTGGCCCAGCACTATAGATACAGCATGTCTTATTCTTGTCTTTAATTGTGGACAAGAATAATAAGTATTTCTATTATACAGCCGGCTGAGTGTATTTTGCAAAATACGCAATGCACATGGCCGGTATCTGTCTTTTGTGGATCTGCAATATGCAGACCGCAAAACACATACATTGTTAATGAGCTCTTAGGCCGCTTTCACACGAGTGAGTTTTCAGCACGGGTGCAATGCATACCACCCTCACTGAATCTCGACCCATTCATTTCAATGTGTCTGTGTACATGAGTGTTTTTTCACGCATCAGTTCTGCGTTGCGTGAAAAACTCAGCATGTTCTATATTCTGCGTTTCTCACGCAGCCCTGGCCCCATACAAGTGAATGGGGCTTCAGTGAAAAACGCATTTCATCGAGAAGTAAGTGCGGATGCAATGCATTTTTCACTGATGGTTGCTAAGAGATGTTGTTTGTAAACCTTCAGTTTTTTATCACTCGCGTGGAAATGCATCAAAATGCATTGCACTCGCATGGAAAAAAAACTGATCAACTGAACACAATTGCAGACAAAACTGACTGAATATGCTTGCAAAATAGTGCGAGTTTCACTGAATGAACTGAAAGGTACTCTGTATGCCTTCCGTTTCCATTTTTCGGTTTTTCCGTTCCGTTCAAAGATAGAACATTTCCTATTATTGTGCGAACGGACAAGGATAGTACTGTTCTATCAGGGGTCAGCTGTTCCTTTCACAAAAAAAACAGAATGCACACATAAATCATCTGTATTTTTTGCAGATCCGTTTTATTCGGACCGTAAAATACTGAAAAAGCCATATGGTCATGTGCATAAGCCCTTATACAGAGGATACTAGCAATCACTGATAACACCTCCTTGTGTATAAGTAAGTCAGAAAAAGCAGAGATATACCGTATTTTTCGCCCCATAAGATGCTCCGGCCCATAAGACGCACCTAGGATTTAGAGGGGGACAATAAGAAAAAAATTTGCATGACACCTCAGGTCAATCCACCAATCAGACCTTCATTGTTATTAAAACCACAATAAAACCTCAGATCGGACCCCCAATCAGACCTCAGCTTAGACCCCAATGTCAATGACCCCCGATCAGACCTCAGATAAGAGCCCCATGGCTCTCTTCAGCCCCCTGTAGCCTCATATATTCCCCCAGTAGTCTCTCTTCAGCCCCTAATAGCCTAATATATGGCCCCAGTAGCCCCATATATGCCCACAGTAGTCTCTATTCAGCCTAAGTAGCACATATATGCCCCCAGTAGTCTCTTTTCATCCCCAATAGCCCAATATATGCCCCCAGTAGTCTATTTTCATCCCCAATAGCCCCATATATGCCCCCAGTAGTCTCTTCAGCCCCCGGTAGCCTCATAATATGCCCCCAGTAGCCCTAGATATGCCCACTGTAGCCTCATATATGACCCCCTGTAGCCTCATATATGTCCCCAGCAGCGTCCATCAGCCTCATGTTAAAAAAATTTAAAAAACACTCACCTTTCCTGCTCCGGACGCCACACCGCTGCCCCTCACCTCCAGCACTCGGTCTTCCACCTCTTCTGTCTGCTATGTGGGCACGCACAGTGTGAAGTCACATCGCAACCTCACATGTGCCCAGCCATCACAGTGGAGCGCCGAGGACCAGGAAGCGTTGAGTACACACTGCTTCCCGGTCCTCCCGTACTAATGAAGCACTTCCAATATGGAAGCGCTTCATTAGTATTCATCCCATAGGATGCAGGTGCATTTTTGCCCCACTTTTGATGGGAAAAAAATGTGTCTTATGAGACGAAAAATACGGCAAATGTATAAGTTTTATTGAATCTTTTCCACAAAATTATATATTAATTTGCTCAGCTCCTCCTCTTCTACAACATGATGCCTGTCGATTGTACTGCATTTCATGGTGACTAGTCCTCTGTAGGAAACTTAAAGTACCTGCACTGAAATGCCTCTATAACTGCAACTTCTATAATGCTGAACGCTGACCCTTTGCAACAGCTGGAAAGCTAAAGTTTGGGGAACACTGGCCATCTCGACTGGGTGCCTCCATCAACTGATGCTCCTATTGCTCGCCAGGGACCATCAACAATGCACTCGACACCATAACCACTGCAAACTCCACAAACCACTGCATCTTGATTTGTGTTTTGCTGTACTCCTCCCACCCTGGACCCAAGTACGAGCTCCAGCTTCCAGTGGGTGAACCTCTCCTTGGTCCAGAGAGCAAAAACAGGAAAAGGAACCACTCTTACAAGAGCTAGGGATTATACTCTGGACTGGAGAGTATAATGATTATAGCAATCCCCAGAGTGTAGTTCTCCAATCCCCCAAACATGAGCCCAGACTTCATGAAGGGTAGAACAGAACACTTTAATGCCAGCCAGCACTCTCAATTTATAAAATTCCACAGGCCAGAGGCACACCCTCTCTGCCTCTGATACGGTTAACTAATACAATGGACTAACTCAATATACATATACAGTTCAAGACTACCAACGTAACGCAATCAAACATGAACAGCATGCAAACAGACATCTCCCCAAGTATCTTAATGAATGAACTGGGGTAGAGGAGACACATGTGATGGGATTATCTCCTGATTTTTTCATAGGTTGATCTACTCATCTACACCAGAGTCGGCTACTCCTAGAGTCAGCTCTCTTAATCACATCACTAACACAATAGAACAAAGGGACAAATAAACTAACACATTCATTGGGAGGCTCAGTGCAGAGTTATCCCTTTTTTTGTCTTGCTGGATTCACCCCCTGCACTTTTAATGGGCAATAGGAAAGATGTGGCATATAAACTCCACACAAAAATCAGTATTCATAGTTCCTTGTCACCCCAAGAGGTCTGAGGGGGGTCTCCATTGTTCTGGGCCCATAGTCTGTAGGAAGGAGGCTAGCCCTCAGGCTTCTCCAGCAGCCCCAGTGATGGTTCAGTTTGTCACGATAAATAACTAAGTTACCAAAAAAAAAAAAAATCTCAAAAGCCCTGATTTAGCACACCTTTACACCAGAATTATGTCGCAAAATAGTCAAAATTTGTGACTTTTTGCATTTGTATTCATTCCAGTTTTTAAGTATGGGTGTGAATGTGGCTATGTTAACTCCAGATTTATAATTGAAACTTTTTAAAAAGTAGCAAACAAAGTTACAATCTCACTACAGTAGGAAAACTGGAAGAGCTTTTCTACACAAAGTGTTTAAGGTATAAGACAAATTTATAAAGTAAAATGAAACATTTGTAAAACTGACTTCAAATCTTCCCCTCATGATAAATTCTTACCAAAAACTCTATTGCCAAAATTTATGAGAGCCCTCACCTCTCCTGACACTTCTGTTTTAGTGATTATATTTACTATTCCTCAAGAATTAACAATTCTGGTGCATAGTTTCTTATAACTCTGCTTTTTCTCTGTATTTCCTAGTAGAAGCCTATGCATAAATTGTCAAGTGAGCATTACCACTTCCCCTGACCAAGGGGTTTGCCTCTACACTGGCAGCGCTGATTGGTCAGCGTCAGACTGGTAACACCAGAGCTGTCAAATTATTCAGAAACGTTTAGTAGGAATGAGATAGGAATTAAATAATGTAGGACTTTAAGAAAATATTTTGAGATGAGTGGATTTTAGAAAAATTCGATTCGGCTGATTCGTCAAATTTTAACAAAAAAAATGTTGCTTTGTGACAAGATCTTCAATCAAGATGTTGGCTGGCGGCCCGTCGTGAGCAAATGGAGGAGGTAAGTATGTTTTTTTTAGTTTTTTACACTATTTTAGGTTAAATTGATTCGCTAACAAGAGGAAATTCCGCTTCGAGGCAAATCAAATTTTTCCTAAAAACATATTCCAATATTAAATGGGGAATACAAACGTTCACTGAAAAAGACATATCAAGAGAATTGGCTCATTCACACATTTTTAGCTTTTCTATCTTTTTACTCCCACGTATATCTAACAGACCATTATCTGCTCTACTTTCAAACACAGTATGTTGCATTTTCATCCATTATCACTTTTTTCAAACATTATTTTGCACAACAGCTCAGTGTATCGAACACCTATACAACAGCTACATACATTTCACAGGATTTTGAAGCATTTATTCCATTTCATATTGGATGTATTGTATACTACACTATTGACTGCAGTAATAAAATGTGAAAATCACTACAAAGTTTACACTACTACAAAAAAAACATATTTTATAGCACTCATTCACATAAAGACTTGAATGTTAAGCTATACTCACATGGAGCTCAAGGCATATACTCGCCATTCACATAGTACTGACAGAAGTATGTCAACCAAACATTCCAAAACACACTGTTTTGATGTATCTTCAGCTGATGATGCCCTAAGAGTGCACATCCCCAAAAACAAGGCAAAGACCATTCCTGTGTGTCCCTGCCTTCTAGATCATTGTATACACAGAGCTCGAACACTCAACGAGTGCTGTGTATACAGATAAGGAAGCGCTATGCTGCTTCCTGTCCCAGCCCTGCACTGAGGCTGTACAGCATAGTATAATGCTGTACAGATTCTCTTGGGGGTGTATTTCCCCTGTAACTGGGGCTACTATGTCAGTCCCAGTCACAACTTACAGAAGAAATCGATAGTAAAAAAAAATATATAAGTTAAATTCCTCAAGAATTAACAATGACCTTAGGGGGCCAAAAAATTTAACGTAAAAAAAAAATTATAATAAAGTGTTTTATAAAAAAAAAGTTTCATATGTAAACATAAGTCCCTAAATTAAGTCTTTAACGAAATGTAAAAATAGAAAAAAATATATAAAATAGACATATTTGGTATTACCGTGTCTGTGACGACCGGCTCTATAAAAATATCACATGATCTACCCCATCATGTGAAAAACTGCCCTCCAAAAACCATATGGCGCTTCTTGCCTTCTGAGCCCTGCCATGTGCCCATACAGCGGTATACAACCATATATAGGGTGTTTCTGTCAACTAACAAATGTTTTATTTTTGTTTTATTGTTAACCCTTGATGGACTAAAATGGAAAATCTGGAAAAAAAAGTGACATTTTGAAATTTCACCTCTATTTTGTTTCAATTCCTATGGAATACTTAAAGGTTTAACAACATTTTTAAAACCAGTTTTGAATAGTTTGAGGGGTGTAATTTTTAAATTGGTATATTTATGGGTGGTTGCTATCTTGTGAGCTTATCAAAATGACTTCAGAAGTTAACTGGTCCTTAAAAACATAGATTTTGAAAGTTTAAAAATTGCTTCTAAAATTCTAAACCTTCTAACGTCCTAAAGAAAATAAAAAATTACATTACTAAAATTATGCCAACATAAAGTAGATATATGATGAATGTTAATTAATGAGTATTTTATGAGGTATCTCTATCTGTCTTAAAAGCAGAGAGATTCAAATTTAGAAAACTAACTTTTGGATTTATTTATAAATAAAGGTGAAATATATTGACTCAAATTTACCATTAACATGATGTACAATGTGTCATGAGAAAGCAATCTCTGAACGGCTTGGATAAGTAAAAGCATTCCAAAGTTATAAGCACATAAAGTGACATATGTCAGATCAGATTTGCAAAATTAGGCCTGGTCAGGAAGGAGGCAAATGGCCCGGTCTGGAAGTGGTTAATTAGGGCTCACTACAGCTCATACGACCTACAATACTTAACCACATCATTTCTATGTCATAATTATGCTGTGTAGTTGTAACCTAACAATAGATAATGATTATATTACTCATCATAATAGTTTTGTAACCATTATATGCATAGAAGTTAAAGTTTATTTTAGGTTTATCTTAGGATTTATAGTTTGCAGCTTCTCATCCCATTTCAAAATCTTCATTTATAAATGCTGGTGCCTTTTTATGTGAAGCCTCTGAGAGGGTCTGGGTGAGACTATAATCAGTGCTCCCTTTCCCCTCACATAGCTAAGCTCCTGTTTAGTTTGGCTAGGCGGACTTTACATTTTTGGATAAGTATTAACACATTAAGAACCTGATATTTGTTTCCATTTGTGACTCATCGATCTGCCTTTTTTTAGCATATACTTATTCATATCTATTACTTTTTATTGCTTAGATGGGAAATTGCAATCTACTCCTCTACTCTAGGTTACCTGCAGTGCACAATCAATGATGCTGCTAATCAGGATTTTGATGGGTAAAACAGATGTGATCTGTCCCCAAGTGCCCTTTCAACATACAGTTCAAAACATTTACAAGGACAGCAATTTTAAACTTTTATTTTATAAAATATATTTAGAAAACTTATATTATAAACTTAAAAAATCTATAAACTTAAATTTAAATGATATACAAAATGCAGCCACTGTTATTTTAATAGGTGTAACACAGAAACAACTAAAACACATTACAGTAATGCAATAAATTGCATTAAAGTGATCATCCTGGCACAACTGCTGTCAAAATATCACTGCCTTCACATCTGTAGATAGATAGATAGATAGATAGATAGATAGATCAACAGATAATAGATAGATAGATTGATTGATTGATATGAGATATATATGAAATAGATGGATAGATAGATAGATAGATAGATAGATAGATAGATAGATAGATAGATAGATAGATCTTACAGAACAATTATGATTTCCACTTAATTAGTTATCTCTAATATATATAAATATGCAAATTGATAATTACCCTTACCCTGTAGTAGTCCGTGCTATACACATCTCTTGACATGCCAAAGTCACCAATCTTCACAAGAAGGTTTGCTCCCACCAAGCAATTTCTAGTGGCTAGGTCTCGATGAACAAAATGCTGAGACGCAAGATAGACCATTCCCGAAGCAATCTGTGTAGCAATGTGTAACATCTGGGACAGTCCCAGGTCTCCTTTAGTTTGTCTAGGTTGACCATCAACAAGAATCATGGCATCTGGTCCATGAGCTCTGAAAATTAAAAAAAATATATAATAGTTTAGCTTTAACATAAATAGCAAAAAAAGGTGCCAATTATAGTAAGCTTATTGTGCTATTTCTAATTATTTAACATTGCACCTAAGGTATTAAACATATCACATATAAATAAGAACTAATTGATTTGTGGCTAAATTTTTTTTTAAACTTAACATAGTTTTAGAACACACCAAAATGCATAGCCCCAAGTCATCATTTTAATGATCCCACTTAAGGGTATAAGCACAATTGAAAATGCCTATAGGGCTGCTTTAGGGCCTTTAGAAATAAGGGATGGGGATCAAAACTGATTGGGTTTATCCATGCTGAGAATATGTGTACATGCCCCCTCTAAAGAAGAACTGAATGATGGCAAGCAGAATATTAGAAATGAATATAACAGTCAAAGAAAAGACATAATGAAGAAAACAAACAGTAGTGCCTTTGGGTCTATTTGTAATTTGCTTGTTTCTTATATGTACCACTAATCTCGTTTTAATTGCTCTTTATTAGAGATGAGCGAACACCTGGATGTTCGGGTTCGACGAGTTCGGCCGAACTTTCGAAAAATGTTCGGGTTCGTGATCCGAACTCGACCCGAACTTCATCCCGAACCCGAACCCCATAGAAGTCAATGGGGACCCGAACTTTTGGGCACTAAAAAGGCTGTAAAACACACCCGGAAAGGGCTAGAGGGCTGCAAAAGGCAGCAAAATGTAGTTAAATCCCCTGCAAACAAATGTAGATAGGGAAATGATGAGTTAACATAAAATAAATAAAAATTAAACAATATTAATTGGAGTGAGGTCCCATAGCACAGAATCAGGCTTCAAGTCACCCACCAATGGAGAAGGTCACTTACTATTATTTTGACCACAGCACCCAGACAAAGGAGAGAGGTCCCACAGCAGAGAACCAGGCATCATATCACCCACCACAGGAGTAGGCCACCATTTAGTTACTTTGACCCCTACACCCAGACGGAGGAGAGAGGTTACACAGCAGAGAATCAGGCATTTAGATCACCCACCACAGGAGTAGGCCACCATTGAATCAGACCCCGGCAACCATGTCAGATGGCACAAGCATAAGCTTTATATCAATCAGCACAGGAGAAGGCGACTTTGACAGACTTTGACCCCTACACCCGGACGGAGGAGAGAGGTTTCAAAGCAGAGAATCAGGCATTTAGATCACCCACCACAGGAGTAGGCCCCAATTTAATGGGACCCCGGCAACCATGTCAGATGGCACAACCATCAGCTTCATATCAATCAGCACAGGAGAAGGCGACTTTGAAAGACTTTGACCAATACACCCAGACGGAGGAGAGAGGTTTCACAGCAGAGAATCAGGCATTTAGATCACCCACCACAGGAGTAGGCCCCCATTGAATCAGACCCTGGCAACCATGTCAGATGGCTCAACCATCAGCTTTATATCAATCAGCACAGGAGAAGGCGACTTTGAAAGACTTTGACCCCTACACCCAGATGGAGGAGAGAGGTTTCACAGCAGAGAATCAGGCATCATATCAACCACCACAGGAGAAGCCACCATTTAGTTACTTTGACCCCTGACCCAGGAAGAGGAGAGAGGCACCACAGCACATATTCTGGCATCATACTAACCACCATAGGAGAAGACACCATTGAGTTACTTTGACCCCTGCACCCAGGAAGAGGAGAGAGGCCCCACAGCACATATTCTGGCATCATATCAGCCACCACAGGAGAAGCCACCATTGAGTTACTTTGACCCCTGCACCCAGGAAGAGGAGAGAGGCACCACAGCACATATTCTGGCATCATATCAGCCACCACAGGAGAAGCCACCATTGAGTTACTTTGACCCCTGCACCCAGGAAGAGGAGAGAGGCCCCACAGCACATATTCTGGCATCATACTAACCACCACAGGAGAAGCCACCATTGAGTTACTTTGACCCCTGCACCCAGGAAGAGGAGAGAGGCCCCACAGCACATATTCTGGCATCATACTAACCACCACAGGAGAAGCCACCATTGAGTTACTTTGACCCCTGCACACAGGAAGAGGAGAGAGGCCCCACAGCACATATTCTGGCATCATATCAGCCACCACAGGAGAAGCCACCATTGAGTTACTTTGACCCCGCACCCAGGAAGAGGAGAGAGGCACCACAGCACATATTCTGGCATCATATCAGCCACCACAGGAGAAGCCACCATTGAGTTACTTTGACCCCTTCACCCAAACAGAGGAGAGAGGTTCCACATCAGAGAATCAGGCATCATATCAACCACCACAGGAGTAGGCCCCAATTTAATGGGACCCCGGCAACCATGTCAGATGGCACAACCATCAGCTTCATATCAATCAGCACAGGAGAAGGCGACTTTGAAAGACTTTGACCCCTACGCCCAGATGGAGGAGAGAGGTTTCACAGCAGAGAATCAGGCATCATATCAACCACCACAGGAGAAGCCACCATTTAGTTACTTTGACCCCTGCACCCAGGAAGAGGAGAGAGGCACCACAGCACATATTCTGGCATCATATCAGCCACCACAGGAGAAGCCACCATTGAGTTACTTTGACCCCTGCAACCAGGAAGAGGAGAGAGGCCCCACAGCACATATTCTGGCATCATACTAACCACCACAGGAGAAGCCACCATTGAGTTACTTTGACCCCTGCACCAAGGAAGAGGAGAGAGGCCCCACAGCACATATTCTGGCATCATATCAGCCACCACAGGAGAAGCCACCATTGAGTTACTTTGACCCCCGCACCCAGGAAGAGGAGAGAGGCACCACAGCACATATTCTGGCATCATATCAGCCACCACAGGAGAAGCCACCATTGAGTTACTTTGACCCCTGCACCCAGGAAGAGGAGAGAGGCCCCACAGCACATATTCTGGCATCATACTAACCACCACAGGAGAAGCCACCATTGAGTTACTTTGACCCCTTCACCCAAACAGATTAGAGAGGTTCCACATCAGAGAATCAGGCATCATATCAACCACCACAGGAGTAGGCCACAATTTAGTTTATTTGACCCCTGCACCCAGGAAGAGGAGAGAGGCCCCACAGCACATATTCTGGCATAATATCACACACCACAGGAGAAGGCCTCTTTCAGTGATTTAGGCCTTTGGACCCAGACAGAGGAGAGAGGTCAGAGATTAGCTTCATATCCCCCAGCACAGCAGAAGACCGCTTTATTTGACTTAGGCCTCAGCACCCAGACAGAAGACAGAGGTAGCATGGCAGAGGTTATGGCTTCATGTCACCCGTTAGTTTAACCGGCCACTTTCATCTGGTTAGGCCCCGGTGCCCAGACAGAGAAGAGTTTCATTCAACTGTGGGTTTCATAAAATTTGTATCAAATAAAGAAGTGGCCCGTAGCACAACAAGACATGTTTTAGGCAGTTAATAAGGACTACTCTGAACAAGGGAGGGACAGGTCCTGTGGGATCCATGCCTGGTTCATCTTTATGAAGGTCAGCTTGTCCACGTTGGCTGTGGACAGGCGGCTGCGCTTGTCAGTAATGACGCCCCCTGCCGTGCTGAATACGCGTTCAGATAAAACGCTGGCCGCCGGGCAGGAAAGCACCTCCAAGGCATAGCATGCTAACTCTGGCCACGTGGACAATTTCGAAACCCAGTAGTTGAATGGGGCCGAACCATCCGTCAGGATGTGGAGGGTGTGCAGACATACTGTTCAACCATGTTAGTGAAATGCTGCCTCCTGCTAACACGTTCCGTATCAGGTGTCGGTGCAGATAGCTGTGGCGTGGAGACAAAACTTTTCCACATTTCTGCCATGCTAACCCTGCCCTCAGATGAGCTGGCCGTGACACAGCTGCGTTGGCGACCTCTTGCCACTCCTCTGCCTTCACCTTCCACCTGTTCCCCTGTGACATGTGGGAATGCTCTCAAGAGCGCCTCTATCAGCGTGCGCTTGTACTCGCGCATCTTACGGTCGCGCTCCAGTTCAGGAATTAAAGTGGGCACATTGTCTTTATACCGGGGATCCAGCAGGGTGGCCACCCAGTAGTCTGCACACGTTAAAACGTGGGCAACTCTGCTGTCGTTGCGCAGGCATTGGAGCATATATTCGCTCATGTGGGCCAGGCTACCCATGGGTAAGGACAAGCTGTCCTCTGTGGGAGGCGTATCGTCATCGTCCACCGTATCCCCCAGCCACGCACCAGTGATGGGCCTGGGCTGCCACCCCGCTGTGAACTTGCGTCATCCTCGTCCCCCTCCACCTCCTCCTCCTCATCCTCCTCGTCCTCCAGTACAGTGCCTTGGCTGGCGACTTGTGAACCTGTCCTCTGCTGCTTAAACAAACCTCCCTCTGAGCCAATTCGAACAGACTGGCCCGAAAGTGTTAGAAACGAGCCCTCATCCTCCTCCTCCTCCTCCTCCACCTGGGCCACCTCCTCTAACATCATTGCCCTAAGTGTTTTCTCAAGGAGACATAGAAGTGGTATTGTAACGCTGATAACAGTGTCATCGCCACTGGCCATGTTGGTGGAGTACTCGAAACAGCGCAGCAGGGCACACAGGTCTCGCATGGAGGCCCAATCATTGGTGGTGAAGTGGTGCTGTTCGGCAGTACGACTGACGCGAGCGTGCTGCAGCTGAAACTCCACTATGGCCTGCTGCTGCTCGCACAGTCTCTCCAGCATGTGCAAGGTGGAGTTCCACCGGGTGGGCACGTCGCATATGAGGCGGTGAGCGGGAAGGCCGAAGTTCCGCTGTAGCGCAGACAGGCGAGCAGCGGCAGGATGTGAGCGGCGGAAGCGCGCACAGACGGCCCGCACTTTATGCAGCAGCTCTGACATGTTGGGGTAGTGGTGAATGAACCTCTGCACCACCAAGTTCAGCACATGCGCCAGGCAAGGGATGTGCGTCAAACCGGCTAGTCCCAGAGCTGCCACGAGATTTCGCCCATTATCGCATACCACCAGGCCTGGCTTGAGGCCCACCGGCAGAAACCACTCGTCGGTCTGTTGTTCAATACCCCGCCACAACTCCTTTGCGCTGTGGGGCCTGTCCCCCAAACATATGAGTTTCAGAATGGCCTGCTGACGTTTACCCCGGGCTGTGCTGAAGTTGGTGGTGAAGGTGTGTGGCTGACCGGATGAGCTGGTGGAAGCAGTGGAGGAGGAAGCCGAGTAGGAGGAGGAGGCTACAGGAGGCAGAGAATGATGCCCTGCGATCCTAGGGGGCGGAAGGACGTGCGCCAAGGAACTGTCCGCCGGGGCCCAGCCGCCACTACATTCATCCAGTGTGCAGTTAGTGAGATATAGCGTCCCTGGCCGTGCTTACTGGTCCACGTATCTGTGGTTAGGTGGACCTTGCCACAAATGGCGTTGCGCAGTGCACACTTGATTTTATCGGACACTTGCATGTGCAGGGAAGGCACGGCTGTCTTGGAGAAGTAGTGGCGGCTGGGAACCACATACTGCGGGACAGCCATGGCCATCAGCTGTTTGAAGCTGTCTGTGTCCACCAGCCGGAATGACAGCATTTCAAAGGCCAGCAGTTTAGAAATGCTGGCGTTCAGGCCAAGGGCTCGAGGGTGACTCGGGGAATTTGCGCTTCCTCTCTAAGGTTTGAGATATTGAGAGCTGAACGCTGCTGTGTGATATAGTGGAGACGCTAGTTGACGGTGGCGGTGGTGGTGGTGTCGGTGGCACATCCTCTGTTTGCTGCTCGGCAGGTGGCAACATTCCTCTCGAGGCGGAAGCCGAGGCAGCAGCGGTAGAGGGAGCAGGGGAGCCTCAGCGAGTGCCTGGTTTTTAAGGTGTGTACCCCACTGCAGTTCATGCTTTGCATGTAGATGCCTGGTCATGCAGGTTGTGCTGAGGTTCAGAACGTTAATGCCTCGCCTCAGGCTCTGATGGCAGAGCGTGCAAGTCACTCGGGTCTTGTCGGTAGGACATTGTTTAAAGAAGTGCCATGCCAGGGAACTCTTTGAAGCTGCCTTTGTGGGGCTGGGTCCCTGTTGGCGATGTCCAGTAGCAGGCGAACTCTGGGGCGGCGGCTCGTCTGCTTTGGCCCCCTGCTCCCTCTTTGGCTTCGCTGTTGTCTCGGTCTCACCACTACCTCTTCCTCTGAACTGTGAAAGTCATCGCCACGACCTTCAGTCCATGTGGGGTCTAAGACCTCATCGTCCTCTGCATCGTCTTCCACCCAGTCTCCCTCCCTGACCTCCTCCTGTTCAGTCTGCACACTGCAAAAGACGCGGCAGTGGGCACCTGTGTTTCGTCATCATCAGAGAGTCGGTGACTCTGCTGTGGTGGTATTCCCATGTCCTCTTCATCTGGAGACATAAGTGGTTGTGCGTCAGTGCATGGTATGTCTTCCTCCACTGGGGAAGGGCTAGGTGGACGCCCCTGGGAAACCCTGGAAGCAGAGTCTTCAAACAGAAGAAGAGACTGCTGCATAACTTGTGGCTCAGACCGTTTCCCTGATATGCTTGGGGGTGATGTGACAGACTGATGGGCTTGGTTTTCAGGTGCCACCTGTGCGCTTTCCGCAGAAGACTGGGTGGAAGACCATGTGGTGAACGTGCTGGAAGCACTGTCGGCCACCCAATCGATTAATGCCTGTACCTGCTCAGGCCTTACCATCCTAAGAGCGGCATTGGGCCCCACGAGATATTGCGGTACATTCTGCCGGCTAGTTGAGGAGTTCGTTCCCTACTGTGTGCGCCTGGGGCCGAACGGCCACGTCCTCTACCAGCAACAGAGGCTCCACGGACACCACCACGACCGCGTCCTCGTCCCTTAATAGTATTTTTCTTCATTGTTGCGATTCAACTCGCACCACAATGAAATATATTATTTTTTATAAGCAAAATCCCCTCACTGGAATACTTTCAGTCTTTTGACTGTATGGATTACAGATGGAATGACTGTTATATGTGAGTACCGCTTTCTTTGACAGATTCTAGTATGGGTACATATATGTTTTCCCAACCCCAGCACATTAGTTTGCTAATTCCAGATGTATGAAACGCAGGCCTAACTGTATCTAGTATATTGAACGCCAGATAAACTAACTTGGCCTTTTTAAATAAAAAAATTCCCTCACTGGAATACTTTCAGTCTTTTGACTGTATGGATTACAGATGGAATGACTGTTATATGTGAGTACCGCTTTCTTTGACAGATTCTAGTATGGGTACATATATGTTTTCCCAACCCCAGCACATTAGTTTGCTAATTCCAGATGTATGAAACGCAGGCCTAACTGTATCTAGTATATTGAACGCCAGATAAACTAACTTGGCCTTTTTAAATAAAAAAATTCCCTCACTGGAATACTTTCAGTCTTTTGACTGTATGGATTACAGATGGAATGACTGTTATATGTGAGTACCGCTTTCTTTGACAGATTCTAGTATGGGTACATATATGTTTTCCCAACCCCAGCACATTAGTTTGCTAATTCCAGATGTATGAAACGCAGGCCTAACTGTATCTAGTATATTGAACGCCAGATAAACTAACTTGGCCTTTTTAAATAAAAAAATTCCCTCACTGGAATACTTTCAGTCTTTTGACTGTATGGATTACAGATGGAATGACTGTTATATGTGAGTACCGCTTTCTTTGACAGATTCTAGTATGGGTACATATATGTTTTCCCAACCCCAGCACATTAGTTTGCTAATTCCAGATGTATGAAACGCAGGCCTAACTGTATCTAGTATATTGAACGCCAGATAAACTAACTTGGCCTTTTTAAATAAAAAAATTCCCTCACTGGAATACTTTATGGCTTTTCACTGTATGGATTACAGGTGGACTGGTATTAGTAGGGGTGACACAAGCACACCCAAGTCCCTGATGTAGGATTTCTATGGCACAGACCACTATTACAAGTGATTAATGGACGTTGGGAGAGATTGTGCTGCAGCACTAGTCCCAAGATGGCCGCCGCCTATCAGCCCAGTAACATGTGCCACAAAATGGTCTGCACAACCTTTAAAAAAATAGCCTTGGACTGTGCTGCTAAATCGCTATTGGTCTGAATCCCAGGTGTAGATGTCTGACTTGTTTGGAGCTTTGGAATGCACACTGTGGCAGCTTCTGCTGCAGCACTACAAGTCGCAAAATGGCGGCGGCGGTCAGCCCAGGTACATGTGGATGGAAAAATCACTCTGGCCACTCTAAAAATAGCCAATCCCTATCAAAAAGCAGCTCAGCTGCAGTTGTTCAGATGAATCACAGGTGGAGGAGAGAAATTTGCTTCCAGTTATTCAATTATCCCTGCCTATTCTCGCCCTAGCATCAGCTGCGTCTATCCCTGTTCTATTCACATCGGGAGTGAGCACGTCCCGACGTGCGCACAAGCTTATAAAGAGGCTGAGTCACATGCTGCACTTGGCCAATCACAGCCTTGCCAATAGTAGGCATGGCTGCGATGGCATCTTAGGGCAAGTAGTATGATGCATGTTGATTGGCTGCTTTGCAGCCTTTCAAAATGCGCCAAAATACATGCCGAACGACGAACCCGAACCCGAACTTTTACGAAAAAGTTCGGGTTCGGGTCCGTGTCACGAACACCCCAAAATTCGGTACGGACCCGAACTATGCTCGAACTGTTCGCTCAACACTACTCTTTATATGTCACTGGGAAATTCACTGTATAGTCATAGCCTGCATACCATATCACCTAGCCCTGTCAATCAAGAAAGAAAGAAAGCAAAAGAAGCAATAGGAGTAAGGGTGCACCCTCGGTTCACTTTTCTGGTTATTTGCATAGAAGTACTTTTTGTCTATAATAAAGCAACAGATCATTAAGTGAAAGGCATTATTACATTCAGCTGAGCTAGGACTACAAGACATTGTGCCTGTGTTATCACAGAATATCGTGGTGACGGACTCTCTTTAAGAGTTATGTAATGGCAAGTAAGTATTTGAACAGTCTTATACTGATCTAAACTTTCATCTGATCCTACGATGAATAAATAAATCATTGCTGTGTACAACTGCATTTCTAAAACTCTACAAAACCTATAGCAGTGCTTTGTATCTCATTGCCAATTTACTTCCATATATCCCAAGGGTTCCTCTCAATCTCCTAACAAGATGCAGCAAAAGTATTTCATACAAACAAGCACTCTGTAAAAAAACTATACAAAATCAGATGAACCGCACTAAGATATTACCAAGCACATACTGCCTAATAAATCAAACAACAATTCCTTTATGTGTCAGCACTTTTTTTTTTTATGTATTTTACCCATCATAAACCCATTTCCCTGAGATGGAGCGGATTGAAATTGCACAGTACACAGTATACAGTACAATGCATTTAAGACATGAAACAAACTCTCTTTGTCAGCAGCAACAAAACATATTGCCTAAGTCCATGTTCCTAGGACACTGCACATTCATATATGTGTTTTACCAAGAGTTTTATTTCTGACTCTAGGTCTAACATGGTACGTGGAAATTCTAGCAGTCTAAAAGTAAAATTAACTAAAAAGCAAAATAAATTACATTGATGCATGCCTTTTTTCCCTAGTCTCGTTTAAATAAATAATAAAAAAGAAAAAAAAATGTTTTACACCTATTTCCACTGAAATGATGTTGGAGTTTATAATGCAGTTATCATGCATTTGCTGTAATAAATGGCTTCAGTGGGCTACATTATAGCAAGAGCCTATGCTAGAGTTCAAAGTGAAAAAAGGAGCTTTCAGTAAATTGCAGTATAAAAGTTAATAAATAAGCTATAAATAAATCATGTTATGGAGCGAGGTGGGGGGTCTTATAACTCAAGGACAGAATTCTGCACTTTGAAGAGTTTTATTGGACTTTTAAGTCAGAGTCACATATACTATGTTAGATAGGAAATTTCTCATTTACTAAAAATAGTCTGGGCACTCTCAGATAATGGGAATAATATTGACTAGTGGATGAGTATCAATATTAAAACAATGTTTATTATATACCAAACAAAAATCACTTGAAAACGGTATTTCGACCCTCAATCTTCCTAGTTCATATAAGAGTCTCTCTTATATAGATATAAACAGCATTCCTCTCTTGTTATTTGAAGTCCAAAACAGTAACAATAATGTTATTGAATGTCTGTGTGATCGCGGCGTCCCGCTATTCACAAACAATCAGCGGCGTCCCGCTGAATAGATACATTGTGCACTCATCCTATAGTCAGTATAAGCTGGAACAATCTTACCGGGGGATGCAAATGGTGGTTTGTCGTAGCTCTGGGCACAGTGTTCGCCAACCTCCGTGAAGTTAGTCGGCCCTCTGGTTTACTCCCGACTGTTATCCACGCTAGCAGCTTGGTGTCTCTTGTGGGCTCTTGTTTAAAGCCTCCTGTGTTCTGAGTCCTGCTATTTCACATGGCAGGCGGTATCCCTATTATGTCACGCCACAAATTCCCCGGTAAAGCTCCAATGTCCCGCTATCAGGGTACTGCGGGATGTTAGTCGGTATAATGAGGGGGGGATTTCAACCAGACGCATTTCAGGGTTAAAGGTAGCCCCTTCTTCAGCACCACTGAAGAAGGGGCTTCAAATAACAAGAGAGGAACGCTGTTTATATCTATATAAGAGAGACGCTTATATGAACCAGGAAGATTGAGGGTCGAAATACCGTTTTCAAGTGATTTTTGTTTGGTGAACGAACAATCCAAGGTATACAAACATAAGATACTTTTGGGATAATTCGAGTGAGCCTAACATAAGATTAATAGGGCAGTCATCATCTATTTGGGAGCTTCATCATTTATTTGGGAGCTGTTTCTTATTGTACCAAGAAATTATGTAATATTTGCAATTTTAATTGGAGGATTTTATTGGTGACTTTCTTTTATCCATGCCATATAATAAACATTGTTTTAATATTGATACTCATCCACTAGTCAATATTATTCCCATTATCTGAAAGTGCCCAGACTATTTTTTAGCAATTTACGATTATATAGAAGGGTGAATCTACTGATCTAAGAGCACCTCTAGTTGGCTTTAGGTTGTACCCAGTGCGACACATCTTCCCTTTAAATTTCTCATTTAGTTTTAATATCGGGTGAAGAAAGGTAGAGGACTCAACTTGAAATTATTCAAGAAGCTTCATGTATAGTAGTGAGGCTGGAAGTTTCTTTGGGGAAGATAAATCTTTAAGCCAGAGATTTATTCTGATATATTTCCCTTTGATATTAAGACATAATTTTTTTCTAATTTTGGAATGATGTTGAACCAGTAGTTAGAACCAGGTTGCTAGGCTGTTGTAGTCTTTAGGTTCTTGAAGCCACATAAGAGGACACAAGCAGGTGCTAATTTATCATTCAAATATTACAGCATTGTAATCATGCGATTTAAATTCATTTCGCTGTGCAAATGGGCACTAGGACTGAGATGAGTGAACCATACTCTACAGTGATAAATTCCAAGCTGCTGAAATCAGCCTCAGGCTTAGTAATTTGTTCATTCTTTTCTATTCATTCCAAATCAAAAGGGATTCACCACTATTAAATATTAAACTCATTTTATTGACCATAAAAATGTAATGATGTCTTCCATTTACATTCCTGTGAGGGGTTATTAAATGAACTTACATAGTTTGGCTCCACCTAGAGTTCAAAATGTATATCAATGTGCATGTCCACATAATGAGCTGATTGTTCCTGGACAGGTACTGCATGATCACTGACCTTCCCCACAGCCAGTACATGGTCTTACTGGAGCAGTGAAACACCAGCTTATCCCATTTGGCTGCTTAGGTCATCACTGCAGCATCTAAATCAAATACAACACTGGAGGAGTTATGTTGGAACAGCGGGGAAATGAACAGCTGAATAATGGTGTTGCAAATATTGATATTATTTTGGACTCAGCTCTTCCCCCTCCCTGGTGAGTCCTGTGTATATACTTGTGTGTGCAGATCTGTGCCTAGTCATCTAGAGCCTTTAAAGTTGTCTTCTAGCTTGTCACTCCTCAGCAAACCGAGATAACACTGGGCTTGGGTCAGACAACTCAAGTCAATCTGGCTATACTCAGATCCTCCACAGTGACATCGGAGGATGGGAGATGGATATAGAAAGATAATGTTCTTAAGGCATGAAAAAACAGGGCTGAGTGTGATTTCTTGGGGCTCACCAAAGTAGTGAAGATTTGTCCTGGCTTTCTGCCTGCCCCAGCACCAGAGACTAAGCCATTAAAGTGAGTGTTATATTTCTGGTTTATTTCCTATTATTTTTAGAAACTGATGTGCATTATATTTCTGAATGTCTTTTGTTCCAATATATATATATATATATATATATATATATATATATATATATATATATATATATATATATATATATATATATATATATATATATATATATATAGGCAATGTGACTCTTTTCATCATATTAAGCTCCATTTAATAAATTCTGACCTGTGTTCTTCAATGAATCTACATGCCCGAAGCATTTAAGGCTACCTGTTTAGATAACATATAAAGATAGTAGGGAGTAACTGAAGGCTTCCCGTAAGAGTGTTAGCTCTCTAAACAAACCTTAGTGGTGGCAGTGTTGTTGTATTACTTGGAATAGTGATACATCAGGGGTTTTTGTATTTGCTGCCAGGCCAAACCCACACATCGCGTGAACTCCAGTGAGGGCGATAGTGGCAAATGAGTCTTTTCTTATTTTCAGTATTCCTTGCCCTATACTATGTTTTTTGAGCTCTTAGTAGAAATGAGCAAATTGATTCTACACAAATTTAATTTGTTATGACTTTCCCAAAAGATTTGAATTTCTGCAAATTCAAAACCTTTGGGATTTGTCCCAAATGAATCGATCAAAATGGTGACAAAAGTAATTAAAAAAATGGTATTTAATTTTTTTCGAAGTAGAAAAAAAAATTACAAGAAACATATACATTTGGTGTCTCAATAAAAATATTGACACACAGAATATAGTCAAGCCTTAAGTACTAGAGCCGGCATGCTATTAATGAAGTAAATCAAATCCTATATTATTTGCCATGTGTTTTTAAATGGGTTTTTAAAGATTTTGAAAAGGGTTGGATACCCAATGTCTTACATGACTTTTCAGCTCAATTGAGGCACTTTCGAACAGGACCAGATATTGATGTCTGAATTAACTGAACTAAACCCAAATTAAATTTTGGGAAGTTCTCTCCAGTTCCCAGAAAACCCGCTTAAATACATCCATATGACTTTTTGTAAAACAGAAGCAGAATATTCCAATCACCATTCACTTATACTTAGGACATTTCCTAATCTATATCTGGAATGTCAACTGGAATGAATTGTGACAATGAACAGATGGAAGAAATCTTTTAACTCCAGAATGATAGTAAGTCAGCATAACTTGGGAGATTATATCTGGTGTTAGGAGATTTGCTCCATCTGGAGATATAATTTTCAGTGATACACATGTGACTTTTCTAACTTGAGTCACATCTTTTTTCTTTTCAAAAAGATATTCCAGCTACCAGTAACTATCCATTGAAAGCAATATTACCATTGAACTATACTTCTTAACTTATTAACATTGAAGATGTTAATAAGTTACAAGCTGACTTGGACAATTTTACTGTTTGGGCCTCCACTTGGGCAAATGAGATTTAATATTGATAAATGTAAAGTTATGCACCTGGGGGCTAAACTGGGAGAGTCACCTGCTGAGAAGGATCTGGGTGTATTAGTAGATCACAGACTAAATAACAGCATGCAATGTCAGTCAACTGCCTCTAAGGCCAACAGAATTTTGTCTTGTATAAAAAGAGGTATGGACTGGCGGGATAGGGATATAAAATTGCCACTATACAAAGCTTTGGTACGGCTTCACCTGGAACATCCTGTTAAGTTTTGAGCACCATTCCATAAAATAGATGCCCTGGTGTTAGAGAAAGTCCAAAGGAGAGCAACTAAACTCAAAAAAGCCTGGAAGATCTTAGCTATGAGCAAATATTAACCACATCAGCCCCCCTAGCTTAAACACCCTTAATGACCAGGCCACTTTTTACAATTCCGCACTACACTACTTTCACCGTTTATTGCTCGGTCATACAACTTACCACCCAAATGAATTTTACCTCCTTTTCTTCTCACTAATAGAGCTTTCATTTGGTGGTATTTCATTGCTGCTGACATTTTTACTTTTTTTGCTATTAATCAAAAATTACCGAAATTTTTGCAAAAAATGACATTTTTCACTTTCTGTTGTAAAATTTTTCAAAAAAAACTACATTTCTATATAAATTTTTCTCTAAATTTATTGTTCTACATGTCTTTGATAAAAAAATCCAATAAGTGTATATTTATTGGTTTGGGTAAAAGTTATAGCGTTTACAAACTATGGTGCAAAAAAGTGAATTTCGGCATTTTGAAGCAGCTCTGACTTTCTGAGCGCCTGTCATGTTTCTTCAGGAGCTAGAATGTCAGGAAAGTATAAATACCCCCAAATCACACCATTTTAGAAAGAAGACACCCCAAAGTATTCGCGGAGGGGCTTGGTGAGTTCATGTATCATTTCATTTTTTTCACAAGTTAGCGGAAAATGACACTTTCTGAGAAAAAAAAAAAAAAAGTTTCAATTTCTGATAACTTCTGGCAAAAAAAAAAAATCTCAGACGGACTCACTATGCCCTCAGTGAATACCTTGGGGTGTCTACTTTCCGAAATGGGGTCATTTGTGGGGTGTGTTTACTGTTCTGGCATTTTGGGCGGGGCTAAATTGTGAGCCGCCATGTAAAACCTAAAGGTACTCGTTGGAATTTGGGCCCCTTTGCGCACTCAGGCTGCAAAAAGTGTCACTCATGTGGTATCGCCGTACTCAGGAGAAGTAGGGCAATGTGTTTTGGGGTGTATTTTACATACACCCATGCTGGATGAGAGAAATATCGCTGTAAATTGTCAACTTTGTATAAAAAATTTTAAAAGTTGTCGTTACAGAGATATTTTTCACACAAAGTATGGGTATATGTAAAAATACACCCTAAAACACATTGCCCTACTTCTCCTAAGTACGGCGATACCACATGTGTGCCACTTTTTGCAGCTTGGGTGCGCAAAGGGGCCCTAAAACCAATGAGTACCTTTTAGGATTTCACAGGGCATTTTTACGCATTTGGATTCCAGACTTCTTCTCACGCTTTAGGGGCCCCTAAAATGCCAGGGCAGTATAAATACCCCACATGTGACCCCATTTTGGAAAGAAGACACCCCAAGGTATTCTGTGAGGGGTATGGTGAGTTCATGTAAAATTTTATTTTTGTCACAAGTTAGTGGAATATGAGACTTTGTAAAAACAAAATTAAAAAAACAAAAAAACAATTTCCGCTGACTTGTGCCAAAAATAAAAATTCTGTGGACTCACCATGCCCCTCACAGAATACCTAGGGTGTCTTCTTTCCAAAATGGGGTCACATGTGGGGTATTTATACTCACCTGGCATTTTAGGGGCCCCTAAAGTGTGAGAATCCAAATGCAAAAAAATGGCCTGTGAAATCTTAAAGGTACTCATTGGTTTTAGGGCCCTTTGCGCATCTTGGCTGCAAAAATGTCACACATGTGGTATCGCCGTACTCAGGAGAAGTAGGGCAATCTGTTTTGGGGTGTATTTTTTATATATACCCATACTGTGTGTGAGAAATATCGCTGTAAACGACAACTTTTTAAATTTTTTTATTCAAAGTTGTCAATTTACAGAGATATTTCTCTCACCCAGTATGGGTATATGTAAAAATACACCCCAAAACACATCGCCCTACTTCTCCTGAGTACGGCGATACCACATGTGTGACACTTTTTGCAGCCAAGATGCGCAAAGGGGCCCTAATTCCAATGAGTACCTTTAGGAGGGCATTTTTACGCATTTTTCTTCTCACGCTTTAGGGCCCCTAAAATGCCAGGGCAGTATAAATACCCCACATGTGACCCCATTTTGGAAAGAAGACACCCCAAGGTAATCCGTGAGGGGCATGGTGAGTTCATAGAAGATTTTTTTTGGCACAAGTTAGTGGAAATTGATTTTTCATTGTTTTTCTCACAAAGTCTCCCTTTCCGCTAACTTTTGACAAAAGTTTAATTTTTCATGGACTCATTATGCCCCTCAGCGAATACCTTGAGGTGTCTTCTTTCCAAAATGGGGTCACATGTGGGGTATTTATACTGCCCTGGCATTTTAGGGGCCCTAAAGCGTGAGAAGAAAAATGCGTAAAAATGCCCTCTAAAAGGTACTCATTGGTTTTAGGGCTTTGCGCATCTTGGCTGCAAAGTGTCACTCATGTGGTATCGCCGTACTCAGAAGAAGTAGGGCGATGTAGTCTGGGTGTATTTTTACATATACCCATGCTAGGTGAGAGAAATATCTCTGTAAATTGACAACTTTGAATAAAAAAATTAAAAAGTTGTCGCTTACAGCGATATTTCTCACACAAAGTATGGTTATATGTAAAAATACACCCCAAAACACATTGCCCTACTTCTCCTGAGTACGGCGATACCACATGAGTGACACTTTTTGCAGCCAAGATGCGCAAAGGGGCCCTAAAACCAATGAGTACCTTTAGGATTTCACAGGACATTTTTACGCATTTGGATTCTCACGCTTTAGGACCCCTAAAATGCCAGGGCAGTATAAATACCTCACATGTGACCCCATTGTGGAAAGAAGACACCCCAAGGTATTCCGTGAGGGGCATGGCGAGTTTACAGAAAAAAAAATTTGGCACAAGTTAGCGGAAATGGTATTTTATTTATTTATTTTTTTTTTACAGTCTCACATTCCACTAACTTGTGACAAAAATAAAATTTTGCATGAACTCACCATACCCCTTACGGAATACCTTGGGGTGTCTTCTTTCTAAAATGGGGTCACTTGTGAGGTTTTTGTACTGCCCTGGCATTTTAGGGGTCTCCGCAATCATTACACGTATGGCCAGAATTAGGAGTTTTTGCGATTCTCCTTATATTGACCATACGGGTAATGAGAATTTTTTTCCGTTCAGCCTCTGCGCTGAAAGAAAAAAATGAACGTCACAGATTTTTCCATTCACATTGATCAATGTGGATGAAAAAATCTCTAAAAATGTGCAAAAAAAGAGGGAAAAGCTATAAAGCTGCGATCGCTAAGGGACCCTAAGGCCTCATTCAGCGTCCGCAATTCTGTTCCGCAAAATTTTGCGGAACAGAATTGTGGATACATTCAATTCTATGGGGACAGACTTTGTCCCGCTCGGATCCATAATTGCGGATCCGTAATTGGAGATCCGCAAAGTATAGAACATGTCCTATTCTTGTCCGCACTGCGGATAAGAAAAGGCATTTTCTATATAGTTCTGGCAATGTGCGGATCCGCAAAAATGCGGAAAGCACATTGCTGGTGTCCGTGTTTTGCGGATCCGCGGATTTGCGGATCCGTGGATCCGCAAAACACATGCGGACATCTGAATGAGCCTTACAGGGGTGATCAGTGACAGGGGGTGACAGGGGTGATCAGGGGGTGACATGGGAGATCAGGGGTTAATCAGTGACAGGGGGTGGTGGGTGGGTGGGGGCGGTGGGGGGGTTGTGTGGTGATTGGTGCACTTTGATATTTTTTCTCTGGTGGTCCCAAGCAAAGGGACCACCAGAGAAGCGGGCAGCAAGCAGATCAGACGCTGTTCACAGAACAACGTCTGATCTGCGATTTTTTCTGCCATATACAGCCTGCCAGCGCACGATCGGCGCTGGCAGGCTGTAGTATAACTACATGCGAGCGCGCCGATGACGCGCATTGCGCATGTGCGGGCGCGTGCTCGCGTCATCTCGCGTCTCGCGAGATGACGCGCCGATGCGTCGGATCAGAAGAGCCCGGCCGCCGCGAGAACGCGATCCTGCGTGCGGCGGTCCGGGAGTGGTTAAACAAACTGAATTTGTTTAGCCTTGAAAAAAGCGGGGACATGATTAACCTGTACATATATATAAATGGAGCTTACAAAAATATCAAGGGAAGCTATTTTGTGTTAAACCCCTTTAAAAAAAACAAGAGGCCACTCCCTACACCTGGAGAAAAAAAATATTCAGAAATAAGAAGTGACAAGCATTCTTTACAGTAAAGTCTGTGAATCTCTGGAATAGACTGGCACAGGAGCTGGTCAGAGCAAATACAGTAGATGGCTTTAAAAAAAGGTTTAGGTTACTTTTTAATTTAAAATAACATTGAGGCTTATGACAATGTGTAGAAATTATGTTCTACACACCCTTTCCCTTTGGCTCAACCCCTTTTTAAAAGGAAGATGGACATTGATCAAGGGGTTTGTTCCGTTGATCAATATAACAGAATTACAGGTTGGACTTGATGAACTTTTGTCTTTTTCGAACCTTAATAACAGCTATATAACTATATAACATGAATTCTTCAATAGACAATATTGGTCAATTTTGACTAATTATAATAGGACTCATGTGAAGTACTCCCTAGGTATTTTATGGCTACTTTGGAAACCATAACTCCGATCCTGCAGTTAGAGCTCTCCTCGTCAATTGTCATATAAGGTGAGAAACCGTGCCTGGGCCACCCCTTAAAGGGAACCTTTCATCAACTTTATGCTGACCTCACCGAGGGCATCATAATATAGAGATTGAAATGCTGATTTCAGTGGTGTGTCACTCATGAGCTAAAATGAAGTGGTTGCTGAGAACCAGCATCATAATAATTGCAACACAGGCCTTGAAAAGAGTAAAAATCTGCTTGAGAAGAGTCATGGTTATTCATAATCTCCTGCTCTCCTCCCAATCTGCTGATGGTTGGCAGTTCTCTCGTAGAGAGAAAGGGAGAAAACTAGGTAGAAGACTATCATTCACCAGCAGGTGGGCAGGGAGAGCAGGAATTCATGAACAACCATGACTCTTCTCAGGTGGCTGTGACCCTTTTCCAGGCACAGTCTGCAATTATTGTGATGTTGGTTCTTGGCAACCACTTAATTTTAACTTTTAAATGACAGACCTCTGAAATAAACTCACCTGTCTCTACCTTATTCTGCCGTTAGTATGGGCACCATAAAGTTGACAACAGGTCCCCTTTAAAGTTATATTAGTGTACAGGAGGGAACATTTGTATGTGTAAGTAGCAATGAGTCCTACTCTTAATACAGTTTTATCAAAAAGGAAATTTTGTCAGTTTTGCTTGAGCATCTTTAACCCCTTCCCTACCTATGACGTGTATACCCATCATGGAGCAGTGTTATTTAGCGCTCCATGACGAGTATACACGTCATGGCACTAAACTGTTACCATGTCTGCAGACATGGTGAGAGAGCTGAGACCCAGCTGAGTTACACACAGCCAGGGATCTCAGCTAACCAGCCCAGGACCAATAAGGGCGGTCCCGGGCCAGCGATCGCTCTGATTGGCTAGTCTGTCCAGACTAGCCAATCAGAGGATTCAAATGCCAGGTGAAAGGTTCTGATCTCCGCAGTCTGTGAATTTAGCATATCCCCCCCTGTAGCCCTCCATGTGCCCCCTTCAGCCCTCAATGTGCCCCCTTCATAAAGATCGGTGGGCGGGAGTGCGTTCCCCTGCGTGCGATCCCCCGCCCCTATTCATTTTCAGGATGGCCAGAGCGGTTAGCAGAGTGTGAGCACATAGCTGACACTCTGCTTAAAACGACAGACATCTGTGGATGTCAGCTGTTTAACCCCTTCCATGCCGCTGTCCATAGGGACCGCTACATGGAAGGAGTTAACAGGGAGGGAGCTCCCTCTCCCATCGGGGGCTGCTGTGCCATTTTAGCCACCCTATACTTGACCCTGAGGGGGGTAGCCCCCCTCCCTCATTTCCCCATCAGCCGCTGCTCTGTTGTGGCAGCGGCTGATGGTTACCATGGCAATCGGACGCCTTCACAGGCTTCTGACTTGCCATGGCATAGCAGATCAGGCTTCTGCTAATGCCAGCAGAAGCCTGATCAGGCTAGGTGTAAATTCACAATACACTACAGTACACTATATAAAAAAATGAATTTCTTCTTATAGCCACACATTTAGCACTGATTAAAAATAAAATAAAATACACTACACGTTTGATATCACTGCGTCTGTAAAGACCTGATCTATAATACGGTCATGTTACTTTCCCTGCACGTTGAACGCCGTAAAAACAAAAAAGAAAAACTATGATGCACCTACATGAGACTATCGCCCAAAAAATGTAAAAAAAATATTTCTCTCAGACTATGGAGAGACTAAAGCATGTTTTTTTTCTAAAATGTTTTTATTGTGTTAAAGTAAAATAAATTAAAAAAAGTATACATATTAGGTTTAAAAATAAAAAAATAAAAACGGTGTAATAAAAGCCATTTTTTGTCACCTTACATCACAAAAAGTGTGATATCAAGCAATCAAAAAGGCGTATACCCCCAAAAATAGTGCCAATCAAACTGCCATCTCATCTCTCAAAAAATGAGCCCCTACATAAGACAGTTGCCCCCCCCAAAAAAAAAATGCTTTATTATGTAAAACTGAAATAAAGAACTAAAAAAAGTAGTCATATTTGGTATTATCTCATCTGCAACAACCTGCTCTATAAGATTACCACATGCTCTAAACTGTCAGATGAACATAGCAAAAAATAAAAACGGTGCCAAAACAGCAATTTTTTGTTACCTTGCCTCACAAAAAATATAATATAGAGCAAATAAAATAGTACCAACAAAACTGCCACCTTATCACGTACTTTCCAATATGGGGTCATTTGTTTTGAGTTTCTACTCTAGGAGTGCATCAGGGGGTCTTCAAATATGACATGGCAGCTTAAAATTATCCCAGTGAAATCTACCCTCCAAAAACCATATGGCGTTCCTTTCTTTCTGCGCCCTGCCGTGTGCCCGTACAGCAGTTTATGACCACATATCGGGTGTTTCTGTAAACTACAGAATCAGGGCAATAAATCTTAAGTTTTGGTTGGCTGTTAACCCTTGCTTTGATAGCGGAAAAAAAATGAGAAAATGGAAAATTCATCAAAAAAGTGAAATTTTGAAATTTCATCGCCATTTTCCATTAATTCTTGTGGATCACCTAAATGGTTAACAAAGTTTGTAAAATCAGTTTGTGAATACCTTGAGGGGTGTAGTCTCTAAAATGGGGTCATTTTTGGGGGTTTCAACTATGTAAGCCCCACAAAGTGACTTCAGACCTGAACTGGTCCTTAAAAAGTGGGTTTTGGAAACTCTTAAAAAATTTAAGATTTGCTTCTAAACTTCTATGCCTTCTAACGACCCAAAAAAAAAAGAAAATGCAATGTACAATATGACCCAAACATGAAGTAGACATATGGGAAATGTAAAGTAATAGTTATTTTAGGAGGTATCACTATCTGGTTTAAAAGCAGAGAAATAGAAATTTTGAAAATTGCTAATTTTTCAATTTTTTTTGTAAATTTTGTATTTTGTTATGAATAAAAATTAAATATTTTTACTCAAATTTACCTCTGTCATCAAGTACAATATGTGACAAAAAAACAATCTCAGAATGGCTTGGATAAGTAAAAGCGTTTTAAAGTTGTTACCACATAAAGTGACACATGTCAGATTTGCACAAAATGGCCCGATCCTTAAGGTGAAAAATGGCCCAGTCCTGAAGGGATTAAACCTAACACTTTTGTCTTTAAAAGCGGCAGACCATATATTGTCTATGGACCAACAACTACAGTGAATCTCACTGGTTACTTATGTGATAAGATAACAAAACAAAAAAAGTCAATATTAAATATAAAAAATATATTTTCCCTATTATTCTATTAAAAACTTGACGTTGCCAAATTATTTACCTAATGCAACCTAATAGCCATGACTCACTAAGGAACATACTGTTTATATGGAAATTTTCCTGTGCTTAGTATGACAAAGCTAAGAGACTAGGTTGTTTACTGCAATGATAGGAGTGGAAATGGATGAAAATGAATAACACTTCTAAATCTATGGTCTACTGACAAGCTAAGTAGCTCCAACATTTTGTCTTGGGGAAGGGGGTACTAAAAAGGTATAATTTGATGATCTACATTAAATCTATTGCTAATGCATCCATTTGGCACATTTACTTTTTATTTATTTACTATTGAATTTGAGTTTACTTAAAAAATTTTAGTACTTGAAGCACATTCTCTACGTGAGTTAAATTCAGCCATATAAAATGCTTCATATTTTGCTGATAGACATTTTATATCGGAAAAATTGAGATACAAGTCAACATTTCACCTTAACTTGGATCATAAAGCATCCAGACCTACAACAGAGTTGTATTTTCTACTTTTTCAAGAGGAAATTCTTTTGTATGCTTATTCACACTTCATACATTATATATACCTACAGAAAACCTACATAATCATTGCCAGGTACTTGAAAGTGAACATGAGGCGTCAAAATATTTTAAAAACTATTCATAAATATGGAAATTTATTCTGTCATATGGAAATCATAACTTTAAAGAAATTCAAAAATGCATGTTTTATTTCAGGTTTTTAGATTTTCATATCCAGGGGCAGGAAATGATATGCATTGAATGATGTGATTATGTTTTGAGGCAACAGTTACTAGTGCAGGTTTTATTTTTTTACTTTATTTTATTTAATTTATGTTTTGCTACAATAATTTGCAGATATTTCACATTTTTACATTATATATGTATTTCTTTAGGAAGTTACACTCACAAGAAACATGATGTATTTTTTAATATTTTAAGTCAGCTTTGGGCAGGTAGCTATTAACTAAGGTAAAAAAACAGGGTGGCCTTCTGTACTGCAAGAGTAAACTCAATTTACAGAGGATTTTAAGTGTACGATCACAAAAATAAAATCTTCCCATTACTAATTCTGGAAGCCATATTCTATGGAGCCATTGGATCGCATAGGAGTTTCCTCCTCATTAGTATACCTAGGTATCCCTTTCCTTTTTCTGTATAAGAAAGTGAAGTCCACTGGACTTTCATGTGTGCATTGTGAAAAATAAACTTTACTCTTGGCTTGGCATATCCTAAGATTATCAGTAGTGTTGAGCGAACAGTTCGAGCATAGTTCGGGTTCGTACCGAATTTTGGGGTGTTCGGGACACAGACCCGGACACGAACATTTTAAAAAAAGTTCAGGTTTGGGTCCGTTGTTCGGCGATTTCTTCCCGCTTTCTGAAGGGCTGCACAGCAGCCAATCAGCTGGTGTTTTACTTCTTGCCCTAAGAAGCCATCACAGCTATGCCTACTAATGGCATGGCTGTGATTGGCCGAGTGCAGCATGTGACCCAGCCTCTATTTAAGCTGGAGTCACGTAGTGCCGCACGTCAAACTGCTCTGATTAGAGTAGGGAGAGGGCTCAGCTTCTGTGAGGGCGAGATTAGGCAGAGAAAAGTCAGCAAAAACACCTAATGAAGTGATCGATCTACAGCTGTGAAACATTCAACTTCTGCTAGTTAATTGCTCACTGGTTTTTAGGCTGCACAGAGCATTTTGCTCTCACTTTGATCGGCGGCCATTTTGTGTCTTGTGGTGCACCAGCACAAGCTGCCACCAAGTCCATCAATCCATAAATACTAGGTTTTTTTTTTTTTTTTGCTATATCCTACATCAGTGGCTTGGCTGTGCTTATTGTCACCCCTAGAAGCTCAGGATAGAAAATTCTATATTTTATTAAGGGGTTAAATTCAATTGTCAAAATAGCAATCCCCTAAATCTGGTGTTCCACATGTGGCTAGCCAAGTGTAATACTGTCTGCTGTCTGGCAAAGGATAGATTTTTTTTTCTGTGGTGAAATTAAATTGCCAAAATAGCAATCCGCTAAATCTGGTGTCCCAGATTTGGCTGGCAAAGTTTACTAGTGTCCGGCAAAGGATAGATCATTTTCTGGGGTGAAATTCAATTGACAAAATAGCAATAAAGTAAATCTGGTGTTCCAGCTGTGACTGAACAAGTTTTATAGTGTCCGTCATAGGATATATTATTTTCGGGGGTGAAATACAGTTGCCAAAATAGCAATACCATAACTCAGTGGTTTTAGCTGTGGCTGGCCAAGTTTAATAGTGTCCGTCACAGGATAGATTTTGTTCTGGGGTGAAATTTAATTGCCAAAATAGCAATACCCTGAATCTGGTATTCCAGATGTGACTGGACAATTTCCCTAGTGTCCGTCAAGGGATATATTATTTTCTGGGGTGAAAGTCAGTAGCAAAAATAGAAATACAGTAAATCTGGTGTTCCAGATGTTGCAGGCCTAGTTTAAATCGGTCCGAAAAAGTGTATACTTTTTTTCTAGTGTGAAATTCAATTGCCAAAATAGCAATACCATAAATCAGTGGTTTCAGCTGTGGCTTGCCAAGTTTAATAGTTTCTATCACAGGATAGATTTTGCTCTGGGGTGAAATTTAATTGCCAAAATAGCAATACCCTGAATCTGGTGTTCCAGCTGTTGCAGGACTAGTTTAAATCTGTCCGTAAAAGGGTATATTTTTTTATGGTGTGAAATTCAATTGCCAAAATAGCAATACTGTGAATCTGGTGTCCCAGCAGTGGCTGGACAAGTTTAATAGTGTCCGGCAAAGGATATATATTTTTTGGGGGTGAAATTCAATTGCCAAAATAGCAATACCATAAATCTGGTGTCCCAGCAGTGGTTGGCAAAGTTTAATAGTATACGTCAAAGGATAGAATTTGTTCTGGGGTGAAATTTACTTGCCAATATAGCAGTACCCTAAATCTGGTGCCACAGCTGTTGCAGGCCAATTGTTAATCTGACCATAAAAGGAAAATTACACTCAGCGTGCATCTCCAAGTATATTTCTTTCAGTAAAAGGGTATATTACAAAAAGTGTTTCATTACAATTGCTGAAAGCATCATCCTGTAAATCTGCACGCACTGTTGTGCGTCTCATAGTGTATTTCTGTCCGTAAAAGGGTATATTACACTCAAGGTGTATATACAAGTGCTGAGAGTGTCATCCTCAATAACTTCACACGCTACCGTGCATCTCCAAGTGTATTTCTGTCCGTTGAAGGGTATATTACAAAGTGTTAAAATACAATTTCTGAAGGCATAATCCTACATATTTTTTCACACGCTACTGTGCATCTCCAAGTGTAAATCTGTCCATAAATGGATAACTTTCATCCAGGGTCTAAATACTAGGCCTATTATTGATATTCCCCTAAATCAGTGGTTAATGATGTGCCTGGATTAGTGTAATACGGTACATAAATAAATAGGCAGATAGTGTTAGGTGCCTGTAAAAAGAAAGGCCTGAATTTGAAATCAATACCTTGGGCCAAATATTTTTTTTACTTATTGTGGTGCTTGGTGAACCGCAACAATGAGGAAAACATCTAGAAATGGACACGGACGCGGTCGTGGTGGTGTCAGTGGACCCTCTGGTGCTGGGAGAGGATGTGGCCATTCTGCCACAGCCACACGTCCTAGTGAACCAATTACCTCAGGTTCCAGTACCCGCCAGAATTTACAGCGATATTTGGTGGGGACCAATGCCGTTCTAAGGATGGTAAGGCCTGAGCAGGTACAGGCGCTAGTCAATTGGGTGGCCGACAGTGGATCCAGCACGTTCACAACATTATCTCCCACACAGTCTTCTGCATAAAGCGCCCAGATGGCGCCCGAAAACCAAGGCCATCAGTCTGGCACATCACCCCCATGCATATCAGGGAAACTGTCTGAGCGTCAAGTTATGCAGCAGTCTCTTATGCTGTTTGAAGATTCTGCTGGCAGGGTTTCCCAAAGGCATCCACCTAGCCCTTCCCCAGTGGTGGAAGACATAGCATGCACTGACGCACAACCACTCATGTTTCCTGATAATGAGGACATGGGAATACCACCTCATCAGAGTGAGCAAGTCTCTGATGATGACGAAACATAGTTGACAACTGCCGCGTCTTACTGCAGTGTGCACTGCACAAATCACTAGTCAGACCACACATGGAGTACAGTGTACAGTTCTGGGCTCCTGTGAACAAGACAGACATAGCAGAGCTGGAGAGGGTTCAGAGGAGGGCAACTAAAGTAATAACTGGAATGAGGGATCTACAGTACCCTGAAAGGTTATCAAAATTAGTGTTATTCACTTTAGAAAAAAGACGACTGAGAGGGGAGATCTAATAACTATGTATAAATATATCAGGGGTCAGTACAGAGATCTGTCCCATCATCTATTTATCCCCAGGACTGTGACAAGGGGACATCCTCTGCGTCTGGAGGAAAGAAGGTTTGTATACAAACATAGAAAAGGATTCTTCACTGTAAGAGCAGTGAGACTATGGAACTCTCTGCCTGAGGAGGTGGTGATGGTGAGTACAATAAAGGAATTCAAGAGGGGACTGGATTTATTTCTGGAGTGTAATAATATTACAGGCTACAGCTACTACAGAGGGGTCGTTGATCCAGGGAGTTATTCTGATTGCCTGATTGGAGTCGGGAAGGAATTTTTTTCCCCTTAAGTGGGGAAAATTGGCTACTGCCTCACAGGGGTTTTTTGCCTTCCTCTGGATCAACTTGTAGGAAACAGGCCGAACTGGATGGACAAATGTCTTTTTTCGGTCTTATATACTATTTTACTATGTGCAGAGGAGGTCAGGGAGGAAGACTGGGTGGAAGATGATGCAGTGGACGATGAGGTCATAGACCCCACATGGAATGAAGGTCGTGCCGCTGACTTACATAGTTTAGAGGAAGAGGCAGTGGTGAGACCGAGCCAACAGCGAAGCAAAAGAGGGAGCAGGGGGCAAAAGCAGAACAGCCGCCGCCAAGAGAGTTTGCCTGCTAATGGCCACCGCCACCAGGGACCCAGCACCCCAAAAGCAGCTTCAAGGAGTTCCCTGGCATGGCACTTCTTCAAACAATGTGCTGACGACAAGACCCGAGTGGTTTGCACGCTGTGCCATGAGAGCCTGAAGCGAGGCATTAACGTTCTGAACCTTAGCACAACCTGCATGACCAGGGATCTACACTTTAAAAACAAGGAACTCACAAAGGCTCCCTCTGCTCCCTCTTCTGCTGCTGCCTCGGCCTCTTCCTCCGCCTCGGGAGGAATGTTGCCACCTGCCGCCCACCAAACAGAGGATGTGCCACTGACACCACCACCTGCGTCACCAAGCATCTCCACCATGTCACACGACAGAGTTCAGCTCTCCATCTTACAAACTTTGGAGAGAAAGTGTAAATTCCCACCTAGCCACCCTCGAGCCCTGGGCCTGAATGCCAGCATTTCTAAACTACTGGCCTTTGAAATGCTGTCATTCAGGCTGGTGGACACAGACAGCTTCAAACAGCTGATGGCCATGGCTGTCCCACAGTATGTTGTTCCCAGCCGCCACTACTTCTCCAAAACAGCCGTGCTTTTCCTGCACAACCAAGTAACCGATAAAATCAAGTGTGCACTGCGCAACGCCATCTGTGGCAACGTTCACCTAACCACAGATACGTGGACCAGTATGCACGGCCAGGGACGCTATATCTCCCTAACTGCACACTGGGTAAATGTAGTGGCGGCTGGGCCCCAGACGGAGAGTTCCTTGGCGCACGTCCTTCCGCCACCAAGGATCGCAGGGCATCATTCTTTGCCTCTTGTAGCCTCCTCCTCCTACTCGGCTGCCTTCTCCTCTGCTTCCACCAGTTCATCCAGTCAGCCACACACCTTCACCACCAACTTCAGCACAGCCCGGGGTAAACGTCAGCAGGCCATTCTGAAACTCATATGATTGGGGGACAGGCCCCACACCGCGCAGGAGTTGTGGCGGGGTATTGAACAACAGACCGACGAGTGGTTTCTGCCGGTGGGCCTCAAGCCTGGTGGTGTGCGATAATGGGCTAAATCTCATCGCAGCTCTGCGACTAGCCGGTTTGACGCACATCCCTTACATGGCGCATGTGCTGAATTTGGTGGTGCAGAAGTTCATTCACAACTACCCTGACATGTCAGAGTTGCTGCATAAAGTGCAGGCCGTCTGTACGTGCTTCCAGCGTTCATATCCTGCCGCTGCTCACCTGTCTGCGCTACAGCAGAACTTCGGCCTTCCCGCTCACCGCCTCATATGCGACGTGCCCACCAGGTGGAACTCCACCTTGCACATGCTGGAGAGACTGTGCGAGCAGCAGCAGGCCATAGTGGAGTTTCAGCTGCAGCACACACGCGTCAGTCGCACTGCGGAACAGCACCACTTCACCACCAATGGTTGGGCCTCCATGCGAGACCTGTGTGCCCTGTTGCGCTGTTTCGAGTACTCCACCAACATGGCCAGAGGCGATAACACCATTATCAGCGTTACAATACCACTTCTATGTCTCCTTGAGAAAACGCTTAGGGCGATGATGGAAGTGGAGGTGGACCAGGAGGAGGAGCAGGAGGAGGATGAGGGGTCATTTTTAACACTTTTAGGCCAGTCTGTTAGAAGTGGCTCAGAGGGAGGTTTTTTGCAACAGCAGAGGCCAGGTACAAATGTGGCCAGCCAGGGCCCACTACTGGAGGACGAGGAGGATGAGGAGGAGTTGGCGGAGGATGAGGCTGAAGCAGGTTTACAGTGGGGTGGCACCCGACACAGCTCAGGCCCATCACTGGTGCGTGGCTGGGGGGATACGGAGGACGATGACGATACGCCTCCCACAAAGGACAGTTTATCCTTACCTCTGGGGAGCCTGGCACACATGAGTGACTACATGCTGCAGTGCCTGCGCAATGTCAGCAGAGTTGCCCACATTTTAACGTGTGCGGACTACTGTGTTGCCACCCTGCTGGATCCCCGGTACAAAGACAATGTGCCCACCTTACTTCCTGCACTGGAGCGTGATAGGAAGATGCACGAGTACAAGCGCACGCTGGTAGATGCACTCCTGAAATCATTCCCAAATGTCACAGGGGAACAGGTGGAAGCCCAAGGCGAAGGCAGAGGAGGAGCAAGAGGTCGCCAATGCAGCTGTGTCACGGCCAGCTCCTCTGAGGGCAGGGTTAGCATGGCAGAAATGTAGAAAAGTTTTGTCCCCACGCCACACCTAACTGAACCACCACCGGATACGGAACGTGTTAGCAGGAGGCAGCATTTCACTAACATGGTTGAACAGTTCGTCTGCACACCCCTGCACGTACTAACTGATGGTTCAGCCACATTCAACTTCTGGGTCTCCAAATTGTCCACGTGGCCAGAGTTAGCATTTTATGCCTTGGAGGTGCTGGCCTGCCCGGCGGCCAGCGTTTTGTCTGAACGTGTATTCAGCTCGGCAGGGTGCGTCATTACTGACAAAAGCAGCCGCCTGTCCACAGCCAAAGTGGACAAGCTGACGTTCATAAAAAAGAACCATGCATGGATCCCACAGGACCTGTCCCTCCCTTGCACAGAATAGACATTTAAAACTGCCTCCCCCTCAACCATGTATTCTTGTACTCCGGGGCACTTCATTATTGAATCCTCATTTTTTAACTTTACCATGATCTGGTGGTGCAACCCAAAGTTGACTGAACCTCTCCTCAATCTGGACGCCGGGGCCTACATAACTGAAAGTGGCCTGTTAAAATGGTGGGTGACATGAAGCCTGAACCTCTGCCATGCGATTTCTGTCCTCTGTCTGGGTGCCAGGGGGTAAATATCTGGAATTGGCCTTCACCAGTGGTGGGTGATATGACTCCTTATTCCTTGCTGTGGAACCGCTCTCCTCTGTCTGGGTGCTGGGGCCTAAATAACTGACAGTGGCCTTCTCCAGTGGTGGGTGACATGACGCCTGATTCTCTGCTCTGTCTGGGTGCTCGGGCCTAAATAACTCAAAGTGGCCTTCTCCAGTGGTGGGTGATATGATGCATTTTTCCTTGCTGTGGGACCTCTCTCCTCTGTCTGGGTGTTGGGGCCTAAATAACTCAAAGTGGCCTTCTCCAGTGGTGGGTGATTTGACACCTTATTCCTTGCTGTGGGACTTCTCTCCTCTGTTTGGGTGCTGGGCCCGAAATAACAGAAAGTGACCTTCGCCATTGGTGGGTGATTCAAAGCCTGATTCTCTGCTTTGGGACCTCTCTCCTTTGTCTGGGTGCTGGGGCCTAAATAACTGAAAGTGGCCTTCTCCAGTTGTGGGTGACATGACGCCTGATTCTCTACTGTGGGACCTCTCTCCTCTGTCTGGGTGCTGGGGCCTAAATAACTCAAAGTGGCCTTCTCCAGTGGTGGGTGATATGAAGCTTGATTCTGTGCTATGGGACCTCTCTCCTCTGTCTGGGTGCTGTGGGCTAAGTATCTGGAATTGGCCTTCTCCAGTGGTGGGTGATATGACGCCTTATTCCTTGCTGTGGAACCTCTCTCCTCTGTCTGGGTGCTGGGGCCGAAATAACTGACAGTGGCATTCTCCAGTGGTGGGTGACATGACGCCTGATTCTCTGCTATAAGACCTCTCTCCACTGTCTGGGTGCTGGAGCCTAAATAACTCAAAGTGGCCTTCTCCAGTGGTGGGCGATATGATGCCTTATTCCTTGCTGTGGGACCTCTCTCCTCAGTTTGGGTGCTGGGTCCGAAATAACAGAAAGTGACCTTTGCCATTGGTGGGTGATTCAAAGCCTGATTCTCTGCTTTGGACCTCTCTCCTTTGTCTGGGTGCTGGGGCCTAAATAACTCAAAGTGGCCTTCTCAAGTGGTGGGTGATATGAAGCTTGATTCTGTGCTATGGGACCTCTCTCCTCTGTCTGTGTGCCGATGGCTAAATATCTGGAATTGGCCTTCTCCAGTGGTGGGTGATATGACGCCTTATTCCTTGCTGTGGGACCTCTCTCCTCTGTCTGGGTGCTGGGGCCTAAATAACTGACAGTGGCCTTCTCCAGTGGTGGGTGACATGAGGCCTGATTCTCTGCTGTGGGTCCTCTCTCCTCTGTCTGGGTGCTGGGGCCTAAATAACTCAGAGTGGCCTTCTCCAGTGGTTGGTGATATGTCACCTGATTCTCTGCTGTGGGACCTCTCTCCTCTGTCTGGGTGCTGGGGCCAAAATAAATGAAAGTGGCCTTCTTCAGTGGTGGGTGATATGTCACCTGATTCTCTGCTGTGGGACCTCTCTCCTCTGTCTGGGTGCTGGGGCCTAAATAGTTTAAAGTGGCCTTCTCCAGTGGTGAGTAATATGACACCTTATTCCTTGCTGTGGGACCTCTCTCCTCTTTCTGGGTGCTGGGGCCTAAATAAATGAAAGTGCCTTCTCCAGTGATGTGTGATATGAAGCCTGATTTTATGCTATGGGACCTCTCTCCACTGTCTGGGTGCTGGGGCCGAAATAACAGAAAGTGACCTTCGCCATTGGTGTGTGATTAAAAGCCTGATTCTCTGCTTTGGGACCTCTCTCCTTTGTCTGTGTGCTGGGGCCTAAATAACTGAAAGTGGCCTTCTCCAGTGGTGGGTGACATGACGCATGATTCTCTGCTGTGGGACCTCTCTCCTCTGTCTGGGTGCTGGGGCCTAAATAAATGAAAGTGGCCTTCTTCAGTGGTGGGTGATATGTCACCTGATTCTCTGCTGTGGGACCTCTCTCCTCTGTCTGGGTGCTGGGGCCTAAATAGTTTAAAGCGGCCTTCTCCAGTGGTGAGTAATATGACACCTTATTCCTTGCTGTGGGACCTCTCTCCTCTTTCTGGGTGCTGGGGCCTAAATAAATGAAAGTGCCTTCTCCAGTGATGTGTGATATGAAGCCTGATTTTATGCTATGGGACCTCTCTCCACTGTCTGGGTGCTGGGCCCGAAATAACAGAAAGTGACCTTCGCCATTGGTGTGTGATTAAAAGCCTGATTCTCTGCTTTGGGACCTCTCTCCTTTGTCTGGGTGCTGGGGCCTAAATAACTGAAAGTGGCCTTCTACAGTGGTGGGTGACATGACGCATGATTCTCTGCTGTGGGACCTCTCTCCTCTGTCTGGGTGCTGGGGCCTAAATAACTCAAAGTGGCCTTCTCCAGTGGTGGGTGACATGACGCCATTATTCCTTGCTGTGGGACCTCTCTCCTCTGTCTGGGTGCTGGGGCCTAAATAACTCAAAGTGGCCTTCTCCAGTGGTGGGTGATATGATGCCTTATTCCTTGCTGTGGGACCTCTCTCATCTGTCTGGGTGCTGGGGCCTAAATAACTCAAAGTGGCCTTCTCCAGTGGTGGGTGATTTGACACCTTATTCCTTGCTGTGGGACCTATCTCCTCTGTCTGGGTGCTGGGCCCGAAATAACAGAAAGTGACCTTCGCCATTGGTGGGTGATTCAAACCCTGATTCTCTGCTTTGGGACCTCTCTCCTTTGTCTGGGTGCTGGGGCCTAAATAACTGAAAGTGGCCTTCTCCAGTGGTGGGTGATATGATGCCTTATTCCTTGCTGTGGAACCGCTCTCCTCTGTCTGGGTGCTGGGGCCTAAATAACTGACAGTGACCTTCTCCAGTGGTGGGTGACATGACGCCTGATTCTCTGCTGTGGGACCTCTCTCCTCTGTCTGGGTGCTGGGTCCTAAATAACTCAAAGTGGCCTTCTCCAGTGGTGGGTGATATGATGCCTTATTCCTTGCTTTGGGTCCTCTCTCCTCTGTCTGGGTGTTGGGGCCCGAAATAACAAAAAGTGACCTTCGCCGTTGGTGGGTGATTCAAAGCCTGATTCTCTGCTTTGGGACCTCTCTCCTTTGTTTGGGTGCTGGGGCCTAAATAACTGAAAGTGGCCTTCTCCAGTGGTGGGTGACATGACGCCTGATTCTCTGCTGTGGGACCTCTCTCCTCTGTCTGGGTGCTGGGGCCTAAATAACTCAAAGTGGCCTTCTCCAGTGGTGGGTGATATGAAGCTTGACTCTGTGCTATGGGACCTCTCTCCTCTGCCTGGGTGCCGTGGGCTAAATATCTGGAATTGGCCTTCTCCAGTGGTGGGTGATATGATGCCTTATTCCTTGCTGTGGGACCTCGCTCCTCTGTCTGGGTGCTGGGGCCTAAATAACTCAGAGTGGCCTTCTCCAGTGGTGGGTGATATGACGACTTATTACTTGCTGTGGGACCTCTCTCCTCTTTCTGGGTGCTGGGGCCTAAATAACTGAAAGTGGCCTTCTCCAGTGGTGGGTGATATGACACCTTATTCTCTGCTGTGTGACCTCTCTCCTCTATCTGGGTGCTGGGGCCTAAATAACTCAGAGTGGCCTTCTCCAGTGGTGGGTGATATGACGCCTTATTACTTGCTGTGGGCACTTTCTCCTCTTTCTGGGTGCTGGGGCCTAAATAACTGAAAGTGGCCTTCTCCAGTGGTGGGTGATATGACACCTAATTCTCTGCTGTGGGACCTCTCTCCTCTGTCTGGGTGCTGGGGCCTAAATAACTCAAAGCGGCCTTCTCCAGTGGTGGGTGATATGACACCTTATTCCTTGCTGTTGGACCTCTCTCCTCTTTCTGGGTGCTGGGGCCTAAATAAATGAAAGTGCCTTCTCCAGTGATGTGTGATATGAAGCCTGATTTTATGCTATGCGACCTCTCTCCTCTGTCTGGGTGCTGGGGCCGAAATAACAGACCTTCGCCATTGGTGGGTGATTCAAAGCCTGATTCTCTGCTTTGGGACCTCTCTCCTTTGTCTTGGTGCTGGGGCCTAAATAACTGAAAGTGGCCTACTCCAGTGGTGGGTGACATGACGCATTATTCTCTGCTGTGGGACCTCTCTCCTCTGTCTGGGTGCTGGGGCCTAAATAACACAAAGTGGCCTTCTCCAGAGGTGGGTGATATGACACCTTATTACTTGCTGTGGGACCTCTCTCCTCTTTCTGGGTGCTGGGGGATAAATAAATGAAATTGGCCTTCTTCAGTGATGGGTCATATGAAGCCTGATTTTATGCTATGGTACCTCTCTCCTCTGTCTGGGTGCTGGGGCCTAAATAACTCAAAGTGGCCTTCTTCAGTGGTGGGGGATATGAAGCTTGATTCTGTGCTATGGGACCTCTCTCCTCTGTCTGGGTGCCGTAGGCTAAATATCTGGAAGTGGCCTTCTCCAGTGGTGGGTGATATGATGCTTAATTCCTTGCTGTGGGACCTCTTTCCTCTGTCTGGGTGCTGGGGCCTAAATAACTGAAAATGGCCTTCTCTAGTGGTGGGTGATATGAAGCTTGATTCTGTGCTATGGGACCTCTCTCCTTTGTCTGGGTGCTGGGGCCTAAATAACTGAAAGTGGCCTTCTCCAGTGGTGGGTAATATGATGCCTGATTCTCTGCTGTGCGACCTCTCTCCTCTGTCTGGGTGCTGGGGCCTAAATAACTGACAGAGGCCTTCTCCAGTGGTGGGTGATATGACGCCTGATTCTCTGTTGTGGGACCTCTCTCCTCTGTCTGGGTGCTAGGGCCTAATTAACTCAAAGTGGCCTTCTCCAGTGGTGGGTGATATGACGCCTTATTCCATGCTGTGGGACTTCTCTCCTCTTTCTGGGTGCTGGGGCCTAAATAACTGAAAGTGGCCTTCTTAAATGGTGGGTGATATGATGCCTGATTCTCTGCTGTGTGACCTCTCTCCTCTGTCTGGGTGCTGGGGTCTAAATAACTCAAAGTGGCCTTCTCCAGTGGTGGGTGATATGACGCCTTATTCCTTGCTGTGTGACCTCTCTCCTCTGTCTGGGTGCTGGGGTCTAAATAAATGAAAATGGCCTTCTCCAGTGATGGGTGATATTAAGCTTGATTTTATGCTATGGGACCTCTCTCCTCTGTCTGGGTGCTGGGGCCGAAATAACAGAAAGTGACCTTCTCCATTGGTGGGTGGCTTAAAGCCTGATTCTCTGCTATGGGACCTCTCTCCAATTGATATTGGTTAATTTTTATTTATTTTATTTTAATTCATTTCCCTACCCACATTTCTTTGCAAGGCATTTACCTACATTTTGCTGCCTTTTGCAGCCCTCTAGCCGTTTCCTGGACTATTTTACAGCCGTTTTAGTGCCCAAAAGTTCGGGATGAACTTCAATGGGGTTCGGGTTTGGGATGAAGTTCAGGTCGAGTTCGGATCCCGAACCCGAACATTTTCGGGAAGTTCGGCCGAACTTCTCAAACCCGAACATCCAGGTGTTCGCTCAACTCTAATTATCAGCTTTGTAGAAAAATATACTTGAAATACTTCGTCACAAGGTGTTATGTCATTTCTATATTTTGCCACCCAATGACAGTGATGGGACCTACAGCCTAGCAAAGATTGTGCTAACATACTGAAATATTTTATTGAATTTGTTTATTTTATTGAATTTGTTTTATGAGAAATAAAATGTCCTGCTGCTTGGACCTTCATCAACCATCTGTGATCTGTGGGTGAATTAAATCAATTTTTCACCAGTGTTACTGTAAGATATGTAAAGTTTCACACCAGTTGACAGGTACAATTTAAAGGGACACTTCTGTAAGAAAGGGTTATTCTTTACCTAAATATTCCTGGATAATTTTTTTTGTTTCTTTTCTGTTTTACTTTGACAGTAGTAATACTTATAATAATAATTATGTTAATATTAATATTTATTTATATAGCACCAACATATTTTACAAATTCAGAGGGTTCATGTGCCAAAAAAAACCCAAAAAACATCACAACAGAACTAGCTTATATACAACTGAAATACCAGGAGTGAGGGCCATGCTCACAAGAGCTTACAATCTATGAGGAAGTGAGGGTGACACAAGAGGTAGTTGATTGTGATATGCAGTAGTCAGGCCATTTTTGTACTGAAATCAGTGCTATAGGCTGATCTGCTTCAGCTGAGGGACAGTTAGAAGATTAAGTTCAGGTCTGAGGAATTGGGGGGAAGGGTTACAAGGGGAACAGTCAGTTTAGGAAGCCTGATAAGTCTGCCTGAAAATATTTGTTTCTAAGGCAGGTTCAAAGGTAGGAAAGTTGTGAATTGACCTAATATTCTGAGGCAGAGCATTCCAGAGAGTAGCTGTAGCTCAAGAAAAGTCTTGAATATGGGAGTGAGAGGTACAAATTATTGTAGGATTTTAATCTTAAATCACTAACAGAATGGAGAGCACAAGTAAGGTGGTAGATGGAAATGAGGGAGGAGATATATGGAGGTGCAGCAATGTGGAGAGCTTTGTGGGTGAGTAGTTTGAACTGTATTCTGTGGTGCATGGGCAACCAGTAAAGTGACTGGCACAGGCTAGTGGCATCAGTATAGCGTGTGGATAGATAGATGAGCCTGGCTGCAGCAGTTAGGACAGACTGAAGGGGAGAGACTAATTAATAATGAGTTATAGTAGTCAAGATGAAAATGAATCAAAGCAACAACAAGTGTTTTGGCTATTTTAACGGTAAGAAAGGGTTTCTGGAGATATTCTTGAGTTGTAGATGACAAGAGGGAAAAAATGATAGGATATGGGGAACAAAGGAAAGATCCCAGTCAAAATAGCCCCAAGGCAGTGGACATGCTGCCCAGGAGTTATGATAGTGCCATAGAACGTATGTTTAATGTTGTATGGAGATCCGTCTCCATACATCATTAAAATGTACAACCTCCGTTGAGGCAAAGTTAGTTATTCCTAAAGTCTCATGATACTTTGGTGAATAACTTTGGTTTATGATTTTTAAACTGGAAAGCTATTTTAAAACTTGGATCTAAACTTAGCTTCAGTTCTGAGATTCCAGTCAGAACTCGCGAGAATTCACTTCGCCTTGTCGGAGACTGTATATTTTGATGCTGTATGCAGACAGATCTCTGTACAGCATTAAACCAAAATTTTCAGTGAAGCGACTTTGCATCTTGGATCCGAAGCTCGCTTCACTTATCACTAATGATGTATCCCTTTAAAGCGTAACTATCTATTTATTTTTGCAATTTATAGGGGCAGTGATACTGACCATTTTTATAATATACTTTAATTACTGAAATCATACATTTATATTGGTAAAATAGCTCTAAAGTAGTCCATTTTGAGCCTAGCAACTCTCCTATGTCTTTTGTTTATATAATTGTGGTGACTTGCTCAATACTGACTGTGTTATGGAAACAGAAGACAGAGAGGTGTTGCTAAGGCTCAAAAGGGGCCACTTTAGAGCAATTTTTCTATTAGAAATATACAGTATTATTCATTCAAGTATATTATAAAAATGCTCAGTATCACTGTTTCTATACAGTATAATAATAGAATGTCAGTTACACCAAAATGGCAGCCATGACATGCAGCATTCTTTATCCTTTTGCATACAGTAAATAAAGGGCAATACTTTTTGCATGTACCAGTCTGACTCTGCAACACTAGTGCAATTTCATATTTGATAAATGGCTAATATGATGCTGCCTTAGTATAACTCTTTCTGTCTATATTTATATTACATGAAATAATACAGTTATTTGACAATGATTTGTGAATCACATTAACATACATTCAAAGACTAAATTGGGAGATTTCTGATAAAAGCATTAGGATGCAAAGATAAACAATTGAAATATACAAATTTACAAATTTAAAAACACAAACCAAATTAAGTTACAGATCTTTTTTCTAAAACTTAATAAAAACAGCATCACTGGCGCCTATAGATGGTGGGTGTTCCCGCTCATTATTCTACAATATTCAGTATTGTCCACATGAAAAGCTCATGTCTTTACTGGCACATTCACAGGTTCACTGTGTAGCCGCTGTCCAACATATCCTGAAAATTAAAATAAACTCAGTGCATGAGTGTTAGAGATACAGCCTGTTTCCTTGTAACATAAACAGCAAATCCAACCACATAAAGGGTCAAGCTGACTATTTTCTATGGTTTTGCTCCATTACTCTGCCCAAAATGACTATTATAGCATTTAACAACTGAGTGTCTTTTCCAAGAGAGGAGATGGTGGCCTCTTAAAAGACTATAAAATGAATTTGTCTGAGTTTAATTGTGACTTTCAATAAAAATTGGAAAAGCAGTAAAATGAGAGAAGCTCACTTTATAACCAGCTTCTCTTGGAACAGCATCATAAATAAAGTTCCAGAGGTTTTATTGCAGTTCATTGTGCCTTGTGGAGAAAACATTGAACAATAAAGGTGACCGATGCAGCAGGGAAGTCATTTTAATTTTAAACTGTCGACCAAGTTGGTGATTAAATGCTTTGGAGGTCTCTCGGGACAGAGCTTCACAAGGTCCCAGCCAGTGTCCACATTTGAAAAGTAGACATTTTTAGCAGGAAATGTCAAAAGCTGAAGGAAATGTTTAATGTGAAACAAAAGATATGAGTGAAAATATAAGTGAGAAGAAATAACAGGATTTAAGAAATCTTCTCTTTACTATGTGATCTTAATAAATGACGGAAGCAAAAATGTAACAAAATGTTAAAAGATTCTCATCTAAGGATAGATTTATATCTGTGCATGGCAAAGGTAATCTGGGAGTCTGTTTTGGCAGATGAACAGACTAACAGAGTTATAGTATCTGGCACAGCTGGATGCTGACACACACTGCCGGGCACCGCCAGATACCCATTGACTATAGTGGGATCCGACGAGGATATAGTTGCGTTCTGGTATAAATGCTGTCTTCCGGCTGGACAAATGCCTCTGCTGGAACAGACTTCAAGATTAGCTTCAGTGCAGATATGGTCGTAACTAATGGGACACTGTTCAATCCAGTGTTGTGCAAGATTCTGACTTCTGTGGTACTTCATAAAAAGGGTGTTTTCGATTGTATTTATGCCCAAAAAATCATAAATACACTGATACGTCTTTCCTAATTTTTTGTTTCTCAGTGTGCTTGATAAATTGACCAGTTTCTCTGATTATTATGCCACCTGCCTAAAAAACAAATCAAGAATAATGGTTCTGAATCTTCAAAATAATACAGAATTATTATTTTTTATATCACTAATCCTATAAAGTCTGGCCTATTTTAAATCTTCAGGGCAGAGCAACTTTGCTTAAATTTTTTTCATTTTCACTTTCCAAGGGCCATAACTTTCTTTAATTTTCTTGTTGAAGTAGCTATATGATGGTTTATTTTTTTCACTTTGTTAATTCCATTATTCTTTCACTGTTATAATGAGCTCATATAGTATGTTTTTGAGAGATGACTTTTTAAAATTTTATTGATCTTTACCCCCCCCCCCAAGCAGTAATTGATTGGTTTCTCAGATAATACTTTGGAATATTTAGAATTTTACAACATTATTGTTTGCCTTTGTATTACTGAAAGGCAGACTATTAGGCAATGGCTTTGACATGAAGTACGGGGCATTAGTAAAAAACCCAGCTGCCAAGGAAACCCACGTACCTAAAAAGGTTCTCCGCAAATATAACTTAAATATAACATGCCTGCAGCCTGCCTCTGTAAAGAGAAAAATTCATACTTACCTGCTCTCCATCACTCTGGTCATCCAATATGGCTCCTGCATGTCCATGTTGTACCCACAGCACTGCTTACATCCAGCATTGCATGGGCATGGTTACATGCTCTGCTGCAGCCAATAACTGTTGTGTGAACAAGGCCCATGCAATGCCGGAGGTAATCAGACTGGAATATAGACATGTCAAAGCCTGCATGGAGTACCGGAGCAGTGGGGAGCAGGGAAGTATGAATCTTCTCTTTATAGAGGCAGGCTGTGTACATTAAATAAAAAATCATTATTCCTGGAGAACCCTTTTATGAGGCTAAACTGCTGGGATCAGAAAATTATATTACAGCATGGGGACCAGCAGTAAATCACCACACTGTGGATCACATGGCAATATCTCCTGATATTCAGTAAGTTGATGCAAATGGACACTATGCTGTGTCATAAGATACAATATTACCCCACTGTCTTTGTCTAAATGGTTTGACTTTCTGCAGCCTCTCAAAATGAACTCAACAAAACATTAAACGTGTCAGCCTCCTGATAAAGAAGCTAAATAATTATTTTTGGGTGCAGACAATGCAAGTTGAATTTTACAGAAAGTATAGGTAGGTACCATAGATTTTAGTATAATAAGAATAAAGGTTTCTGTATCAACTTACATAATTTTGGACTGACATGATGGTCACCTAAATCAGTGGTTACCCATAAATTATATAGTGTAGCTTGTTCCTATCAGTGTGGGAGCTGTTGACAAATAACGTCCATATGCCTTAAAAGGGTATAAAATATGGGTTTTCTTAGTGTAACAACCCCTTTAATTCAGTCATTGGTCACATTTAAAGATAAGTGAAGTATTGGAAAATCCGATTTGGCTGCTTTGCGGACTTCTCTCTGTGATGAATTACTTTGTCACAAAGCGCATTTCTTTGTAACTAGAGGGTGCAATGACAGGGAACGGCGTTAATGTACCCCTCAGATGCCATGTTCATAGGTGATCGCGGCATCTTACATTGACATTACATAAATAAAAAAATACCTAAATAAAATCATACTTGCCTCATTCATTTGATCGTGAAGAGCTGGCCATCACAATCTTAATTGAAGATCCAGAGCTAAATCTTGCATGGCCCATGATGGATTTCGTGCGGGATCTTCAACCAAGATGGTGGCAGTCAGCATTTTGTGCTCAAACGGATGAAGTAGGTATTTTTTTTTTTACCACAAAGCAATAGGAAATTGGGCTTTGTGGCTAAACAAATTTTCCCACTTTGTGGAGTTCGATTCACTTAACACTAGTCACATTCCAAAAATGTTTCACATTTGCAGAATTAACGTGAATTAAGATGTGCCTTGTTGTCTATATGAATATGATGCATACTGCCAGGAATTAATTACTATGTTTTGAATATAAAATGGGAGTTATACTATTTTTTAAAGAAACTGTTTTCATTAAATAGAAATGTATTTACAAATGATGTGAAAACCACAGAGCAGTGTAATAATGTTATAGCTTCTTGTGCAATTATGTAAGTGCTTATCATTCAAAACAAGAAAAATATCAAGGGTCCAATTTACTAAATACCAGCACGGAACACTCATAATTATTTGAAGAGGTAAGTACCACTCCATAACAAGTTTAAAAACATGATTTCTGTGTAATAGGAGAATACCATCAAAGCAAGCACGCTCAAGCCCTTTTAATTATCTGTTCAGAGCAGTTTAAAAATTCTGCAAGGTGAATTCCAATCATGAAGAGAATGTTGTAAATTAACATTATTACTGTGTCAATTGTATTATTTTAACAAATGTAAAATCTGTTGCTTGGTGGTCACAAGCAGTTTTCACTGCTAGAGATATTAGAGAGTTCGGACGACAGGAATAACAGGTACTTAGGAGACAAATATTTGAATGCTGAGGATCTCATCAATTGGACTCCCTTCCATTACTAAAGTGGGGTCAAATGTCGTTTGCTGCTCCTTTCTGCACCCTCCCCCCAAAGTGAGAAACCACTTGGACAGGGAAACGCGTAAAGTATATGCACTACCACTCCATTCAATATATATTGGACTGATGAGGACAGTCAAGCTCTGAACTCAGCTCTCTCCATCAGTCTCATAGATTTTGAATGGAGCAGCAGCAGATGTGCTTAAGTGCTGCCCCATTCAAACTCCAGGAACAGGGAACTTAGCACCTCCTTCTAGTGATTAGTGGCGACCCATGCCATTAAACTCTCAGTGATCAGACACTTATCACCTAATCTTGAGACATTCTATTTAATGTTTTTTGCAGAGGAGTAATTTTAGTGGAGTAGTCCCACAAGACACCTTTATTTTAACTTTATAACCTGTCAGACAGATTATAAAAGAGTAGGGACATAAGATCAATTGGGTGGGTGGGTGACTGTGAATGGGTTTTTTGTAAATAGTCAAATAAATGAACACCCTCAATTCTGTTAAGAGACAGCACATTTGTATCCTCATTTTCCGTGAAAATTAGTGGACCCTAATTTCTAGCAACAGTAGGAGTCCCATTCTTACTTTTACAATACATCCTCAGGATAAGACATCAATATCTAATTGGCAGGGGTCAGACCCCCGGCAATCAGCTATAGCGTTAGTAGCAGAACTACACAGTTTTATTCACTGTGAAATGAATGGCAGCGGCACTTCAGTATCCCCCTGTATCCACTAAACAGTGTAGGGAGCTATGTCGATTTGTGGGGCTCCTGGGTACTGGACCTTCATTGATCAGAAATTCATGGCCTATCCTAAGGCTAGGGCATTAATAGTAAAATCTTGAACAATTCCTTTAAGTTTCTCAAAAAATGGTTAGGACATGTTATGGGTTAGAAGCACATTGCAAACAACACTTTTACAATCTCATTCAATAAAGGCTAAAAAGATACAAACCCTAAATGTAATTCAATAAAACAAAAATACCCATTGCAAACTTCATGTATACTTAGATTTCTTACTATCCTTATACCTATCAGTCATGGAAGTATAAAATAACCCAGAGACATGAATATGTTGCTAGAAGAGGGAAATACAGGTGCTGTGAAAGATGCATCCATGCATCTATAGTGACAATAAAATACTATTTGAAATCTGTTCCACCAGCCAACTAGTTTATCAGATAGATATATGCAGTGACATTTTTTTCCTGCAGTTTGTTCTGATCATGAGCTCTTACAAGGTATATGGGTCTATAAAGGACCCCATACACATAAGGCTACTGTCAGTCGAAGTTGCCATTTTTGTGGGGTCGACTGACAATCTTATGTGTTTTGAGCTCTCTCGAGTCCCCTTAAAAAAAAAAAAGTTAGGGAAGAAAATTATCAGGTGTTTTGAATTTCAAAAGCCAATCCTTCTGTTCTTCAAGGAGATAAATCATAGCCAAATTTTCTGGCAGAATTGTTCTTCTAGCTCCTCACTGAAAATGTATGTAAACAGCTGCAGAATTGTATTGTAGACTCAATACACCACAGCTTAAAACAACATACCTTAGGAACTTGTTTAGATCCCCATGCTTCATATATTCAAACACCATGATAAGTGGATCTCCATCACCACACACACCATAGAACTTGACAATGTGGTCGTGCTGTAGGTTTGTAAGAAGTTCTGCTTCTCTTTGAAAGTCTTTACGTGCTGCCATTGTAGGGTCTTTCAAAGCCTAAAAATAGAAAAGATAAAATAAATCTGTCCATAGGATGGTACAGTTACTATACAGTGATCTAACCCCCACTGCCACTACCACCAGTTAGTGGCAGTATTGCTACTAATTGTAATCAAAGACGATGGTCAAAGATTGCAACCAATATCATTTTATGAAATTACTATATAACATATGAATTAATGTGGTTTTCTTATTTTAAAATGATCTCAAGAGTGATCTTAGAAGGTCAATTATGTTATTTTTGGGGTGTAAATGCAGCATTCAGGCTACCATGTCTTTACATACAATGCACTAATTCATTTTAATATTCTTCTCTATGTTCATGCTGTGCTTAGTAGCTGATATATGATGTACAACTTACAGTTTAGTCACAGAGGTATAATTAGGTAAGATATATGGTTTGTATACAGATTTTTCCAAGCATTCTTTCAATTCATATCATTTTTTTAATTGTAAAATCCTTCTTTTTTATAATTACTGTAAGACATTAACTGTAAGACATTACGATTTCTTAGTATGATGGATGAGACTCAAACCTGTACCATTATAGAATATAAAATACCCCTGGAAAAAGCTTTGTCCCAGCTTAGATACAGACTCTCAAAAGAGTAAAATCCAGATTTATTGTATTCATAATCTTAAACCCATCGACTCTCTGAGTCTTATTTGGCAGTTTGTATTCTTCTTGGAATTGCTTTTTATTTCCATAAAAGTCTGTGATACGCCAGAAACCCACACTTCACTAAGTATCATATTTTTGTGTACTTTTATGCTTATTTGGATCGTGATCTGTGAAAGTACATTTTTAATCCCAGCTTTAAATCTGTCAAGACTACATAAATGGAGTTGATATCTTTACAAACTTATTGCTTCAGGGCCTTGGATTCAATTCATTGCAATAGGGTAACTGGTTCTTCCAATGGTTATAGATGCTATTAAATTATGCTTAAGATACAAGTGCAAATTGTAGCGGTCAAAGCAAAGGAAAAAAATAATGTCTTTCCATTCAAAAACTGTTGTATACTGCTATGCGTAATATGTCCAATGTTTTATTTTCTTGCAATGACAATAATGGCAATTTTAAGGTTATTTAATGCATATACAGGATCCTCTGGTGGTTTCAGGGTCTAACACCTCATGGCCTTATAGATCCAGGAAAAACAAACAAACAAAAAAACCATTGGGCTGTCTTTTGTTTCAATCACTGGCTACTAGGGTGTAGTTCTTTGATTCAGGATCTATTAGACTTTATAGCTTATATTGGGGTTCAGTATCACAATATAATTTCCTTTGGAGAGCCTAAGGAACCCAGTCTAGCCTTTGTAGCCATGTAGAAAATTTATGCCAGACCTCAGCATTAAGCCAGCAAATTTAAGACATTTTTCTCTTTGTTTAACCAGTGATTTTTGTAGGACCTTACAGGCATAAAAATTGCATATTTTTAATGTGTTAAGGGTCTTTTACATGGCCAGATTCTTTTATATTAGCTTTTGTTAATGTGCCACTGGTTACCAGATGAACAAGTTCATTGGGTAATGACATGTTTCCTATGATGCATTAAATCATCACTTACTGGTAGCACATTGCCCTGGTTGCCACTAAACAATAATATATCTATTAATCCCTTAGTGACCACTCAGTATGACTTCTTATGGTGCAGTGGAGTCAATCTGGCATAGGTGTTGGTGTAGTATGGAGTGCTTGCTCAGCTGTCTAGTGGCAATGGAGCTCCTGCTGTAATGGTCAGGGTCAGAGAAACTTCTCTTTTCAGACCCATCGCTACCACCCAATGCCACCTCCCCTGTGACATGATTATGGAAAGCTGCTTCATAAAGAAGTTCTGATAAGTAAAAAAAAATGAAAATAATTTTTTATTTCATTACAAAGACTTTTTTTTTTTGAGGGGTGGGGGTGAAAAAAAAGGTGTACAGGTGCATGCTGCCATGGCTAGAGACACAAAGAAAAAAAAGGACAATGCAACAGCACTCTGCATACACAAATAAAGTACAATAATGCCATAATCATAGAAAACATTCTGATGCTAATGCTATGCTTATTTTGCAAATTAGAGACTCTTGGCAAATACATTTTGTACAAAACTATTTGGGCCGTTTGCCAAATGTCAAGGTGATCTCTATCAAGCGGGAACCTAACACTAAATACTACCTGTAATGTGCCATCATGGCCACCATATAATTCAGGGAGTGCAGGTTCCACATGCATGCTAGGTCCACTCTGCTTATTACCATTTTTGGTGCCATAACGGCCTCCATTAAATCCAGGAATGCAGGTACCAACATGCATGCTGGGCCCACTCTATACTTCTCCTGGTGCCAAATGGCATCCAGTGAATGCAATGAGATCAGGCTACAGCTTTATACTTACTCTAATTAAAATTAGCCTATGGGGCAGACAGACTAGTCAGGGGTGCAAGACCAACTGGAATCAGCATTACCTCAAGCTCTAGTAAAGCTGCAAAAAAAAGGGGTCAGTCAGCACATCCCAATGTGCAGGTGCACGCTGCTATGGCTAAAAACACAAAAGAAAAAAAAAAAGTTGCAGTTGTACTAGAGCTGGAGGCGTGGCTGACTCCAGTTGGTCTTGCACCCCTGACTAGCCTGTCTGCCCCATAGGCTGATTTTAGTCAGAATAAGTATAAAGCTGTAGCCTGCTCTCATTGTATTCATTGGAAGCCATTTGACACCAGGAGAAGTACAGAGTGGGCTCAGCATACATGTTGGTACCTGCACTCCCTGAAATTTATGGTGGCCGTTATGACACATTACAGGTAGTATTCAGTGTTAGGTTTCCATTTGGTAGAGATCGCCTTGACGTTTGGCAAACGGGCCCAAATAGTTTTATACAAAATGTATTTGCCAAGAGTCTCTAATTTGAAAAATAAGCATAGCATTAGCGTCAAAATGTTTTCTATGATTATGACATTGTTGTACTTTATTTGTGTCTGCAGAGTGCTGTTGCATTGTCCTTTTTTTTTTCATGTTTATTATCCATCATGATAAACTCATCTTGAAATGTGTTGAACCAACAGGAAAGGTAAGGAAAGACACATGTGTACTTCATTATTGGAGATATGTCTATAAAAGATTTCCTCTTGTTCAAACCATTCTCTCTTGCTGTATGCATTCAATACAGGGGATAGATGGTCTTACTGCTGGTCTTGATTTGCTTATATTATGCTATTTCTTGAAAGTAGAAGTCCCTGGTCAAGTCATCATGTAGTGAAAAAATTGCCATTCTGAGTTAGGGCCCCGCACTTTTAATTACCCCCAAGTTTCACCTGTTTATGTGTACAACCTATTCCTTTTATCTTTTAGCTGATACCTTGCATCATGTCATATAACTATTCACAGTGCTGCCCATAATTATTCATACCCCTGGAGAATTTTGACTTAAAGTTACTTTTATTTAACCAGCAAGTCATTTTTTGACGAGAAATGACATAGGTGTCTCCCAAAAGATAATAAGACGATGTACAAGAGCCATTATTGTTGAAAAAAATAAATTTCTCAGCTTTTATTTACATTTGAGCAAAAAGCGTCCAGTCCAAAATTATTCATACCCTTCACAAACTGTCACAGTATGTGGGAAAATCCAAAGTTCTGTACCATTTCAAATAGTACAAGCTGTTCTAAAGCATCCTAATTACCCTGATTAATTGGGGACAGCTGTTTTAATCAACTCAACAGGTGAAAAACAGCAGTTCTCTGCATTTGGTTTGTGGACAGTCATGGCTAAGACAGCTGGTGGCAATGTCTTAAGGCAGACAATCCAATGGACACTGCACACTGCTGGGTTTCACAGATGCAGACCAAGGAGGACGCCACTTCTCCAGATAAGGCACACAAAAGCTCGCTTGACCTTTGCAAAAGCTCATCTGGACAAAGAAGATGACTTCTGGTCTTCTGTGTCATGGTCAGATAAAATAAAAATTTAATTGTTTGGTCACAATGATGTTTCCTTCATTTGGCGTAAAAAAGGAGAAGCCTTCAACCCAAAGAACACCACCCCACTGTTAAACATAGTGGTGGGAACCTAATGTTTTGGGTGTGTTTTTCAGCCAATGGACCAGGGAACCTAATCAACATAAACGGCACCATGAAAATAGAGCAATACATGAGGATTCTCAACGACAACATCAGGCAGTCTGCAGAAAAACTTGGCCTTGGGCACCAGTGGACATTTCAGCATGACAATGACCCAAAACACACAGCAAAAGTGGTCAAGAAATGGTTAGCAGACAACATTAATGTTTTGGAGTGGCCCAGCCAGAGTCCAGACTGGAATCCAATTGAGAATCTGTGGAGGGAGCTAAACATCAGGGTGATGGCAAGAAGACCCTCCAACCTAAAAGATTTGGAGCTCATTGCTAAAGATGAATGGGCAAACATACCTGTGGAGACATGCAAAAATATGGTCTGCAATTATAGAAAGCATTTGATTGCAGTAATAGTCAATAAAGGATTTTCTATTGATTATTGAGAAGGGTATCAATAATTTCGGACTGGACACTTTTTGCTCATATCTAAAGAAAAGCTGAGAAATGTTTTTTTTTTTTTTCCACAATAATGCCTCTTGTACATTGTCTTATTATCTTTTGGGAGAAACCTATGTCATTTCCCGTCAAAAAATTATTTGCCGCATGAATAAAAGTAACTTTAAGTCAAAATTTGTCAGGGGTATGAATAATTATGGGCAGCATTGTATAAGCATAAAACTTAGGCCTTTTTTACATATCTGTGTCCGTGATGACATCTGTGACAAGATGATCAGTGTTTCATCCATGAAGATGTCAGTGAAGAATCCATGTTTGATCCATATGTCAGGTTTTTTGCCCTCTGTGTATCATCTATATTCCATGTACACTGCTAGGCTGAAAATTAATCTCCAGAACATCTCCTAGCAATGATCAATGAAAACCACAGACCAAACACAAATGGCATCCACTGATATGTGAATACACAAATTATGTCAATGGGTTCCTGAGCAGTACTTGGAGACCATGGACAGAACACGTCCGCGATTCACTGACGTGTGAAAGATTCAGGCTTATTATGTGAATATGGTACTAGTGCCATGTCACATTTTAACAATTCAGGCATATGGCGCTCCAAAATGAAGAAGTGTTTAGTTTATCATGTCACAGAAAGCAGAATGACAAAAAGGCAGCGGGTAATTGCAGAGTTCATTTTTGCTATTGTTTAGAGAGTCCTAATGTGTCATTTCCAATATTGTATCTCTGTGAAGCTTGTAATTCAATAAACAAAAGATCAATACAATTTTGTGCTGGAAGTATGAAAGCTGACTGGCAAGCAGTATCTTTTAATTATTAATCATTGTGTGGAACTGAGAACCCTAATGGCAGCAGCATGCCATACATATCTAGCAGGGCACAGGCCGTGAGATGTAAGATAAAGACATTTCTTAATACACAGAGGAGCTGGTGTAATAGTGATTAGACAGCGATGAGCATCCACAGGATGGAAACATCAGTCAGCATTGTTAATCTAAAAGTTCTCTGCTATGTATAATAACTTCAGAGAATCAGATTGCTGTCATCAATCAGTCAAACTGTAGATACTCATGTGGCCCCCTACAACAGGCTAGAGTACTGCTAAGTAGGTCATACACTAGGGATCAGAGTCAGGCTGTGCCCATAAGAATGTTCATGACTTTAATATAGGGTATTCAACCATCTGTTTATATATATATATATATATATATATATATATACTGGAGTATCTCTTTCCAGCTCATCAGGCTTATTACTCAGTTTACAACAATAATAGCTATTTGTTGTCCTTCATGTATTTGCTGTTATTACTTTTATAACGGGAAATAGATGGCATTGTGGTTCTTTTTGTTGCGCAACATAAGGCTAAGAGATGTGTCATGCAGTATTAGTATTTTAGTTTTACATCATATAGTTTTCTCTTGCATTACATTAAAAATAACAGGTGTTGGTTCCATGAAATGTCTATTAGGCAAGGTTCTCCTAGTGTAATACTGGCCTATTTCTGGAAGTATTTAATAATAGAGATAAAGTCAACACCTCTGTAATTATCTTTAATTGACTCAATGCAATGATTCAGCTCAAATGGGCCTTTGGCTTCTTATCCTGTGATGTTGACTCGCTTTTATTGATTTGTGTTTTATTGATTTTCCAGTGGATCTATGATGCTTTCAGTTTGGATCATTGCAATCACAGTTGAGCCATGGTTTATGGACATAGTACAGGCACACAAATGCATCCGTATTAAGCTTACCTTCATAGCATACTCATATACATAACATTAATTAACTCCTTAATTAGAGATGAGCGAATCGATTGAAAACAAATCTAATTCCTTATGAATTTGGACAGTCCCCTAGGAGACCCCAGACTGTAATACACAACTTTTCAGGGCAATTTTGTGTGAATGGTTCCCTAAACAAAGTTCAAGAAATTTGCTCATCTCTACTTTTAACGACTTGCACACTTTGGATAGACATTCATTATTATGATGCTGATTGAACAGCTAAACCTTTTCTGTTAGTTATGTTATGCACTATTTATGTTTGTTAGTTTATTGAAGTAAGAAATGTAGGATGACAGCTCCTAAGATCCCTGGTGAAGAGTCGATATTGCAGAGGAAATATTCATACGGTTAGAGCTACACGACATGTGTTATGCAACTTCTTGTCCCTGACAATTTGCACAACATTTCTTGTATTGATAGTCTAGGGCAGGCATCAGCAACCTTTGGCTCCCAGATGTTGTGAAACTACAATTCCCAGCATGCTCCATTCATTTCTATGTAAGTTCTTAGAAGAACAGAGCAACTATGCATGCTGGGAGTTGTAGTTTCAAAACAGCTGGGAGCCAAAGGTTGCCTACCTCTGGTCTAGGGTATCACAAATCGGAATTCAACATGTTGCGTTGTGATGCAATAGTCACCAAAGTTGGTTTTTTGTGTGACTGTAATGTTGCAGTTGCAGCTAGTCACATTGACTATCATTACAAAAAATCTGTGTGACTTTTCAGCAACATAGGTTGCCATTTAGCTGTACCTTTTTTTTATCAGACGACATATGTCACCATGTAGCCCTAGCCTTAGTTAATCATTTCCTGTGCAGCGGCCACTACAGGAGACAGGTAAATGAATAGCTTTCCACGTTATACAGATAATACATGGAAAGACTGGACGTGTCAAAACAAAATCTGGTGCTTATTGGCATCTGACTGCCCAAAGTACTGTGCCTAAGGCTAAGTTAAAAGGTACTATTTTGGGGTGGTCAAATGTATCATTAAAACTGGATGTAACAATATAAAAATTTTGCAATGTTTTTTCTCAGTCTGAAAATTGATCCAGACAGATCCTGTTTTTTGTAAAACAGCCCTCATTTTATATTCAACTTAAAGTAATTGAATGTATTTATTTAGCGCATTTATCAGTAAGTATCTTTTACTTGATATAAGCTGTTATTGAGGTTCTCCAGACCAATGATTTTTTTTTTCTACTTGCAAGGATTACAGTTTTTTACATGATATAAAAGGTTTTCCTACATGGCTGTTATTAAAGATTTAAGCCTTAATATCTTAGTGCCTTTCCTCTAGCTTATGTTTCAGTAGTTGGAATAGAAAACCAACATTGCAAAACTACTGAGGCGTTTCTTTATTTAGTGAAATGGACTTTGCAGCTTCTTGAAGCAGAAATGATCTTTACTGTTGTCCATCCAAACATCAAGATTATACTTGCCACATATAATTTTCAGAATATTCCAATTATAGATCTGGTATGAGGTCTATAAGAAGATATAACTACAGTGTCACAAAAGCTACAGTATGAAAGGTACTTGAACGTTAAGCTGGGAGACTGCACAGAGAGCAATGAGGTCCTATTCTGCATGCCTGACATGCAAGCGAAGGATTTGGGCCGATTTTCTGATTCTGTCATGTGGATGGCATAAATTTAGGCAAACTTAAGTTATTGAAAAACTAATAGCCCCCATGCACAATAGGTGCAATAGCAAATCCATAAACTGAGGTGCAAATAATGTAGACAGTAGCCTGTAGTAAGGGTAAGGAATCTATGTCTAAGTAGGATACTATGCCTGGATACATTCCTAGATGCTCCTAAACACAAAGAATACACCCCAAAAGAGATGACCCTGGGCAGGAACCTAACCCTAATGCACCTTAAAGATTTCATTACAGTGTCCAGACATATTTCCCTCTGATGGGTTCCTGTGGGGACTAATGGGGAACTAACTTGAAATGCAGAATAGAACAGAATAATCACTACAAGGCAGACCGGTAAATATTTCCCCCAAGAATGCAGAATGAACAATAACCCGGGTAACGTTGGAGCCGCTTACTCAGACCTCATGTTTTGATTTTGCATGGTTTGATTTGGCATGATTGATTGTAATTTATGAATGCTATTTAGAACTTTATGCAGCATTATGTGCCAGAAATGCACCAAATGGTGTTGCATATTGCATATCTCATTAGTAAATCTGATACAATATGTCTGGTTATCTATCCAAAATATTCCAATTTTATTTTTACCATATAAATTTTTAATTACTTCAGGACTGCTGCCAGAGATGTATGGCAGAATTCAAGAGTTTAAATATGGCGTCCACTCTTTTAAACAGCAGACACCAGGGGCTAATGTCTGCAATCGGTAATATAGCTAATCACAGACATTTAAGCCCTCAGATGCCCTCAGATGGTCAAACCTTAGCATGGCACTGAAGAGGTAAAAAACCTGGGAGCCGTTAGGCTCTCCTTTGCAATGATAAGGGGAGCTGGATACTTTGTGTGGCAGTCTCAGTCCTCCTGAATGATCCAAGGCTGCCAAAGCTGTGATCCTATGGAGATTCTGCTTGTGGCAGGGCTTCACATTCCCTAGAGGAACTTTTAAAAAGTGCAAAAAAAAAAAAAAAGTAGTAATTAAAACAGATTGTCCCTCACAAAATGATCCCTTACACAGACCTAACTATTAAAAAGTTATGGAGGTCTGAATATTGTGATAAAAAGAAAACATATTTTCCAAAGTCCCCCCCCCCCAGTATTATAACACAAGAAAAACTATACAAGTTGTATAGTATCACAGTAAAAGTACTGACCAGAAGAATGCGGGAGACAGGTGAGTTTTATCACCTACAGAACACCATAAAAACAAAACCCATAAAGCTGTGGTGGAATTGCATTTGTTTTCCAATTCCACCCCATTTAGAATTTTATTCCAGCTTTGCAATACATGTTATGCAATATTAAATCTGGCCATTAGAAAGTATAACTAGTCCCACAAAAATGAAAAAATGAAACACAAACACAAAGACAAAAAATGTCCGGGTCCTGAAACGGATAAAATCAAGGTGCATAACACCTTTGTTATTATTCATTATTATTTAGTTATCATTTTTTTACTTATTGTATGCAAATTTTAATTATATTATTGGGATTATAGATATAATGGGTGCAGAAGTAGCAGTCAGAGTCAAGTAAAGGCACCTGAGGGATCCCAAAGGCCCATGTTTGACATAAGTACTATCAATGATCCCTGATTGGTGGGGGTCCTGTTACAGATATTGCTTTGGGGCTTAGAGCAAAATACACCTCTATACATCATCATATATATATAATATCCAGATCGCCTTACTTTACATGTTAAGAAGATTAGTGTTTATAGAACAATCTGTTTAGACACCTAAAATGTATTATTGTGATCTTTATTGTAGAAGTCATTGAACTCTGTTTTTATCTGCAGTACCAAGTCACCTACTTCCAATATGCTAGTTGGCTGGAATAGGAGAAAAAAAATAATTACCTTTTCTTCAGAAATAGCATGGCCAAGAATATTTAGAAAAATGATAGCTACATATTGCAGATGGGAAATCATCCATCCTTGTCTTACATAGTCTATTAGTTCTAGTCGATTTATATCTTTATATTTTCTATATATTATACTTTTCAAAATTGTTTTGCGTGTCTCTTTTTTGTAATGATGTAATGTTTAAGGGTTTAATAGAAGACAAACATTTGGTTGTTTGTTGCTTTCTCACTTTCTAAAATGTATATGATTTATGTTTTCTACACAAAGGGACTCCATTATCAAAAATCAAATAATTACCAATGAGAATTTCTGTCCTCTGGTTGTGAATGACTCACAATGTCACAGTTTTTTTCATTGTATATTAATACTACTACTACCACTTCTACTACTACTACTACTATTATTTTATTCCATGCTATTTATACAATTTGACTATTTGATCTCCTTGAACTTTATTGTATAGCAAATTGTGCAGTAGCATCTAGGAACTCTTGCTATGTACATCAGTTCCACTTTAACATTTCAATATTTTCAAAATTTTCAAAATAGTGTTAAACTAGTATTCCCATCATGACTTTTGTGGTATGTCAATAGTATATGCCATAAATGTTTGATAGGTCTGGTCCAAACTCTGGGATCTGATGCTATCTCAAGAATGGAGCTTCAACATGACTGGAGAACAAGCCGTACATGCACAGCGTTCCGCATTTACTGCTAAGGGACCTCTGAAAATAGCTGAACCTAGCTTGGCTAGTTTCAGAAGTCCAATAGTGGTAGGGCACTATGTTTGCACAGCATGCTATTTATTCCCTTCTGAATCCTGTTATTAAAGTGGGAGCAGGTTCCAGAGGTTGATATGGAAAAAATGTCTGGATGTAACAACTGCTTTTATTAACTCTACGCATATGTATTTATGGTGACCACAGATGTCTCCTTGCTCTCCTTTGCTCTTGGCTCAAGATATCCCGAAATGACCGACTCTTCAAAAAAAACAACAACGTAATTTTGAAATAATCTGTCATGAGCTATATAGGCTATATTTGTCTATGTACAGCCACCCATCAATAGTTTTGTTTGCATTTCTTCATGTCGTATTTAATCAGTTTCATGAGAAATTTCAATCCTTAAACAAATATGAGCAAAGGTAAGGGTGGACACATCTGTACCTATCAGGATATAAAGCATCCAGACTTTATTTGTGTTAAAATGTAATATATTGGCCCCAATTTATCAAGGCTGACAATGCTTCATTGGCATTTAAGAGGCCTGTGGAAGCATGTAATTTGTGATGAGGCACCTCGTCATAAATTACCTGCTGCCTCCAGCTCAGAACTGCCCTAGATTTCAGTCATTATTTGCAACAGTTTCTGGTGTAAAAGTGGCAAATCTGGTGGATTTGCATCTTTTCTATGCCACGAAAAGTACAAAGGAAATAGTAAATTTCCTTCATTATCCAAGTGAAGGATGGGATAAGCTCAGCGAACTTATATTTAATGTTGAGAGAATCAAAGTATCCAAAGTGAACTCCAATCGAAATTTCAGGAAAAATTAGATTTGACGGGAAGCCAAATTCCCTCGAGCTTCGTGGTAATGAATCAATTTTCCCTGAAGTGGCGATAAAAACAAAAAACATACTCATCTCATACTCACCTCAAAAAAACATACTCACCTCATTCATTTGCATGTGAAGAACCCACTGCGTCCATCTTGATTGAAGATACTGCGCAAAATCTCGCCCCAATGTCTTCAATCAAGATGGCTGCAGCGGCCTCTATGCAATCAAATGGATAAGGTGAGTATTTTAGTGCAATCATGGCACAATCGCCGTTCCCTGTCATTGCACCCACTACATACAAACAAATGCACTTTGTGACGAAATAATTCGTCACAAAGCAAATTTCTTTGCAAAATTCAGCGAATCAGCTGAATAGAATTTTCCATAACTTTGCTCTTCTCTACTTATCTTGATTATAGGCTTCAGAGCCATGTTTCTATATGAAGATTGCAATAAAAAGCAATGCATACATGTATTGGATAGACTGTGAGTATTTACTATACACTTATGCACTTAGTTGACTTAATAGGATATTATTGCCTTGCACAAGTATATGGGAGTTTATTAGAGTGGAGCGAAGTGAAAAAAAATCTGAATAAAAAAAAAAGAAAGTGGAGTGGAGCAAAATGAAGTTCCACTGTGGGCAATGGTGGAAGATCCATGTTTGGACTTTGGAATGTATATGGATCAAATAACGAATTTTCCCCAATGTCTTTTGTTTTTCCATTCTTTCTTTTCTTTCTGTGTTAATAACTTAGACTAGTGGCTCAGTAAAAAACCTGTCATAAAACATGATTTAGATAACTTGCCATTGCCAGTAATTTGGGGGTGTTTAGTGATAACTGGAATTGGTCTGCCCTTCCTTGTGAATGTTGTAATTAGCTTGTCTCAATGATTGACTCACAATGTTGTACTTGAGAACAGTGAAGAAATTACTCTAATAGTGGTCATCAGGTTCATCTAAGAGGTTACTTATGAGGAATATTTTTGTAAATACATTTTTCAGATATCTTTGTTTGAAATTGTATTTCTGCTTATTACAACTAATTTTCCACTACATTATAATTAAATACATGCACAATATCAATGCAGGATATTGTATAGTTATTGACTGATATTCCTTAAAAGTTAAATCTTTGTTTTAAAGTGCATTTTTAAAATTTTACACTCTGTCCCTTCCATGCACTCAATAGAATGTCTACTTTGGAACCCTTGAGGAAATATAAATGTATAACTAGATTTATTCTATAAAGTAAATGGGCACTGTTATTTCTGTTCACTTCTACTGTATAACGTTCTCCATGCTGCTACTGTTTCCAAGGGTGTGCTACAGAGAAATATGGGAGCAGAATCTCCTCTTTTCTGGATGTGCTGTGTATGGGAGACATTAAAGCAGCTAGCCTGCACCCAAAAGATTGGGGAAAACAAATAGGGTTTCATGATTTAGTTGCCCATAACAACCAATTAGATTCCACCTTTCATTTCGGTCAGCTCTTTTGGAAAATTAAATCAGGAATCTGATTGGTTGCTATGGGCAACTAAGCCAGTTCTACTTTACACCAGTTCGATAAATGACTCACAAAGTCTTCTAAAGGAAGGAAAAACTTGTGAAAAATATGGAATTACAGTCATATAAAGGACAGTTATTTTATTCTTAAGGGTAAGGCTTTACGACATGTGTTGCGGCATGGATAACAGAGTAGTGGTGATCCCATAGAAATTAATGGGTTCACTAAATGAATCAAAAGAAAAATCAGCAGTGCTGGATTTTTTGTGGCTTTCAAAGCGATACCATTCAATTCTGTGGGATCACCTTTAGAGATGTTCCGAACTGTTTGCCGGCGAACATTGCATGTTCTATACTTTATCATTGAGCAAACTTTGACCCTGTACCTCACAGTCAGCAGACACATTCCAGCCAATCAGCATACCCTCCCTACTAGACCCTCCCACCTCCTATCAAAAAGCAAGGACAGCATCCTTCTTAGATTCATTCTGAAGCTCCAGTGTTAGTTAGAGCAGGGAGAGTGCTGCTGCTGCTGAATTAATAGGGAAAGCGTTAGCTAGGCCAGTGTTCTGTGTCCACTGCAGTCCTCAAAGACTCAACGGCCTCCTTCACTCCTCCTTGAGTGTGTCCGGATTAGGCCCCATTCACATGTCCGTAGTGTGTTGCGGATCCGCAACACACCATGCAGACACTCCCCATAGAGATGCCTATTCGTGTCCGCAGGCTGCGGACAAGAATAGGACATGCTCTATCTTTTGTGGAGCACAATGAATGGGTCCGCATCCATTCCGCAGAATTGCGGAATGGATGCGGACAAAAATTGCGGATGTGTGAATGTGGCCTTAGGTTCGGATGCGTTCAGTGAAAGATTTTTTTACAGGCAAAGCCATTCAGTTTTGCCTGCAATTGCGTTCAGTTGTTCAGTTTTTTCCACGCGGGTGCAATGCGTTTTGATGTGTTTTTCACGCGCGTGATAAAAAACTGAACGTTTACAAACAACATCTCCTAGCAACCATCAGTGAAAAACGCAATGGACCCGCACTTGCTTGCGGATGCAATGCATTTTTCACACAACCCCATTCACTTCTATGGGGCTAGGGCTGCTTGAAAAACGCAGAATATAGAACATGCTGTGATTTTCACGCAATGCACAAGTGATGCGTAAAAAAAAATGCTCATGTATACAAACCCATTGAAATGAATGGGTCAGGATTCAGTGTGGATGCTATGCATTCACGTCACGCATTGCACCCGCGCGGAAAACTCGCTCGTGTGAAAGGGGCCATATGCTGTAAGGACAGCGTCCTGACAGCACCCCAAAAGGCCCTTTTTAGGGCTGGTACATCAGTCTGTTTTTATTTATTTTTATATATATATATATATATATATATATATATATATATGTATAGATATTTATTGCAGTTGCCTGCCCATGTGTGAGAGGCCGCAGGCCCACAGACTGTACTGTGTGCACACCACTCATATAGGGTGGCACAGTACCTTGCAGATAAAAAAGTCATTTAATTTTTACCCTTTAATATAATTGCAGTTGCCTGCTAGTGTGTGTCAGGCCCACTGAATGTACTGTGCCCACTGCCCACCACTTATATAGGGTGTTACAGTACATTGCACGGCGCACGCGCAGTGACCTAAAATTCAAACAAAGCGGACCAAGCATGGGTCTTTTTCCATCTCCCGGTTCCAAAAATCTATTCACTGCACCGGCCCTGGCCCTGATAAGGGACAAAACAGAGATTAAACTGATAGGAATAGTACTTAGTTAACACTAGTTGCATTGGTGGCAAATTCCATTGCAAGTGCCCAAAATTAGAAGGAAGCGGACAGAACAAGCTTTTTTCTCTATCTCCCCATGCAAGGATTCAATTCAATACACGTCCCCTGATAGGGGACTTAACAAAGTAAAGAATAGTAGTTCACACTATTTGTATTGGTGGCACAGTACATTGCGCGGCGCATGCGCTGTGCCCCAAATTGGAAGGAAGAGGACTGACCAACCATCTTTTTCCATCTCCTGGTTCCTAAAATCTATTCCATACACCGGCCCCTGATAGGGGACAAAACAGAGATCAAACTGGTAAGATCAGATTTTTTTAATCTAAAAAAAAAGAGGACAGCCTCTGCGGAGCTGGGAATTTTTCGGCCGCGTTACTGAGCGCTCATGCTGTCACCTTTCGGGGACCCTTGGTGTTGTACGTGGCTGGGTGGAGGAAGATACCTTCAATGACGTCAGTGAGGACAGGGAACGGGACATGGATAGCTTGGTATCCAACCTTGTGCAAATGGGGAGTTTGCAGTTGTGCAAATGGACTGTTTGTGGTTGTTTGTGGACTGTTTGTGGTTTGGTCTGTCAGAGTTTGGTCTGTCACTGTGAAGCGGACGTAACCCTTACACTACCTGATCGATACAACATCATACCTGATCGTATACACACACTGGATGTTTTAAAGCACGTTATTCCAAACAATTTAGGAATGTTAGGTGATTTATGCCATTTATGGACTAAAACCCGACTCTGTGTCAACTACGTAATTTTCCATGGGAGTTTTGCAATGGATCCCAGTCCGGCATGCCACAGTCCAGGTGTTAGTCCCCTTGAAACAACTTTTCCATCACTATTGTGGCCAGAAAGAGTACCTGTGGGTTTTAAAATTTGCCTGTCTATTGAAGTCTATGGCGGTCCACCCGGTTCGCCCGTTCGCGAACATTTGCGGAAGTTCGCGTTCGCCGTTTGCAAATTGAAAATGTTATGTTTACGACATCTTTAATTACCGTTACTCTGCTTTCCTTGCCACAGCACATGTTGTGCAACTAATGTCGCTGTGTAGCCTGACCCTTAAGTACACACAGATAACTGCTTATTCTGTCAATTCAACTAAAACAATAGGTGTGGTTGCAAGCAGGTGTTTAAGGAAGTTAAGATGAATGTGACATGTTTATTTCAATAAAAGCACCACACCTGTCCTTGGGTTGAGTCTTCAATTGCAGCTTAGTTCTATTGCAGTGAATGTGACTGAGCTGTAGTATCACACACCCGTGGACAAATATGGTGCTATTTTGGAAGAAAGTAACTATGTTCTTTTGATCCTGGACTGGCTCCTTAAAGGGATTGTCTGGGTACAGAGCTGAAATAAGACATAACCTATTCTTTACTCATTTACTCTATATGAGTGGAGCATTGGAGCATTTCCGTGTTTCAGTGCTCCCCTTTGTCTTGCGCTTTATCGCGCAGCATAATGTCTATTTGTTTATTGCCAATGACTTACCGGCTTCTCCTCACTATGCTAGGTGGAGACTTCTGTTTTAGAGGCAGGTACTGGTGGTAATTCAAGAAAATGCTCCGATGCTCTACTCATATTGTGTAACTAAGTAAAGAAGAGGTTATAGCCTTGACAATCCCGGACAACCCCAGACAACCATTTTGAGAAAAGGGATTCACCTTCAACTGGAGAAAGTCTCCTTTACAGCCATAATGTAGAAGATACTAATTTGTGAATATCTGCTCAACAGGCTGGGACATAAAACTACCACATCCCTATGAATAACTTTATAGTATTACTGTTTAGTTGACAAGTTTATTTCAAAGATCTTGGACAATTTCTGTCATAGTTTTAAATACCAACACTGAATCTATTTAATTCCACAAATTTATACTGTGAAGAAGAAAATAACATGTACAGATAAGTAGTTCTTGTTTTCTTACCTTGACAGCTACAAGCATCTTGTCTTTGGTCGGGCTGAGGTTGTAGCACTCAGCAAGAAACACTTTCCCAAAAGCTCCTTCTCCAAGTTCCCTCTTCAGAACAATATCCCTTCTTTTAATGTACTGCACATCTAGATGTAAAAGCAAAAATATATTATTAAAGTCCTGTATAACTGAACACAGGTCTGAACCAGATTCTGGGGTGTATCACAGTATAAGCCCAGAATAATTAATAGTTAACGAACTATACATGTAGATTGTTTCTATACACAGTATACCCTAAAAAAAGGAGCAAGGTACCTGAGAACCAATTTGTAGAACAAAGCACCTATCACCATTTTCATTTGAAAGCATATGCAGTAGGGATCAGTTTCAATGCAAGTCCATTTCTGGCTTAGCTGTGTAACTATGTAGGGATTGGGAAATTGTCTTAGATTGGCAGGCCCTGCAAGTTTTGAGATATCCTAGAAGTTTTTACGAATATATATCACTATATTCGAAATATTCGCAAATTTTCAAAGTGCCAATATTCGAGATAAAAATTCAAAATTCGAATATTCGCGCTCAACACTATTTGTTATCAACTCTAACCTACTAGAATTACTCTTACCCCCAGAGACTAGCAGAAAGTGCTCTTATTATGAAGTGGCAATGTCTAAGAGAGATGAAAGCTCTGAAGGTCAAGTAAAATATGTTCTTCCTTACCTCGTTTCCTGATATGTATGTCACGAGATGACCAGCTTTTCAAATCAACGGGATTCAACAATATTGTGTCATAATGTGTTTTTAACAACATGTGCCTGTGTGGCTCCTGGTGGCTGTGTTGTGAATTGTACCCTGTCAAATGATTTCTTAGCACGTTGCAAAATTATATTGAATTTATTTTATGAGAAACTGGAGTCCTTAACAAGATTCAAGCTTAAAGGAGTTGTCCAGGTCCAGAGCATAACCGGGAGATACCCACAATTTTAACTCAGGCAACCCCACTAATATGAGCTGAATCACGCAGGGCAAAAGCATTTTATGGAGATTATGTGACATTCTGGGCTCTCCATAGGGACTGCTAGGCAGATGCTTCCACCCAGTAGTGAGCCTGGTGACATCACCGGCACTAATGGGCAGACTTTAGCACTGCCGTAGCCTTTAAAATGGCTCTTTTAGAGCCAGTTACACCACCAAATACACTGGTGGGCAAAGGCCACCGCCTATCAGTGTGAAAACATAAACAAAGAGACCCTTGCCCTGCACGATTCAGCTCAGTGCAAAGAAGAGCATCGGAGCATGAAATGCTCCGATGCTAATAACAGGGGGCCTGTCTTGGTGAAAATGTGGGTATGTCTGGGTTCAACTCTGAACCCAAACAACTCCTTTAAAGTGAGGATGGACATATTCTTGTTTTGACTGTACAAGTTCACAGAACATCATGGCCAAGTTCTAAATCATACAGTACATAAATTAATTTGTCCTTGGGTGAAATAAACAATAAACAAGGGAAGAAAATTGTTGGTATTGGGTAAAGTATAAACGACAACTCTGTTGTGATGAATGATAAGAAATGGTAAGCCAGGCCTTGTGGCTGAATCCATGTGAATCCTTACTCTTATGGACCCAAAGCTTGCTATAGTAATATCTGTTGAGCTGACATGAGGTTTTCAATGTTTAGGTGGCCACATATAGATACAGATAAATCATTCCCTTACCTTTTAGCTTGACATATCCCAAGAAGAGTGGAACAAAATGACCAACTTTGAAAAAAATCATGCATTACTCTCTTTGGAGATGTTTAATGTTATGTGTGTGGATATGTGGCCATCCAGTAGTTGCAGTTATGAGTTTGAGCATGTCTTAGGTTTAACTGGCATGTTAAGATAATGTATTGCATTTGTATTATGAGAAATTGGAGTCATTGACAACATTTGTGGAAAGTTTTATCTATTTGTATTTATCTAGCTAGCTAGTGATCTATCACAAGATTGGAGGCACCTCATGTCACGTATAGAGATAAATGATTTTCTTGAAATTCATTTTAGGTCTAAGTCTTACGAACTGTTTGCAGGATTTGATTTCAGTATGTGCCCCAAAATGCTCCAATTGTCCTGAAAATTTGTGTATGACACTCAAGTTCTCCTAGAACTCATATTTTTGTATTTCTCTCTTTTTTATTTTTTATATTATTCTCTTTCTTTCTCTCTATTCTCCAATCTTCAATGTCTCTAACCCAAAGACAACATAAGCAATATAGCATATACCCTGTTGATGACCCAGTAAAAATGCTTAATTGTACACCTATTAACCAAAATGTACACTTCTGGTGATACAGAACCTTTACACAGTTTTTACGAAAAAATAAAAAATATAGACCCTACAGATAAAAAAATACTGTTTATTTAATAGCTCATGTGCTGAACAGCACAGTTTGTATGTATTTGTATGTATATATAGTCCCTAACACTGTCTCTGTAAGACCTGTCACATCAGTGGTTGAGCTCAGAATAGCGTCTCTGCTTGGGACATTACATAATATCTAAGAGCTCCTGATTGGCTGTGAGGCTGACTACAAGGCATTATGGGAAAGCCCACCAGCCAGGGCAAGCCCCCCTTGGGTCATGTGATCTTCCTTCTTCATCTTTCCTGCTCTGTTTTCGTCACTGGTGTACAGAATTTGAATGTAAAATGGCAAGCGCTGGTTAGTGTTATTGGTCCAATAGCCAAAACTTTATCTTCATTTGGAAATATAATTTTAAAATCGATTTGCTCATCGGTAGCCATGTACAGTACATCTATAATTTTTGTAATTACCGAACAGAAAATACTGTGCAGCAAATATTTACTTGGTGTAGTAGAAACACAAAACTTTAATTTATCTTGAATTATTAACATTCCTAGACTTGCAGCTAACTACATAGCAGCAGATTTCTGCGCTAGAATAATGGAACAATACATCTGGGCAATTACAGCACTGACATTTTGCTTATTCGTAACTGCTGCGTGATGTCATCTCGCTTGCAAGTTTCCTATTAACTTTTGTATATAATGTATTTACTTGCTACTCTTGTGTCTGGACTTTTCTATTTGTCCGAGATTCTTTTGTATCCAGTGAAGCATAACGATTTTAACATCAACTGAGGTGGGCAAAGGTTTAAACAATATCCAACAATCTTTAAAATCTAAAACAGTCTCCTAAAAAAATATGTATGACCCCTGTTTTCCATCACAATGAAAGTCTGCTTCTGCTGCAGCTGTCAGGAATGGCTCTGAAGAAACACTGGCAGATAATTGAAATTGGAATATGTAACATTGCTTAACTGAGCATTATGTGCATTGCAGCAGTACGACTAAAGCATCACAATGGAGCACCTTGCTAATTTTTCTTCAGGACCCAACTTTCAGCTGTACAACTTGAATTTTTCTCTACTTTTAATTGTCCACTCTTAGAGCTTGAATCCATCTTAGGATCCTTCAGCAATATATTCTGACCCTTGTCATCTAGTCCAGTAGTTCTCAACCTATGATACACATGAGGGCTGAGTGTGGTACATGAGACTTCCCTAGCATCTAGAAATGTTTAATTGCTGGTCACTAGGGCCTCTCAACATTCCACTGTATTGCTGTGCTTCACTGCTGTTCACTTTCATAGGCTACAAGACATCATCATCACGAAGGCCTTACCTTATCTGCAATTAACTCAAGTCACATGGTGGAAGAGGCATGTGTCCTGCAATGCATCCCATGCAGCAGCATGGAGGTGAGTATTTGAGATTATTTTCTTTTGGCCATGAGGAAGCATTATTAAACTATTTTTTTCTACTAGGGCACACTATGGAGGCTTACTACAGGATGCACTATAGGGGGACATTAGTTCTATTGGGGCAAAATATGTGGGCATTATTACTTCTGGGACATACTATGGGAGCTTTATTACTACTATGGGCACTATAGTGGGCTTTATTACTGCAGGGAACCTTAGAGGGCACTATATGCAAACATTATTACTACTTGGGGCATTATGGGGGTATTATTACTACTGGGAACATTATGGTTAGCTCTACTATTACTGGGGGAACTATAGTGGTTTTTATTACTACTGGGGGCATTATGGTGGACTTTATTACAACTGGGGGAAAACCAGAAACATGATTAATACTATAGGCACATATGGGGGAGATTATTACTATGAGGATACCCTGGGAAAGAATTATTACCAGTAGTGGGACATTTGAGGACACTATTGCTGTGAGTACACTGGCACAGTATCAGATTAGTGCAGCATTTTTTGGGGGACAATGTGTTTATGGCACAATTACTGTCAGGGGCACAATCATTTTTGAGGAAATATTGTGGCAATAATTATTGAAGAAGGCACTACCTGTGTGGTACTAGTATTTTCAGGGGGAATATCTGTTTCTGCAGCATAGTATTAGGGAGCACAGCAGGAACAATATTGGAGATGGCAGGATGGGGTGTTGAGAAGGCGGGGAGGGTTATGGAAAAGAACCTAAGATGTCTGTGTGATAAACTCTGAAGAGACTAATCATGACTGAAAGAAGTAAACATGATGGACTGGTCCGAATGCAAAAGATGAGGAAAGAAAACATCTATATCAGAATGTAATTTGAAATGTGGAATGTAATTATAAAAATAAAATGATTGTAATTTTGACAGGAAGATCGGGCTTCATAATGTGCTACTCTTCTGACTAATCTAAAGGAACAACTGACATAGGCTTAGAATGGAGCCTATGAAAGTGAAGTGAGAATAGCCCTATTCTGTTACCATTTATCATTGTTCACTTACTTGGGGTCCACAGTTCTAACCTTTTTTTACAAGTGGGACTTGGTCTGATAAGGAAAAGAACCACTGACCTACAATGGCTCAGCCTCATCATGTACAGGCATTCTAAGCTATTCTATTATACCAGGGTGTGGGATATTCCATGATAGTACTTACAGGTGAGAAAATGTGAATTGACATAGGTCGGTTTTACATGGGTGCATTAGGTCAGCTTTTCATATCAATATTTGCAAACCAAAATCAGTAGTGCAGCATAATGAAAAGATTTTCACCACTTCTCTGTTTTGAACCCATTCTTAGTTTAAGTTAAAAACACTGTACAGTCATTTTTTAAGTTAGTTAAGATTCTAAAGTCACTTTCACATGGTCATCATTTTGATTAATATTTTATATCAATATTTGTAAGCCAAAACAAGTTGTGAGTACAAAACAGATAAGAGGCCCAGATATTTCCATTATACTTTTTGTCTGTTAGGTCCACTCCTGATTTTGACTTCCAAATGCTAATGCAAAGTACTGACTAAATACTGACTGTGTGAAAGTGATCTAAAGGACCACACAGCTTCCAAGGGTGCAACCATAAGACAGTCATAAAGATGGAGCTGTGTTATGCTCATGTGAAACACAGTAGTGGTTGGTATTTTGCATCAATAGCAGTAAGCCATAACCAAAAATGTAGCCTACAGAGAGACAAACTAATCTGGACCTGTATGGAATATATTGCACTGTATGGTGGCATACAGCAATGCTATTTGCATGAGCTCTGGCTCTAAACATTATAATTTCTTAGCATCTCAGTTTTCAATTGTTATCTGCTAATCTGGAATTTAGACAGCATTGCCTTTAACAAAACTAACAAGGGAACAATACTATGTATCTTGGGGGCAGTGTTAAGCAAATTCTCAAATACTCATTCCATTTCAAGGTTCCACTGCTATACAATACAGTATATCACAGTCACTGCTATAAAATGTATCACTGCTAAAAAAGTATCACTGCTATAATTATTAAGGATTGCATGTGTGTAGCAGAGTTGTATCTGTGTATAGCAGGTCTGTTTGTGTATAGTAGTGCTGTGTGTTTGTATAGCCGAGCTGTATGTTTGTAGCAATGTTGTATCTATGTATAGCACTGCTGTGTGTGTGTAGAAGATCTGTGTGTGTTTATTTATAGCAGATCTGTGTACCATCATGTACCTTTCTAACAGGTCAGAGAATAACATTTTTTGGTGGGAGTTCTTCTTTAAAGTTATTGTCCTTGAACCCTCCACTTCAGTTGGAGGGAAGATTTAATATATATATATATATATATATATATTTAGATAGATAGATAGATAGATAGATATATTTGCATACTGCACTGATGTGAAATAATAAATAAATAATTTATTGAAATTAATTACTTTGAAATATTTCTTTCTACCACCCATGGACACATTTTTCTCTTTTGGAAAAATTACAAAAGGCAGCGGCATAAAAGTAATATGTGGGTGTATAAGAAAAAAATTAAGTCATTCTGTAAGGAATAATTTCAGCCTTTACAGTGTTCTTGTGCCAGAACTGAGCACAAGAGTTAGCAATGTCTGCTTTCTGCGATAAGCTGTAGCTGAACTGGAGAAAGATAACACGCTTCTGTAATAGAGAAATCAAATCTGCAGTGAGATTCCGCTATAAAAAGGTAGCCTTCTGGACAAGTGGACAAGCAGGTTTTTTGTTGGTCAGTGTATTGATATACTGATACAGCGCTGAGCACATTATTCTGCAACATATTGTGGATTAGAATCACAAAAAGACAGAATACTAATAGGTTCAATGAAAATCTATTCCAAATTGGGAGTTTTTCACATTAACCTCATTTTAAATACACAATATAAATATATTAGAAAATGGCATTTCAGCATTACGTTTTGTAAAAGGACATTCTGGCAAACTAACACACGGTGTTATCCCTAGTGCAGGTTTCCAGGGATGGTGTATGATATAAATATTAAATGGGTATTATCATCTTACAATTGCCCTTACAAACCTCCTCCCACTTGGAGGTAGTCAGGAGGTAACTGACTATGCCTCTGTAGCTCCCATACAAGTAAAATCCCTTTCAGTTTTGCCCAGAGCCTTAGGGATGTATTACCCTGCAAGATTTTGCATACGATTCTCGGGAAGGACAATCGCCTGCTCATCAGTGGAGGAGACCGCTATTATTACATGCAGCGATCACCTCCACAGTATGGGGTGTAGTGATTGCTAATGCCATCGCTCATCCCCATACTGAATCATTATTTGCTGACAGACGATTGTGATTAGACAGCACAAAATGCCGCAGGAAAACGATAATTTTTTAACCGGTTTAAAGATTGCGATTGCCTAATGGACAAACTGATTGCGTAATCGACGGCAGTATTACACTGCCAGATCATTGTTAACAAGCTAGTTCTAATATAGCCCTTACTTTAAGGTCTCATGCACATGGCATGGTAGTTGTACGTGCCACACTGAGCACAGCTGTGTGTGGCCATACAGTGCTTCATTGGGTGCCATACCTGAATAGCCATCCCCATGTAGGCTACATTCACACAACTGTATGTGTTTTGCGGTCCGAAAAAAAACACTGATCTGGCTAAAATGCGGATTACATCCTTTTGCCATCCGTATTGCATAAGTTTTTTTTTTTTGCAGATTTATTGTAACAATGCCTATACTTGTCCGCCAAATGGACAAGAATAGGACATGCTCTATATTTTTAGTGGGTCTACGGAACGGACATATGGATGCATACAGCACACTGTTTGAAGTTTTTGCAGACCCGTTAAAATTAATGGGTCCTCATCCAATTCACAAAAAAACGGAATTGACACGGAAACAAAATACGTTTGTGTGTATGTAGCCTAAGAATGATGCTTCTACGGAAGATAAGTTCTGTGCATACTGCATGCCATCTAATGGATCTTGTCATTATTTCATACACATGACTACAGATGTTTGTAGAACTTGTCTTTTTTATTGTCCTGTATAATATCACAATATTGTGTAAAAGGTTACATAGTTACATAGGTGATACGTTTGAAAAAAGACATAAGTCCAACAAGTTCAACCAAGGGATAGGTGGGGATGCAAATCCCAGAAGGAAGTGAGCCTCAGATTTCTACACGTTTTCATAAGCATTAATATTGTTTACTTTTAAAAATTCATCAAAACCTCTTTTTAAAACTGTCCACTGTTCCTGCTGTGACCACGTCCTGAGGAAGTCTATTCTACAGATTCACAGTTCTTACAGTAAAGAAGCTTTGACGCTTCTGGAGACTGAACTTTTTCTTTTCCAGTTGGAGGCAGTGCCCCCTTGTCTTTTAAGGGCATTTATATGGAACAGTCTTTCACTGTATTTTTTTGTGTGGCACATTTATATATTTGTATAGGTTATTCATGCCCCTCCCTAGACGTCTCTTTGCAAGACTAAATAAATTAAATTCTTTTAATCTTTCTTCATAACTAACATCCTCCATGCGCCTAAGTTTAGTCCCTCTCCTCTGTACTTTTTCCAGCTGCAGTGCGTCCTTTCTATGGACTGGTGCCCAAAACTGAACTGCATATTCCAGATGAGGCCGCACCAACGCTTTGTAAAGTGGTAATATTACATACCTGCCCCGTGAGTCCATGCCTGGTTTAATGTATGACAATATCCTGGTGGCCTTAGAAGCAGCTGATTGACATTGTGTGCTGTTATTTAATCTACCATCTACAGGGACACCTAAATCCTTCTCTATAAGTGACTCTCCCAGTGTTACATCACCTAGGACATATGAAGCACGGAGATTATTACTACCAAAATGCATAACTTTTCATTTATCCACATTGAACCTCATTTGTTCAATTGTATGCTCAATCACTCAGAGTGTTCAAGTCAGCTTGTAGTTTATGGACATCTTCCATAGATTGTACAGTACTACACAGCTTAGTGTTATCTGCAACGATAGAAATGGTGCTAATAATCCCTTCCTCAATATCAGTAATAAATAAATTAAACATTAGAGGGCCCAGCACTGAACCTTGCGGTACACAACTTATATCCCTAGGCCATTCTGAATAGGAATCATTGACCTTAACCTCTGGACATGGTGCTTCAGCCAGTTTTCAATCCAATTACAAACTGCACTTTCCAAGCCTATAGACCTTACTTTACCTATTAGATGTCTATGAGGGACAGTATCGAAAGACTTTGCAAAATCCAGAAACACTACATACACAGCGGCCCCTCTGTCCAGGCTTCTATTCACCTCCTTATAAAAACAAATCAGGTTAGTCTGACAACTTCCGTCCTTGGTAAACCCATATTGGTTATAATTTATAATATCATTTACAGGTTAACCTGCAGTGATAGCTTATCCTCATTCTTTTTAATGGGAGCAGCAATGCAGTAACCTGCTCCATCCACTACACAATGAATGGAGCTGTGTAGTTCAGGTGCCAACTTCCAGTGCTGGACCTACTGCAGAACAACTGGTCATTTGGGTGTGATGGGGTCTAAAAAAAAAAAATCTGAAATTGGTGAACTATTCTAAGGAAAAATCCCAGACAGCCCCTGTAAATGATACTAAATGACTATTTCAGGCCCATCTCATGGACTAGAGTGGAACTGTCACTGTAAAAAGAAAGGCCTTATTAGATTATTTAACTTGTGATAATAATCCCACAATAGGCTCACAATGGTCATACATGGCAGTTACTGTATCTGTCATATGCAGTACAGTATATTGTAGGAATTTATCTTTCACCACAGTTTATAGTAACAGATAGATTATAGCATACAAAACTATTCTTATTTAACTTTATCAAGAAACTTCAGACCAGGGATGACCGATTTCTGGATGATTAGGTCAGTGTTTTAAAAAGAGCATGGAATTAATGTGTTTTATTAGTATGATGTATCACGGCACATAGTTTGCACTAGAAGCAATCCAGTGAACTATGATATTGATGTCAAGCAACATAAAAGATTGCTGTCTGTGAACAATGTACTGCCAGGAGAAAATATCATTTACACTAAAAAATGTACTGAATGGAAGTGAGAACAAATCTATTATGTCTCACTGTACACCCTTTTCAATACACATAATATGACTCGTTCAACATACATTTATCATCGTGTCTCCTAGATTTCTAAATATGTCCCTCTGCGTTGCAGCTACTCGGAAAGATACAGTAATGGAGAATGTATGTAACTTTGTGTATGGGTGCAGCAGGGGTGTGTATGCATGTTAGGGGTAACACTGAGTTTATTACAATACATTATTAAAGTGCTTTCAGATCTGATCAGTAAGATATTGTAACATGGTGGCTGGTAAAGTACTGGAGGGGGTGTATATCTCATTTAGAATCCTCCGATGGGTGAGGTAAAAAGAATGCAGAAAAGCTGGTTTGTTTCATCAAAGGGTAGTTGCTGAGACACTTTTCTTTAAAGCGTTTTTTGGGCTGGATTTTTAAAAATGAAATGATGGGTTGCCATTCCCTCCAGTACTAGATTTTCCCCTAGCCTGAGGCAACCCAGTTGTAGCAAATAGCATTCTCACTGGGGGAATACATATAAATCTAAGAGCCTCATTCAGTGTCAGAGCCTGGAAGCGGCAAGACATGTTTGCTGTGTGATGGTTTATCTACTATTAATGCTATGTGCATAAGCTCTGTTTAGTTCGCTCTCAGATTGGTAGGTACTGTATTTTGTTTCTTTTGTATTTTATGTGTAATACCTGTGGATTGTTCAAAATAATTGTTCAACTTGTGTTGTTTGGACCAAAAATAAGCTACCTGTATATTTGGACTTTTTAACCTTTGGAAACCTGTGTTGTGTGAGTGCTGTCCTCATCCACAAGTATAGATCCCAATAGCATTGGGCTCCTTTACCCCTGCTGATCAGGAGCCCAATGCTCAGAGAAGGCCTTCAAGACTATTTACATAGCCAAAGCTACTGATCTGTCCTAAGATTATAGAAACAACTATTTTTAGCTCAACAATTGCAAAAAACTTTAAATAGGTTCTTCAGGATTTTGATATTTATGGCCTATCCGCAGGATAGACCATCAATATGTGATCAGTAGAGGTCCAGCTGCTGGCACCCTTGACAATAAGCTGTATGAAGATGCCACGGCACTGCATGAGTGCTTAGGCCTGTTCCTAGGCCATGTGAGGTCACATTCTTTAGTCACATGGCTTAGGCACAGCTTAGTCCCATTCAAGTAAATCGATCTGAGCTGCAATACCAAGTACACCAACTATTCAATGAACAGCCCTGTGCCTGGTAACCTGTAAAAAGGCTAAGGTGCTCACTGGAACACTTCTCCACCCTCAAACATCTAATCGGCAGGGGTGGCAGGAGTTGCATACCCGCTGATCTCATATTGATGACCAAATTATAGACCAATAACACATTAACTTGACTTTCAATGTCTTTTTTTATGCTAAGTGTCAAGTTAAAGTCAGCTGTAATTGTTTATTTAAGGCATTAATTGCCAAGTTAATGATTTCTCCATTCATAGTTTATCAATGTTATATAAAGACTTTAAATAAAGCATTCAAACCAAGTATATGGACTAAATCTTCTGAACCAAAAGAGCTCATACAGCTCTTGCTTGTTTGGACATCCACATTATTTGGTGTGTATCACCCTTACTTCATCCTGGTACCAGAATGTATGACCTTACATGAATATAATGGAAGAGATATATCACTGCACCTGGAAAGTATCTTCATTTGCACCAGTGATGTGCAAGCTTGTTGCACCAAATACATTAGAGGTATGTTCCACAATTTTTTCAATGGAGGACATGCTAGGCACACAATTTTTTCAATGGAGGACATGCTAGGCACACAACTTTTGAACTAATTTTTTGTGTAGTCCTATTTTGCGCCATGTTTTTCCGCAGTCATAAGCAGTTTTTCTCGCATAAACTACCAGCTGCAAGGTGGTATAAAAAGTGGTGTACTGTTCTATAGTATAAAGCCTTATGGCTTATTGTGTCACAAATTGGGATTTTGCTGTTCATCTTCCCTTCACCACTTCCTAAAACAACTTCACAGATTAAAAAACATTTAACAACCAAAATCATAACTTTAGCGCAAACTAAAAATGGAATTGGCGCAAAATAAGCCTATCTAAATATATCTGCCTCGGTGTGACAACTCCTTGGTACATGATAGTTGTGCTCATACAATGCTTAACAATCTTGTGACTATTTTTCTTTTAACCCCTTAGTGACCACCCATACGTGTTTTTACGGCGGTCACTAAGGGGCCTTAGGCTGGGCCGCCGCGTTTTTACGGCGGCCCAGTCTAAGCGCTGCATGGCTCCCCCGTGCAGCGGGGAGCACGGACCCGGCTCTCACATGAGAGCCGGGGCCCTGCTCTAACAGCCCGAACCAGCAGGAGTGCCGATCCGGGCTGTTTAACACTTTACATGCCGGGCGCAATGGCGCCCGCTGCATGTAAAGTGGTAACAGAGGGAGCGGACTCCTTCTGTCTCCCATCAGCACCCCGCAAATGCGATTGCGGGGTGCTGATGTGCTGGGAAGCTTACCTAGCTTCCGATCAGGGCCCCGAGCCTGTCTTCCGGCATCTCCAGCAGACTGTGCCTCTCTGGCGCAGCCTGCTGGTCAATGTTGGAATAGCATTGCTATTAAAATGTAATGCATTATAGACATAATGCATTACATTTTAAAAGCAATCAAAATATTGTATATTATAGTCCCCTTGTGGGACTATTAAGTAGTAAAAACAAAATAAAAAAATACACATTTATTAAATAAAAAAATTCCATAAAATAAAAATATATGCTTTTTTTCCATTGAAAATACGCTTTTCAATGAAAAAAATTGCAAAAAGAAAATATCCCCCATATGTTTAGTATTGCCGCGTCCATAACGACCCGGACTAAATACATATTACGTAAATTATCCCCTATAGTGAACGCCGTAAAAAATAAATAAAAAAAAAGACAGAATTTCTAATTTATTCTTAGTTTCCACCGAAAAAAAACGTAATAACAAGCGATCAAAAAGCGGCATTTACTCCAAATTGATACCAATGAAAAATACAAGTCTTCCCTCAAAAATAAAGCCCTCAATCAACTCCATAGAATAAAAAATAAAAAAGTTATGGGTCTTGGGAAGTGGCAATGCAAAATAATTTTTCGGGTTAATAAAAGGGGTTTTAATGAAAAAAAAAGTAGTAAAACGTAAAAAGTATTTAGTATCACTGTAATCGTACTGACCCAGAGAATAAAGATATTATGTTATTTGTACCGAAAAATGAACGCCGTAAAATTTATAATGTAAAAACGCAGTGGCAGTATTGCCATTTTTCCCATCTCCCTCCCAGAAAGAGTTAATAAAAGTTAATCAGAAAGTTACATGTACCCCAAAATGGTGGCATTAAAAACTACATCTTGTCCCGTAAAAAAACAAGCCCTCATAAAGCTATATAGACGAAAAAATAAAAAAGTTATAGCTCTTGGAACGAGACCATGAAAAAAGGAAGTAAAACGCTTGGTCATAAAGGCCCAAACAGGCTTGGTCACTAAGGGGTTAAGCTTTCATATTAGATCATTAGCTGCCTCCTACGTGACAAGGAACATTTCATAAGAGATGATAGTTTGTCCTTCTCTAAAGTTTTAGCACAGTGGTATATATTACATATTTTCAGAATATGCTCGAAGTCACTCACAATAACTTATGTACTATGTTCAATAGTCTCCCTCTCTCCGCTCTCCCGCTCTCCCGCTCTCCCTCTCATATATAGGTTCTCCAATTATTTCTGCCTTCTGAATTAAAACACAGTGCATGCTCTCTCTATGAGTGCCTCCAGTTCTGATGGATTTGAGTTCCTCTAGAGTGCTACACAGTACTACATTTCATCTGCAGTGACTACTACAAGGACAAAGTGTGGGTAGACATAGCTTTCTGTGGCAAAATCAATTCAACTGCTTTCTAAAATGGATTGTTTTAGATGAGATAACCCTTTAAGGTCAGTCATTCATAATCTTCCAGCAAATTTCAAAAAAACTTTTAGATAACACAAATGTACATTCTATCAATGTATTTATTTACAAAAAAGGTCACATAGAGCTACTAAATCCTTTTAGGGGTTACAACATAGATATTAAAACATAACCTTTATTATATTTTTATAAAAGCTGACATTTATTTATACACCCAGTCCCATTAAAATGATCATGGAAGGAATCAGATATTCCATGCAATACTGAAGGTGTGTAATCCTATTTTACTTGGAGGTACTGCTTATGGCTGCAGTTCACTTTGCTGTGTTATAATGTGTGCATCTGCCATAGGTTAATGCATATGTTTTTCTACATTCCTATCAGGAATCCAGCGCATTCGTTGCTCAACATTGTGTTCGATGGCAGCCTACAACTTTGTTGCAACACTGGAATGTGTAGCCAATTGCTCACTCTTTAAAGCTTCTTGGCAGTCACATTCTGATTGTAAGTCAGTGTTGCAACAATGTGATTGTATAATAGAGCAGATTTCAATTTGCTCCTACTGCACTTATATTATGGCGCTGGAACCACTTGACTAATTCCTATGTTTGTGCACACATGCTTTGTCACACTATGGCTCATGAGAGAGGAAATAGATTCCTACAAAATTACCAGGGAATGGTTTCCCTATTTTATCGCAAAGGGGGCACCCACTGCTCACCCCTCTTTACTCAGAGCCATATCACACCAACTTTCTCAGCCACGCAGATACACGCTGTTTAGCGCTTACCAACCACACATTCATTCATAGCATTGTATGCTTCCAATTCGGTCCCTGTCTAAAAGCCAGCAGGCACTAACCCTCCCGAAATGTTTCGCCGCATGTGCGGCTTCATCAGGGAAATAGGGTATTAGTGTGCCGCACGCCCATTCTCACCTGTATTTAAGCTGAATGAGACCCGCCCCTATGCAGCGTTGACCTATCGCATACACACTTTGCCAGAGGTCACTGGATCAGGCACCATTGATAGGAGCACTGGAGCGCATCATCTCCTCTCTCACCATCCAAGCCTTTCATTGTTTATCGGAGTTGTTTGACAACTGAACTAACCTATGGGTCTGCCTGGGATGTCATTTTTTTTTTTTTTTCTTTCACTTCACTTTATTCATGCTACAGCATGATATTCAGACATATAGGTTACAACTTTATAATATTATAACCATCACTGCAGGCATATAATAATTCATTCACTTGTAATATATCAGCCTAAAACTCCAATTTCCTTTCGATCTTACATCAATATTGTGCCCCATATTAAATCTGGACACACAATCATTAAATTTTTTTCATATTAGTTATTACACTCTGTGGGAACGCCTGTTCACTGTTGCCTATAGCAGCTAATCTGAACTTTAAATGGACTATTTTATTGTATGCTGGGTAATTGTTTTCTCAACTCCAAATCATAAGAGATCAAAATTCTTGTCATAAATACAAAATCCTCATGACAAAAATATGTCAAAATTACGCTGTACACAATGGTGCACTAAAGATACAGGTGAGTGTAAGGGCCGGATGTAATTGATTTTTATATGAAAATAATCATTAGGTATGGCAAGTTCTATTTTATAAAGGCCATATACGAAAAACCTTCGTTTAGGCCATACAGGCTCCGTGATTTCAACCTAAAGATCCATTTCGCTTCCTCTTGAAGCAATTTACAGTCAGGGTCTCCACTTCTGGGGCCTAGTTTGATTTTTGCAATCCCCCAAAATTTCAAGATGTCTGGGTTATTATTGTGGGTATAAAAAATATCCCCACAATTCTATCAATGTATATATCTACTGTAAAGTGCCTATGCGATTAGCCAAAAATATGCCAAAATGAGTTTCTTTCCAGGATATCTTTAGCCAGTATATATGTAGTTATTACTATACTAATTGCAGCTGTACAAACTGTCATGGAGCCATTAACCAACAAGAGAATTATAGTTTTCCATATTATCCTTTTTTCCCCTATGAAACATGTCAGCAGATGCCTTGTAAACAGTGATTTCAGTTATTGTGCTGAATGTAATTTCTCTTAAAAAAATCTATATGTAATGATTACAAATTCAAATTTCAAAACATGTTTTGGATTATTTTTGAATGCATTTAAAATAGCACTTGATCTGAGAAAAAGCAATTTACCTCTTCATGATTTTTGGTTGAGAGTAACCAGACAGAAAGTCAGCAGGAAATCCCTCAGATCTATTTAAATTGGACTTCCAAGCTCTGGCAAAAGTAAAATTAGGAATAAGCAGACAAAGTTGGCACTGACTTTGCTCTAAGTCATGAAACTAAAATTGCAGAAAGTGACAATATGGTAATGTTTGATATAGATCTAGACTCCTTTACTGGCAGGGAAAGGCAGCAGAAACCAAAGTCAGTGTATTTTATCAGTAGATGCTTTTTCTTGATAGCTTCACCTACGTATTCTCTATTTCCATCTAAGCAAAGGTAATTTCTATGTTATGTATTACTTGCAAAATATTAGAGGGGGTCATCCCACAAAAATAATTACTATGTGATGAATACAGTATTTTAAATTTAGTATTATTCTAATATATTTGCAATAAAAATATATAGATTTTATATGTAGATTACATTTTCCTCTCTGGTAGCGCCCCCTGCTGTTTATTCTTCTGTTCCACCATCTCCCATATTTACATATTTAGTGGTGGTCTAACATGGTCAGTAGCCACCCTGCTCCCCACCTCAGTTCTAGTGTACTGATCTAATAGAGAAGCAGTCCAGACACCTTTCAGTCTTTCATTCTTACTGTACTTCTAAATTGAGAGAGAGAGAGAGAGAAAGAAAGAGAGAGAGAAGGGAATAGTGTGGATATTACATACTATATGTACAGTATCTCTGGGGCCAAATATTTTCCATCCAGGGGAGGAAGAGGTTAAAGGGGTTGTGTCACTTCAGCATGTGGCTTTTATCATGTAGAGCAAGTCAATACAAGGCACTTACTAATGTATTTTGATTGTCCATATTGCTTCCTTTGCTGACTGGATTCATTTTTCTATAACATTATATACTGCTCGTTTCCATAATTACGACCACCCTGCAATCCATCAGCGGTGGCCGTGCTTGCACACTATAGGAAAAAACGCCAGCTTATCTGGTGGCCGTGGGAGTGCAGGTAGGCTAGTGCTTTTTCCTATACTGTGCAAGCATGGCCACCGCTGTTGCATAGCAGTGTGGTCATAACCATGGAACGAGCAGTGTATAATGTGATGTGTTCAAAAAATGAATCCAGCCAGTGAAGGAAGTAATATGGATAATAACAATACATTAGTTAGTGCCTTGTATTGACTTTCTATACATAATAAATGCCACTTGCTCAAGTAACACAACCCATTTAACAAAAACTTATTGCAATGCCTCTTGGGAGATTTAGGTGTTTGATGAGCGGCTTACTGCCAAGAAAGTTCTCTAGATACGTGAGTAACTGTTGTAAATGGTGGCATGTTTTATGCATGGATAGTGCTGTGAGTTCATTGTAAGGTCTTGCGCATGTGGCTCTGTACAGAAGCCTGTATGGCAGCACATGGACTGCATCTCTATATTATAGAGCTTAAAAGACTGTATGTTGGGCTCTCTGCTGCTCCCTGCTACACCATATTACAAGGTTATTCTTCCCAAGAAGCAATGTACTAGGGTCAAATATTTCCATAATATAGTATCTCATAGAACATGTTATCTTTTTAAATCCTGGTTGAAATGTAGCTTTAGTCACCAACTGGTTAAAATCTCTGAGACTCTCACCAATCCTGAGAATATATGGGGTAGACTGCTGGTCATCCAGCTGTCAGGGGAACTGCAAAATAACAATCAAACTGCCACCCCAGTATCTACTATTATACTAACAGACATCTTCCCCTCACAGCAGAGGTAAACTGACAAAGGGTTCCCTATCTATATAGGAGTTATATCTCTCTGCCCATGACAGTATTTTATATTTATTTTTTTCAGTGGTATAGCTGAAATTAAATCTGAATATTGAGTTTTTAAAAATTACCCCTTTCTGAGAGGTGTCCCTTTAAACCTTCTTCTGGAGACTTCATTTTTGTCATTAGTGAGTCATTTGGTTCATGTTTGCCCTCTAGGCATAGCACTAAACAATTTTCCTTCCTTTTTACTATTTTTATTGGCTTAAAAAAGATCTGGTTAAGAAAAGTCAACATGATGTGCACAATTCAATAGCTGAGGTCTGAGAACTGAATGCTGACATTCTGATGTACAGTAAGTTGTGGAGCCTAGTGCCTTACAAATACTGTGTCACCACTGTAGGTGGTCCTCTTAGCCCACTGTGAAGGGCTAAATTTGCTTTTGCCGTATATGTCAGGAATGCTGTTTATTTGTTTCACATCAACCTGTTGAGTTTTCTCAGCTAAACACTTGTCACTTTGTGGATTTAGCAATCAGCTTCTAAAGGAAATCTCGGCCCGCTGTGTATTCATTAAAGACATTTTAGAGTCTTAAAAAGAAACTACTTGAATGGCAAATTACAGATAGTAAGTCACCATGAATTCTGCTTCCCGTCAAACCTCATTAGGTGGAATTGTTGTGTTGCTCAACTGTGGTAATGCAAAGTGAAAGTCAAAATGGAAGGAGGTTGAATGATTCAAAAAACGAAATTCCAATGTCTGTTTTCTTAAAATGGTGCAGGGCAAAGGTGCTAATAGTGATTGTTTCTTTGCTAACGTCTTGAAAGTCTGTGATTTTACAAGCATTCTAGATATCCATTTCTGATTTGCTTTTATTTCTTGTAGAAAGTACAGCACAAGCTGCACAAAGTATTTAAATGAGTATTCCCATGAATATTCACACTGAAAAAAATATATACTTATCGGTTATCAGGATGACTTCCTGTGTTATTGTTGTATATGTGTGTAATAAGGAAAATAGATTGTTATGGATCATTGAGTGTGGACTAACTGTGCCAAGTATCCAATATGACATTGGGCTAACCCTAAGGGTGTTATAATGGTCCTTCCCCGGTATTCACCCTGTGATCCCTGTACAGAGATCTTAGGGAATTTAGATCATTGGAGTGCACAGTTAATGAAGACCAGGGGGACGGATTAAGTGTTTTTCATCATGAGCCCCTTCCCTCCATTAATCCCCCCCCCCCGCGCACTGCACCACACCACCACCATCCCCTGTTCATGTTCCGCCCCATACTTACTTATTTTTTTGTATAAAATAAAGAAAACTATGACACATTTACAGTACAACTTCGTTCGGGTGTGGGAGAGAACACCACACCGAATATAGGAGGGAAAGAGGTGAGGGAATAAGGCCTGGAAACTAGTGAAAGAAGATGGACACCTCTTAGTAAAACCCTAATCAAAGTCCTGACTAACTACCAGTATGAACAGAGGTAGGTGAGTTCATACACCGCAATACCTAGTGTCCGAACTAACCCTATATGACCCTGGTACTAATGTCAGGACTGAGACAACCTGTTCCTCAAAAAGGAAGGATGAACAGGAGTCTCCCTCAGGCCTTAATACAAATGACAGGGAAATGCAACACACAAAATAACCCAAAATAACCCAAACAAAATACAAAAGGGAAAGAAAACACTTAACTTCAAGTGGGTATGGCAGCACCAGGAACTCAGCCGAGATCCACACACCAGCTATCCACAACTCCAACATAAGCTATAAACTGCATAGCATAGTGGGAGAAAATACCATAAATAGATAAGGTTAAATTACCATAATTGCCACACTTGGGGAAAGAAGGTGTGGCAAGCACTAGAAACAACACAGACGTCATTTGATCCAAACGGAAAACATGTCAGATCAAACCAAGTGTTGTCAGTCTCACTGATCTCCTGCCACCTGTCGCGGGAATGTCCTTGACAGTACTCCCCCTTCTAAAGGTGACCTTCGGGCACCCAGGACCAACCTTATCCGGATGAGCATTCACGTATGATGCCGGTGCCCACATCCTCTGCTCTGGTCCATAACCCTTCCAGTGAACAAGATACTAAAGAGATCTACGAAGAACTATAATCTTGGCAATCTGGAATTTCAAACTGCCATCCACCATTAGAGGAGCGGGTGGCAAGGTGGATGACTCCAAAGGTTTAACATATCTCTTAAAAAAAAGATTTGTGAAACACATTATGAATTTAGTAAGTTCAAAAGGAAAAGCTACAGGATTAATAATGGCAGTGATCTTATATGGACCAATAAACCTTGGACCCAACTTCCAAGAAGGAACCTTCAACTTAATATTTCTTGTAGCCAGCCACACAAAATCACCCACACTTAGGTCCGGACCATTCATACGTTTTCTGTCAGGCACACGTTTATACTTGTTGCCCATATTCATCAAGTTATTTTGAATTTTACAACCATATAGAAGACAATAATGATGAAAAAAGTTTCTCCTCGGGGATAAAGAAAGTATCCGAACCAGAGAATATGCCAAATTGCGGGTGAAACCCATATGGCCCAAAAAATGGCGACTAACCAGTTGACTCCTGTCTACGATTGTTTATGGCAAACTCTGCCAAAGACAAAAATAAGGACCATTCCTCCTGGTTCTCAGAGACAAAACATCTTAAGTAAGTCTCAAGACTCTGATAAGTGGGCTCTGTCTGTCCATTCGTCTGAGAATGAAAATCAGAAGAAAAAGACAGTTTTACCCCCAGCCGAGTACAGAACTCCTTCCAGAATCTAGACACAAACTAACTCCCACGAGCCGAGACCAAGTCAGAGGGAATGCCATGGAGTTTCACAATGTTGTCAACAAACACTTGCGCAAGTGTTTTAGCATTAGGTAGGCCAGGCAATGCTATAAAGTTTACCATTTTACTAAAATGATCAACTACCACCAGAATCAATGTCTTTTCAGACGAATTAGAAAGATCAGTAATAAAATCCATTGACAAGTGAGTCCATGGTCTGGACGGTATGGGCAATGGAAGTAGAGATCCAGAAAGTTGAGTATGTGTCACCTTAGCGCTTGCACACATACTACAGGCCGACACATAGTCTTCAACACACTTATGCAACTCTGGCCACCAGAATCTGTGAGAGATGAGGTCGGCAGTGGATCTACTTCCAGGGTGTCCCGTAAGAACCGTACAGTGATGTTAATCAAACACTTTAAGAAGTTAAGACGCAATTCTGATGGAACAAACAATTTCACAGAGGGGAAAGACTCCAGTGCATCTCCCTGAGCCTCTAACACCTTCACATCTAGGTCAGGGTATAGAGCGGATATCACCATCCCCTCCCACAGTATTGGGCTCGGATTTTCAAAATCACCACCTCCAGGAAAACTATGTGACAAGGCATCTGCCTTGACGTTCTTAACCCCAGGACGATAAGTGACAATGAAATTGAATCTGGTGAAAAACAAAGACCATCTGGCCTGCCTCGGGTTCAGTTGTTTAGCCAACTCCAGGTAAGCCAGATTTTTGTGATCTGTGAACACCGTCCTCGTATGAATTGCCCCTTCCAACCATTGATGCCACTCCTCAAAAGCCACCTTAATGGCTAGCAACTCTCTGTTACCCATATCGTAATTTAGAGTTTTTGGGAAAAAGATGCACATGGGCGCCATTTACCAGTTGACAGGGCCTACGATAATACTGCTCCTACACCCGCCTAGGACGCGTCAACTTTCACAATGAAAGGTTGTTACATCCAGCTGCACCAATATAGGGGCAGAAGAAAAACACTCCTTAATCGTAGAAAAAGCTCGGAACGCCGAACCACACAGACCACACTGAAACATCCGTCCCTTTCCTAGTCATGTTTGTTAAGGGTTTCACCACTGTCGAATAATTCTGAATACATTTTTGGTAATAGTTGGTGAATCCCAAAAACCCCATAAGAGCCTTAAGATTTTCGGGTCGATCTCTTAGGATCTGTAATACCTGTCTAACATGATTCTGATGAGTCTCCACGTCTGGAAAATAAATTAGTATGTCATCCAAATACACGACAACAAACCTCACCAGCAGGTGATCAAAAATGTAATTCACAAGATGCTGGAAAACCACAAGAGCATTGGTCAACCCAAAAGGCATGACCAGGTTCTCAAAGTGACCTTCTGGAGTATTAAAAGCCGTATTCCATTCATCCCCTTCCTTGATCCTGACCAGATTATATGCTCCCCTTAAGTCCAACCTGGAGGACACCTTGGCATCAACAATTTGGTTAAACAAATCATTAATCAAAAGAAGGAGGTATGGATCACGGACAGTAATTTGATTGAGATTGAATTCCAGACATGGCCTAAGAGTGCTGTCCTTTTTTTTTTTTACAAAGAAAAACCCTGCTGCCACTGGAGATTATGTGTCCCTTAGCCAAACTCACAGTAATATACAACCTAGATTTGGGCAACTTAGCTCCAGGAATAAGGTTGATAGGACAATCATATTCCCAATGCGGAGGTAAATCCTGACATCCACTTCAGAAAATACATCGGCAAAATCAGATATAAAAGATGGTAATGTTTTAGTGGCTAAAGAAGAAAAAGATGTATTCAGACAATTGTCAACGCAATAATCACCCCAATCCAGAATCTGTCTAGCTTGCCAATCAATGGTTGGATTGTGCTTGCTTAACCACGATAAACCCAGAACCAACATAGCAGAGAGATCATCTAACACAAAACATGAGATGAATTCCTGATGAAAGTCACCCACTCTTAATGGGATGTGATGCACCACCTGAGATAAACTTCTGAGTTAGAAGTGCAGAATCAATAGCAAAAATGGAAATTATTTTCTCTAATGCACTCGGTGACAAACCGTGCATACGGATGAACTGAGCATCAATCAGGTTCACCGTTGCCCCACTGTCAATAAACACCTCAATCCCCACAGACTTGGACTTTAGCGCCACCTCGGCAGCCAGGAGAAATCGGGTACTCAAAAGAAATCGGGTACTACAAGAGGCACATTCTCTGACTCTCCTCTCAACCCTCCCAGAGTCAGATGGGAATTAGACGTCCTCTTTTCTGTATTTTTTATTTTTTTATGCTGAATGCATGAACATACATCAATGAAATGTCCCTTTTATCAGCAGAAAAAACACACTCCCTTCCTACGACTAATACACTTAAAAGCAGATCCAGTAGTGGCTCCCCCTAATTGCATGGGTTCGTCCCCAGACATAAACCCAGGAGTATTTTCACCCAAAGTATTAGAGGAAGACGATGCGTTATCTGATAGTACATCCTGAGAGTGGGGGCCTCTAGATCTCTATCTGAGCCATGTATCCATGCGTACTGCAAGAGACATAGCAGCTTCCAGAGACTCAGGATTCTCATGAAAGGCCAAAGCGTCCTTCAGCCTCTCTGATAATGCCTGACAAAACTGACTACAGAGAGCTGGATCAATCCACTCAGTATCTGTAGCCCACCTCCTAAACTCAGAGTAATAAATCTCAGCAGAACGCTCTTCCTGACAAAGGCCATGTAGCCATCATATATGAGACCTAGAGCTTTGAAAAATTCATCCACCGCAGTCTCTCCGGTCGGCAGAGCAAAAGCCCATGACTGAGCTTCCCCTTTAAGCAACAAAATAACCACACCAACTCCCTAAATTTCATCCTCAGATGAGTGTGGACGTAGCCAAAAATACAATTTGCGTGCCTCCCTAAACAAAATGAAATTATCACTTCCCCCAGAGAATCTGTCCGGGAGGGCAACTTTAGGCCCGAGACAGGCCTGGTAACCACCACTAGGACCAGCAGCCTGTGGTCTCTGGATCTGGGAGACAGTCGTGGGGAGGTCAGCTACCTCCAAAGACAGCCCCTGCAGCTGTCCAGCCAGTGTAGCAATAGGATACGTGGCTTTACTGAAACAAGAAAAAAAAAGATGGTTTTGGTGGTTTATAATGTCACGTCCGGATGTGGGAACACCGAACATAGGAGGGAAAGGGGTGAGGGAATAAGGCCTGGAAATTAGGGAAAGGAGATGGACACCTCCTAGTAAAACCATAATCAAAGTCCTGACTAACTAACAGTATGAACAGACCCCGTAGGTAGATAAGTTCATACTAGTGATGAGCGGCAGGGGCAATATTTGAATTTGCGATATTTCGCAAATATTTGGGCCAATATTCGTTATATATTCGCAAATTCTCGAATTCAAAATTATTTTCTTGATTGTGAAAATCGGCAGTGTAATATTCGTGTATTGTACGCGCAATACAGGCGTGGGTCACTTTTGCTACATTTAGCGAGCTGCTAGAAGTTTACTGAGACGAACGCGCTGTAAAACGCTCAACAGGAGAAAACTCATGTTTCCCTATGGGCATGGTTTTCACCTGAGCGTTTACAGCGCAATTGAACGCGCTGTAAAACGCCCTACGCTCAAAGAAGTTCTTGAGCTTCTTTGGGGCGTTTTGTCGCGCGTTTACACCCATAGACTTCAATGGGAACGCGTTAAAGTGTAGATATGCCTTTTTCAATTGGTCTCCAGAGTCATGAAAGTGCGTATGACGCGCATTTCCTATTTGCAAAAACGCGCTGCAATACGCGCAAAAAAAACGCGCGTAAAACGCGCGTCTCAGAAACTCTCAGGTGTGAACCCAGGGTTAGGAAGCAGCAAGCAGGAACATTGAGGCAGCAGTATGGAAAGGACATTAGTGAGCGTGACACTAGATGAAATGGTAAGAGGTGGGACATCTCCACCATAGGGAACAGCAGGAGGGCAGTGAGCATAAACCGAAGACCTAACAGAGATATGACCCTCATTGGAGACAGCGAGTGATGTCATTACATTTTATTGATTATGACTAGAGATGAGCGAAGTTATGAAAAGTTTGATTCGGCTGATTCACCAAATTTTTCAAAAATGTTTACTTCATGACGAATTACTTCGTCACGAAGCACATTTTTTTGTAAGCAGCGGGTGCATTGACAGGGAGCTACGATAGCGTAGCTCCCCATCATTGTACCCCTCAGATGCCGCATTCATACTTGATCACGGCATCTGAGTGTAAAAACTGTGTGAAGGTAACATTAAACAAATGATTAAATCAAACTTAACACCTCCATTTGCTTGCGACGGGCCAGCTTCCGCCATCTTGCTTGAAGATCTGGAGCTAAATCTCACACGTCATATGTCACCACGCACAGGATTTCTGCTGAGATCTTCAATCAAGATGGCAGCTGGCGGCCAGTTGCAAGCAAATGGAGGAGGTAAGTATGATTTTTTTTCGTTTTTTATACTATTTCAGGTTAAATCGGTTCGCTAACATGAAGCACAAGGAAATTTGGCTTGGAGGAAAATCAAATTTATCCTGAAATTAGGAACGAATTCCACTTCATGGGATTTGATTCTCACATCTCTAAATATAAAGTCTTATTTACGTATTTAGTGCAACATAAAAAAATGATAATAATAAATAAAATGCAAATATACCATATTTTTCACCTCATAAGATGTACTCCCCCTCCCCCCAAAGTGGGGGAAAATGTCACTGCGTCTTATAGGGCGATTACTAATGAGTACTTCCATTATTGAAGCGCTCACTAGTACCAATGTACTGGGAAGTGGTGAATGCAGCTCTTCCTGGGCTCTGTACTCACCACTTCCTGGTTCTCTGCCATCAGCTGTTCTTTGGCTGTGCACAGCGTGAGGACGCTCTGTGACCTCACGCTATGCGCTTCGGGTCACAGCACAACCGATGGCAGAAAAAAGAAGAAGAAGGGTGCTGGAGGTGAGGAGCACAGACGTCCAGAGTAGGTGGATTTTTTTTTATTCTATGTGATCTGAGGCTTGGGGCTGATCTGTGGCTCGAGGCTGGGGATGATCTATGGCTGGAGGCTGATCTTTGGCTGGAGGCTGGGAGCTGATCTATGACTGGAGGCTTATCTATATGTGGAGGCTGATCTATGGCTGGAGGCTGTGGCTGATCTATGGCTGGAGGCTGGGGATAATCTATGGCTGAAGGCTGGAGGCTGATCTATACCTGGAGGCTGGGGGATGATATTTGGCATGGGGGCTGTATATAGATTTTTTTATATAGATTACATTTTCCTCTCTGGTAGTGCCCCCTGCTGTTTAACCTTCTCTTCCACCTTTTCCTGCATTCATTGGCAGACTAACATGCTTAGTAGCACAGAAAAAAAGAGCCACCACTGCTCTAGTGCATCTTAAAAAACAAAAACAAAAAAACTTTGCAAATAGATGGATGTAGCCTTAAATGGTAATTCCCATTTTATAAGATGACTGCATATAGGATATCCCTGTATGACATGTGATGATTCAGCCTCTGGGACCCCCAATAATCTTGAAAATGATGCTAAAGTGCTGCATCCCCTCCCAACTTTTCTTGCACATCACACCAGCACAACATCCCCTTCATTCTCAGTAGGATGTTTCCCAAGTCAGATCCACACTCATATCCTCATATCATGGAATATCCTAGTGATGTGCCATCACTCTATAAGACGAGAAAACTTTTAGCTATCTTATATTGCAGAGAATAAAAATGATGGGGAAATTTATCAAACTGGTGTAAAGTAGAACTGGCTTAGTTATCCATAGCAACCAATCAGATTCCACCTTTAATTTTTTTTTACTCTTTTGGAAGATGAAAGTTGGTATCTGATTGGTTAATATGGGCAACTAAGCCAGTTCTACTTTACACACATATCTTCTCAGATATGTTTTCTATAACAACGTGAGAACCAACTTTTCTGTTGTGTAATGTAAATGACTCTATGGGAAAGAAGCCATTCACAAGTATGAATGAGGCTGGAGCCAATTGACATGATAAGACATGTCCAAAATAATTTTGCACTGTGCAGAATATATATACATGCAATGATAACATACATGATACCTACAGTATAATAAACATAAGGGACTCTGACCAATTATAATGAGGAATTACCTTGCCCTATGCTACATGAAGTGATGTGAAGCCGCATCTCCACCTAGTGGTTGCAAATGTTGCTACAGTATATCTTTTCTAATGAAAAATGTTTTGTAAAACATTACAATTCTTATCATAATTCTCTGGATTGTCCATTTATGTTTAGTCCTATAAGGTGGCAATTACTATATCTCAACCATAATTCCTGGTTTAAATGCTCATACTGGGTCTGGTTCCAGTCACTCTATGCCATGCCCTGTCAGTTCCTCATAAACATGCTGTTTACATGTAACGATGACATCAAATCTATAACAATTTTACAGTGCAGATTACCTGCCATTTCCAATAATCCATCGCCCTATCAAATCAATATATTAGGCTCTAGGCGTAACATTTAAAACATGTTAAATATGTGATAACGGCAACGGTTGGGCGGCATTGAAAATGGATCCCTAGCAATACCTTCACTCTCTCTGTTTTTTTTTCATTTTGGTGCATATCATTTGCTTCATTGGGGAATAAATATTGATGACCTATGACTATTTTCTGGCAAGCACTCTCTATGCAGTTGGGTTTTCAGAACATCTGCCAAGAGATTTTCCTTTGTGTCTGCTTGACAGAGCTGCCTTTGATCATCTCAAATACTAAACAAAGATATTAAAGAGGGCTTGCATGGTCCAGTGGACAGAAAAAGTCACCCAGGGCAGCATGGGGGGAAATATAATCCTAGGATTTTATTATATACCTTAGTTTGAATACCTCATAACCTGTTTTCTCTAAGCTTGTCCAGAAATCCATGTATGGTTGCCACAGAAGCTGGCAATCACATCAACTTCATTTTAAATGATGGCAAACCTGTTTTCCATTGCTGACAGATTATGTTCCACTTAGATGAATCGGGAATAAAATAAGGAGCAGCTGCAATGTATAATAAGGCAGGGCCTCTGAGAGAAGGCTGAAGGAGAATTTGTTTGGTGACTTCACATTGGTTCTAGACGCAGAGAACTACTGTAATAACTAATATAAGTGCCAGTGCCGCTATAAGCATGACCTGACCTTCCACTATATTGTTTTCTACAATATTTAGCTGAAGACTGTTGGCAACTAAATTGGCCTCTAGACGCAGTGCATTGTAGTAAGCATTTTCTAAGAGCGTTTTGTGCTGCAGTATTTGTGAAGAAAATATACTGACAGCTCACAATGTGGAACAAAAAAGGTGCACTGATAAGGAAGAGCTGAAATATCCTTTAACCCTGTAGCTGTATCATCAGTGAATAGTGTCAAGTAGAGATGAGCGTATTAAATTAGCCTTACAGGTCCATGTTAGCGTACAGAAGAAGCGCACTCCTTTTACACCTTCGTCAGCTGATTCCACATAGATGTCTACAGAACCTGTTCTTTTAAATGCCTATACAAGTAGGGCCCCCCGACAGAGTGGAGAGGGTGTCAGCAGTAACTTTATGTAGACGTTATTTTGCCCTTCCTCTGATCCGTCAGAACTATAACCCCCAAAAATCGGACCCTACCTGTTGAGCATCTGCCTTAACTCGGTCAGCATTTGGTTAGTAATCTATCAGTATTGCTAATGCAAAAAAAAAAAAAAAACTGGAGTGGATCCAAAACAGAGATGACACATGAATGAAATATTTGCATGTCTTCTGTGTTTTTTACCCACTCCTGCTTTTGGCTACCAAATCATAAGCCAATTCTGATGGGACCATACAAGTCTTACAGCTGCTACACAGACAGGATCCGTTGTGCGTCAGAGAGATCAGAAGAAGGATCAAATAAATGGTGATGTCATTCAGGCCAAAAAAGGCAAAATAGTGGCCCAGTAATGACTGAGGAGGGTGGGAGAACAGCTAGAGAAGTCCACACTACTGGCTAGGAAGGACAGCTTTTCCAGGGCAAACTCGGCCAGTTGCAGCCATAAATCCAGTTTGGCTGCCCAGTAGTCCAGCGGATCTTCGATGATGGGTGGCAGGGTGCACCCCGAGTACGCCACCACCTGCTAGATTATTTTCTATGTCTAGCTGCTGGTGAGTAGTTTATTCACTATGCGGGTGAAGAAAGCTGCTTATCAGCGACTCTAGACTCATGCTGCTGCTGATAGAGCTCGTACTGCTCCTTCCCACTCCCCCCCACACACACACCCGGGGCAGCTATGGCAGTGGAACATGAGCACAGTGACTATGTAGGATGTCTTTATAGTAGGCCCCCATTATGGACTGGTAGCGACGGTCTTACATGGTGGAGAGCCAATAGTCATCCTTCTGGGGAATGGTGACTATTCGGCTGTCACTACGCAAGCAAGTAAGCATGCATCAGACCATTTGAGTAAGTGACTTGGAGGGACACCCTGCCTCCATCTCCACTGCATACTGCCATGGTGTGCCTGGGTCATCTGCCTCGTCTTTCTCATCTCCATCTTGCTTCTTCTGCTGCTCCTGCTCCTCCTCTCCTGTCACCTGTGTAGAAAAACCACCCATTTCGCTACACATTGCTTGTGCTCCAATGTCCTCCTCCTCCTCCAGTTCAGCCCCCACATGGCTCATGTAGCCATGAGATCTAGGCGCCACGTCTCCAGTCCCCTGACCAGCCATATTTACCAGCATGTTTTCCAGGATCAGTGGAATGACGTAGTTCATCCCGTAGTCCTGGCGACTGACAACTAAAGTGGAATGCTCAAAGGACTCGAGCAAACGGCAGATGTCACGCATGGACTGTCACTGGCTAACATCAAAGCTACACAGAGTAGTACCTCTTTCTGCTTGGATCATCAAGAATATGTTTATGACCTTTCTCGTATAGAAGGTCCAACATATGGAGGGTAAAATTCCAACGGGTGGAAATGCCACGTATCAGCCAATGTTGGGGACGCTGTTCTGCTGCTGCAGCTTAAGGAGGGTGTGCTTTGCAGTGTATTAGTGGCTGAAGTGCATGCAAAGATTCCTGGGCATTTTTAGGATACCTTGCACATAGGTGGAAGACTTCAGGAACCGCTTTACAACCAGACTGAACATGTGCGCCATGCACGGCGCATGGATCAGCTCTCCTTGATGCAGCACCGACACAATGTTCTTCCCATTGTCGGTCACCATGGTTCCGATTTTGAGTTGTCGCAGAGAAATTCAGGATTTGATTTCTTCATGAAGGAGACAGAGCAGTTACTCACTTGTGTGACTCCATTCGCTCATGTAAATGAGGTGTAAAACAGCATAACATCTCCATGCCCTGCACATTTGGTATGCTGGAGGAGCAATATGAATTGTCCCTGTAGTGGAGGCTGAGGACAAGGTGGAATAGGAAAAGGAGGACTTTGTTTTTGTTGCAGGACCAACGGCGTGAGAATGAGGAGGCGGAAGTGGCATCACCTGGCCAAGTTGCTGGTGTGGCTGGGCAGTAACCACATTTACCCAGTGGGCCATAAAGGACATATATTGTCCTTGACCTTATTTATAGCTACCAACCAATTTTCCCCAAAAAGGCTGTATCACAAACAAATTTTACCACTGAATGGCTAATCGACACAATTGCTCAGTCGCTACAGAAGAAAGTCTACATTCACCGACCAATTTTCCCAAAAAAGGCTGTATCACAATAGAATTTCACCACTAAATGACAATGTAAATTCACAGCAGAATTGCTAATAAGAAGTACTAATTTTTCCTATTAATAAACACCAACAATGACTGTATGACTATTGAAATTCACCGCAGAATGTCTAATAACACATACTTATTTTTGCTATTAATACAACGCAAGAATGTGTGTATGACAATGTAAATTCATTGCAGAACGGCTAATAACACGTACTTATTTTTCCCATTATTACACCCCAACAATGGCTGTATACCAATGTTGGTTCACCGCAGACTGGCAAATAACGTATTCTTTTTCCTATTAATACACACCAAAAAAAATAAATAAAACAAACACAATTCACCGCTGAACGGCTAATAGGACGTACATGTATATATACTATTAATACACCCCGCAAATGGTTGTAGTACAATGGAACGTCACCGCTGAATGGCAAATAATATAGTAATATATATTTTTTGCCACTAATACACACCAAAAAGGCTTTCATTTTCTCACTTCACCACACAACGGTTAATAAGCCCTTTTTCTTTTTCCCCACTAATACACACCAAAAAAAGGCTTTAGAATATATAACTGCGGCTGTGAATGGCAAATAATATATTTTTTTTGCCACTAATACAATCCAAAAAGGGCTGTAATTTTTTTACTTCAACACACAAGGACCAATATAAGCCCCTTTTTTTCCCCCCATTAATACACCACAAAAAAGGCTTTAGGACATATAACTGTGGCCGTGAACGACAAATTATATTTTATTTTGCCAATTATACACGCCAAAAAGGGCTGTAATTTTCTCACTACACCACACAATGGCTAATAAAAATAAAATTATTTTGCAGTACTCTGTCAGAAGATTTAAATGCTGTATTTGTCTAGATATTGTCATCTAGTGGTTTTCATATGAACTGCAAGGTTTTGCTAACGTTGTCATTTTGTAATGACAGGTAACACATAAAAGAGAAACATTTATCCATTCAAAGAAATGTCTATGAAACATGGCCACATTGTTAGTCTTGATCTCGGGAACAACATGAATAAGAAAGGCAATAGGAATAAGAAAGGGATGTCAGCTCACCCAAATGGACATGCTGACCATGCATATTGGTAAAAGCCCTTTGACTTGAAACACATAGGGGGTCATTTATCAATCTGAAATATTCCTAAATTTGGCATATTTCAGGTGCAGATTGCGGCTGCTAGTCCGCTCAAGCCAGGTCTAAATAAGTGGACGTGGCATGGGCAGGGACGGGGGCGGGCTGGCAGGGCCGTCTCTTTTACCATTTTCTATGCATGTTTTAGGCATAGAAAATTGTCTAAATGAAAGACTTTTCAGAAGCTGACTTACATTTAGAAGTGGCGCTGGATGCACCGAAGTTATGGAAAGCCTGGCACCTCTTCATAACTCCGGTGGATCCACCGCCAGCTATGGGACTTTATTAAGAACAGCGTCTAAAACGTCTGTCTTAATAAATAAGCCCCATAAACATGTTCCTAATAGGCTTAAGGGAACATTGAGGGACATCTACTGCTATCTTTACGCCACAAAAGTGGCATAAAAAAGTGACAAATTATAGAGCACGCCATGTGTGCGCTAGAATTTGCCACTTTTGATGCTTCTCACCACTTTTCTAAAGTGATGAAAAAATAGGCACGATTTATCGGGAGGGGGAGGGCATTAGCACGGCACAACACATTTTCTATAACTTACACCAGAAACTGGCATAAGTTATAGCTAAAATATGCGCCAGTCCCTGGCTGGCATAGACTTCAGTTCCTCATGCACGGACTGCCAGAGATGTGACTAATTTAGAAAGGGGCATTTGAGGCTTAATAAATTTGGCACATTTCACTTTAGTGCAGGGAGAGCAAGACTAAAGTATGAGAATGTCAGTCTAGATAAATGTCCCTCATTATATTACTAAAAAATGGATTGAGAGCAAAACTAATATAAAAATGACCACCCAAAACTGTATTGTAAAATCGTCCTCTAGGGGGGTGGTCTTCTCAAAGTTGTGACCAGCATGCCATAATGTAGTTTGAAAATCTGTTAAAGGGGTTGTCTTATCATGGATAATGGGGGCATATTGCTAGGATATGCCCCCATTGTCTTATAGGTATGAGTCCCATCGCTGGGACCCGCACCTATATTGAGAACGGAGCCCCACAAGGTTGTGGCTGGAGGACTCTGGTCCAGCCACCACCAAGCCGGTTCCTTTTAGAAGTGAATGGGAGCACACTGTGCAAGTGTGGCCCCAGCTCCTATTCATTTCTATGGGGCCAACGGAAATAGCTGAGCCAGCGCTCTGCTATTTTAGCAGCCCCATAGAAAATGAATGGAGGGCGGCTGCGCATGTGCAGTGTGCCCTCCTTCACTTGCGTGGCCCCGTTCTCGATATAGGTGTGTGTCCCACCGCTATAAGACAATGGGGGCATTTCCTAGTGATATGCCCCCATTGTTAATGATGAGACAACCCTTTTAAAGGAAATCTTTTATTTATATATGGGCATTTGTCTCAATGGTTTCATTGTCCATGCATTCCAAAGGCTTAACTTAAAGGGGTTGTCTTACTTCAGCAAATGTAATTTATTATGTAGAGAAAGTTAATATAAGGAATTTACTAATGTACTGTGATTATCCATAATGTTTGCTGCACTGGCTAGATTTAGTTTTCCATCATATTATACACTGCTCATTTCCATGGTTACGACCACCCTGCTATCGAGCAATGCTGGTTGTGCTTGCACACTAGAGGAAAAAGCACCAGCCTATGTGAGATCCCATTGTCTAGGCCACCAGAGAGGACGGCACTTTTTCCTATAGTGTGCAAGCACGGCCACCACTGATGGATTACAAGGTGGTCATAACCCCTGTGAAACATGAATCCAGCCAACAAAGGAAGCAATATGGACAATCATAATACATTAGTAAGTGCCTTGTATTAACTTTCTCTACATGATAAATGCCACTTGCTAAAGTGACACAACCCATTTAAGTTCATATGTACTAGTGCAAATCTGTAACATGGCCAGCAATTTACAATGGTTCATTTATAATATTGGTGTCATCTTATGTGACAGAGGAGCCTTTGGATCCCCTTTAGACAACGGGGCCCTGGTGTGTGACTGCTATCTATTAAAGGGGTTGTCCTATGAAAAATATTTTACAGTTTTCAAACCAGCACATACTGTATATCTGAATACTTTTGTAATTCCACAGAATTAAAATTTTTGCATAGTCACCGAGTTGTTCAATAAAATGTATCTGTATAGCGCCACCTGCTGTTTGTTATTTTTTTTTCTTTGTCCTGCTCACTGAGATGGCTGCACATACTCAGTTTCATTCTTCAACTGCCTCCTGAGCTGTTATAGGTAGAGAGCTGCAACAGAAAGGACACACACCCCCTAAGCTGCCGCAAAAAGGACAATCCCCTTGAGCTTCCAGCTTTATATAAATCTAGAAGAGCAATTGGATCAATGAATGGGGAGATCTCTGGATCCATGTCTGGTACAGGGCTGGTTCTAGCTTTGTTAGAAAGAGATTGACGTTTTCTATGATCTCTGATTTTCATTTGTTACATTTAATGTGGGATAACCCCTTCAAACCTCTATAGCTTATGGATTTTATGTGGGGAGATTATTGTACGATTCTTCCTTAAGATAAAGAACTCCTCTGTTGAACCATGAAAATAACATAATTTAACAATAGGTTGTGCCAAATGACAACGTGAGCTTGGCTACAATTTACAAACTCAGCTTTTGTCCATCTGAATATTGCAGCGTTTGTACTCTAATGTATCTGGCTCCGCTGATTAATAATGCACAATTAAGCAGACACCATTAGAGTCCACTGTGATTACCTGTAGGAGCTCATCAAACTTACTGTACTTCTCTCCGGGATTAGGACTTTATTTTTGCTGAATCAGAAGAACCCAGGAGAGAGGAGCTGTGCCCTACTGTTTTATGTTGGCTTAATCACAGGATTGTCTTGCACTAAGTTCAGCCCTTCTATCAACACTTTGTAATTACTCCTGAACGCTTCACTGTTGTATCAATGTAATCTTTCAGTGCTACAAGGAAGGCATTGAGCACATGCGTGGAGAAGGCAAAGATACTGATTTCAATGAGATATTGCCGAATACAATTAGGAGAGGAATGACTTACTCCGTAGGTCCAGTGAAAATATCTTCATGTAATAAAGCACAGAACACAAAGCATGACACTATCACAGTGTCATATATTTAAAGAGTATCAACAGTATTACCGTGTTGTTCTCAACATATGTAAGGGAGATAATCATGGAACAAAGATTAACCTCTGCCAGTCAGTGATCAATTCCATTCATATTAATATAACACACCTGCCAGGTGAATAAGATATTTTCAGTTAGCTTTATAAAGAAACTGTTACCAGTAGCCCACATCTACCAATTCCTTAAAATCAAAGACTATGTTAGTGTTGATAACAGGCCTAACACACACAAACATATATTGTTCCATAGAACCGTCCTTGAACCATCATGTAACCTCTGAAGGCCTCACATTTCGCACAAAGATTTTGTCAAATCTTTGATTTCAAATCAAATATATTCTGAGGGTGTTCTCTCTTAGAAGTATTTCTTTGCAAGCCACACTCTAATGGCAGTCATGGACCTTACACTACTACTTTGAAAGCCATTTACCACTTTGAAAATCCATGTTCCTATAGTTCACTCTGCTATAGAACTAATGGGTAGATACTGTAGTCACTTCAAGCCCTGTGTATGTCATGTACTTGCCACTGGAGAGACAGACCTAGCAAACAGCTATCTCTCCAAACATGCAGATTTGGATCAGCTGAGTATAGATGTTTGCTTCAGTGGGTAGAAATGAATAACTTGCAACCAGGCTTATCTCTCTGGAAAATGAAAATCTGTGCATGTTGAAATAGTACATGCTTGATCCATCTTTCCACAGATGGCAGTTGAGGGGGAACACTGAGCTGACACAATATAGTTTTCATTGAATCATACCAATTATGGCTTTATTCTAATTAGAAATGAGTGAATTTCTCAAAATTCAACTCGGCTTAGATTTGGCGGAATCCATCAACGAATGGTTCCAATTTTACCTGAATCAAAGATGCCTGAAAATTTGTGCATGCCACTATGAGGTCTCCTAGGGCTCATATTTTTTTAATCTTTTTTTTTCACTTAAAAGAAAAAGTTTATTTATCCCCTTCTCCTTCTTTCTTTCTCTCTCTCTCTGATCTGGATACACATCTAATTTGGTTAGTGAATTTAAAATGTAAAGTCTGGGTTAGAACTTCGTAGGCATTTTATTATCATTGCATTTTATTTATTTTGGGCTCCGAATCATATTTTATTTTTCAATTTTCAAGCATTTCTGAGATACAACAGTAAAAAAAAAATCAGTCTGCTTGCAAGCTGTCACTTTGCTTTTTCTTTGAATCCAGTCATCTGACAGGTCATGTGTAGTTCTTATCTTTGATCTCCTAACCTCATACATATTTAATATAACTTAATTCTTATCAAACTAATGAGAAAGTGGCTTAAATAAGTGTTTATGAGGTCATTAGGTAACGGATAAGAGCTCTACATGAAAAAAATACAAAGTGAAAAATTGCAAACAGACTGTTTTTTTAATTCTTTGCATCAGAATGTCTTTAAAAAAAAAAAAAAGATTGGTAGCCCAAAATATGTAAAATGCAGTCATAAAAAAGGCCTCAGAAGGTGTACTGGTATAACTTTTAAATAAGACCACAACATGGACTTGTGGAAAGGTAATTTTTTTCTTATCATAGAATTAATTACATTTTTGGAAAATATGAGAACTATAGTAGTGACTGTGGATATAAAACTGAAGAAACATCTTCAAATTCAGTGTTCACAATGGAAATGAGTACATAGTTAAAATCATCTAAAATTTAGATTAAATTGACTTAATTTCCTTGCTGCCCCTGAACTCTGATATCCTGTAGATGGCACTTTTATCAAATCCAAGCTTATAAAGAACTACAAACTTTTAAGCTAAAGTATGACAAAGCTATGAAACAAAAATGTGCAACATACAGATGGGTCCACCATTGCCTTTTTTGGTAAAGGACTCCAATTTCTGAAGAAAAAAAGCAATACAATATCTCAGCATGCTAGCAAAAACCTTGACAGGCTGCAATACACATCTTTTGGAATATGAAGAAGAAAGGTAAGGAGGGCATATTTATTTTCTGCATATTTATGCAAAAAAAAAGTCAAACACAAACAGGGGGAGTGCATAACCCCAGCTTCTACTCGTTCAAAAATAATAACTGAGTATATTAACATGTTATAATTGGACAAAGATAGTGAGCAGCGTTGTCCATAGTAACCAATATGAGGGATGTTTTTTTATATCTTCAAGTAATCAAATTTTATTTCCCAATTATTGTACCATATATCAAAGAGCCAGTAATTCTCTATGACAGCCATGGTCTAGCTTTATTCTTTATTATTATAATAAAGCTGTTCTCCAGTTTTACAATGTACAAGGCATTCAAAGCTTTTGTCAGTTCTGAAATGTTAATTTAAGTCCTCACACCATACCCCTTTATAACAACTTAGCATGACAAGAACAATTTTCAACACATATGAACTTCATAAGGTTCCTGTGGACATGACCTGACAGCAGACCAAAATTTACTGTCTCAAGTGTGCATGCTGTTGGCATGGCGGAAATATTTGGTGCCAGCATGGTTCAGTTTCAATTGCAGGAAAAGAGAGAGCACTGCGGGAAATAAGGGTGAGGAATCATTAGAGAGAAAACATTATATTTAAATTAGATGAGAGATTTAGAACCGCAGGACAGGAAAGTGGAATTTGCTCCCCTGACTGATTTCTGACCTATGAATTTTGTGTTGAGTGAAGTTATGAAAAATTAGATTTAGCTGTTTCGACGAATTTCACAAAGAAATTTGCTCCGTGACAAATTAATTCATCACGAGCTGCATTTCTTTGTAAGTAGTGGCTGCAATAATGGGGAACAGCGATTGCACTGCCCCAGTCAGCCCTCAGATGCTGATTTCATTGTTGATTGCGGCATCTGATATAAAAATGGAGGCCTTTCAGGGATTTTAAAAAATACTCACCTTATCTATTTGAGCGCGAAGAGGCCGCTACAGCCATCTTTATTGCAGATCCTGCACAAAATCTTTAGCGGTGCGTGTTGACATCTTGCGTGCACACTATAGGAAAAAGCACTAGCCTATCTGCATTTGCAAGGTCCCGGCACTTTCTCCTATAGTGCGCAAGCACAACCACCACTGCTGGTTTGCAGGACGGTCATAACTAGTGTTTAGACTTTAGTCTGTCTCTGTACAGCACATGTAAAGGCTCCGCTAAGGTGAAATTTGTTATCTCTGAAGTCGCACGGAACTTCGTTGAATTACTTTGACATTCAATTATTCAACTTGCGAACCATATTAAAACTGGGATCCAAAGTCAACTTCAGTACCCAGGTACCAGTAGATACCAAAGCCAACTTCACTGAACACTAGTCGTAACCATGGAAACGGGCAATGTATAATGTGATAGAACAATTAATCCATTCCCTAACCCTTAATGTCTGTAAAATCTATAGATATCTGTAAATTGTACCACTATTATATCTGTTTCTGTATTAAACATAAAATTATCCATTAAAATAAAAGAATTTAAAGGAAAAAGGAATCCAGCTAGCAAAGGATTGTATTAATTTCTTCTACATAATAAATGCTACTTGCTTAAGTGAAACAATCTTTAAGCGCATTTTAACCCCTTAGTGACTTTTACTTTTTTCTTCAGTATAGCTAGATGAGACTTCGAATTTTACGGAAGCGGTTTTCGTCTTTACAGGAACCATATTGGGATGCATATAATGTATTACATAATTTCATTCTGTGGGTCAGTATAATTGTGAAGATGCTACATATATAGTGTTTATTCTGCTTTGCTACTCTTTTTTTTTTTTACAAAATAATTTATTCTTGTGTTGTTGCATTCTACGACCTACAGTCATGTGAAAAAATTAGGACACCCTTTGAAAGCATGTGGTTTTTTGTAACATTTTTAATAAATGGTTATTTCATCTCCGTTTCAACAATACAGAGAGATTAAAGTAATCCAACTAAACAAAGAAAACTGAAGAAAAGTCTTTTCAAGATCTTCTGTAAATGTCATTCTACAAAAATGCCTATTCTAACTGAGGAAAAAGATAGGACACCCTCACATGTATTCCCTCTTAAATTGGCTCAGATCTCACACAGGTATATCACACCAGGTGCACATAATTAGTAGATCGTTACTCTGCATGTTGAATGAGGCTTGCCCTATTTAAACCTCAGACATTTAGTTTGGTGTGCTCCTGACTGTTGAAGTGAGAGTGAGCACCATGGTGAGAGCAAAAGAGCTGTCAGAGGACTTCAGAAAAAGATTGTAGCAGCCTATGAGTCTGGGAAGGGATTTAAAAAGATCTCCAAAGATTTTGAAATCAGCCATTCCACTGTCCGGAAGATAGTCTACAAGTGGAGGGCTTTCAAAACAACTGCCAACATGCCCAGGACTGGTCGCCCCAGCAAGTTCACCCCAAGAGCAGACCGCAAGATGCTAAAAGAGGTCTCCAAAAACCCTAAAGTGTCATCTCGAGAACTACAGCAGGCTCTGGCTACTGTTGATGTAGAAGTACATGCCTCTACAATCAGAAAGAGACTGTACAAGTTTAACTTGCATGGGAGGTGTGCAAGGAGGAAACCTTTGCTTTCCAAGAGAAACATCGAGGCCAGACTGACATTTGCCAGAGATAAAGTTGACAAAGACCAGGACTTCTGGAATAATGTTCTTTGGACAGATGAGTCCAAAATTGAATTATTTGGACACAACAGCAGAGGACATGTTTGGCGTAAACCAAACACAGCATTCCAAGAAAAGAACCTCATACCAACTGTGAAGCATGGAGGTGGAAGTGTCATGGTTTGGGGCTGCTTTGCTGCAGCAGGACCTGGTCAGCTCACCATCATAGAATCCACGATGAATTCTACTGTGTATCAGAAGGTGCTTGAAGAACATGTGAGACCATCAGTTAGAAAATTAAAGCTGAAGCGGGACTGGACCATGCAACATGACAATGACCCAAAACATACTAGTAAATCAACCAAAGATTGGCTGAAAAAGAAGAAATGGAGAGTCCTGGAATGGCCAAGTCAAAGTCCAGATTTGAATCCCATTGAGATGCTGTGGGGTGACTTGAAAAGGGCTGTACGTGCAAGAAACCCCTCAAACATCTCACAGCTGAAAAAGTTCTGCATTGAGGAGTGGGGTAAAATTTCCTCAGACCGATGTCGAAGACTGGTAGATGGCTACAAGAACCGTCTCACTGCAGTTATTTCAGCCAAAGGAGGTAACACTCGCTATTAGGGGCAAGGGTGTCCTATCTTTTTCCTCAGTTAGAATAGGCATTTTTGTAGAATGACATTTACAGAAGATCTTGAAAAGACTTTTCTTCAGTTTTCTTTGTTTAGTCGGATTACTTTAATCTCTCTGTATTGTTGAAACGGAGATGAAATAACCATTTATTAAAAATGTTACAAAAAACCACATGCTTTCAAAGGGTGTCCTAATTTTTTCACATGACTGTATAACATATTTTTTTTCCAGCAAAACTGTATGAGGGCTTGTTTGTTTTGGGACAATTAGTAGTCTTCAGTGGCACAATTTTTCATTACTTTTTATCATGTTCTTGGTAAGCAAGATAAATTAAAAACTGCAATTATGTTTTTATTTTTTTTACTGTGTTTCCTTTGACCAATAATGTATTAAGGGGCCCAATTATTAAGATCAGTGCTTTAGACGCCAGTATAAATAAAGCCTGATATCTAGTGGTGGATCCTCCGGAGTTATAAAGAGGCGCCGGCCTCTCTATAACTTTGGCGCATCCAGTGCCAGTTCTAAAAGTAAGACAGCTTCCTAGCGGTCCTAAAACAGGCACAGAAAATGGAAACTGAGACAGGCCTGCTGGCCTGTCCCCTTCCCCGCTCACTCCACACCCACGTTTTTAGACCTGATGTGAGTGGCAGATTGTGGTACAACTAACCGCTGTGCCGCCATCTGATCCTGAAATATACCTAAATTTGGCATAGTTCAGCTTAGAAAACGACCCCCTAAGTTTATAGTATAAGTAGTTTCAGATGTGGTGCATGTTTTTTTTTTTTCCTTTCAATAATAAAACCATTCATTGACTGATTAATATAGGGGAAGAAAACATGGTAAACAAGGGTTTACCAAGACTTTACAATTTATGACCTATCCTCAGGATAGGTCATCAGTATCATTTCTCTGTTGGTCCAACACCTGGGACCCCACCGATCAGCTGTTTGAGAAGGCACCAGCGCTGCTGTGAGTGCTGCATCCTTCTCCATGCTTATGAAACACAGTGCCATACATTGAATAGCGGCTATGCTTGGTATTGTGCTCAGACCCATTCACTGCTATGGGGCAGAGCTGCACCTAAGCCATGTCAAGATGAATGCGTCATAACTGGCCTAGGAAAAGCTGAGAGAAGACTGAAGACTTATTGAACAGCTGATTGGCGGGCTCCCTGTTGTGAGGCACCCACCAATTAGATACAGAAGATATATCGGTCATCAATATTAAAGTCTCGGAAAACCCCTTTTAATGTCTAAACAAGCATAGACAGGAAGAAGGCAAGTTGTCTTCTTCCTTTCCCTCCACACTGCCTGCTTTTCCCTCTCCAGCTCTCCTTTCATCCTCTACACTGGCTGATGTGAAAGCTACATGTACAGTAAATACAGTTCTTATTTCAACCAGTTCTAATTCAGGCTATACCACTAAAAAAACAACACAATCTTAATCTTGGTTTCAAGTCAACATTCTTAGCGCCCATATGCAGTCACACAACCTTAACAGTACTCGGTCAAAACAGTAACTTTTTCAGATTAAATGGACCTTGGTGGGCTGTTCAGTGGTTAGGTTAAAGCCATTTTGTTATACATAAAGAGCCCTGGACTTAATAGAGCTTAAAAAAATATTAACACAAAAATGTCACAAATCATCCAACATTTGTATTGGCATCTCTAGTCTTGACTAAGGTCATTGCTCATGTCTTAGCAATATTAATCCCTTCAGTCACACAGACATACCTGTATATCATTGTGACTGAGGTAATATATGGAGGTGGCTGCTGCACTGAGCCCACTTCATATTTGGTGGGTGCTGGCTATATAATGTAGCTTAAATGACCGGGATTGGCAATCATGACGAACCCAGTCATTTAAATGTACCTTTCATTGAGATACTATTTTGGGGTGTGTAATTTTTTATGAGAGGTGACTTTTTTCTGTTTTGCCATCTGCTATATGGGTTAAATATTTTTATATTTTAATAGTAATATTTTTTACACTTTTTAAAAGTTGTCCTATTGCCGCTCACACACAAAACCTCCCTCGTTTTTGCGCTCCCAGATGCCTTGGTCACATTTGACCACCTCATCTGAGTGCTCAAATGTATGCAATTGACTTTATCATCGATCACTTACATAAGCCAGAGCGGGTGTCTACTTTAAAGTCCAGATATATGACTTGCTAATACATCACATGTCATGAAAAGGCTAAAAGTAGCAAAAAATAAAAATAAAAATAAACAAATTTGTTATCACTGTAATCGTGCTGATCCACAGAAAAAAGGATGTCATGTGATTTTTAGAGCACAGTGAACCAAAACCTAAAAAGTCTTGTTGGAATTGTGTGTTGTGTTTTTTTTTCAATTTCAACCATAAAATATTGTTCCTGTTTTCCAATCAATATATGAAAAATTAAATGGTGCAATTAAAAAATAATAATAATAATAATTATCCCGCAAAAAATAAGCCCTCATGTCTATATGATTAGACTATTGGATTGTGGGGAGCAAAAAAATGAAAATGCAGAAAAAAAATAAAAAAAGAATAGGCCTGTCTCTAGGGGATTAAAATTAATGTTTAGGATTAGAAAAATGTTTAGCCCAGTTCACTTCAATAGACTTCAGTAACACATTTTCAATAGGTCCAGCACCTTGGAATTTAAAATAAAATGTAACTTTTATCCATGGAAATAAAAGTTACATTTTATTTTAAATTCCAAGGCACTGGACCTATTGAAAATTTGTTACTGAAGTCTACCATGACCCCAGTTCTGTGGGATTCATCCGTGCTGCCTTTTTCTTCATATTAAGGGAGTGTCTGGATTTCGTAAATTTAGGTTGAGCTGTGCAAAAAAAAAGTTTTTTTGTGCTTATTTTGTTTTTCTTGCATTTCAATAGAGTTAAACTTCAGTACCAGACACAATTGATGGACAGGTGTGGTGTTGGTTTTGAAATAAAGAAGCCATGTCATTCTAATCCTGAGCAAGCCTCTTAAGGGGTTCCCATGAAGGTGGCACACCATCTATTAAAAAGTGTTGCCCTATATGGTTTTCTGGGAATATCAGACTTGGTAGCCTACAAAATATATTCAACTATTTTTATATGTAACTGACTCTTGAAAACTCTTCAACAGTGATTCTCCAAACTCAGGCAATCTTATATCAGGTTATTGACTCAAAGCTGATACTAAAAAGGGAGTCTTTGTTTGCTATAGCCACAAAGATATAGCTGTTTGGGAAAAATGAAATATTAGCCATGTTTTCTTGTTATAGATAAATTGGACACTTTTTACTGAGAGACTTCAGTAAGTTAAGTTTTACTGTCCAGGTCATTGATAATTATATATAGCTTTTGACTTCTATGGTTAACTGGTAGCCAAAGACGCTCCAATTTGCTTCTAAATTTGGATCAGTTTCTATCTAAGAGGTCTGTTTCACATGGCCATAATATGATCCTATTTTAGAGTACTTGTAGTGGCTACAACACATAGATCTGTCATAGTCCCAGGTATTGTGCATTTCATAGTTATGCTGAAATATGGGCAAGAAGAATTAGTATAAATAGAGTAAGTCACCAAAACATTGGTCTAATAGCATAAAACGTGTAATCAGTATATAGGAATCCCTTATCATAGCTAGCCCCTTTTAGCCTGTCAGGAGTAATAAGGAGGCTCATGTGACATGCAAGTCCTCTTAGTATACATCTTATAGATAAGCCATTGGGGTCATTCTTGGTGAAAGCTCCTTGCCAAAGCTTATATAGTTCATTTCATAGACAACTGTAAATTTTGTTCTTCTATCCCTCTTTCAAAAGATAGTTTAGGTTCTGCTAATTTGTCATGCTACATGGTATTTTTTTACAAACAGTTAAAGTATTTCCATTAGATGTCTGTGCTTCAAGATATCTTGTTAGGATTGTAAATTGAGCTTTAACTAGATTCATCTTTCTGTTGTACATATCCCAAGACCTTATAATTTACTGCACTGAGAATGTTATTGGTACTATTAATGTACACTATTTGGCAAGATTTATTACACAAGCACAGATGACTGCAGTAGTCTGCCGGTGCCAGTAAGGTTACATTAAATGATGTGTGGCATATTCACTTAATAATAAAGCTTTCAAAAAGATAAAGGTATTTTTTTCTGAAACTATAACTCATCAGTTCTACAGATACAAATACTAAATATGATGCAGTAGTGTTATGGTGGAGAAATATTATATTTTTTGATTAATTATTTTATTTAACCTGTTGTAGAAGTTATTGCAAAATGTAAACTGCTCCTGCATATATTTTTTCTTATATGCTTGAACTAGATTTATCAACAAGTGTGAAAAATTGTTAAGATTGTGGTCTCAGAGTGCACCCAGTCCTAATAATCTGAGAAGGTTAGCATGATAGTTGCCTTATGAACAACCATTGTTTTCAACTGCCCCCACTCCCCCAATTCATGTTTCCTTACCAGTTTGTATATTTCTTATTTCATGTTTCAATATGCTTTGCAAAATGTAAAGTGTTCATGCATATTTTACCTTAAATACTGGAACAAGATTTATCAATAAGTGTGAACATTTGTTAATATAGTGGTTTTAAAGTGCATCCCCTTCCAAAAGTCCCAGAAGGTCAGCATAATAGTTGTCAGATGGATAATCATTCTTTTTAACTGCCCCCTCTCTTGGTTTCTTATTTAGCACCCACCTCAGTGGTGCCTACTCCCCTTTTTCCCATTTCCTTGCTGTCATTTTACTCATTAGACACAAACATCAAGTCATATGATAAAAGCCATAGTCTAAAAAAAATAATAATGACTGCTGAATTTACACCAACATCACAAAATTTTGACACACTCAATGTCAGATTCAACTTTTCAACCTTTTCTGGGCTATTTGAGCATCAATATTCCAATTACAAAGTAAGTAAAAATTTTATGATATCTTCTAACCAAATCGCATGATACCCCCTTTTGGAAGTTATTACTAAATGTTTATGTATGTGTCCACAGTTGGTTAGAAGGGAGAAGAGCAACCTAGAAGGATCACACAGTATCAAATGATAAGCCAGAAATGGATATTCTGATTAGGAGAAGGTATCTGAAAATTATTTTCCTGTTTACGATCAGTGGCTTCGGGAAACTCGGGGACGCACACAACTATAAAAGGAGACAAAGCTATAGACATGCTGAAGATGTTGGAATAGTTCTCCATCCGCACATTGACATATCACTTCTTTATCCTGATATATATAGGTTACTCTATCAGCAATGTCCCTCTATGTTTCAGTATTCAAACAGTTCATCTATTATAGTACATATTTATAGTGTTGGTGCTATACAGAGTTATTACTTTTAGCATACAAATATTTACAAACGCATAGATTACTTATTACTGCTCTTGGTGATGATGTGATAAGTCTTATTTTACTTATTATTTGTTTTTTTTTATATTTAATTTGCGTGTCAATTAGAAGTGGTTTTGATACAGCATTTCAACAAGCAGCTATTATAAAAGAACAGACCTAAAAAATATGTTAAGTTGACAACCTCAGACTATAAAAAGCCATTTGCTATTTACTGAAAAATACTGTGCAAATTAGTCATAGTGATAATCCCACTTGGTATTTTCATTTGAGTCACAGGCTCCAAAAGAATAGCACATTTATGATAATTATAGATGAACAATCCTCAACCCTTTCATGTTTCTGATTATTTACTGTGATGTTATTTTCTCCAGAATAATTCTTCCATTATCAATGAACTTTCTGCAATTCAGCATTCATGTTTCTAAACTAATAAAGTTGAAGACAAACATTTTTCAGAGACGGCCAGTTTATGCCGAATCAATGCTTGTATGCAGGCAATAGCGTCTTGCACGATACCTCACCCCGATAAAATAGCTCCTGACGAACCTGAATGATTGGCGAAACGCATCGAGCTTAGTGGAAATGGGGGGAATATAATGAGGTCATAAGTAGTGTATGAAGGGATCATATTGCGGCTTCATTCTGCCCATGCTTATCTGTCTCAGTGCGGTGACCAGCCGGTCGGGGAGTACGGTGGTAGAGATCACCAGCCAGAGCGTCCACATAGTGGGCATGGGCTGATGGTCTTCCCGCCTATGTACTTGATTTTCATCCCCTTTTTGCTGGCACCACCATGGTGTTAGAGGATAATTAAATGGAGAGAGGGCAGACATTTTAATACGGGAGAGATTTTGCAATTTGCGCTATAGGGTTTATTGAACTATAAGTCCCAGCCGACTCTACGTTGCACTAGATGTCATACATAATCTCCCGTACATTTTGTATTTATACGGTGCCCAAGGTTAGGATTGTGTCCAATTATGTTGCTGATGAGTGACAATCATACTCACAGAAGGCAACTAAGTTTCATACCTGGCACACCAATAAATTTCACTTTGTAGGGAATACCCCTTTTTGAAACATTTGTATCATTTTAATAGGAATAAATAAAAGTTACATTTTAGATTTATTTCCTTCCCAAGCATCCCATATTTCAGTGAAGTGCATAAAACAAAGGGTACGCCCACCTTTTACATATCAGAGTTGGAATTTTTCAGATTCTACACTAAAAAAATTAAGGGGGATCATTTACTAAGCGGAAATCCACCAAAATTGGGCGTTTTTTCCACACAGATGGTGGAGCAACGGTTAGATGCACCGCTTTTGTGACTTCTCCCCACTTATGCCAGGTCTAAATTGTGGGCGTGATGTGGGCAGCGTCTAGTAATCCAATGAAGGTGTTAGATTCTGTCTGACTACCCATGTATAGAACTCCTGCCTGACAACTGTGACTTCTAACAGCCAGACTTATCCTGTTTCTCATATTGCCCTCCTGCCCCCTGCCCAGACCTTGGACTTATTTCATGGATACTCTTGTACACTGCCTGCCCTGATGTTAACCTCTCTCCAGACTATGCATTTTGCCTGACCCACAGTGGGTTAGATACCCACCACACTGGGACTATCTCAAAAGGTTGCAGCCTGGTAACTTCCCTGCAGCAAAGTCCAGATTTCTGTACACGGGTTAAAGGGTAGATACCAGGGGACTGCCAGAATAACAACCTTTAGGGTTAATCCAAAGCCAAACTGGTTGGTTAGTAAAGTGGGTCCACACCCACTTTCAGTAACAACAGATTCTAGAGCACCTTTTCTTAGAAACATGCATTGTGCTGTCTTTATGTTATTTCTCCAGAAAATGTCAAAAAATTGGATCCTTGATCATACCATTCTATGTGTCAACAGGGCATGTCCTTAGATAGTTTGACACTGATTGAACAGGGTAGGAAAACACCCTGTTGACACCAAGTTGTCAATATAGTCATTCATTTCTAGAAAGAATAACAGAGGAATGATATATCAGACCTTTAAGAAATGAATAAAGAATTGTTAACCTAAAAGAAATATAAGTATTTACTGAAATGCTGTATATCAAAGGCGAGCTGACAGATCTTCCTTGAAGGGGTTATGCAGCCTTTTCTAAGTGATGGCCTATAAGGTCTGACCCCTCACATCTAGACAATCAGCTTTTCAGTTGTAGCTTATTTGCTGAACGTTGGCACCAATTAGCTAGTGAAGTTCCACCTTGAGCATAGTCCATTACTTCGTAAATACTGAACAACCCCTTTAAAACATTAGGGAATTATGAGTTTCCCTCCCACAATGCTTCTTCTCTGATATATTTTTTCAACTGCAGCATGCAATGCCCTGGGTAAAGATGAGCAAAGTCGAAAAATTTAAATTTGGCATCTTTGCCGAACTTTGTCAAGAAATTAGATTCATTATGAATTACTTTGTCACAAATCGCTTTTCATTGTATGGAGTGGGGGCAATGACAGGGAGCGGTGATTGTGCCATCACCATCATTTAACCCCACAGATGCCTTATTCAATGCTGATTGTGACATCTGAGACTCACATTAAGGTGCTCAGGGGTTAAAAAATAAAATAATTATATGCCCATTATCCATTTAATTGTGAAGAAGTCATCTGCTCCCATCTTGATCGAAGAAAACCTGGCAAAGGACCTTTGGCAAGCATGATAATGTTGCCACATGATCACGCTGGCCACGCGCGGTGACATCATCTATCACTGATGATGTCACTGTGCATGGCTAGCATGATTACATCTTCACGCTTTCCACAGGTCCTTTGGCAGGTTTTCTTCCATCAAGACAGGAGAGGATGGCCTCTCCATGATCAAGAGAATAAGGGGAGTATAATATTGTTACTGTATTTTCAGCCACCATTTAGGGATTCACGACAAATTTAATTTTTCCTAAACTTTGTATCGAATTCCACTTTGGATGCTTCAGTTTGCTCAACACTAATCCTGGGCATCTATGTGACAGTTTTCCCATTGAAAATGAAATAATAATATTCTTAGGTTTACAGTTTGTCCTATGCTTTTTTCCTAGATGTATTGCTTTTTTTTTTACAAATAATTCAGGTGACAATTCTTTATTTCCTTTTTAAAATTTGCTTTATGTGCTGGTGAAGCTCCCAATGCATGCCATAAACCGCCATTAAACTGATGGAGGTCAAAAGTATGCCCCTTTTGGTCCATCAGGCTGGTATACATCACTATACTCTTCTTCTATTATGATATTTCATAGAGACATTCTTTTTTTATTATTTGTGAGCCTATGGGCAATGTATACCACTGTACAGCTAACAACTGATGGCGGTATATGTCAGGAAATCTTCCTGATGTATACATCCAACATTTACTGCAAATGTTGCTTGAATTGACCCTTAGGCCTTATTCATACCTCAGTGAATCATGAACTTATCCTGTTTTTCCTCTGAACAATGGAGACATTCACTACTTTGGTCTGTGTTATGGACAAAACATGCCCATTCAAGTCTATGTGTCAGTGAAAACAATTAACAAAATGCAGATACCATTTTAATGGGACTATATACACCACAGTCTAAAATGTTTTATATTTTTTTTGTTTTGTATGCCCAGGTAAGTATCACAACATGCTCCATTGGAAGTTGCATATCAGACCATTTTCTCAAGCGTTTTTACTGCTTCTATGTAAAGCGTTGGTCCATAATACGGCATGCTACAAAGAACTACTGTATACAGTGCATAAAATCATTGATGTTGTGTATTGTGAGGTGAAATGCACATAATTGTGGAAATATGGCCTTCATGAAATGAAAATGCTCACATCAGATACAAAAGTTTTTGGTTTTAGCACCAGACAAGACAACATTCAATTTAAAAAAATATTTTTAAGGATTGAGTTCCTAATAATTACATCTTATCCACAGGTCAGTGTTATATAAGCAACTAAATAAGTGATTATTTATCAGAAAGAGATTAAATGGGTCTAGGATTAGAAAAACATGGATTTTATTTCCCAAAACAGCATCATTCCTATTGATGTGTTGTTTCTGGTATTGTATCTCACCTTCATTGACATGAATGGTGCTGAGCTGAACTACCATATACAACATGTAACCAGATGTGATGCTGTTTTTGAAAGAAATCAACCATGGCTTACAATCTCTTTAACAGAGCAGACATTTGTCCTTTTCTGTCACTGTTGCTCAGAATAAAGTTTGGTACCATCAAAAATGGTAGACACACCCGAAGTAACCTACAGTACGCAAACTTGGTCTTCAACATAATCAACCCCTTCAGATGTCAGTCCTTATATCATTCTATAGCATGCTGCTCTTATGGAACAATTCAACAGCACATAGCAGGTAAATAACACACATGCATGTCATAGAAAATAAAGTGTTTATTAAGAAACTGTATATAATGAATATATTTCAAATACACAATATTTGTGTAACCAGTTTCTATATTATGGCACAATATTCATTGTATTAAAATTATATATATATATATATATTTTTTCAATAGGCTGAATGTGAGGTAATAATATTAATTAAAATATCAGCCATTTTTTTTCCAATTCAATTTGATAACTGGTCCAACAAAATAAAACAAAACAATTTGAAATTGAGTTTCCCTGCAGATTATTAACATGGTACAATACATTGTTTTGGTGATCGCTAAATTGTTCAATCGAATGGTTATGCTCAAATTGAAGGTCCTCCTTTGATTATATTGGCTATATAGTAAGCAACTGTCTAAAAAGTACAAAATATCTTCCATTGTATGCTTTTGGCTTTTCAGTTTTCACTTTGTGTGGTGTATAAAGAACCTGTTGCTTCATAATATAATTCAAATTGGCTATGCTGCCCTCTCTATTTCACATATCTTTAGAGGGTGAGGATTATTGGTAGTACTGTACTGTATAATAATAATAAACCAGACACTGATAGCATGTCATGAGGATATGCGTCAATGTCCTCCTGGTGGGGGCCTGGCTAATGTGACATGAACTCCTAAGTAAAGATGAGTGAAATGATTGTAAGTAAATCATATTTGATCCAATTTCTGTATAACTTCAAGGTGGAACTCTTTGTGATTAGATTGGGGTGAATTTTGTAGAAATAGAGAGATAAAGAATTCATGAAGGATTAAAAAAATTGAAACAAAAGAGAAAAAGGATGAATCCTGGGAGATCTCAGAGTGTCATACACAAATTTTCAAGACACTTTCTATTTGAGTAGAATGAATTGGTCGACCGATTTGGTGAAATTGGACCTGATTTGATTTTTGAAAGATTCACCCATCTCTAACCCTAACCAAATTTTTATAGATATCAATAGGAGTCACATTGATTGATCTCACTCCTCCCTCCGCCAATCAAATATTGCTGGTAGATTCTGGCCTCAATCCTTTTCAGATAGACTTGTGAAATCTCATACTTATTTTAAATAAAATTCTTTGAAATCAAAAATTATGTATGGCTGGAGAACATCAAACAGCGGCCTAGCTTCTGCAGACAGCTCTTATAATAGCTTTATGTTCTAATAATTTGTGAATACCCAGCATCCTTGGTTTACTAAGACATAAATACCTTAAATGTCTAATAACTTTGCTGCTGTAAGTAAGGGCTGCTTGCTGACAGTTTTACAGATAACTAACAGAAAACTAATTCTTTAACACAACAGAAAGTGCAAACACCAATAAGTGTCATGGAGATGCATTACAAATAAGCTAGATTTTACAATTGCAGACTACATATAGCCAAATATAGACAAAGATAGATCTTTATTTTAATAAACATAGCCAAATATAAAAGCTTTTATATTGTACTGATATGTTTTCCATTAAAGCAACAATGTCATTGGGTACCTTATTAAATTTGATTTGCTTTGTATATAAAACAGTATGTCCAATATACAGACAGAAAGCAGGAGAGCTATTTTGGAGTACATTGGATGAGATTTAATAATCCTGTCTATCAGTGTAAATGTACACCAATTTTTTAACTGTGGCGTGGCTAAACACTTTTTGTCTAGCCTTATACCACCTGTTAGTTTAGTTTGTGACAACATTTTTGGCAACATTTTGGAGCAATTGTGGTGCACAAATTAGCTCTTGTTCTGCTAAGTCAAACCCCCAGCAAGGGCAAAAGAGTGTATTATACTTTTTGCCAAATTTGCTTCATAATTAGGTTTCAAACTTCATGCATTTTTTATGCCAATTTCTAGGTGCAATTACATAAGTACATATGAGCCACTGTTCACTCACAGGTGAACAAAGAGAGGAATTTATCATTTATACAAGTTTTCAAAGGAAATTGACGGCACATTACAGGTATAATCCAGGTCCATCTTTTAAATTGGTTCATATGATATGTAATCAAGAAACATTCCTCTCCCACCCTATGTTTTTTAACTCTATTAAAGGAAATATGTCACATGGATGATCACTAATAAAGTAAAACCATTCCAGTGTAGAACATAACAGCAGAGCCAAAGCACACCTCTCCTAGGCTGAGACTCCACATCAGCGCTGTTGCCGCCCCTCCCCCCGCTACGTGAATGACACGAGGTAACGCCGCCCACACTTGCCTTCAGGTTTGCAGAGAAATCTCGTACAGGTGCAGGTACAGGTGTTACTGGGCATGTGCCTGCACGATGTTTCTCTGCAAACCTGAAGGTGGGTGTGGGCGGCATTACCTCGCGTCAGTGACATAGCGGGGAGGAGGAGCGGCAACGTTGCTGATGTGGAGTCTCATCCTAGGAGATGCGTGCTTGGGCTCTGGATGGGGGCGTTCCTGGGCACCATTGAAAGAAAATAACGCCCCTCTGGGCACCTTACTGCCTAATTTGAATATCCTACAAAGATGATTTTCACAATATAGAAAACAAGAAACACAAAATGAAAGGTACATCAGGGAAGGAGGGGTTATGTTCTACATGGTAATTGTTTTACTTTATTAGTGATCATCCATGTGACAGATTTCCTTTAATACCCTCCCCCTTATACAAAGCAAACATTTTATGGAACCCAATAACAACTGCCTTAGAATTGATATAAATTAACCACTACCTCTCTTAAATAATATGACTGTCCTATAAAATATAACAAAGTGAAAATTGGCACAATTTGATATTTTAAACAGAATAACTTGATTTTTTTATAAATATCCGCAGATTTTAAAAAGAAATTTTAAGTTTAATATGAGCAAAATATTTTTCTACTATCCAATATTTCATGTTATCTGGAATAATTATATTTGGGTTATATTATTATACAAAACATAGCTTCTGTCTGATGTGTAGTAATATTTCTAAGTGTACATACAAACAGACACAGTTTCAGGCACAATGGTTCAAGGGAACGCAGGCTGGGATTTTTGCACTCTTACTTTTATCGTATATGGGTACTTTCAGGTTGACGGACAGTGGGCCGTAAGTCTGATCCTGAATAATACTATATATTCTAGCTCACAATGACACAAGAAAGACGCAGTTTGGCAAACATTTCATGGCAACTTATGCAAGTTAAAATCTATAGATATGTTGACACAAATAATATCTGCAGAGCTTTTCATATTGTTACAGGGATTGTAGATTCTGATATTAATCAATGAAGCAGAAACAATGTATGTAAACAAAGTGCATGACAGAACATTGATTACAAATGAGGCATGCAGCATTAGTTTGCAGTTTAGGTGCCCTAGTTGACATGATAGCGTAAAGCTTCATGCACACAACCATATTCAAGATGGGCCCATAAAATATTTACATATGGTTGTTGTTTCATATATAGACAATAGCATGTTCTTGAATGCCATATTGTAAGAAATATTTTCCTATAGAAGCATTGCCTCTATGGGAGACCACCTCATAATATGGTGCCATATGGAGGTACCTCTATACTATGGTGTCATACGGAGGTACTGTATCTCAATAATATGGTACCTTATTGAGGTACCTCCATAATAAAGTGCCATATGGAGGCACCATACAGTGGCAAATGGGATGTCTGTGGCTCCAAAGTGTAGAACCACATGGATTTCATGTGCCACCATACTGTACATGGCAGAGTTGTGTGCATGATGCTTTAAGATGATCTTGATAAAGGTTTATTTTGTGTAGCTATACATGTTCTCTGTGCTATGTTCACCCTCCTCCACCTTGGGCTGATGAAGAAATAATTAATGGAAACCAAATTACAGACATATGTTTGCTTAGTCTTCTAAGGAACTTTTTTATATCATACCTTTCATCATTTTATAAATGGGCCCTTTCTCCATGTACCATATTTTTTTTATTTATCAGTTATTCCCGTTTATACAGGATGAATACAGCAAAGTAAAATCCCATGTAAATTTTCCTTTAAAAAAGACCAATTTAAACAAAGCAAATATTGCTTTTTGTGACTGTATAATTTTAGCTCACATGTTGGCCTCTGCCCCCCCCCCCACCACATATTACCCCTAAAAAAAGAAAATAATACAAATAATAAAAATTCTGACGCACAAAAGATTTGCAAAACATTTCATTGAAAAATAATTACAATTTCTCCTGTTAAAAAAGTAAGATTTAACTTCTCATTGTGTGGCTTGTACAGTCACAGAAACCTATGATTCCCTTTTCTTACCAGTCTTCCTTATTTAGAGACTTCCGTGACATACAAGACCCTGTTTTATGAGATCTCTTTAGGTTGCCATTTCAAAGGGTGATGACATCATTAATAAGGTGATGTGAAGTCACAGGATCACAGAAAACTCAAACACAGATTCCAAACAGGAAAAACACGACTAAAGATTTTTTTTTTAAACAAATACAACTAGTGTTTATTATAAAGATGGCTCCTTTCGAGTCTGTCTCCTTTGTTTTATTATAAGTTGCTGCTCCTGCTGCTGTTGCTGTGGCATGTCTGGATAATTTTGAAAGCAGTAGCTACTGTAGTTAAAGCAACATTTATCTTTTGACAGAAATACGTTTCTGTCGTATTAAAAGTTTACAACAGAGGACTAGTGCAGTCTTGTGAAACCATGATCCAAAAGTTCTGTGCCTCCCTTCACATTTTGAGAGAACAGCCTAAACTTGACAATATAAACAAGGAACTTTAGAGGCTTAAAAGACGTGGCGTCCTTTGCTGAAATAAACACCGACGTCGTGAACATAAATGCCTTGGTTTAGAGGTTTGGGGTGTCCGGGAAGGCTTATTGTGTTCAACATATATTCTCTGAAACCTAAAAAAAAAAAGAAAAAACAAAGGCAAAATAAAGGAAGGAAAAACAAAAATAGGAAGGTAATTTAAGGAAAAATAAGCAAATAAATATTATGTAATAAATTGTATTTTGTTTTGTCAAATAAATTAGTCCAGTAGGAATAAAAGGGACAGGAAAAAGTAAATCAGATTTTCAACTGTAGTGCACATTAAGCAGTTTGCCAAAATAAGAAAGGGCCATCATTTTTATAACACTTTTGTAGTTTTGTTTAGTGTTAAGAAATAAGAGACAGACAGTAAGGCAATGATTGCAAAAATGCAAAAAAAGCAAGCAAAAATAAAAGTATCCACATGACATATGGGCCAAAGCAGCTCATTCATATAATTGCACTTTTGAAACATATTCCTACAGAATATATAAAAGAAAACGCTCCAGATATAAACCTTTATTCACTTTTTTTTTAAAAGATAGTAGAAAGAGAATATATGAAATAAACAGAACAATTTAGCATCAGTTTAAAAAATGTTTCTTGAGCTACTTAATAAGCAAAATAACAAAAAATAATTAAAATGGATTGCAGATATGATGCAACAATCACATTAACAATAAATATGATGATGACGATGTGGATGTTTAAAGATGGTAGTAATGATTAATAAAAATATAATATTATTATTTTTTGCTACAGAAATATAAATAAATATTTAATTATGATATGAAAAAATTATGGCATCTTTTGCTCATAATTTCCCAATCACAGGCTCCCTCACATTTTTTTGTACTATTTTTCTTTTTGGCTTGTAAAAACACCATCAATGTCATGCCTTTTCAATCCTTTCAAGTGGTGTTTTTTATTACCACATTTTTGACAAGGGTTTGTTTATTTTTATCTCCTATAAAGAAAAAAGTGAAGAAAAATAGTACAAACAACACACTAGTGTTATTTGTATGCTGCAAGGACTGTTTTGAATATTGACTAGTAAATACAAATTTTTATGATTCTCAAGTGATTTTTAATATCAAGTTGAACTTTCTTCAACCAGGATCCAGGCACAGAGGAGCAATGAGACGGTGAGCTGATACACCTCTGTTGTGTTTGTTACACACTAGTGGTGGGATTTGGATTTTCTTAGTGGCATATAGCTAACATCTGACTGTATTGTTTCAATGAAAAAAACAAAACAAAAAGAAAAACATTTTGGTGCAGATTTGTGCACTTGAATGCTCCTTCACTGAGAATAATATACTGAAGAAGGTCAGAGATTGACCAAAACATTCTGACACAATGTGATTAACTTATCTGGACCTGATAAAATTATGTGCATGAAAAAAATTATCCTTTGATGCATAATATAAAGAGTATCCTGGTAATTCACTTCTCTAGTTTGTATAGAGTGTAAGAGGAGCACCCTAATAATATATAAAAACTCTATGGGCGTTACAGGAACAGTGAGGTGACAGTGATCAGCAAGTAGTTTGTATACACCTTACAATTGGCATGGTGTTTTTGTGGACCAGCTTATACTTTTGATTCTACAACCCTGTTGAGCTGATAGAGGACAGTTTCCTGCCCTGGAAAATACTTACAAACCAAAGCGGAGAATGTGTCAATCATCATTCTCTACCTTGGAGAACCTCTGCCATCTACTGAAACTTATGGACTTTGTATGATGGGTTTGCTTTTCTGCTTCATTTTTCTTAGAGTAAGCCCACATGTGTTAATTGTGTTGCACATAATTTCAACAACAAAGCTGCAAACAGTCTGCAGGGAAATCTACATGGCAAATCACCAAAATATGTGAATTATGGTGCTGATTTGGTTAAGATTTGCAATGTGAATTTTCTGGTGGATTATGCAAAAATGCAGGGGGAAAAAATCAACATTTTTGAAACCCACAGTTGCGGAGTTTAACATAGAAACAGGAAAGACTGACAGCAGAAAAAGACCACAAGGTCCACCTAGTCTGCCCTTATATTATTACTTATCTTAGTGAAGACATGTTTATCCCAGGCATGTTTAAATTCACTTATTGTCGATTTCCCAACCATATCTGCTGTTAGGTTGTTCCAAGTCTCAACTACTCTTGTGGAGTACAAGTATTTCCTGACATTGGTTCTGATCTTTCCCCTGACTAATTTTAGATTGTGCCCCTTTGTTATGTTGATTTTCTTTTATTCAGGACTTTTGTCACCTTCCTATGCCAATGGTCCCCCCTCCTCATTTCCCCCTTTCACTTATTTATCCATAATAGCGGCCTTTAATTATTTTATTGACTCTGTCAAAGAGTCATACATCGCATTAAACATGGTTTAACACATGCACGTGTGGTATTAATGGTGTCCTCAATGCTAAGAAATAAAAGCAGATCAATCATGAAGCCTACATCCATAGAAGATCTATGGTTAGTTCTCCAAGATGCTTGGAACAACCTCCCTGTGATTTCCTTCAAAAACCTGTGTGCAATTGTATATGGAAGAACTGATGCTGTTTTGAAGGCAAAGGTTGGTCACACCAAATATAGATTTGATCTAGATTTGTTTTTCATTCACTTTGTATTTTGTTGATTAAAACCTATTAACACTTTTATTTTTGAAAGCATTCACTTTGCAGCATTTTCCCACACCCGGCTTAAACTTTTGCACAGTACAGCATATAAAAGAAGCCCATACAAAGCATACACACAACGTTTGAAGATGGGAAAGATACCACACAGAGGTGAATACAGTAGAACTTTTCTGTTCTTTCTGGTTGGGCAGAACACTCAGCGTACTGGAGAACTAATGCCTGATCATAATTCTAGGAAAGGCTGCTGTGCCATAAGAATTTTCTTTCCCCTAGAGCTATATATCAGGCCCACGGGGCAGTCATTGGACCTTCCCAATACCTGATTTCACTTTTTTCTCTATAATTACAACTGTGGAAGTCAAACAAATTTAATTCTTGAAAGAACATGTGTATGGTATTCACAAATACAGCCACTCGATCTGCCAGCTCACCTCAATTTTCCTTCCATTCTACTCACAATTCCTTTGCTATGTGCCTAATCCTATTTTTTTCTTGTATTTTGATAGTGAAGATTGAAGAAGCAGCTTAAAGCTGTGTGAAATGGCTGTATGAAGAAAGTTCTGTATGGGAATAGTAATTAAACTAGCTGAATGTTCTGAACATCACTAGCGAGGTGGCAAAGTGGAATCTGAACTTCAATTGTAAACTTCCCACACATACCATCATTGAACTGCAGGGATGTTCTACCCACCCTGAACCAATGTGAACAGAGAGCACTAGATGAATGAATAACAACAACAAGAATGTATATAATCGTCCTTAAAAGTTTCAATCACCAAGAGTGTCTTACATTGATTCTTACAAAGACCTGCGCATACAGTTCCTTTTCATGTATACATTTTCAAGTGAAATAAAAAATCTAACATTTTTGTAAGTTGTAAGATAGGTCAGAGCAGCTTAATATTTTATAGTATACTTACCAAATAACTGGTTCCTTAAAGGTAAAACAAATTTTTGAACCATTCTATGATAAGAACTAGTGTTGAGCGAACCTGAACTGTAAAGTTTGGGTCCATAGCGAACTTTGTGAGTTTGCGCACCCGGACCCGAACTTTTCAGAAAAAGTTTGGGTTCGAGTTCAGTGTTCGTGCATTCAATGAAGCTTGCTGAAAGGCTGCAGGGCAGCCAATCAATAAGTTTTTAAGCTGTGGGCACTTAGAAGCCATCACAGCCATGCCAAGTAATGGATAGCTGTGATTAGCCCGTGCATCATGTGACCCAGCCTCAATAAAAGCTGGATCACATATAGCACCGCCCATCAGCACTGAGTATTGCAGGGACAGGAATCAGGCAGCTGAAGTATGGTAAAATGTTAGGAATCTCATCTGGCTATCTATACTGAGGTAACCTTTAGTGATTTTTTGTGGGTGCAATGCACCATCTTTGTACTCCTGACACAAAAATATAATAGTTAATCTGTCTGACATATACCCATTGTTGCACTGCATACATGACAGGAAAATAAATCTAGTAAATCTATATTTTACAACGGTGGATGACATATACCAATTGTTTGTGTGAGGTGCACCTGCACTGCATATGTGACAGGGAAATAAATCTAGTTAATCCATCTGTTCATTCGGTGGGTGACATATACCAATTGTTTGTGTGAGGTACACCTGCACTGCATACATGACAGGGAAATAAAAATAGTTAATCCATCTGTTACATCGGTGGTGTGACATATACCAATTATTTGTGTGGGGTACACCTGCACTGCATACATGACAGGGAAATAAATCTAGTTAATCCATCTATTAGTTTGGTGGGGGACATATACCAATTGTTTGTGTGAGGTACACATGCACTGCATACATGACAGGGAAATAAATCTAGTTAATCCATCTGTTAGTTCGGTGGGTGACCTCAAAGAATGAGGAGAGCATCAAATAAGGGACGTGGCCCTGGTCGTGGTGCTGCTGGTAGAGCTCCTGTTGCAGGGAGAACATGTGGACGTGGTGGATCTGTGCCAGCTACACGTCAAAATGAAACACCTTCATCAGGTACACGTAGGCGACAGAATGTTCAGCATTATTTTGTAGACCCGAATACCAGTGTACAAATGGTGAGGCCAGTAGAAGTTGAAGCGGTAGTAGATTGGGTGTCTGACAGTACCTCCAGTTCCTTCACATCGTATCCCACCTGGTCCCCTGCTGAAAGAGGCAGAGTTGGCACCTGCAGAAGTCATGCAGCAGTCTCTAATGCTTTTTGATGACTCTGCTGGCAGGGTTTCCATCACTGGAGAGAGAGGTTGAAGGGATACAGAGGACACAGATGATACACCTCCGACAGAGGGCAGCTTGTCGTTGCCTCTGGGCAGCCTGGCACACATGAGTAACTACATGCTGCAGTGCCTGCGCAATGACCGCCGAGTTGCCCACATTCTAAACAGTGCTGATTACTGGGCGGCCACCCTGCTGGATTCCCGCTACAAGTGCTGTCCTTAATTCCATCACTGTAGCATGATCGGAAGATGTGCGAGTACAAGCACACACTGGTAGTCGCGCTAATGATGGCATTCCCATCTGAAAGCAGGGGCTCCGTTGAAGCACAAGGCGAAGGCAAAGGAGGATGAAGATGTCGCCAACGCAGCTGGGGCACCGTCAGCACTTCAGAAGGGAAGGTTAGCTTGGCCGAAATGTGGAAAAGCTTTGCCAGTACGCCTCAACAACTAGCACCACCAGCTAATACGGAACGTCTTAGCAGTAGGCAGCATTTCAGCTACATGGTCGAACAGTACATGTGCACTTTGACCTTAAGTTCATCCGAACCCGAACAACCACAGGTCCCCTCAATCCTAATAGGAAATACCAGAACTATCGATAAAATTCTGATTATTAGCTAATAGGTAGTTTAGGTAGTCTAACAGTCACAATTTGGTCAGTCCTTATTAACAGTATTTATAAACCCAGTTTCGGCAGAGGAATAGACTACCACAGTTACCGTTTCCAGAATAGCCAATAATGCCGGGCCCCACCAGATCTCCTTTGACTATAATGGGATCTGACGGGATCTGGAGGCACAAGCCAGCATTATGCTGGAGAGATGCCAAATTCTCAGTATAACCTATTGTATTCAATGGGGATCCCATGTGCCCAGCGTTAACCAACTATGCCAAATAAGAAAACCCTGGTAGTCTGTTCCTCTGCCAAAACAGACTACCATTTACCATAGCAGTGCATATGTGACCGTAGTCTTACATGAATACTGTATTCACCTGAGGACTCAAGGTCAGCATGTGGATTATCTACTTATCAAATTAGAGATAAGCAAAATTTGGAAAAAGTCAATTCGGCAGCTTCGCCTAAGTTCAAAAAAAATTTTGATTAATTATGAATTAATGCCTTAGAGTATGGCCCCACAGAGTGGCCTTGCTACGGAAGGGGTGGGGCCATGCTGAGGTGAAGAACTGCATGGCCAATTAGCCCACAACTGACTTTCATTTAATAATGAAGACAGCAATGAAGACTGACTATACAGTGCAAATGGCCACACGGCACCTTTAATCGGGGTCTGTACCCACTTTTCCATCCCCAGTGGTCTCCTGCCCTACAGGTGGGAACCCTTCTTCTTCCATCTGCTTTTCCTCCTTTTCCACATCATCAATATCAATGAGAATATGTCATCAGAAATTCAGCTCTTCCACTCTCTGTATCTTGCAGATTTTTATAGGACATGGAAACTTTGAAAAATGTTTTGAAAAAGTAAAGCTAGCAAAAGATGAGGATGGTTATCACTAAGACCTGGCCCCCCTAAGGGGTGCAGACTGGATGGTATTGGGTATTGGTTGGTACACTAACACAGGAATAATAAAGGCTTCTATTTTATTGGTATTGAATTTTACATCTTATGTCTGATGTTTAGCAACATCTTATGTCTGATGTTTAGCAACACTGTCCCTAGTGCATGAGTGCTTGCCACGTCTCTCCCTATGATTAGCTCACAGGACAATGGCGGAGACCACACGGTATGAGGGTTTTACAGGGCTGTGACATCACAGGGGATGGCTATCTGCGGATTTACTGGCTGCCCAGCATTATGGGTGTCTTGCATTCCGGGCTTCTACCCTCTACACCTAGTTTTGCTTTGTAACACATGCAGCCTCCATTTTTAAAATAAACTAGATACAATTTGGATTAGTTGTGATTTAAAGTTTTCCTAAACTTCATACCAAATTCAGCTTCCAGCTTCAAATGTATTGTTTTGCTCAATGCTAGTCATAATCAAATAATTATTTTTGTAACAAGAATATTTTACCATTATATAATTCAAAATGATTAACTGTGAAATTCTAGGTAGAAGGGTGGAAGTTCATTTTTAGGAGAAAATATTTATGTGGTATGGATGGACCTAGTAACTAAATATATATATATATATATATATATATATATATATATATATATATAGTGGGGAGTTGCTCTGGTAGACAGCGGTGCGGGTGCAGTATAGAGGCAAAGAGAGTCCAGGTAGTGCAGCAAACAGTGTTTTATTTCACACTTGCACAAACAAAACTCAAAACAGTCACTTAGTGTTACTTCACACACACAGCAAAAACTTGAGGCAAAACAAAAGTCCAAGACTGAATCAAATTCACCTGTGTGGTTTAGGTGCGTGTTCACACCCGGCTGTCAGCCCAGCCGCAGGAAAGTCCAACCTCAGGCTTCCAGGCAGACTGCACGCCTCTTTGTAAGCTCTTGCTTCCAGCCCTGAGAGCTCCACGGAACACCAGCAGTTTCCAGGTTAAATCACCTCAAATCCTAGGTGTCAGTTCACACCTGGCTGAATGCTCGGCAACACAAAAGTCCACTGACCGTCTTTACATGGCCTGTTCTCCTGACACACGGGTCTCAGCTTTTCAGCCCAGCACAGGGCTCAGATCCCAAACACAGAGAGAGCTTTGCATAAACCCAGCTGTCTTTTAAAGGCAGCTAGGTATTAACCCAAAAACCCGGACCGGCACCTAAAATCCGGTCCAGTATTTGCCCTCACCTGGCTGCAATCAACCCAGCAGCACAGGCTGAGAGGAAAATACCTGTTTTTACCACCAAACCTCTCACTGTGTCACATACCCCCCTTTGTTCAACCCTGAGGGGTGAACACACGCCAGACAGTATACCCAGAACCGGGCACTCGCATTTCCCTGTAACTGCCCTGCTCTGTGTTCCACTGAAAATCTAAAGTTCTGAAGTCACCCGAACCCTCTGGTGACCCAGGACTTTCCTTCTTTGTCCAGATGGGGACAGGCTGCGGCCAACCCCATATCACTCTTTCAGAGATGGCTTGTCGCCGAGCCACGGGCACCTGGTACGGCTTTAACCAGACTTTTGCCTGGGGCTCAGTGACAATATCACGGTGAGTTATGGAAGGGCATTCAGGAAATCACAGAACACCTCGTAACACACCTGTGTTCCGACTAACAAACTCCTTGGCTCTCTGAGTCTGTTCAGTGGAAAGGCTGCCAGTAATTTTATCTGTGGCAGCCGCTTCCCTGTTAGCAGACAGAGGGACCGAATCTCTTTCCCTAGATAAACCGGCCGCGGGTTGTTCTCAATACAAGTCTCTCTAACCTTCCAAGGTTTCCGTAAATTTACATGGTAGACCGGCTCCGGCTTTTGCAGTCCTGGCTGGTGTACCTTGTAATTTGGGTCTCCAACTTTCTGTGCTATTTTATAGGTCCCCTTCCCCTAGCGCTGTCCTTACTGTCCACAGGTGGCCCAACAACCAAAACCGGGTCCCTTTGGCTACGGACCCCAGACACTCGATTGCAGGTCCGGCTTTGGCCTGGCTGAGCCACCTTCCTATGTTTTCTACCTATCCTACTAAGGGGGACTGTCTTCCCCTCACCCAGCGGACCTACTGTGGGTCCCTCTGCCTTGGGTTTCTGGGGTTCTAACACCTCACCTGGGCTAGGCCTCACTACTGGAAGTTTTCCTACCTGTCTGGGAACTGTACGTACAATGGCCGGCCACAGGGCTGGGAACAATGGAAAGTCTCTTCCTATTATCACATCATAGGGCATACTCGTGGTTACAGCCACCTCATGGACCTGCCTGCCGACACACGTGCTTACAGACAACAGAGCAGTGGGGTATTCTTTTAAATCTCCATGAATGCTGAAAACCCCGACTCTCCGGCCTGTAAACTCTGTGGGTCGCACCAGGGAAGCCCTCACCAGGGTCACCTGACTCCCCGAATCCAGCAGAGCTGCCACTGGAGTGTCTCCCACCTCCACCCGACACAAATGTTCATCATGGATAACCTCTGACACATCGACCCTTCTGGCATACAATGACTGTCGATACCCAAAGTTTACATCCATGGCCTCACCCAGGAGGGGACAGTTGGCCCGTACATGGCCAGGCTCCTGGCACCGCCAGCAGATTATAGAGTCCTGATCCCCAAAGGGCACATCCCGTGCGGTCTTTCTCAGCTCAGGCCGCAGGGTCTGGGAGGGGATTTTCTGGGTTTTATTACTCCCTTCCCCAGAGTCCCCCTTAAGTTCCTCAGTAGCCCCATAACGTTCGACCAGGTCCACCATCTCCAGGGCACTAGTAGGAGATGTCTGGCCAACCCAGCGCTGGAGGGGTAGTGGCAATGCCCTCCAGAATTTGTCAGCTACAATACGGTCCAGCATAGCAGTGGGACTAAGTACGTCAGGCGGTAGCCATTTTTGTAAGAGTTTTAGCAAATTGTAATACTGGGGTCGTGCTGGCTCAGCTGGGTTAAACTCCCACTGATGTACCCGCTGGGCCCTGACCAACACATTCACCCCCAGTCTCGCCAGGATCTCACCCTTAACCACAGAGTAGTCTGCTGCTTGGTCGTCCGGTAAATCAAAGTAAACCTGTTGGGGTCCTGACGCCAGAAACGGAGCGATGACCTCTGCCCACTGGTCTCGGGGTAGTCTCTCTCTCACGGCCACCTTTTCGAACATCGCCAAGTAGGTTTCAACATCATCTGTCGGTGTCATCTTGGGAACGGCCGTGCGGACTGCTTTCCGGGCATCGTGCACTCCCTGAGGCATCCCTGACTTTTCTAGCACCATTACGTGTTGCAGCAGCCGCTGGTTCGTGTCCTGCTGTCGCTGATTAGCCTCTAGCAGCTGTGCGACGGCCTCTTCATGTCTTTTTTGCTGTTGTGCGATGGCCTGCTGTTGGACATCCATGGCCTGCTGTAGTTTTAAGTTGGCCTGGACAAGCTGCTTTATCATCTCCTCCATCTTGTCCTGTGTTGGTGGTTGCAGCTTGGCAGGCTTAATCCAGGACATACAACAGTGCCCAAAAAAAAATGCTACAAAAGTTTTGGCTTCCCGCCAGCCTCACTGCAATTGCCCGCATCCGACACCAAATGTGGGGAGTTGCTCTGGTAGACAGCGGTGCGGGTGCAGTATAGAGGCAAAGAGAGTCCAGGTAGTGCAGCAAACAGTGTTTTATTTCACACTTGCACAAACAAAACTCAAAACAGTCACTTAGTGTTACTTCACACACACAGCAAAAACTTGAGGCAAAACAAAAGTCCAAGACTGAATCAAATTCACCTGTGTGGTTTAGGTGCGTGTTCACACCCGGCTGTCAGCCCAGCCGCAGGAAAGTCCAACCTCAGGCTTCCAGGCAGACTGCACGCCTCTTTGTAAGCTCTTGCTTCCAGCCCTGAGAGCTCCACGGAACACCAGCAGTTTCCAGGTTAAATCACCTCAAATCCTAGGTGTCAGTTCACACCTGGCTGAATGCTCGGCAACACAAAAAGTCCACTGACCGTCTTTACATGGCCTGTTCTCCTGACACACGGGTCTCAGCTTTTCAGCCCAGCACAGGGCTCAGATCCCAAACACAGAGAGAGAGCTTTGCATAAACCCAGCTGTCTTTTAAAGGCAGCTAGGTATTAACCCAAAAAAACCCAGACCGGCACCTAAAATCCGGTCCAGTATTTGCCCTCACCTGGCTGCAATCAACCCAGCAGCACAGGCTGAGAGGAAAATACCTGTTTTTTACCACCAAACCTCTCACTGTGTCACAATATATATATATATATATATATATATATATATATATATATATATATACCCTTAATATACTTAAGTGGGGAAATGGAGAAGAAGTGAAAGGTCTAAGGCAGCAGTGGGATATTATGAAGCACATCCCCAGCTAAAGACAAAAGTCTTTATTATGATATTTTTATACAAATTCCTATTTATGTACACCCCTAATTATTTCTACGGCCCAATTCTGAGTGTCTAGGGTCCACATTCTAGCTGCAATACCCAGACCTCTCAGACAAAACAAAAATTAGTATTTCACTTTAAATGTCTATTATACAAGAAAATTGACTATTCCTGCCTTTTTAAGATACAGGTGGATGGGCAACAAACAGACTTTAACTAGACTCTGATTAAATCATTCTACACCGAGCTGAGGACAACCTCAGAACAACATTGCCCTTACTTTTTTCATATCTCAGCTGCCTTTTTGGGGAGATTTCTGTCCCCGAATGCAACTTACCTGTCTTCTCCAGTATGTCTGTTACTTGTATAGTCTTGGGATCCTTCACGTTATGCTTTCTGCCAGCTGATGCAGTCTCTGACTAGTTCTGACACTCTGCTGTTGATACTCTGCACCAAGAACAAAAGGCTATAACTGCTCTCATAGCGCCAGTTCTCCAGTCTGGTTACTCTGGTACCTAGACTTTGCCTCAGACTGAGCTATGGTACCTGGTATCTGCACACATATACAAACCCTGGCGAAGAATACCCTTCCATCTTCTGTTCCAGCTAAATCTCCTTCACTGGCCATCTTGGCTAAGGATCTGGTACCCTCTGCTGGAGTTGGGTATTACAGCAGCGTCTTTGTGTGTTACTCCCTATTTGTCATTATAAAAATGAACTATCCATCCAAAACTAGCTTATTTTTGCAGAATGGCTACATTTTTATATTGGTATTTCTGCATTTTAATCTGCACAATTTATAGATATTCACTTTATGTAATGCATTAAAGATTAGGAAAAACAATATAAGATTTGTTAGAACAATGTAGAATTTGTCAGAGATTTTATTCAGCAGTCGCTTTAATATTCCCCCAACCCTAGAAGATGACGATAAGTGCTGAGCATTAAATTGAAAGTGTTTACAAAAGTAAGGACTTTGATAACAGAGCGAAAAATGAATGTGAAAGGAAGAGAAAATGGTTTCTTGTGGCGAAGTGCCCAAGTACTGTGTTAGCACTCTTCACTTTTCTGCAGCTCATCACAAAAAATGGAAAAGAAAAAAAATTATATTTAAAAATCTTTTGTTCCCTACTTGTGCTAATGACATTTTTGTTTTTCTAATTAATTTATGTAAAATTAAAACAAGAATCTTACCATTCCAACTGTGAGATGATATACAAGGGGGAAATCCTTAGAAAGTCTGATTAGCACTTGTGTGGATGATAGTTAATTGTTACTAATTAATAGTCATTCTATCTTATTTCTGATGCTTACCCAATTATTTCTGCTACATTACAGAAGATTCTAATTGCTAAGTGAATAAACTGGAAGAAAGGAATAGTTCAATGTAACAATGAACATATTAAAGATTACAATTAACCTTTAGTATGCCCATTGATAGAAATTTGAAGATCCTCATCTTAGAAACTTCTATGGTTTATGGTACAATCGGCTTTTGCACGGCTGCAAGTTGCCTAAGTCAAGATGTAACATTTTCTGGAATGTGCTACCCCAAGGTTTAGGAGTTCCCTAAAAACACATATTTTAGGTTTGCCTATTACTTTCCCTAATCAAATTCTTCTCTGTCCCCTTCAACATTATTCCTAAGCGCCTGGTCCCTTCATATAACAGTATCCACCACACTATATGTACTTTTTAGTGACCGGTTCATGCAGCTTTATATGTTCTTGCTTATTTAGTTAAGATGTCTGGACCACTGTACAAAACAAGCACTATTACCTTTTGAGTCACCCCTACTTTCTCATGGTAGTAGGGGCCCTCACTCCTCTTGTTTAAATTGTTAATTAGTTAGATTGGGTTAGTATTTGTAAAGGGCTGCAGAATATGTTATGTGCTATATAATTAAAGAATATTATTATGCTATTAACCTGAATAGGGACATGGAGTGCATGGATAAGGTTGTTCTTTTCTTGTAAAAGTAAAAAAAAGAACAAGGTTGTGGGGCTGAAATGGGATATCAACAGCTGGACATGTACACATCACATATTTCTTGCACATCCTAGTAATATAACATCAGCAATGATAAAAATAGAAGCTCATGTTGTTTTAATGGTCATTAAAACAACCGATCTGATCACTCAGAAATTCTTTGCATTACTACACTATATAGTAATTTTAGAGCACCCTTACTAGTTCCTATGGGAATAAGAAAATGAACGGTTATAGACATGTCCTCTGAGTCTTGTTAGTGGCTTTAGTAGTCTATATAAAACCTTCAAATTTCATTAAAAAGTTTGTTCTATATACTGTATATATACATTTTTTCCTGGCCTCTACAGGTTGGAAAAGCATGACATTGCATGTTTTCCATTTGTTTTTCCTAGCATATACAAATATGGCAAGCACCACATCAGTGGGTTAACATGTTATCCCGATAGTGTAACTTTATACCAAGCTTTGAACATTGTTAAATAGGTTACATAGTTAATACGTATTAATAAGTCCATCAAGTTCAACCAAGGGATAGGTGGGGACGTGAATCAAGTGAGACTCAGATTTCTACAAATTTTCATAAGCATTAATGTCATTTACTTTTGAGAATTCACCTTAACCCCTTTTAAAACTGTCCACTGTTCCTGCTGTAACGAGAAGTCTATTCCACAAATTAACAGTTCTTACAATAAAGAAGCTTTGACACTTTTGTAGACCTTTTTCTTCTTCAGTCGGAGGCAGTGCCCCCTTGTCTTTTGAAGGCATATTACATGGAACAGTTTTTCACCATGTTTTTGGATGGCCCATTTATAGATTTGTATAGGTTAATTATGTCCCCTCTTACACGTCTCTTCTCAAGACTAAATACATTCAATTATTTTAATCTTTCCTCATAACTAAGACCCTCCATGCCCTATCAGATTTGCTGTTCTTTGTACTCTCTCCAGCTCTTGGGCATCATTTCTGTTTACTGTTGCCCAGAATTGAACTGCATATTGCAAATGAGGACACGCCAAACAAAAAAAAAAATATGAAAACACTTAAATATTACTTTATTATAACTATATTTCCAAGCACCATTCATTAGTTATAATGGCTCATTTTTTGTATGAAGCAATTATTAGGAGAAATAAAATGGCTGCTGTGCTATTAGTATATCACATAGCAAGACAAGTTATTTCTCAACACTGAGCTAAAGAGCTGCCTCATCCTCCTCTCTGCTCTGCTTTTCAAGGATTATGATCCTGATTCCTGAATACAGAGAGGACGGACAGGACTTACTTTGGTAATATGGGGCTGCTGCTCATTAGCCAGACCCCTATTCTCCTCTCTATACTGCATGTCTCCTCATGAAGCCATTCCTACAGAGATTCAGCTGAGGATCTTATCAGCTACATTCAGGATTATAATCCCTGACAAGTAGAGAAGAGAGGAGGATGTTCTGAAGTACCTTGTCTTCCTGTGTGATTAGGACAGGTTTTGTGTGTACTAGTAGGACGGAAGCCATTTTATTCCCCCTAATGATTGTTCCCCAAACAAAACAAGAAATTATAACTAATGAAAGGTATTTGGGAATATTTAAGTATTTTCATTTTCTTAATTCCTGGAGTTAAGTATTTTCATTTTCTTAATTCCTGGAGAACCCCTTTAAACAAAGCTAGCACAATAAGCTTGTGTGTTAATGCATCAGGAAGTACTCTAACACCTACTAGATCAGTATGTTAAATGTGGAACAGAAATATGATGTGAACACAATCTTATATATATCATGTATTATCATGTGAATATGCTTTAAATTGCACCGACAATGGTGCATCTTGAGTATTATTTTGTGTTGTATCATTGACACATAATTATCAGAAGAGATGGTGACCAAGAATAAGTCATCATTCACACCTGTATATTGCAATGCATTTTACGATAGTGTTTTGAATGACTTTAGTTTCAGACAGTTTCATCTTTCAAGTGTCTCCTATCCTGGCTATTACACATAACCGGTTATGAGAGGGAAAGGTTATGTCCATAATAAAATATCTAGAGAAACCACCATCTCATTGTGGCTGTAAGAAGAAACAAAAGGAGCCCTATAAAGGAGCCACTATCATTGTTAAGTAAATTTGTCCAGTATAGCTTATTATCCATCTGTTGTGCACTAAGTAAAGCTAATACAGGCTTGGATTTCTGTGTATTGAGCAGAAGCAACATTTTTACTATTCAGCCAAAGTATACTTACAAAATCCTAACTTATTGCATTTTGCACCAGTGGTATAGTATGACCCAGTGCCTAGGGAGTATAACCAAGCAGCAGGGGTGCTGTTGGGCTGCTGAGTAGTCCACTCTCTGGGTGCAGTATTATGGTTCTAGCAGTCTCCCTACAGTTAATTTCATGTAAGTACCCACTTAAAATTTTGCCATGAAGTTGGCAAGTGGGCTTACACATTTTGATCAACATGTATCCTAAGAGTCTCATGGTCATATTTATAAATAAAAAAAACAAAAAAACAGCAGCATATAGAATGTGGGTGTGCAATCCATGTCTTTTTTTCTTCAGCTGCTCTATTGTAGAATGGCATTTTCTTACACTTTTTTTTATTATTTCTCACAATTTTCCTTTTTGCTGTCAGTGAATGGAAATATTCATTATTTTGCATCTGTAGTTGTAAGCAAAAAACAGAAATGGAACATAAAAAAAAAAAATATTAAAAAAGATTTAGATTGCTGTTTTGGATCCACTCCTGGTTTTGGCTTATAAATACTGAGGCAAAATACTGACAGAGGTCTAAGGATGAAAAACCATATCAATGGCCAACTAACACAACAGCATAGCTCATCCACTATATCAGAGCTCTCCCTCTTGTCGCAAGTTGTTCACTTGTGATGGAAATCATCAGGGCAAGTTTCCATCCACAGATACGAAGAAAAATATTTTATTCATCACAATTGCAAGCCAGTAACAGGAAGAATATCAGATGCATTGTAAATATGGTGCTCAGCTAGAATCCCATCTTTTAGGATGCATTTACACACAGAAATTGGGTATAATTGCATTGATAATTATTTACTTTTGTGCTACACAGTGCTATACTGAATGTTATAAGGTCACATGCAGCAGTAAATCTGTGCTGTGCAAATGGCAGGTAAATCTTTAGGTTATATCACAGGCAAACATTGTGCCTCATTTTACACAAGGGATAACACTATGGTCAAGTCTGCAGAGAAAAAACTGTAAGAAGCAGGGCATGCTGCATTTTTAAAGCCCTATTCATCCATGCTATACTATTTTTGTGGATTTTCAGTTTGAATCTACTGCTAAAACATGCAACAAATACACCCTAAATCAACATGGCCTAAAAGAAGTTTCCATAGTGCACTTAGGATTTACTTTTAATAAACATTATGAAAATATTTTGTCAATCCCCCCCCCCCCTTTGTTTCACAAAGTTGACTTTGCTAGTAATGTTACAAACTCATTAAGGGTAAGGCTACACGGTGACATGTGTTGCATGACTATTTGTCTCATCAATATTGTGCGACATTTGATAGTCTGTGGTATGGTGTCGCACTGTGAGATGCACAAAAATCCAACATGTTGCAGTACGACACCATAGACTATGATTATAAAAAAATGTTGCATGACATTGCTGTGACACATGTTGCTGTGTAGCCCTAAACTAAAAGCCAACATACATTGTAGTGTGTCGTTGGCCGAACCCCCAGAGAACAGTGGGTTCGGCTGGCAACATAATGTGTATAGGGAACTCTCCCTCGACAGATGATGAGGGGGAAAATGACGATTGGGAGAAATACATTTTTTTACCTGGTCCTTTTGTTCTCATGAAATAATCCACCACCAGAAGTGCCTGGTACCAACTTTTTAGTTTCTCTCTATTGAATATACATATATATTTGGCTGAACCGAACGTGAATATGTATGGAGAGTTGGGATAGAGTGAAGAGACGTTGCTTTTGGCCAGAAGATTGTTCGGCCAACAGCTATTGAATGTGCATAGCCAGCCTTAGAAACGAAAATTATAAAACCTTTTTTTTAGGAGAAAGACAAGGATCTGTAGCCGAACAATCCACACATTATAAATATTTTGTGCTATTAATTGTTTTTTAATGGCTTACTATAGGTTATCATGTTCTATAATATTCATAAATCCCTTTCTCCAGCATCAAATAACAAAACTAGTCTTATGGATCTAGACAGCCGCTGTTGTATTCATAGCAGCCTCTACGGCAAGAATGCTGAATTGTTGCTATCATTAATACCCACTTTTACAACAAATAGATCAAGAGCATAGTGTTAATGGAAGGATTTCAGTTCCTTAGACATAAGGATAAAACATGAATTCAGGCTAGCAATATAAGCTGCTCTAAATCTCTTATTATGGCTAGCATCATATTGTGAATAAAAAAGGAGTATAATATATTTATCTTTTTTGTAAATCCACCTATCATACTAGGATATTTATTTATTACATGGCCAATCCTTGCATCTAGCAATAGGAAAATTAGAATATGTTGTCACTATATAACTGAATGCTATGAAAGCCCACAATCTCATTGAAAAATGCAGCAAATGGGATCTATAAATAGGTAAAAATAGGACTGGAAGTTTCACCACATTAGCACTTATGTCATGCTGATGATACACATGCTGATAAATGATTGTTAGAATATAAAACAATAAGTCTCTATCAGTGCAGAAAATGTGTTTTATTTTGCTGTGTTTATCAGTCAGTGGACTTCACTCCTCATAATGTCATATGTAATAGCTGAGCAGAATACAGAGTGTGACTGCACAGTGAAAATAAATATATGCACTGTGAAACTAACTGCAGTCACTTCCCGATGGTATATCTAATGGTATTGAGCAAAGACATCACCTTTAATGTTTATAGCAATATGAAAAAATATCCAAAAATTTAAAAATGGGGAAAAAAATCAAATATAACCAAAATGTAATCAAATGTAACAATTTTACAACTCGTCTGTCAGTAATCTTGATTGTACTACACTGCTTACAGCATTAGGTAGAGGATTGGGAGAGCAGTACAAATATTACTTTTCTTGAGCTTTTTTAATCAGTAGTAGTGAGATTATGAACTTTTTTTCTGCTAGGTTTAGCTCTATAAACGAATTGTCTATCTTTGGGTGCTTTTTTTAAATAAGCCCCTGCATCACGCTTCAACTGTTGAAAAAGTCTTTATCAACTGTTCCCCATTGCTGTTACAGGTTCTTGGTTCCCTTGCTCCCTTCAGTGGTCTTGCTGTCTCCATCCTGTAAGTCTCTGGATGGATGCAATCACATGCAATGACAGACTTCAGCTGTGTTGTATCTCAAAGTAGTATATGTCTTGGCAGTGATATGCTGAGTTGGGGCACATCACTTCTTTAAGTCCAGTAGAGGTCGAGCTTCATTTTGAAGTGCTCTTTGCATTGAGTTGCTTCAGAGCCCCTCCTCTCTGCTCTGATTGACAGTAATAGCAACCGGCCCACACACCACTATAGCCACCATATGAGAAGCTTCCATCAAAAATATGGACAAAAAAGTTCTGCATGCAGCAAATTTTTATCTGCTTGGAGCCATTAATAGAGCAGAACAAAAAAATTACTAGTGCTTATGTGAACCCAGACAAACCTAAAACAGGATGTAGATGAAGGGAAGGATTATGGGTAAACTTAAAGAGGTGTCTATCTTTGTGGACTTTTCTACAGAACCCATAGCATGGCTACACCTGTGTGGTAATACTTACCTGATCCATACTTATCTGGTCCACACCACTGGCTTCCGACTCCATTGCTGCCCCACTAGCTTTGCAAGTTCTAGGTCTCTCTGCGTCAACATCCAGTGACCACTGCAGCCAATAATTCCTGCCACATGTCGCATGGTTGACATGACATCACATGCTACATGGGTGACATGACCCAGGAAATATAGAGCTGACAGGCTGCGATGGATCGGGAACACAGTTGCAGGGTTCAGAGTGTGATTACCACCATGGGTTTGGTCAGGCTATAAGGTCTGATGGAAACACCCATATAGTTAAATAACTCCTTTAAGAACTTTGTATTCTCTTATAGATCAAGTAAAAAAAAAAAAAAAAACATAAGGCATGAAGCACCTGGTCTAAAAAGGAAAATACCAAGTGGTGATGAGATGGATCAACATTCAAACAAGAATTCTATATGACTAAATTGATGCTAAGTAATCATGTAGCCATCAGCTATTTCTGCTGTGACCAGCCTGTGAGGCTCTTTCAAAACCATATATCTTCATGTTAAAAAGGTGAAGGGTCAAGAGACAACTATACTCATGCATGCCTATAATGAACATACAATCAATTGTATTTTTTACAGGCTTCATAGTAACCCATAAAGGCTTTCTAACTATGACCAAAATTTCTCTTGAACAAAATTGATCACAAGCCCATTTACAGAGATTGTTTGACCACAAAGCTAATATAAAGCCATGTTGGAGAAACTTATATGTAGTCAAAAATTTCTGTAGCCTGTAAAAGCTTTTTTTGCCATTAAAGATTCAGCAGTTAAAACCCAACCACAAAACCCTGTAATGGACAGTGCGGCAGCTATCATTGCTTTAAGCCTTGTTTCTTCCATTTGTTTCACACAGTAGTTTGCCACAGTTTAACCAACATCATTTAAACAAGATTATAATTGATTTCTTTTTACTTAAGGCAGGAAATGGCATTTTCTACAACCCATGTTGTATACGCAGGGGGAAATGGCTGAAGAAACAGCCGGGCTCAGCAGCTGTTTTTATCATATGAGGAGGAAGACAGTTTGAGCTTCTTAGCATTAAAATCTATTGAGGATTAGACATAAACTCACAATAACAGTTGCTCTATTCTCAGGGGCAATTTAGATATTTATTTAAACAGAATGCAAATAGCTGATTCATTGAAGCCATATTTATGAGATTAAACAGCAAAAAAAAATATATGTGGGCCATATCTATGTAATTAATGCAAGTACCAAGTAGAGTAATGAGCTTTAGATGACAACAAAAAATTCACAATTACAGGGAGGATGCTCGACATATTGTACGCCTTATTTGCAATGCAAAATATTAATTTATGAGTTAAAATATAATAGTAAGATGTATAAATATATTAAAATATTTTGATGTATCATATTCAAATGGCAATTTTTAATATCCATATGGTAATAATTGTCTATTTGTTTTTTACCAAAACCAATGTTGTAGTTATAAGTAGGGGTGGGTAGATGTTCAATCTCTCCTGGCCTCAAAATGATAGACTGATATGTTCTTCCTAACCATTCCACCCATGGCTCAACACATCCTGAAGTGGTGTGAGAGAACCAGCTTTGAAAGAAATACATGAATTCATAATCAAGGTATTTTTAATATGTTGTTATAATTCATTGAATGTGCATCATGAGAAATGGAAGTTTGAGAACGTAAGGTTGGACAAATTTGTAGTCATAAAAATAGAACTTTTTCCAAGCCACTCTGCCTTAGGGTATGGCTGCGGTAAAGAACTGCGCTGACAATTAGCCTGCAGCTGCCTTTCATTTAATAATAAAGACTGCACTGTATAGTTGGTCTTCATTGTTAATGCCTGCACAGCAACCTTAATGCACCTTTAAACATGGGCTGCTGCTGATATGGGCTTTGGCTGGTTAGGTGGGGTCACAATATGCATGTTATTGCTGTTCTTGTCTGCAATCTCCTGCAGGTTATTTGACAGTAAATACAGAATATTTATTAGTTCTGCCATACCCACTTCTCTAACCCCAGCACTCTCTGGTTTGAGCCCTTCTTCTGCCATCTGCTGTTCCCCTTTTCCACATGATCTAATATCAATTATAATATGTCATTGGGAACATCCAGCTTTTCTTTTATCTGCATCTTGCTGACTTTTCAAGGAAGTAAAGCCAGCAAAAGATGAGGAAGGTCATTATTGAGATCTGGCCTCCCTAAGACGTGAAGAGTGGATGGTATTGGTTGGTACAATGGGCACTGGAATAATAAAGGCTTCCATTTTATTGGTATTGACTTCTTCTATTAATTGTTTCCAGCAACACTGACCCTAGCGCATGAGTGCTTGCCACCAGGGGCATAGCTAGAACTGACTGGTCCCCACAGCATATTTTTGTATACCCCCCCAACTTAATTTACACACTCATACACATACACACCACATACATGGACACACTCATACACTGACACACTCGTCCATGCGCTCACCACATACATGGACCCACTCATACATGCGCTCACCACATACATGGACGCACACATATATATGTTCACCAGATACATGGATGCATTCATATACATGCTCACCACTTACATGGACGCAATCATACATGCACTCACCACATACATAGATGCACTCACCACATACATGGACACACTCATAGATGCGTTCACCACATACATGGACGCACTCATACATGCGCTCACCACTTACATGGACGCACTGATACATGCACTCACCACATACATAGATGCACTCACCACATACATGGACACACTCATAGATGCGTTCACCACATACATGGACGCACTCATACATGCGCTCACCACTTACATGGATGCACTGATACATGCACTCACCACATACATAGATGCGCTTACCACATACATGGACACACTCATAGATGCGTTCACCACATACATGGACGCACTCATACATGCGCTCACCACTTACATGGACGCACTGATACATGCACTCACCACATACATAGATGCGCTCACCACATACATGGACACACTCAAACATGCGCTCACCACATACATGGACACACTCATATATGCGTTCACCACATTCATTGATACACTCATACACACATTTACCACATACACCAAGCAAAAATATAAATGCAACATTTTTCGTATTGCTCCCATTTTGCATGAGCTAAACTCAAAGATCTGAAACATTTTCTACACAGAAGACCCATTACTCTCAAATATTGTTTACAAATCTGACTAAATCTGTGTTAGTGAGCACTTCTCCTTTGCAGAGATAATCCATCCCACTTTACAGGTGTAGCATTTCAAGGTTCTGATTAGAAAGCATGAATATTGCACAGGTTTGCCTTAGACTGTCCACAATAAAGGCCACTCTGAAATGTGCAGTTTGATCACACAGCACAATGCCACAGATGTCGCAATGTTTGAGGGAGTGTGCAATTGGCATGCTGACTGCAGGAATGTCTACCAGAGCTGTTGCCTGTTCAATGAATATTCATTTCTCTACCATAAGCCGTCTCCAAAGGCGTTTCAGAGAATTTGGCAGTACATTCAACCGGCCTCACAACCGCAGACCACGTGTAACAGCACCAGCCCAGAACCGCCACATCCAGCATCCTTTCTGCCATCTGCCCTGAACAGTGAAAACCGGGACTCATCTGTGAACATAATGCCTCTCCAACCTGCCAGACACCATAGAATTTGAGCATTTGCCCACTCAAGTCGGTTACGACGACGAACTGAAGTCAGGTCCAGACCCGATGAGGACGACAAGCATGTAGATGACTTTACCTGAGACGGTTTCTGACAGTTTGTGCAGAAATTCCTTGGTTCTGCAAACCGATTGTTACTGCAGCTGTCCGGGTGGCTGGTCTTAGACAATCATGGAGGTGAACATGCTGGATGTGGAGGTCCTGGGCGGATGTGCTTACATGTGTTCTGCGGTTGTGAGGCCGGTTGGATGTACTGCCAAATTCTCTGAAATGCCTTTGGAGACGGCAAATGATAGAGAAATGAACATTCATTGCATGGGCAACAGCTCTGTTAGTTATTCCTTTAGTCAGCATGCCAATTGCATGCTCTCTCAAACATTTTGACATCTGTGGCATTGTGCTGTGTGATCAAACTGCACATTTCAGAGTGACCTTTCATTGTGGGCAGTCTAAGGCACACCTGTGCAATATTCATGCAGTCTAATCAGCACCTTGATATGCCACACCTGTAAGGTATGATGGATTATCCCTGCAAAGAAGAAGTGCTCACTAACACAGATTTAGACAGATTTGTTAACAATATTTGAGAGTAATGGGTCTTTTGTGTATGTAGAAAATGTTTCAGATCTTTGAGTTCAGCTCATGCAAAATGGGAGCAAAACCAAAAATGTTGCGTTCAAATTGTTGTTCGGTGTACATAGACTCACTCATACAGTCACTACATACATGAATGCATTCATACACAGTCACCACATACATGGACGCACTTATATATGAGCTCATCACATATATACATATATATATATATATATATATATATATATACACACACACACACACACACACAAACAGAATTATACACCTATCTCTACACACAGACACATACCTTTCCTGTAGACAGCTGACATCTGGTCCTCACAGGCAGCCTGGAGAGATAGGTGCCCTCACCCCACTGTGCCATCCAGGAACAGCAGTGGAGGGGTTAATCATCAGTAACCTACTATGGGGGGGGGCAGAGAACAGGAAACAGAGGAGGGGGGCAGGTATTATAGAGCTCTGTGTAAGGAGCAACCAGCCTGCTCTATACTACCTTCGTGCTGGGGGGTGGGGCTTAATCCCATGACGCTCTGCTATTGGCTGGCAGCAATTGTCATAGTAAGCTGCCAGCCAATATAAAACAAAAAGCAGTACTGGCAAGTGCTGTGCCAGTACTGTGGATCCCAGAGTGAGAACGGCTATAGGAGGAGGAGAGAGCAATTGTACTCTTTCCTCCTCACTGAGCAAGGACCTTTAGTGGGGGGAGCTCCAGCGTTGCTGCTGTATGTAGTACCTGCTTCTGTGAAGTACAGCACAGCAGTACGTAGGGGAAGCCTATAGATCTAATAAAAACATTCAGTACTCCTTAGGGGCCCCTTCTAAGCTCGGGCCCCAAAGTTGTTGCTTCTCCTGCTTCTCTGATAGCTATGCCACTGCTTGCCACGTCTTTCCTTATGCTCATCTCACAGGACAATGGTGGAGACCGCATGGCATCAGGCTTTTATAGGGCTGTGACATCATAGATAGAGTTGAGTGAACCCGGACTTTTTCACTGAAGTTCAGGTTCAGGTGATTTTTATATTTTCTGTTATAACATGGATACTGGCTGCGCGATCAAGTGGATGAGGTGAGTTTTTTTTATTATTTTTAACCCCTCAATGGCCATTTTATTTAGCATTCTATCTTAAGAATGCTATTATTTTCCATTATAACCATGTTATAACGGAAAATATTAAAGTGAAGTTCGGGTTCCCATTGACCTGAAGTTCGGCCAAACCCAGAGAACCAGAACTTCACCGGGTTCGCTCATCCCTAATCACAGGGAATGGCTATATGCGGATTGGCTGGCTGCACAGCATTATGGGTGATCTTGCATTCCTTAGTTTGTCTCCTCTACACTTAGTTTCACTTTGTAACATGTGCAGCCACCATTTTAGAAAAACCTGATTTGTTACCACGAAGTGCAAGAAAAATTTGGATTCATTTTAAATCAAAGTTTTCCTAAACTTCGTACTATATTTCGCTTTGCTCAACACCATTGGAGACATATGAAGCCATTAATGTTGGGCTTACCTACATTTTTTGCCTTTGGTCTGTTGAGCTTCAGGCTATCCATTTTTATTATGTGTATTTAATATAATTAATTTTATTATTTTCATTATGTGTACATTTATAACTGGATTTACCCTGCAAACTATACATACAGTATTATAAAGTTAATCAAAGCCATATCCAGTATTGTATTGTTTCAGGAGGTGTAGAATTTTATGGGAATCCAGGTTTTCCCAAGAAAGATGATGTTGGCGCTTTTCATTTTCCTGCTTTTAACATTGGGAAAAAATGGTTACCAGTCATGTATTAATCCCTCTAGTAGGGATAGTGCTATTGATGCCTAAATTAAAAGTCATACTCGAGTTCAACCATTGAAAACATTTTAACCTCCCCAGAGGTCCACATTATTTTATTTTCTTTGAGCAGAATGAAATTGAAGCCTTAAATGTTGATCATTAACTACAAATATTCCACACATGAGATTTGTTATATTAAAAAGCAAATCAATTACTTAAATCTGCATTATTCATAAGCTAAAGCAAAATTTATTATTATACTATCAACGCTAACGTGGGAAAATTGTAATAAAATCAGATTAGCTCACCCCTCCCTATCTGTCAGATCACAAACAAGGACTGGCAACTGGCACAAGGAATACAATTTTATTCTATCTGAAGTCATAGTGGTCTGTAGGTTAGTATGCTCTACATTTGTTGCAGAAACACTTACCATTTAAAGAGTTTGTCTATTATTTTACTATTGATGACCTATCCTCAGGATGGCCAATCAACATCTGATCAGCAAGGGTCTAACGCCCTGCACTCCCCGGCGAGTAGCTGGCTGCTGCTCTTATTGAAGTGAATGGGAGCTGTGCTCCAGTTATTGGCTCCATCCACTAACCTGCACATTAAAAACACATCAAGAAGTAATATGTCACTTGGTCATATGTATTTCAAATCTACACAGAAAAAAAAATATGTGGAAGTTTGAATGGTAATGCGGATTACCTTTGTAACTGGAAACGTGGACTGACATGGAGCTCACTCAGATTTTGGAGTAAAATGTACACAAAAAAAATTTATGAAAATATTGCCTTATGGACACGTCCTAATGGACTTTGAGGCTTAGCAATCTATAAAGCTTGGGTGAAATTGGGCATGCTGGCCCTGATGGTTATCACCCAGCTTTTGCCAAAACAGTTATGAATAAAAGATGACTGAATAGAATATGACAGAAAACTGAAGGACCTATCATTAGTGGTGGAAATAACGTATGAAGAAGCCTACAAATCAACTGCATGGTAACTTTATTTAATGTTAATAATTATCCTTCTCCTCTTGATGGTAAAATATGTTAATAAGGTAAAGTAAGTCCTTGGATTTGCTCACTTAAGACACATGAGCTTTCTGATAGAAATGCAGGTAGTTAACCATACCATTTTGTTGCCCTATTAATCTGTCTGAATACATTAAAGAGGGTCTCTGAGCTAGATTTAAAGGTCACCTCTGGGCTTTACCTGAATTCTCTATGTCAGCTAACTTTTTGAAAGAAGAGACTTTCATCAGTACTTAACCTTAAGTCACACCCACTGTTATCAGCCTTCTGTGAGATCATGGAAATGCTGAGCTTCAGCCGATGTCCTAACTGGAGGTGCTCCTGTGTCTTCCTGTTCAGCTGCATGTACATTATGGAAGTCCAGCAGTCATATGATCACAGCGGAGGTCAAGAACAGCGGGTGCGACTAAAGGGTAAGTATATCTTCTTTCTAAACCTTAGCTGACAGAAAGAGTTAAGGTAAAGTCTACAGAGCCCCTTTAATTCTATTAATGACTTCAGAGGGCAATACCAAGGAATGGATAAGTCTCTGAAGCCCTCCATTTTATATGTACTATGGGAATGCTGGTTGGAGAAAATCTTGATAAAACTGTTTTGAGGATTTGTTATTTAGAATAATATTATAGTGTATTTAGTCAATAAGAAGACACATAATTGAGGCTGTGACAAAAGCTTTGGAGTATTCCTACTGTGTACTTCACCCAATAGAGGCTAATAATAAGATCTCATTATTGCACGAAGGAACAAAACCTAAATTATATGCTATACAGATGGTAATATTTCACTATGTCAAGTCAGTATATATTTTGAACCTTTACCATGCAAAATTCATATGGATCACAGATCACCCTTTCACTTTTTTCACATTCTTATATGGTGTGGCCTTGTGCTAAAATAAAGAACAAAAATCAAGCCCCCCCCCCCCCCTTATCATTCAGCACTCAGCAGCTCATAATGAGAAACTGAAAACAAAATGTTTGAAATCTTTGCTAATTTATTAAAATGGAAGAATTAAAATCTTGCATTTGCATAAGTATCTATACCCATTACACAGTACTTATTTGAAGCACCTTTGGCAGGTGGTACTGTTTGTTTGGGTATGATGCCACAATGTTTGCACACCAAATTTTGGGGATTTTATGCCATTCTTCTCTGCAGATCCTCTCAAGCTCTGTTAGGATGGATGGGGAGTGTCTATGGACAGCCATTTTTAGGGCTCCCTAGAGACAATAGATTAAAGTCAGGGCTCTGGCTGGGCCACTCAAGAACATTCACAGAGTTGTGCTTTGTCTCAGTCTGAGGTGCAGAGCAACCTCAATCAGGTTTTCATTAAGAATATCTCTGTACTTTACTCCATTTAGCTTTGTCTAAACTCTTAACAGTCTTCTTGTCCCAGCCATTGACACCCAGCATCCACACAATCCTGTATGTGAGCTCTACATGCCGTTCTTTCCTCCTCATAGCTCGGTATTTGCTATGATGTTCATTGTCAGCTATGAGGCCTTATTTAGACTGGAACATGTATTTACAAATCATGCCAAATCAGCTGTATTTACCACAGATGGACAGCAATCAATTGCAGAAGCATCTTAAAGATAATCAAGAGAAATGGGAAGCCCCCAGAGTTAAATTTCAAGTGTCTTAGCAAAGAGTCTGAATGTCCATGCCAATTTTTAGTTTTTCCTTTTTTATACATTTGGCAAAAATGTCTAAACTTCTGTATTTATTTTCCCATAATTTTTTTTTTGATTGTTTGTTTTATTTTAACATAAGACTGTATGTGAAAAAAGTGAAAGGTTCTGAAGACTTTCTGAATATATTGTTGCTGGTTTGTTAGTAGTTCCCACTCATTTGAAAAGGGAAATGAATACAGTGCTTCTGTTCTATACAAATGTGTTTACTTGACACCAACTTTTTATGCTATTTGTTATGTTTATACTTTTGCATTACTTCAGCAGTTTTTCTTATACTCTTTTATACATTGATAAAGGGATTATATATTATTTAATTCTTAATGTAATGCTATTTGCAAATCTGGGTGATTTTAATAATAATCCTTACCCCAAAAAACTAAATACAGGTACTATTTATGGCATCATTTGTTCTCTGTATGAAGTGCCTTAAGAAGATGTTCTTATTGGCATCATAACTGAGAACTCCATTGACAAACTGCTGTCTGCCATAATCGCTTTTATGTCTCAGTGAGAAAGGGCAACATAAACCCAGCAGGTTTACAAGCATCATAATAATTGCTATCATTTTCATAATGGGTGACAACAAATTATATACCCACCTTGGATGTATAGTGTAAATGTAAACATATTCTACTGCAATGAGCACAGATTAACTTGCTCTAATCAATAATCCAATAATCACATAATATTTAGAAATTGCTGTATATTTTCTATGTAATTTTTAAATTGGCTCCAATCCGTAACTGCAATTGACCTAACCAAGACCTATAACAGTTCAGTTTTGCAAAAAGTGCGAACCAGTAGCTATTTTGCACACTCAGTATTCTCATCCCCTTGTACTGTTCAGTTACAGTTAAAAATAGTCTTAGCTGCTTTCTTATTCTGACAGAATTCTCGAGCAGTGTGTTCTTAATACTTATGGGACTAAAGTCTTCATATCATTGTCCCAAGCTGAACACAACTGGATGCACACAGTACATCTGACAATATTACTTATTCAGCTCATCCCACAGCTAACATGACAAACCTTAACAACTGAACCTAATTAGATTCATGGCTGTCGGCCCATCCATGTTTACTGTGACATTCACTTAACCGTTTCCCTGTCTTCTTCTTCTTACTATATCCACATTAAAAAGGCTTCTTATCAGTAATCCTAAGGGAGAATTCAGGGTCCAGCATTAATAATGTTCTGGCTCAAGTGAAGGCTTGAAATCGAAGTGGCTGGAGCCATTGCCTAATATCATCAAAATGTGACCTATTGACCCAGGTAACCACTATCTGGGGAGGACAAGAATAAAACGAACTATGATATAGTGCAATATATTGTACTTAGGTAATGTGATGACTGATGTAGACTTCTAAAGACCTGAAGTTGATCTAATGACCTTTGTCTATTGTTCTACAACATATAGGTAGAGAAGAGATTTTTTAATTATTACAGCTTTTATTAATTTACTTAAAAATAAATCAAAGAGCTGCAAAACCTGACAACACAATGGTTGTTGCCATGAGTATATTTCCAGAAAATTACAGTTGTGTTGACGTTGGTGTTTTAAGTGAAATCTCCTTTTTCATCTGCCTACTGGGATTTAATGTGTTCTTTATGATGATATTTACAATACTTGTCATGTACTAATGCACGATTAACATTACTAACAGTGTTGTGGACGGAAAAAAAAAAATCACTCTTCATTTTATGTATGGTTTCCTTAAGAGTGGGCGGGCTTTGTAATATTCAAGTTACTCTACGTATGTTACTTTGGTCTGAATCTGAAGTTATCTAAAAGAAAAACATCTTGATATTGCCTCATTATAGTATAGAGGGTAGAGGAATCTGAGAAGCAAATATTCAATTGCCCTTAATGAAGCTGATGAAAGCTGTTGTACAACTCAAAATTGTTTTCTTTTTTTCTACTTTAACAGTTTTTTACTTACAAGCAAGTAACAACACAACATTTCACTTGCATTCAAAAACATCCTCTCAGAAGGCAATCTGACAGTGAAAGCTGCTGATATTTCTGGAGTCAAGAAAGATAACATTAAGACCTGATATTTAGCAGCACTAATTGCTTAATTTCCATGTAGAAAACCCCAGTGTGTGCTTTATTTTAACTGTCATCGATTCTACTTCTTCCAGGCACAGCAGTCACGGCCTTGGGAAATTTGCATTCAAAATGATATCTGGCCTGGTTTATCTGATTTACCTCTCACAATCAACCGTTGTGAAATTTGTTATCAAATACCCTGCTCCAAAGAGGATATCTATGTTTCAGGTACAGATATATTTGTGAAAGTTTTTGGGCTGCTCTGCATGTGCCCACCATAGAGAGAATAGAAGTTATGTGTCCAACTATATAAAAAATTACAGTAAGCAATTTATAAACACATTCCAACTAGAGATGAGCAAATTTTTGAAAAATTTGATTCACCAGTTCCTCGAATTTTTCGGGAAAATTTGGTTCGATCCGAATATATTTGCGGCAAATTAAGTTAAAAAACAGCTATTACATGGCTGCTGAGAGCCTTTATAGTGGTGTAGAACACTGTGCCTTGCAGTAAAATGCATAGGGAGTCTGCTTCGGTAGTGAAATAATACTGTCAGTCTGTATGACATGCAGATGACAGGCGTCACTCTTAGAATCACTGCAAACTTCACTTATTTTGTCACAGGACCAAAACTGATCAAATAATTAAAGTATCAACTCAGCCTTACAGGTAGATGTTAGCATCAAGAAGTGCACTCCTTTTACACCCTTGTCAGCTGATTCCACATAGATGTCTACAAAACCTGTTCTTTTAAACGCTTATACAATTAGAGCTCCACAACAGAGTGGGGAGGGTGTCAGCAGTAAGTTTGTGTTGACGCCACTGATTATTTTGCCCCATTCTCTGATCCTTCAGAACAATTACCCAGAAAAAATGGATCCTGTCTGTTAAGCATACACCTTCACTCGGTCAGCATTTGCGCAATAATCCATCAGTATTGCTAAAGGCAAAAAAACCTGGAGTGTATCTGAAACAGAGATGTCACATGAATAGAATATTTGCATGTCTTCTATGTTTTATACCCACTCCTGCTTTTGGCTACCACATCATAAGCCAATTCTAATGAGACCATACAGACCGTAAAGCTGCTACATAGACAGGATCCGTTGTGCATCTCGTTTTTCCTTCCTTCTGACAGATAAGAAGTGTCAAATAAACGATGATGTCAGCCAGGCCGAAAGCCAAAATAGTGGACCAGTCATGAAGTGGGGAGGGTGGGAACAGCATGAGAAGTCCACAGAGTGGCCCTATGACATAGTGGTGAGTTGGAAGCAGCATGAGGAGACCTTAGAGTGGCCCAAAGACAGCGTTTGGAGTTGGCATCAGTATGAGGAGGCCACTGAGTGGCAGAATGACAGAGTCTGGAGGTGGCGGCAGCATCAGTAGGCCACAGAGTGGCAAGGTAACATACTGTGGAGGTGGGTGGCAATACCCATACCCGCTGAAGATGGTGGGTGAAAGAAGTAGCATTTGGAATCATATGTGTGACATCAGGCGGGTAACAGCATCAGAATAGTAGCTGAGGCAGGTAGCCAGAAGAAACTGGTCTCTTTTGTCAAATTGTTGGTGTGGCTACATGGATGATCTAGTCTAATACATTAGGCATTGGTGTGGGGAAAACCTGGATGATCTATGCCTGATTCATCTTGATGCAGTGTCCCACGATGTGCTATATGTGGGCACTTTAAACTCTTGCTAAATGCCATATCAAATGTTCCATTTAACAGGCCTGCAGTGTCATTTACCTTTATTCGCTCCTAGGTGGTGCTGGCACCACTTATATAAAGTATATAGCTGGGGGGAGGGGGGTTGTAAAGTTAGTGTGTACGATAATAATGAAGAGATGAGGAAATTAATGGAGGAGGTGGAAATTTGTACTTCCACCAAAATAATTCACAAAAGATATTCCAGCATATAAGTGCAGTGCATAACGCAGAATACAAACATTTTTTCCAACAAAATAATTCATAAAAGATTTTACCGCATATAAGTGCAGAGCTTAATGCTGAATACAAGTTTTTCTCCACCAAAATAATTCAAGCAAGATTTTACCGCATATAAGTGCAGCGCTTAACACAGAATGCAAGATTTTTTTCCACTGAAATTAGTCACAAAAGATTTTACCACATATAACAGCATCGCCGAATACAAACTCCTGGGATGGTCATGGAGCTTCCCGGTCATTCATCATCTATTCGCTCCGTTGAAGGATTATTTTGAAAGTGTGTAGAAGCCACACAGGGGCCCCCACGCTGCAGATTTATCATAGAGACATCAAGGAGATTTTACTGCACATATGTGCAGCGCTTAATGCTGAATACATAATTTTTTTCCACCAAAATATTTCAAAAAAGATTTTACCGCATATAAAGCAAACGCTTAATGCTGAATACAAGATTTTTTTCCACCTAAATATTTCAAAAAAGATTTTACCTCATATAAGTGCAGCGCTTAATGCTGAATACCGTTTTTTTCCACCTAAATAAGTCACAAAAGATTTTACCACATATAACTGCAGCGCTGAATGCAATTTTTGTTCCACCAAAATAATTCAAAAAAGATTTTAATGCATATAACTGCAGCACTCAACGCCAAATATGTTTTTCTACTGATATATGCCACTAAAGGCATTACCACATATAACTGGAACAGTGAACGGCGAGTATATTTTTCTTTTCCCACGTATATATGCACTGCACTGTTGCAATTATTCCGTTGAAAGGGTATAGGGGGGTATTACAGTAAAAAATGAAATATATTACGCACTGCACTGTTGCAGTTATTTCTGGTGAAAGCGTATAGGGGTGTATTTCAGTCGAACAATAAAAATATATTCTCTGTTCACTTCTGCAGGTATTTCTGGTGAAAGCATATAGGGTCGTATTACAGTAAAAAAAGAAAAATATATATGCACTGCACTGTTGCAGTTATTTCTGTTGAAAGCGTATAAGGGCGTATTACAGTAAAAAAAGAAATATATGTATGCACTTAAGGTTTCAATTTCACTCTTTCCTCACTAGAATACAGATGTCTTTCCTTATGTTACAAGCCTTCTCACTTGACATCACCAGTTATTCTGTCTGGATATCTTTGGGGGGAATTTACCAAGCCCTGCACACCAGAAATCTGTCTTCAAAAAGTGGTAAAATAGGGCTTTTAAGACCTTTTGAGGTCACTTACGTAAAGATTTTGAGACTTGCATATTGCATTTTCACACCACTCATTCCAGTTTTAAAAAGTAGGTGAAAAAATGGGTGTGGTTAGCTATGTTATGGACGTCGTCATGTAAGCGCGCAGTGTGTGAAAAGTAAATACAACTCACGCATGTACGCACTGCACTGTTGCAGTTATTTCTGGTGAAAGCATATAAGGGCATATTTCAGTCCAACAAGAAAAATATATTCTCTGGTCACTTCTGCAGTTATTTCTGGTAAAAGCGTATAAGGTCATATTGCAATAAAAAATAATATATATATATATATATATATATATATATATATATATATATATATATACATATGTTTGCACTGCACTGTTGCAGTTATTTCTGGTGAAAGCATATAGGGATGTTTTTCAGTTCAACAAGAAAAATATATTCTCTGGTCACTTCTGCTGTTATTTCTGGTAAAAGTGTATAGGGGCGTATTACAGTAAAAAAAAAAAGAAAAATATATGCGCACTGCACTGTTGCAGTTATTTCTGTTGAAAGAGTATATGGGCTTATTACAGTAAAAAAAGAAAGCTATAGATACGCACTGCAATGTTGCAGTTATTCCTGGTGAAAGCGTATAGGGGCGTATTTCAGTACTCCAAAAAATATATTCTCAGTTCACTGTTGCAGTTATATCTGGTAAAGCCTTTACTGGCATATTGCAGTAGAAAAAGAAATATACATTCACCATTTGCTGGTGCACTTATATGTAGAAAAACCTTTATTGACATATATCAGTAGAAAAATAAATATACATTTGCCATTCGCTGCTGCTCTAATATCTTGAAAAACCTTTATTGATTATATCAGTAGAAAAATCAAGAAATATTCAGAGTTCAGTGCTGCAGTTATATGTGGGAAAGTCTTTTTTGCAGTATGGACCGAATTGCGTTGTGGTGAAATTTTGTATTTACTTTTCACACACTGCGTGCTTACATGACGACGTCCATAAGAGTGGCGCACCAATATAGGTGAATACACTATGCACTAACCCTGCACAAAAATGCTAACTAATTCACACCATCCCGCATCTATGTGTGGTATTGCTTACAGGATACGTTTTGCTCTTCCTGCACAGACCTACTTCCTCCGCTATGTCCCATTCACTTCAGATCACTCCGCCTCAGGCGCCGTTGTTTTTTTAAAACTGACAGCCTATAACCCTCTGTTGAAAAATATTTTTCTTTTTTTTACTGTAATACTCCCCTATACGCTTTCACGAGAAATAACTGCAGAAGTGACTACAGAATATTTTTTCTTGTTGGACTGAAATACGCCCCTATATGCTTTCACCAGAAATAACTTTAACAGTGCAGTGCGAATATATTTTTCTTGTATTACTGACTAAGATACTAAGATATAAGCCTCTAAAGGCTTTTTATCATAACACTTGCAGCATAATAACAAAAAGCTGTAATGACAGAGCTGTCTAATGACTATTTGGATCTCCAAATAATCTTTTACTGCACTTGTAAATCACATTCCTATCAATGTTTCTAGTGCCTTCAGACGTGTCTCCCTGCACTAAGATGCTGTGAAATGATTCCTCCCTTTCCTTTCCCTGCACTTATAAATCGTTTTTTCTGTCTTTTTTTCCACAATCGTTTTTCCACTTGCTGTCCCTAGCGCCTTCACACTTCTGTCCCTGCACTCTGAATGCTGAAAAATGTCTGACTGTAAGATGGCCGCCGTATTTATAGGGCTTTGACATCACAGGGTTGGCTGGCTGCTGATTGGCTGCATGCAGGCATGTCAATCTGTCCCATGTCCTCAGTCCTTACACATGTAGCCTCCATTTTAGGAAAATTGTGATTCTTTACCACGAAGCACAAGGAAATTTGTATTTGTTGCAAATCAAATTTTTCCTGAAATTCTAAACAAATTCCACTTTGTCAGCTTCAATTGTTGCTGGTTATGGTTAGAAATAGCAAAGGTATAAACAGAAATCACAGGGCAAAACTTAAAATGCCTCCCAATTAATGCCAGTTAATGGGGTGTAGATAGAACTGACATTGTTTTCTGTGACTTTTGTAAGTTTTTGTGTGTGTTTTTTTAGACACACATGACAAGAATGTTCCACTGCCACCCCCCTAAATAAAAAAAATGCACCAAAAGAAAAGAAAAATGCCTCACAAGCGTACTGTTTTGTAATGTATTTTATAGTTTACTGATGTTCAGCTGAAAAGAAATGTTGCAAAAATGTGTCCTTTTTTTCTCATTATGTGCTAAACCACCATCAGGAATTTCATGGCCTCACACAGGCAAACTGTGAAAAGGCCCACATCCCTTTTTTGGCCACAATCCTAAGTAACATTTTAATTTCTATCAACTTCTCTTATGGATTAAATAAGGGGGAGCAAAATTACTTTCAGAAACAAATTTTGCAAGCCTCTATCAGGATTCGAACCTCAGACCTGATATATGGCAGAAGAGTTACCTCTAGGTTCTAGACCTCCCATGTTAAGAGGGTAAGTTCAATTTTCTTATACTAAATAGTATTACTATTTCCTTTATGGTAGAAGTTATGTTTCTGCAAAGATAATGTAACTAAAAATTATTATAATAAATATATTTTTGTAACATACTTACTATTAATGACCACGAAACAGTATTTTACATGCCTGTAATCATAATCATCTGTAGAATATAGTTAAAAATGATTTATAGTGACCGGTAAACAGTGGAAATAAAAATAGCTGGGCGCCCATGCCGCATGGGCCCCTGACCTTGGTACTGCCATGATGGTGGTCCTAATCAATATCATAGTAATAGATATAAAATTGTAATAAAAACACGGACTAATCTCCTCCATCAAGTTACATATTCCATTGGAAATGACAAAGCATTGGCTGCTTGCAGCCACCACTAGGGGTAACTTAGTATATATAAATTTATGCAGCTACAATAGAAGCTGCGGGAAATTCATTTATGTCATAATACCTCTGGCCTGGTAGTAATTGTGTGATCTGTCTACATGCAATGTACTTCACTGATAAACAGTCAGTATTTTTCTTTTTATACATGCACCTCTTAGACCTTAGTTGAGTATCTATAATACAGTGGGAAAGTTGAGCTAATCATACACCTTCAATCCATCTCCTATATACATGCAGGCTTAGTTCTGCAGACCATACAGGTGTTTTTAATGGATTATGAAGGGAGAAAGCTGCTCAGCTTTGTTACTGTCAGCCCATGTAAAAGGGCCACATAATGCACAGTCTGACTATTTATGCATCTACTACCTTAGGCAGTGCTAGTGATTTTTAACGTAAAATTAAGCTTTTTGAGCTATTGAGCTTTCTGTTTCTACATTGTTGATTCTAGTATACTTGTCTGTGTTTTTTGTTTTTTAATCTACAACAGTGACGAAGTTTAGATTGAATACATATGCAAAAAATTTCATCATCAGTATTACCTGACAATATTTTTTGATGTTTCCAGCCAATTCTTTCTACTTTACATCATTTAAATTCTGGCAATGCAAAATGAAAAATACTTTTAATTCAAGTTAACTGTCATTTATTTATTAGTTCAAGCTATGTGTGCTACAAGCTTTAGATGTGTGCATTATAAATCAGCTGTGTTCCCAGACATTAAAAATGCATCCAAGTCGTAATGTATTATGCCAAAGCATATTTATGAATGCTTAAGGTTTAAATTTCACTCTTTCCTCACTAGAATACAGCTGTCTTTCCTTATGTTACAAGCCTTCTCACTTGACACTACCAGTTATTCTGTCTGGATATCTTCGGGGGGAATTTACCAAGCCTTGCACACCAGAAATCTGTCTTCAAAAAGTGGTAAAATAGGGCTTTTATGACCTTTTGAGGTCACTTACCTAAAGATTTTGAGACTTGCATATTGCTTTTTTATATCACTTATTCCAGTTTTAAAACGTAGGTGAAAAAGTGGAAGTGGTTAGCTATGTTAATGAATTTCACTTCGGATTTATGAATGACACTTTTTTTTTTTTCAAAAAACATCAAAAAAGTTCTAAAGCCACTCCAGTATGTGGTGATGCAGAAAACTGGCATTTCTAGACAAACAGTGCAAAAGTGTTAGGTTTAATGATGTGTCAAGGTCAACAAACAACATTTGGTGCAAAGTACAGTATGACAACTGGGTGCATTCAAATCACCATTTTCTTTCCCATTCTTTTAAGAACTGAAAAAAAAAAACTAAAAAAAAATGGTTCTGCTATGTTAGGCATCAGTTACGATCAGTTTGCATCGGTTTATGTCAGTTCTGTCAGAGATCCGTGGGAGAAAAAGTCCTGTGAGGACCCGAAGCAGATTATAGAGCAGGATGAGCTGAGCAATTCATATATAGTTTTGAGTAAAAAGATTCCATAAAACTTGTTTTTCATTCATTTAAATACCTGGTAATTCTTCACTTTTTTAAAGAGGCGGTCCTATCAGTGATTGACAGCTATCTGTGTATACACAGTCATAGAAGGAAGGTTGTAAATCACTTGTAGGACCGTTTCTTTGACTTTAACATCCAGGGGTGGGATATATTATGTAGGTATCAAGAGAACAGCCATGTTGATATGTTGGAAGCAGGTTGCAAGCTTATTTAATAGCATTTATTATTATTTTATAGCATTAATTCTTGGGTGGCAGTTTTACTTTGCAACATTTAAGGGGGTTTCCTCACTTTTGCAAATTGCATTTATCATGAAGAGAAAATTAGTACACGCCAAGTATTAATTCATTGTTATTATCCATATTGCTTCCTTTGCTGACTGGATTTATTTTACCATTACATTATACGCTGCTCATTTCCATGGTTACTAGAACCCTGCAACCCATAAGCAGTGGCCGTGCTTGCACACTATAAGACAAAGTGCTGGACTATGTGAGCTCCCAAGGTCTCGGCCTCCAAAGAGGCTGGGACTTTTTCCTATAGTGTGCAAGCATGACCACCACTGCTGGATTGCAGGGTGGTCTGTAACCATGGAAATGAGAGGGTGTATAATTAGATGGAAAAATGAGTCCAGCCAGAAATGGAGGCAATATGGACAATCTCAATACATCAATAAGTGCTTTGTATTAAATGTCTCTACATGATGAATGCCACTTGCTGAACTGACGAAAACCCCTATATGACATGCATATTCTGGCATTTTCCTAGTCCTAAAGTGAAACATATGTGGAAAATGCCATTAAAAAAATGAAAAAAATAACCTCATGATTGAAAAGACCACCACATTTAAACAGACCACCACTGACCAAAAATGTCACAAATAAAGTTTCATTATCTATACTTTTAAAATCCCTTTGTATGTGGTATCCGTGTGTGTGTGTGCCGATTTGTCAAGTGTGCATGCGCGGGCACACACTCCATGGATACTACATGTGCGGCATCCTATTGTATTGGCAGCGGAGCCCGGTGCAGTCACTGTATTGCATCGGCCCCGCTCAAAGTAGTAATATTATAAATAACTGTAATAATAATAACGATCTTCACTTCTTCACTTACTACATGTTGAGGCAGGAGGCCAGGCGGGCGGGCGGCCAGGCACTGGCAGCTTAGCTCACTAAGTGATGCCCCTGCTCCGCCCACTTCATGAATGAAGCAGGAGGTGCAGACGCATGCCTCACCATGTAGTAAGTGAAGAAGATTGTTTTTATTATTACAGTTATTCATAGTATTACTACTCAGAGCGGGGCAGGTGCAATACAGTGACTGCACCTGGCCCCGCTGCCTTTACATTCACACTAAACAGTGACACTGTTATGGGGAGATCTGTGGATGACACATAGCATAGCAGACCCCCATAAGTGTCAGCCACAAACCCCCATAAGTGTCAGCCACAGACCCCCCCATAACAGAGTCAGCCACAAATCCCCCATAAGTGTCATCCACTGATACCCCCATAACAGTGTCAGCCACAGAACCCCATAAGTGTCAGCCACATACCCCCATAGGTGTCAGCCACAGACCCCCATAAGTGTCAGCCACAGACCACCCCCATAACAGTGTCAGCCACAGATTCCCATAACAGTGTAAACCACAGACATCCCCATAAGTGTCAGCCACAGACCCCCATAAGTGTCAGCCACAGACCCCCCCATGACAGTGTCATCCACAGATCCCCTCCATAACAGTGTCATCCACAGATCCCCTCCATAACAGTGTCATCCACAGATCCGCCATAACAGTGTCAGCCACAGATCCCCCATAACAGTGTCAGCCACATATCCCCCATAACAGTGTCATCTACAGATCCCCATAACAGTGTCAACCATAGATCCCCCATAACAGTGTGTCATCCACAGATCCCCATACCAATGTCAGCCATAGACCCCCATAACAGTCTGTCCTCCACAGATCCTCCCATAACAGTGCCATACACAGATCCCCTCCATAGCAGTGTCATCCACAGATCCACCAGAACAGTGTCATCCACAGATCCCCTCCATAACAGTGCCATCCACAGATCACCCCATAACAATGCCATTCACAGATCCCCCATAACAGTGCCATCCACAGATCCCCCATAACAGTGCCATCCACAGATCCCACATAACAGTGCCATTCACAGATCCCCCCATAACAGTGTGAGATCCACAGATCCCCCATAACAGTGTCATCCGCAGATCCCCCATAACAGTGCCATCCACAGATCACCTCCATAACAGTGCCATCTACAGATCCCCTATAACAGTGTCAGCCACAGATCCCCCCATAACAGTGCCATCCACAGATTCCCCATAATAGTGCTAGCACTAATGTTCTAGCACCCATTATTGTAACAGGCATAATGTCTAGTACATTTTATATTTCACTAAAGGGGTCGTTTCATTTGATACTTTAATGGAATTTGCCACCAATGTCAGATAGGTGCGGGTCCTGTACCTATATCCTGAAAGGGGACCTCTAAAGTAAGCACAATGAGCTGGCAGTCCCATACAATTGAATGGGGTGGAGGCCACGTGTGTAGTGCTCTCCATTATTTCTATGGAATTTCTGAAAATGGCAAAATGCGCTTTCTCTGCTATATTCAGTTGTCCCATAGAAATTAGGTTCTCTCTCCTTCACTTCTGTGGGACCATCCTGCCAATAAGTGTTGTTCCCAGAGGAAGGACCCCCAGTTATCTGACATTGGTGGCATAGCCTAGTGATATCCCTCCAATGTCTCAGAGGAGTAACATCTGGTGGAAAAAAAATAAAAAAATAAAAACACTGTGAAGGACATTTACCAAAACTGGCATACCCATACACCAGTCTTGATCTCCCTGCAAAGGCATGAGATGCACCTAATTTATTAAGAGGCAGATTCCTCTTAATAAATGAGGAGCATCTCTGCTGTTCCGTACACCAGATACTGAAGTCTACACCTGCTACAGGATAGAACGGATTCAGCCACTTACTGGCAAAAGTTATAGTAAATCTGGAGGTTGGCGCAAGCCTGTCCCCTCCCGTAAAGCACAACCCCCTTTTCTCAACTTTTTAGAAAATTGTCAAGAAGCTTAAAAAGACGCAAATTATAACTAGAGATGAGTGAATTTCTTGAAAATTCGATTCGGCTGATTCGCCGAATTTCACAAAAAAAGTTGCTTTGTGACGAATTACTTCACCATGAAGTGCATTTTATTGTAAGTAGCGGCTGCGATAGCGCCGCCCCGTCATTGTAGCCCTCAGATGCCGCGTTCATACATAATCGCGGCATCTGAGTGTACAAAAAATGTGAATTTACATTAATAAACCATTACATCAAACTTACCGTGTCCATTTGAAGATCTCAGCCGAAATCACATGCGGTGCGAGATTACGTCATTACGTCGGACGGCGTGGTGACGTATGACTTCATCACACCAACCGGCGTGATGATGTAATCTCGCGCCGTGCGGGATTTCAGCAACGATCTTCATGCAAGATGGAGGCTGACGGCCCTTCTCGCGCAAATGGAGGCGGTAAGTTTGCATTTCAGGATTAATCGATTCGCTGACAAAAAGCACAAGGAAATTCGGGTTCTAGGCAAATCAAATATGTGCTGAAATTTGGATCGAATTACACTTTGTTGGATTCGATTTGCTCACTATAATTATAAAACACATATGACGTGTGCCATCATTTGTGACTTTTTTGTGGTTTATGGCCATTAGTAAATGTCCCTCTGTGAGATATACAATAATATACTGGCACAACCTGGAGGATGGAGAAAACAAGTTCAATTATTCCTTCATAAAGTTCCTTGCAATTACTAAATTCACAGAAATACTCTCCCAAAGTTCATGAAGCTCTCCAGAGAGAAGATTTATCCAATGCATTTACTGCTCTAAATATTTTGTAATTCTTTTGAGTTAAGTAATATTTTTTTTCCTCCATTATTTTTCTGTTCTGTCTAAATATTCTATAGGGATTGCCATGAAAAAAAAAAAAAAGATATTGGCAAAAATTCTTGGCTTGAGCACTGTGGTTTCAAATGTTTCTTGATCCTAAGTGACTTGTATTTATCAAAGATTTAGCACATCTTAACCCCTATTTCCTGTAAGACATTATGGAGTGTTGAACGGTGGTGCATACAATTAAAGAAAGGTGTACAGCTGCAGAATCCTTTGTGTATTTCATATATCACGAAATGCTATTATTCACAGCTGACAAAACACAACATACTATGAGCTGGTCGGCAAAGTAATTTCTTAGCATGGGTTCACTGGCTTTTCCACAACTCATATCTCCAACAAAAAAATGTATCTTTTTGGGAAGAATAAGCCCTGCTTGTTATTCCACAGCATACACTGTAGAGTTCCATTTTTATAGGGTGAGATTTGTACGCAGATTAACACATTAGTTACATTGACCTAATTCTACATAGGAACTCCCTAAATCATTATGACAATGTTCAGAGAGTCATTTATCAAATTGTAATGTGAGTCTGCAAACAAAAATCATGTACGGTATATACTGCAATGATTAAAGGGATCATACATATGGATTTGCTATTTAATATAGTACAAATAAACATTTAGGGGCAGATTTACTAAGACTGGTGTTTCAAACACTAGTCTTAGGAGGTAATATATAAAAGCTTTGTGCCAGAAAAGTGGAGAGTGTTGTTTTGTCAGTGGAATAGGATTTGGAACAAATTAATGAAGTGTGACATTCTTCTTATGGTTTGCACCATTGCATTCATTTTTGGGGTTATTTATTTATAAGACTAAAACGCCAGTCTTAATAACCATGTGCCCTGACAGTGAATCTGCCAAAGTTATGAAGAGGCATCGGCTGGTCTAAATCTACGCCAGCTTCCTTTCTGGCTTAAATTTAAACAATTTTCTACGCTTAAAACAGGTGTAGAAAATGATAAATGAGACAGGCCTGCTTGCCCTTTTCCTTCCCCACCCACACCACTCCCCCTTTTTTAGACTTGCCGTGAATGGGAAAAAAGTTGCAGGTTGCAGCGCAATCTGCACCAGAAATACACCCAAAAAGGCAAATTTCTGTTAGTAAATGATCCCCTTTGTATTTGCCAAGTGGTAAGCAGATATTTGGTGAGTGGAGTTAAATTTTTAGCCAGATTTATCACTTATGAATTTTTTGCAGAAAAAAAATAAAATAAAAACTAAAATTTGCTCCTGCTGGAGTAAAGATTGGTGGCACTTAACAAATGGAGTGTGACATTTGGTAAATTTGTTGGGAAAAAAAAAGCTTACAAAAAGCAGACAATCTAATAAAGTTACTTCAAATATTACCCTCATAATATATTACCACCTTAGTAAAGAGATTGCTATGTAGGTCTTTTAATAAATTTGGTGTATCTTCTGACAGCTACTGTAGATTTGAACTATAATTTTTGATAGTTTCTAAATTACAGTTGATCTTGTGGGCCACAGCTGGACCCGAAATCTCTCACATTGAACCCCACAGCTTTTCTCGACGATTTTGAAGTGGCAAGAAGTACAAAAAGTTACAAATTATAGAACAAATACTAAATGCACCATAATTTGTGACTTTTTAATGACACAAAAGTGAGGTACATGCTGCAATTAATCTAATTAAATATATATGTTACAGATGTAGCCAACATTATCTTGACTGGCTTAGTGTATTACCACAACAAAATCACATTAAAGTAATACAGCAGAATGTGTTAAAATAACCATCCTGGCACCTGGAGTGAAGACAACATTGGCACTGGCACAACAATACTATGATCATAATAAGAAGAAGATATGGTAGGTGTGTATGTGTGTTTGGCATGCAAGAGGACCTAATTTCATATGTGGCCTCTGTAAAACCAATTGATATGGCAATGAACAAGGGTGATCCACTGCTCATTTTCTGTCTATTTGGGTATGTGACATCACGTTTTGGCTTTTAATATCTTAATTAGAGAACATCGAGGTAAAGCTAATTAAGAGTGTACAGTAGATCATAGCAGATGCAACAAACTTGTCCTCATGACCCTTTTCTATAGCAGTACACTAATGACTGCTATGAGTGAAAAATAACAGACTGGAAATAGTTCCAAGCTGCTTCTATCCCAACTTCAGTATCCATAAACCTGTTTTCAATATTTTAGATCTGGCTTTGTTACATTGAACTAAGTGGAAACAATAAGCATCCATCGTCGTATGCCATAAGCAATTTTTTATAAACCTGTTTTCAATATTTTAGATCTGGCTTTGTTACATTGAACTAAGTGGAAACAATAAGCATCCATCGTCGTATGCCATAAGCAATTTTTTGATAGCGTTGGGTGGACAGAAATCTATATCACACCAATGTTCTATTAATAGTGTATCAAGGAGTTGTTTTTCACCGGATGTAACTTAGGAACATTTATTGACATGCCCTTTTATGAAAAAGAAGCTGGTAAACAGAATAAATAGGATGTATATGGGAACAAAGACTAGAAAATTACACTTTGAACAGGGAGAAGAACATTGAGAGTGATAAGCATTATAACTCTACTACTCAAAAAAATCAGCTTTTTGGGACACCTACAACTTATACTCAATCTGAGGTTGCGCCTGTCCAATGCAAAGCTTTGTCATGTAGATATGTACTGATTGCAATCACTTCGAAATATTGAAGCCATATGTGTGTTCTGTGTATATTCTAGGGCCAGCATCTAGCTAATTGTCAGTAAGTACATGGTTTACTCTCACAATGTTTGTGTAGGTTTTCTCCATACTCCATAAAAAATTGCTGAAACTGGCCCTGGTGCCTGCAGTAATGTATCTTATATGTGGAAAATTGGGGACACTAACTGACATGAATGATAGTATTTATACAGTGCTGCAAAGTATGTTATCACTGCATTATTGATCAGGACCTATCTGGAGTGGAGTGAACAGTAGGTCAGCATTTTAGATTATAACACCTTTCATTCTCATTTATAATGTGTGACATCTCCACATAGGGCAACCGCTGGTGTATTTTTATAGACATAGGAGAACACCACACTGCACTTGCACTAAATACATTATTACTGTGCTCCATTTCATAAATTTGGCCCAACCTCACAAAGTAAAGACAGACACCAAAAGAAGGGTGAAAATACAATGGGATAATGTGAATATTTTGGGTCACTCACTGAGCTTGGAGCTTACTTTAGATAAAGCAATGGTCCTCATAATGTTAAGTAACAATAATAACGCTCTCGTCCCAGAAGTGAGGAAATCCACAATGTTCAATTTGTTTAAAATAAAAATCTATTTTACAAAAAGTTTAAATAGCAAATGTATATGTTCTAAACCCAGTAGCTTCTACACGCATAAAGATTTTGCATTGCTTGCATTATAAGTTACTGTACATATACCCTTTTCAAACACCACAGAGATTATAGTAATCAGTATAACTTTTTTACAGAAATTTTTAAAATAAATCAGACAATAAAAGTAACACGAAAATGTTGATAAAATGCAGTAAGCAAAGATAAATGAATGCAGAAAGCAAAGATGAAAGTGAAAGTCTATGGCTTAATTCAAGATATTAAGGAGAGCATATCAAAAATGTCTCCTGTGAACCAAAATAATTCTTGTGAAGTTTCTTTCTCCAAAGAGCCCCAAAGCCTCAAAAATTAAACCTCAACGGGATGAGAATGGCAGGAAGAAGTCACACAAAGTGAATCTAGGAGCTTGACTTGAGCTTGGTTACTTTAAAAGTACTGTGTGAACATTGTGAAATGTTCTTGCTTTGCAGAAAAGAGATATATTGTATTATGAAGTTGACCAAGTTATCGGTATCTCATACCATGAGTTTTATAGAAAGTTTAACAAGAAGAAAAGTCAAAAAATTATTTATAAAAGCTGTAATATTTTTAATGTGTTATCAGGCAACTTGATCATCCTTGAGAAGTTAGGCCAAAGAGAATGGTACTTGCACCACTGATCAAGTAAAATCAATAAAAACTTGTTAATACTTTTTTCAAAGTAGATAGTAATTGCATAATCTCACATAATGTACTAAAATAAAGTACTATGTACTGATTATAGCTCCAGAGATGGACAATATAAAAACAAGTCTGCAGAACTTTTAAGGAACAAAGATGTCATGCAATGATGTAATTTTGTACATTTTAACAAGCGGTTAAGTCTATAAGGGGAGGCCAGGGACCTATATGGAAAAAGGGACTTAATTACAACAACAAGGTAATATAACATCCATGAACATATCAGGGCAATGATGGTAATGAAAGATATAACTTTTAACATGCTATACAGTATATAGAAATATGAACTGAATACTGGAATAATTGACAAACCTAAACTTTTACTACACATGATAAATGCCTGCAGGGTTCACTTTGATAGTCATAAAATTTGGAAATTTAAGATCTTTTCACTGCCTCCCAAGTAACTCCCATTTTTGCTCACCGTAGATTCTAATTAATTATTAAGATTTATGAAATTTAATTTCTGGAACACAACAATTCCAGAAACACACCACAAAACCCAACTTAAACCGCAACTAACATCATGTACTAAATTAACCTAATTTGACTTTCCCACCTATTAAATATTATGAGAAATGTCATACTTACATGTGTCTGGCTTATGACAATTGTGACCTTGACGGAAATACTGTGGATTTTCAATAACAGGGATCCGAGTCATTCCAATTACGACGGTGTCTGGACCAGCATCTAAAGAGTTTGGTGTTGTGATGCCATGGTTAATATGATGGAGGGGACTAGCAGAATCTTCTTCTCCACTTATCACAGCTACAGGACCTTTAGAATTAAAAAAAATGAATACATTGATGCTTTTTTATTCTGAAATTATTAAATCCTTAAAACAGATGCAATTGATTTACCACAAAAAGTAATATAGTAAAATAGTGCTTATGTAGAACCAACATATTGTCAGTGTGATTACTGAGACTGTAATCACTCGTAATCAGCCCTGGTCCCAATAGGGCTTAAAGTCTAATTTACCTAATGCAAACAGAGTAAAACTATTTCATAGGAAGACAACCCATCGGTACATTTTTAGACCGTGCAAGGAAATCCAAGCAAACATACATAAAACATACAAACTCTATGCAGATGTTGTACTTGATTGGATTTATATTGAATCCAAGTGCTCAAAAGCAATGAGAAATCCCATACTGACCATGAGATTGGTTACTTTACTTCTTAGCAGCCCATACACCTTCTCTAGCTGTCTGCTAAATGCTTGTTTATACTCAGTTAGATCACTGTATTAGTATCGGGTGCTACCCTCTACTGTATTCAACTATTCCTCAAATCGATAGCACAACACCAAAATTTAATCATATAAAAATATTATTTTATTAGAGATAATTTAAAATTACAACCAATTAAAATTAAGGAAACCATTCTTACAAAACGCCATCCTTCCTGCATAATAATCAAATGAGAGACAGGTGATACTAGTAATAGGTAATCTATCAATGTACCCTCCTTATAATCCACTATCCCGATAGTTCCTGTGGTCAGGGAGACAAATGCGCCCACCGGCTTCTAGAGTCTTCCTACACTAAACCACACCTATCATAGGCATAATAGTATAAAATATTAAAACATAAAGCAACATACCCTCAATGATTCTCTTGTTAAATCCCGCAGGAATGGCGTCCCCTCTACGCGTTTCGCGTATTTGCTTCGTCAGGAGCGAAACGCGCGTAGAGGGGACGCCATTCCTGCGGGATTTAACAAGAGAATCATTGAGGGTATGTTGCTTTATGTTTTAATATTTTATACTATTATGCCTATGATAGGTGTGGTTTAGTGTAGGAAGACTCTAGAAGCCGGTGGGCGCATTTGTCTCCCTGACCACAGGAACTATCGGGATAGTGGATTATAAGGAGGGTACATTGATAGATTACCTATTACTAGTATCACCTGTCTCTCATTTGATTATTATGCAGGAAGGATGGCGTTTTGTAAGAATGGTTTCCTTAATTTTAATTGGTTGTAATTTTAAATTATCTCTAATAAAATAATATTTTTATATGATTAAATTTTGGTGTTGTGCTATCGATTTGAGGAATAGTTAAATGCTTGTTTAGCCTACACTATTCTGCCCAACTCCTCATACAAATGTTCGGCTTAAGAGGGGGGGTGAACCTGTTCTGGGCTTCCACTTAACTAATTGTAGTCAATGGCATTTGTGTGGCTCTATTTCTGTCAGTTATGGTACTTCCATAATAACTTCCTATAGCAGAACAATGGAAATATTAGCACTGATGTGAATATTCCCTAAGACACTATAGTTGGCAGGTAACATCAAGGCCTTTAATGCCTCTATCGCCATCTAGAGAATCTTCCATCCTTTTATCACCCAATTTTAACCTGACTGCTAGATAACATATATGGCTGCTAAAAAATATCATATTAATTTATTACAGAAGTTAATATATACCATAATTGTTATTTTTTTTAATAGATTTCTCCAAATTCCAAGCTAATTTGTATATTTAATGACTGGCCTAGTTTACGAGCTATTCAATGCAGGCTGTATGTATTAATAAACCTTTTAGCACTATAATTGCAAATAAGCATCAATAATTCATATAAACAAGTTGTGCTGGAAATTAAAAAAATCACATACACATGGGAAAATGTCAGTCGTGGAATGAGATGGCTTTAATCAGTTGCCTTTTCCCAACAAAATCTTGGATTTTTACAAATGCTTTGGGCTTCATAAATTTGTAATTATTTGTCCATAGACATATTTTGTGTTGTTAAGAAATGTGTGTTCATTAGAATGAGGTGCATGGATATGATCACTCACTCCAAGGTTTGATATATAATGAAGCAATGGCTCAGAAATCTCATATCTGCAGAAGGATATTGAAACTTTGGAGAGAGTTCAGAGAAGAGCTACTAAACTAGTACATGGATTGCAGGACAAAACTGACCAGGAAAGGTTAAAGGACCTTTACATGTATAGCTTGGAAGTAAGAAGAGACAGAGGGGATATGATAGAAACTTTTAAATACATAAAGGGAATCATCACGGTAAAAGAGGAGAGAATATTTAAAAGAAGAAAAACTGCAACAAGAGGACATAGTTTTAAATTAGAGGGGCAAAGGTTTAAAAGTAATATCAGGAAGTATTACTGTACTGAGGGAGTAGTGGAAGCATGGAATAGCCTTCCTGCAGAAGTGGTAGCTGCAAATACAGTGAAGGAGTTTAAGCATGCATGGGATAGGCATAAGGCCATCCTTCATATAAGATAGGGCCAGGGGCTATTCATAGTATTCTGTATATTGGGCAGACTAGATGGGCCAAATGGTTCTTATCTGCCGACACATTCTATGTTTCTATAATATCACATGATCCTTCCTGTCCGATAAATACTATATAAAAATAAAAATCTGTGCCAAAAAAAAAAACATTTTGGTCACCATACATCACAAAAAGTGAAACACCAAGTGATCAAAAAAGCATATGTCCCACAAAATGGTACCAATAAAACTATCACCTCATCCCTCAAAAAATGAGCCCCCAAATAAGAAAATCATAAAAAAAATAAAAAAAAATAGAGACACTATTTGTTTCAAAAATGCAATTATTGTATTAAAGTAAAATAAATAAATAAAAAGTAGACATATTAGGTATTGACACGTCCTTAAAAAGCAGCTCTATAAAATTATCATAAGACCTAACCCCTCAGCTGAACACCTTAAAAAATTAAAACATTGGCCCAAAAAGAAATTTTTTGTCACCTTACATCACTAAAATTGCAACACCAAGCGATCAAAAAGGCGTATGCCCCCAAAATAGTACCAATCAAACCATCACCTCATCCCGTAAAAATGAGACCCTACTAGTGTTGAGCGAACAGTTCGAGCATAGTTCGGGTTCGTACCGAATTTTGGGGTGTTCAGGACACGGACCCGGACCCGAACATTTTCAAAAAAGTTCGGGTTCGGGTCCGTTGTTCGGCGATTTCTTCCCACTTTCTGAACGGATGCACAGCAGCCAATCAGCTAGCGTTTTACTTCTTGCCCTAAGAAACCATAACAGCCATGCCTACTAATGGCATGGCTGTGATTGGCCAAGTGCAGCATGTGACACAGCCTCTATTAAAGCTGGAGTCACGTAGCGCCACACGTCACTCTGCTCTGATTAGTGTAGGGAGAGGACGCAGCTTCTGTGAGGGCGAGATTAGGCAGGGAAAAGTCAGTAAAAGCACCAAATGAAATGATCGATCTACAGATGTGAATAATTCAACTTCTGCTAGTTAATTGCTCACTGGTTTTTAGACAGCACAGAGTGTTTTTCTGTCACTTTTTCTGGGGTGATTGGTGGCCATTTTGTGACTTGTGGTGCACCAGCACAAGCTGCCACCAAGTCCATCAATCCATCAATACTAGTTTTTTTTGTTTTTCTATATCCTACATCAGGGGCTTGGCTGTGCTTATTGTCACCCCTAGAAACTCAGGATAGAAATTTGCTATATTTTATTAAGGGGTTAAATTCAATTGCCAAAATAGCAATCCCCTAAATCTGGTATCCCTGCTGTGGCTAGCCAAGTGTAATGCTGTCTGCTGTCTGGCAAAGGATAGATAATTTTCTGTGGTGAAATTCAATTACCAAAATAGCAATTCCCTTAATCTGGTGTCTCAGCTGTGGCTGGCCAAGTTTAATAGTGTCCTGCAAAGGATATATTTTGTTCTGGGGTGAAATTCAATAGCCAAAATAGCAATACCATAAATCAGTGGTTTCAGCTGTGGCTGGCCAAGTTTAACCACTACAGGACCGCCTAATGCACGGATGCGTCCGGTGGCCGGTCCTGTAGTTCTGATCTGACGCGTGCGCGCGTTCACAGTGCCGCGCGTCTCAGGAGTTTAACTACAGCCTGCCAGCGATGATCAATCGCTGGCAGGCTGTAGATGTGAATTAAATCGCATCAAAGAGGTATATCAGACGCTGTTTTGTTAACAGCGTCTGATATACCTGCTACCTGGTCCTCTGGTGGTCCCATTTGCTGGGATCGACCACCAGAGGACCAGGTAGCTATGTAAAGTTGCACCAAACACTACACTAACCCCCCCCTCACTTATTAACCCCTTGTTAACCCCTTGATCACCCCATCTAGATTCCCTGATTACCCCCCTGTCATTGATCACACCCCTTGTAAGGCTCCATTCAGACGTCTATATGTGTTTTGCGGATACGTTAATTCACGGATCCGCGGATCCGCAGATGCTCAAAACACTGACACCGGCAATGTGCTTTCCGCATTTTGCAGATCCGCACATTGCCAGAACTATACAGAAATGCTTTTTCTTGTCCGCAATTGCGGACAAGAATAGGACATGTTCTATATTTTTGCGGAACGGAAGTGCAGACCCGGAAGCGCGGATCCGTAATTCCGGATCTGAGCGGGACAAAGTCTGTCCCCATAGAAATGAATGGGTCCGCAATTCCGTTCCGCAAACAGAATTGCGAACATGTGAATGGGGCATAAGAGTCTCTTATCACCAACAGTTAGTTAGCTACTTGTTAGGTAGCTAGCGCCCAGCCCACCGCAGCGCAGTCACTGATTTTGGCAGAGATTTTTTCATCCACGATGATCGATACGAATAAAAAAATCTGTGCCGTTCATTTTTTTTTTTTCAGCCCAGAGGCTGAACGGAAAAAAAAAATCTCATTACCCGTATGCTCAATATAAGGAGAATCGCAGAAACTCCTAATGCTGGCCATACGTGTAATGATTGCGGAGACCCTCATATGCCATGGCAGTACAAACACCTCACATGTGACCCCATTTTAGAAAGAAGACACCCCAAGGTATTCCATGAGGGGTATGGTGAGTTCATGTAAAATTTTATTTTATGTCACAAGTTAGTGGAATATGAGACTTTGTAAAAATATATATATATATATATCAATTTCCGCTAACTTGTGCCAAAAATTTTTTTCTGTGAACTCGCCATGCCCCTAACAGAATACCTTGGGGTGTCTTCTTTCCAAAATGGGGTCACTTGTGGGGTATTTATACTGCCCTGGCATTTTAGGGGTCCTAAAGCATGAGAATCCAAATGCGTATAAATGCCCTGTGAAATCCTAAAGGTACTCATGGGAATTTGGACCCCTTTGCGCATCTTGGCTGCAAAAGAGTGTCACACAGTGGTATCGCCATACTCAGGAGAAGTAGGGAAATGGGTTTTGGGGTGTATTTTTATATATACCCATACTTTGTGTGAGAAATATCGCTGTAAACGACAACTTTTTACATTTTTTTATTCAAAGTTGTCAATTTACAGAGATATTTCTCTCACCCAGCATGGGTATATGTAAAAATAGACCTCAAAACACATTGCCCTACTTCTCCTGAGTACGGCGATACCACATGAGTGACACTTTTTTGCAGCCAAGATGCGCAAAGGGGCCCAAATTCCAAAGAGTACCTTTAAGGAGGGAATTTTATAGATTTTGCTTATCACGCTTTAGGGCCCCTAAAATGCCAGGGCAGTATAAATACCCCACATGTGACCCCATTTTGGAAATAAGACACCCCAAGGTATTCGCTGAGGGGCATAGTGAGTCTAGAAAAAATTAAACTTTTAGTCAAAAGTTAGCGGAAAGGGAGACTTTGTGAGAAAAAAACATAAAAAAATCAATTTAAGCTAACTTGTGCCAAAAAAAAAAATCTTCTATGAACTCGCCATGCCCCTCATGGAATACCTTGGGGTGTCTTCTTTCCAAAATGGGGTCACATGTGGGGTATTTATATTGCCCTGGCATTTTAGGGGCCCTAAAGCGTGAGAAGAAAAATGCGTAAAAATGCCCTCCTAAAAGGTACTCATTGGAATTTGGGCCCCTTTGCGCATCTTGGCTGCAAAAAAGTGTCACTCATGTGGTATCGCCGTACTCAGGAGAAGTAGGGCAATGAGTTTTGAGGTCTATTTTTACATATACCCATGCTGGGTGAGAGAAATATCTCTGTAAATTGACAACGTTGAATAAAAAAATGTAAAAAGTTGTCATTTACAGCAATATTTATTGATATTTAAGTCTAATATTCCACTAACTTGTGACAAAAAATAAAATTTTACATGAACTCACCATACCCCTCATGGAATACCTTGGGGTGTCTTCTTTCTAAAATGGCATCAATTGTGGGGTATTTATATTGCCCTTGCATTTTAGGGGCCCCTAAAGCGTGAGAAGAAGTCTGGAATCCAAATACGTACAAATGCCCTGTGAAATCCTAAAGGTACTCATTGGAATTTGGGCCCCTTTGCGCACCCAGGCTGCAAAAAAGTGTCACACATGTGGTATCGCCGTACTCAGGAGAAGTAGGGCAATGTGTTTTGGGGTGTATTTTTATATATAACCATACTTTGTGTGAGAAATATCTCTGTAAGCGACAACTTTTTAAATTTTTTTATACAAAGTTGACAATTTACAGAGATATTTCTCTCACCCAACATGGATATATGTAAAAATACACCATAAAACACATTGCCCTACTTCTCCTGAGTACGGCCATACCACATAAGTGACACTTTTTTGCAGCTTGGGTGCAAAGGAGTACCTTTAGGTTTTACATGGCTGCTCACAATTTAGCCCCGCCCAAAATGCCAGAACAGTAAACACACCCCAAAAACGACACCATTTCGGAAAGTAGACACCCCAAGGTATTTACTGAGGGGAATATTGAGTCCGTCTGAGATTTTTTTTTTTTTTGCCAGAAGTTAGCAGAAATGGAAACTTTATTATATATTTTTTTCCCTCACAAAGTGTAATTTTCTGCTAACTTGTGAAAAAAAATGAAATGATACATGAACTCACCATGCCCCTCCTTGAATACTTTGAGGTGTCTTCTTTCTAAAATGGTGTCATTTGGGGGGTATTTATACTATCCTAACATTCTAGCACCTGAAGAAACATGACAGGTGCTCAGAAAGTCAGAGCTGCTTCAAAATGCGGAAATTCACTTTTTTGCACCATAGATTGTAAACGCTATAACTTTTACCCAAACCAATAAATATACACTTATTGGATTTTTTTTTAAATCAAAGACATGTAGAACAATAAATTTAGAGAAAAATTTATATAGAATTTTTTTTTTTTTTTAAATTTTACAACAGAAAGTGAAAAATGTAATTGTTTTGCAAAAATGTTGTTAAATTAGTGAGAAGAAAAGGAGGTAAAATTCATTTGGGTGGTAAGTTGTATGACGGAGCAATAAACGGTGAAAGTAGTGTAGTGCAGAATTGTAAAAAGTGGCCTGGTCATTAAGGGTGTTTAAGCTAGGGGGGCTGAGGTGGTTAATAGTGTCCGGCAAACGACATATTTTGTTCTGGGGTGAAATTCAATTGCCAAAATAGCAATGCCATTAATCAATGGTTTCAGCTGTGGCTGGCCAAGTTTAATAGTGTCCGGCAACGGATATATTTTGTTCTGGGGTGAAATTCAATTACCAAAATAGCAATACCCTGAATCTGGTGTTCCAGCTGTTGCAGGTCTAGTTTAAATCTGTCCGTAACAGGGTAGATTTTTTTCTGGGGTGAAATTTAATTGCCAAAATAGCCATACCCTGAATCTGGTGTTTCAGCTGTTGCATGCCTAGTTTAAATCTGTCCGTAACAGGGTATATTTTTTTCTCGGGTGAAATTTAATTGCCAAAATAGCAACGCCCTGAATCTGGTGTTCCAGCTATGACTGGACAAGTTTAATAGTATCCGTCAAAGGATAGATTTTGTTCTGGGGTGAAATTTAATTGCCAAAATAGCAATACCATAAATCAGTGGTTTCAGCTGTGGCTGGCCAATTTTAATAGTGTCCGGCAAAGGATAGATTTTTTTCTGGGGTGAAATTCACTTGCCAATATAGCAATACCCTAAGTCTTGTGTTCCAGCTGTTGCAAGCTAAGTGTTAATCTGTCCGTAAAAGGGTATATTACACTTAAGGTGTATATACAAGTGCTGAGAGAGGCATCCACAATAACTTTAGACGCTACCGTGCATATCCCAATGTATTTCTGTCCGTTAAAGGGTATATTACACAAAGTGTTAAAATACAATTTTTGAAGGTATAATCAAAACTATTTTTTCTCACGCTACTGTGCATCTCCAAGTGGAAATCTGTCCATAAAAGGATACCTTTCATCCAGGGCCTAAATACTAGCCCTACCATTGATATTCCCCTAAATCAGTGGTTACTGCTGTGCCTGGATTAGTGTAATATGGTACATATATAAATAGGCAGATAGTGTTAGGTGCCTGTAAAAAAGGCCTGAATTTGAAATCAATACATTGGGCCAAATATTTTTTTTCTTATTGTGGTGCTTGGTGAACAGTGTCAATGAGGAAAACATCTAGTAAGGGACACGGACGCAGTCGTAGTGGTGTTAGTGGACCATCTGGTGCTGGGAGAGGACGTGGCCATTCTGCCACAACCACACGTCCTAGTGAACCAACTACCTCAGGTTCAAGTACCCACCAGAATTTACAGCGATATTTGGTGGGGCTCAATGACGTTCTAAGGATGGTAAGGCCTGAGCAGTTACAGGTGCTAGTCAATTAGATGGTCAACAGTGGATCAAGCACGTTCACATTATCTCCCACCCAGTCTTGTGCTGAAAGCGCACAGGTGGCACCTGAAAACCAAGCCCATCAGTCTGTCACATCACCCCCATGCATATCAGGGAAACTGTCAGAGCGTCAAGTTATGCAGCAGTCTCTTATGCTGTTTGAAGACTCTGCTGGCAGGGTTTCCCAAGGGAATCCACCTAGCCCTTCCCCAGTGGTGGAAGACATAGAATGCACTGATGCACAAGCACTGATGTTTCCTGATGATGAGGACATGGGAATACCACCTCATCGGAGTCTGCACGTCTGATGATGACGAAACACAGGTGCCAAGTGATGCTTCTTTCTGCAGTGTGCAGACCGAACAGGAGGTCAGGGAGGAAGACTGTGTGGAAGACGATGCAGGGGACGATGAGGTCATAGACCCCACATGGAATGAAGATCGTGCCACTGACTTTCATAGTTCAGAGGAAGAGGCAGTGGTGAGAGCCAACAGCGTAGCAAAAGAGGGAGTATGGGGCAATAGCAGAACAGCCGCTGCCAAGAGAGTTCACCTGCTACTGGCCACCGCCACCAGGGACCGAGCACCCCAAAGGCAGCTTCAAGGAGTTCCCTGGCATGGCACTTCTTTAAACAATGTGCTGACGACAAGATCTGAGTGGTTTGCACGCTTTGCCATCAGAGCCTGAAGCGAGGCATTAACGTTCTGAACCTTAGCACAACCTGCATGACCAGGCATCTACATGCAAAGCATGACCTGCAGTGGAGTAAACACCTTAAAAGCTAGGAACTCACTCAGGATCCCCCTGCTCCCTCTTCTGCTGCTGCCTCGGCCTCTTCCTCCGCCTCGGGAGGAATGTTGCCACCTGCCGAGCAGCAAACAGAGGATGTGCCACCGACACCACCACCTGCGTCACCAAGCATCTCCACCATGTCACACGGCAGCGTTCAGCTCTCCATCTCACAAACCTTGGTGAGAAAGCGTAAATTCCCACCTAGCCACCTTCGAGCCCTGGGCCTGAATGCCAGCATTTCTAAACTATTGGCCTTTGAAATGCTGTCATTCAGGCTGGTGGACACAGACAGCTTCAAATAGCTGATGGCGATGGCTGTCCCAGAGTATGTTGTTCCCAGCCGCCACTACTTCTCCAAGACAGCCGTGCTTTCCCTGCACAACCAAGTATCCGATAAAATCAAGTGTGCACTGTGCAACGCCATCTGTGGCAAGGTCCACCTAACCACAGATACGTGGACCAGTAAGCACGGCCAGGGACACTATATCTCCCTAAATGCACACTGGGTAAAGAGTTCTTTGGCGCTCGTCCTTCCACCGCCAAGGATCGAAGGGCATCATTCTTTGCCTCCTGTAGCCTCCTCCTCCTACTCGGCTTCCTCCTCCTCTGCTTCCACCTGCTCATCCAGTCAGCCACACACCTTTACCACCAACTTCAGCACAGCCCGGGGTAAACGTCAGCAGGCCATTCTGAAACTCATATGTTTGGGGGACAGGCCCCACACCACGCAGGAGTTGTGGCGGGGTATTGAACAACAGACCAACGAGTGGTTTCTGCCGGTGGGCCTCAAGCCAGGCCTGGTGGTGTGCGATAATGAGCGAAGTCTCGTCGCAGCTCTGGGACTAGCCGGTTTGACGCACATCCCTTGCCGGGCGCATGTTCTGAATTTGGTGGTGCAGAAGTTCATTCACAACTACCCCAACATGTCAGAGCTGCTGCATAAAGTGCGGGCCGACTGTGCGCGCTTCCGGCGTTCACATCCTGCCGATGCTCGCCTGTCTGCGCTACAGCGGAATTGCGGCATTCCCGCTTACCTCCTAATATGCGACGTGCCCACCAGGTGGAACTCCACCTTGCACATGCTGGCCAGACAGTCCGAGCATCAGCAGGGCGATAGTGGAGTTTCAGCTGCAGCACGCACGGGTGAGTCGCTCGGCGGAACAGCACAACTTCACCACCAATGATTGGGCCTCCATGCGAGTCCTGTTTGCCCTGTTGCGCTGTTTCAAATACTCCAACAACATGGCCAGTGGCGATGACGCCGTTATCAGCGTTACAATACCACTTCTATGTCTCCTTGAGAAAACACTTAGGGCGATGATGGAGGAGGAGGTGGCCCAGGAGGAGGAGGAGGAGAAGGAGGATGAGGGGTCATTTTTAGCACTTTCAGCCCAGTCTGTTAGAAGTACCTCAGAGGGAGGTTTTTTGCAACAGCAGAGGCCAGGTACAAATGTGGCCAGCCAGGGCCCACTACTGGAGGACGAGGAGGATGAGGAGGAGGTGAACGAGGAAGAGGATGAAGCAGGTTTACAGCGGGGTGGCACCCAACACAGCTCAGGCCCATCACTGGTGCGTGTCTGGGGGGATATGGAGGACGATGACGATACGCCTCCCACAGAGGACAACTTGTCCTTACCTCTGGGGAGCCTGGCACATATGAGCGACTACATGCTGCAGTGCCTGCGCAACGACAGCAGAGTTGCCCACATTTTAACGCGTGCGGACTACTGGGTTGCCACCCTGCTGGATCCCCGGTACAAAGACAATGTGCCCACCTTACTTCTTGCACTGGAGCGTGATAGGAAGATGCCCGAGTACAAGCGCACGCTGGTAGACGCGCTCCTGAGATCATTCCCAAATGTCACAGGGGAACAGGTGGAAGCCCAAGGCGAAGGCAGAGGAGGAGCAAGAGGTCGCCAACACAGCTGTGTCACAGCCAGCTCCTCTGAGGGCAGGGTTAGCATGGCAGAAATATGGAAAAGTTTAGTCTCTACGCCATAGCTAACTGCACCACCACCTGATACGGAACGTGTTAGCAGGAGGCAGCATTTCACTAACCTGGTTGAACAGTATGTCTGCACACCCCTCCACGTATTGACTAATGGTTCGGCCCCATTCAACTTCTGGGTCTCCAAATTGTCCACTTGGCCAGAGTTAGCATTTTATGCCTTGGAGGTGCTGGCCTGCCTGGCGGCCAGCGTTTTGTCTTAACATGTATTCAGCCTGGGCATCATTACTGACAAAGCAGCCGCCTGTCCACAGCCAACGTGGACAAGCTTACGTTCATAAAAATGAACCGTGCCGTGGTACTTTTTAACTATATGATAATCCTTTACCACTGAGCACCACCGACAGAAAAAGGAGTGCCGTTCAATATTGTATAACATAAAAATGAACCAGGCATGGATCCCACAGGACCTGTCCCTCCCTTGTGCAGAATAGACATTTATAACTGCCTCCCCCTCAACCATGTATTCTTGTACTCCAGGGCACTTCTTTATTGATTCCTCTTTTTTTTAACTTTACCATGATCTTGCCGTGCAACCGAAAGTTGAATGAACCTCTCCTCAATCTGGGCGCCGGGTCCTAAATAACTGAAAGTGGCCTGTTACAATGGTGGGTGACATGAAGCCTGAACCTCTGCCATGCGACCTCTCTTCTCTGTCTTGGTGCCGTGGGCTAAATATCTGGAAGTGGCCTTCTTCAGTGGTGGGTGATATGACGCATGATTCTCTGCTGTGGGACGTTTCTCCTCTGTCTGGGTGCTGGGGCCTAAATAACTGAGAGTGGCCTTCTCCAGTGGAGGGTGATATGACGCATATTTCTCTGCTTTGGGACCTCTCTCCTCTGTCTAGGCGCTGGGGCCTACATAACTCAAAGTGGCCTTCTCCAGTGGTGGGTGATATGACGCATAATTCTCTGCTGTGGGACCTCTCTCATCTGTCTGGGTGCTGAGGCCTAAATAACTGAAAGTGGCCTTCTCTAGTGGTGGGTGATATGACGCCTTATTCCTTGCTGAGGGACCTCTCTCCTCTGTCTGGGTGCTGGGGCCTAAATAACTCAAAGTGGCCTTCTCCAGTGGTGGGTGATATGATGCCTTATTCCTTGCTGTGGGACCTCTCTCCTCTGTCTGGGTGCTGGGGCCTAAATAACTGAAAGTGGCCTTCTCCAGTGGTGGGTGATATGACGCATGATTCTCTGCTGTGGGACCTCTCTCCTCTGTCTGGGTGCTGGGGCCTAAATAACTGAAAGTGGCCTTCTCCAGTGGTGGGTGATATGACGCATGATTCTCTGCTGTGGGATCTCTCTCCTCTGTCTGGGTGCTGGGGCCTAAATAACTGAAAGTGGCCTTCTCCAGTGGTGGGTGATATGATGCCTTATTCCTTGCTGTGGGACCTCTCTCCTCTGTCTGGGTGCTGGGGCCTAAATAACTCAAAGTGGCCTTCTCCAGTGGTGGGTGATATGACGCATGATTCTCTGCTGTGGGACCTCTCTCCAATTGATATTGGTTTATTTTTATTTATTTTATGTTGTTTTAACCCCTTAAGGACCGGGGGTTTTGGGATTTTTGCGTTTTTGTTTTGCGCTCCCTGCCTTCCAAAAGCCATAACATTTTTATATTTCCGCTCACATAGCCATACGATGGCTTGTTTTTTGCGGGACAAGTTGTACTTTTTACCGCTACCATTTATTTTTGCATGTGATGTAGTGGGAAACGGGAAAAAAATTCCAAATGGGGTGAAATTGCAAAAAAAAAGCAATTTCACCTCAGTTTTACGGGTTTTTAAATTACAACGTTCGATTTGCGATAAAACTGACTGGTTAATTTTATTCTTCAGGTCAGTATGAATCCGGCAATACCTAATATGTATAGTTTTTCTTGCGTTTTGATAGTGAAAAAAAATTAAAAGTGGGAATTTTTTATTTCATTTTTTGTCGCCATGTTTTGACCCCTATAACTTTTTGTAATTATGCGTACAGAGCAGTGTAGGGACTCATTTTTGCGGGGCAATCTGAACTTTTAATTGATACCATTATGGGGTGCGTATGATGTTTTGATCACTTTTTATTCATTTTTTTAGAAAATGAAGCGTCCAAAAATGGCGAATTAGCCATTTGGACGCTTTCTTTCCGTTTTATGTTTACCGTATGGTGAATATTTTTAATATTATTATAGTATGGGCGTTTTCGCACATTGCGACACCCATTATGTGTAATTTTTTTATTTTTTATTTATTTTATTTTCATTTTGGGGAAAGGGGATGATTTGAATTTTTATATTTTTTATTTTATTTTTATTTTTAAACTTTTTATTTTTTTTTACCACTTTCTTATAGTTCCCATAGGGAACTATAAGATGCAATCATCAGATTGCTATTCTCATATATTCCAATGCAATAGCATTGGAATATATGAGAAAATCACATATTTCCTATGGAGCCTATTGCAGTCATAGGCTCCATAGGAATACTAAGTAGTAACCTAGGTTTCATTCACAGAAACCTAGGCTACTAAATGCATGCTCCGGCTCCCCTTGTGGCCATCAGGGAGCCGGAGCAAACCAAAGTGAAACTTTCGGTTTTTGCGCGATCAGATGCCGTGGTCAGGATTGACCACGGCATCTGAGGTTAAATGTCCGCGATCGGCATCGCTGCCGGTCGCGGACATGAGCTGCGGGTGTCAGCTTGATGAATCAAGCGTTTACCCGCAGCTCATGCGCCCGCTCCGTGCGGGAGCGGGCGCCATCTTTAAAGTCCGGACGAAGGGCGTACATGTACGCCCTTCGTCCTTAAGGGGTTAAGTCATTTCCCTATCCACATTTGTTTGCAGGGCATTTACCTACATTTTGCTTCCTTTTGCAGCCATCTAGCCCTTTTCTGGACTATTTTACAGCCTTTCTAGTGCCCAAATATTCGGGTCCCCATTGACTTCAATGGGGTTCAGGTTCGGGATGAAGTTCGGATCGAGTTTGGTTCCCGAACCCGAACATTTTCGGGAAGTTCGGCCGAACTTCTCGAACCCGAACATCCAGGTGTTCGCTCAACTCTAGACCCTACCTAAGACAATCGCTCATAAAATAAATAAATATGACTCTCAGGCAATGGAGACACTAAAATATGATTTTTTTTGCTTCAAAACTGCTATTATTGTGTTAATGTGAAATAAATAAATTTAAAAAATAGACATATTAGGTATTTTTACGCGTCCTTAACAACCTGCTCTATAAAAATATCACATGACCTAACTCATCAGATGAACACCGTAAAAAAAATATATAAAACCGTGCCAAAAAAGACATTTTTTGTCACTTAACATCACATAAAGTGCAACACCAAGCGTTCAAAAAGGACTATGCCCCCCCAAAATAGAACTAATCAAACCGTCACCTCATCCTGCAAAAAAAGAGACCCTAACTAAGACAATCGGTCAAAAAAATAAAAAAAATCTATGGCTCTCAGACTATGGAGACACTAAAACATATTTTTTATTTTGTTTCAAAAATGCTTTTATTGAGTAAAACTTAAAAAAATAAGAAAAAGTATACACATATACATATTAGGTATTGTCACGTCCGCAACGACCTGCTCTATAAAAATGTCACATGACCTAACCCCTCAGGTCAACGCTGTAAAAATAAATAAATAAAAACTGTGCCAAAACAACCTGTTTTTGGTCACCTTGCCCCATAAAGTGTAATAATAATTAAAAATCATATGTACCCAAAAATTGTACCAATAAAAACATCAACTCTTACTCCAAAAATGAGCCCCTGCACAAGACGATCGGCAGAAAAATAAAAAAAAATGTGGCGTTCAGAAAATGGAGACATGCTTTTATTATGTAAAACTGAAACAAACAAAGAAAGTAGACATATTTGATATAATTGCGTCCGTAACAAACCTGCTCTATAAAAATAGCTCATGATCTACCCTGTCAGATGAATGTTGGAAAAAATAAAAACGGTGCCAAAACAACCATTTTTTGGTTACCTTGCCTCACAAATAGTAACAATAAAACTGCCACCTTTTCCCCTAGTTTACAAAATGGGGTCACTTTTTGGGAGTTTATTTTGTAAGTATGCATCTGGGGGGCTTCAAATGGGACATGGCATCTTAAAACCAGTCCAGCAAAATCTGCCTTCCAAAAACCATATGGTGCTCCTTTTCTTCTGTGCCCTGCTGTGTGCCCTTACATCAGTTTACGACCACATGTGGGGTGTTTCTGTAAACCGTAGAATCTGGGTAATAAATATTGAGTTTTGTTTGGCTGTTAACCCTCAATGTGTTAAAGAAAAAAAATGGATTAAAATGGAACATCTGCAAAAAAACTTTAAATTTTGAAATGTCATCTCTATTTTCCTTTAACTATTGTGGAACTCCTAAAGGGTTAACAAAGTTTGTAAAATAAGTTTTAAGTAACTTGAGGGGTGTCGTTTTTACAATGGGGTCATTTATGGGGGGTTTCCTCCATGTATGCCCTAGAAAGTGACTTCCGATTCGAACTAGCCCTTAAAAAAAGGGTTTTGGAAATTTTCTTAAAAATTTCAAGAATTGATTCTAAAATTCTAATCCTTCTTACATCCTAAAAAATTAAAATGACATTTACAAAATAATGACAACATAAAGTAGTCATATCGGGAATTTTAAGTAATAAATATTTTATGAGGTATCACTTTCTGTTTTAAAAGCAGAGAAATTTTTGGTAAATTTGGGATTTTTTCATAAATAATGGTGAAATATATTCACTCAAAATTATGACTCTCATAAAGTACAATATGTCACAAGAAAACAGTCTCAGAATGGTTTGGAGAAATAAGTGTTCCAAAGTTTTTACCATATAAAGTGACACATGTCAGATTGGCCCGAGGTAGAAGGGGTTAAAATGAATAACAAAAATAATAATAATAATAATAACACAGTTCAGTAGAAATAAAAGAGGGCCAATTACCAGATTTCACCATACAAACTGTATACATTACTAGCTAGGATTCATAGGCTGGTGTATTTACTTGAAAATCCATGACTGAAAGGCTGTACAATCCTTTTTGAAGGTTTTCCCACCCGATATTAAAATGAGCAGTTTAAGAGTGTGAGAGAGCGTGCTTTAATATCAGGTGCAAAACTGCCATTATTTCATGGCTTTTCAAAGTAAGTACACCAGCCTCATCTGGTGTAAGATATCTATGTAATGAGGACCTATATGTTGAAATCTGGTGACAGATCTTCTTTAAAACTATAGTGACCATTATTTTTTGCTGTAGGGGTAAAATTCATACATAGGTTCATTCCCAATCATTGTCCCCATGTAAACGTGTCCACCTATCAGCCAACAGACAAGTAAAAGCTTTTCTGACAAACTTTAAATAATTGTTTGTCAGCAGCACAATGTCTCGATTTAACAGGGATGTGCTGCCAAGTTCCCAACTAGAATAAAACAGCAAGTGAAATAATGATCATATTAACGGTCACATACAGTGATAATGAGTGCTCCATATAAATGAAGCTAAACATGCTCCAATTTACTTGCTATTTTGTTGTTTGGCTCTTGTTACTTGTAGAGAATAAGTAAATAGACCCGAAATTATGCTAATTAACACCATTATATCCAAACTGTCTGATTAACATATAAATACCTACTACATGCACTGTATCGGTGTGTAAGGGCTACACTTAGACTTTTTGTAGCACTTTTGATTGATTTTAGCAGATTCTACAGTGACAGCTGTAGTCCAAAGCAGTAAATGGACTTGTATCACGTAAACTTGTACACTGCAGCTATCACTCATTAAAAGCAATCAAACATTCTAAAAAAAAGGCTGGGGGAGTCATAAAGACTGGTGCAGAGGAAAACTGGCTTAGTTTCCCCTAGCAACCAATCAGATTCCACTTTTCATTTTTCAGAGCTCCTTTGGAAACTGAAAGGATCAATCTGATTGGTTGCTAGAGGCAAATAATCCACTTTTCCTTTGCACCAGTCTTAATAAATCTCCACTTAGGCGTAGCCCAGTGTTCCTCAGCTCCATTCCTCGGGGCCCATCTGCCGGTCATGTTTTCAGGATTTCCTTAGTATTGAGCAGGTTATATAATTATTGTCAAACCATCAGGCATTACCCTAGGTATTCATTCTGTGAAATATTCTAAAATCATGATCAGTAGGTGGCCCTGAGGACTGAAGTTGAGGAACACTGGGGTAGCCAAAGTCATAGGCCTCATTCACATTTTCATCTTTTACTGACATGTGCTATCCGCGTTTTCCATGGACTGCACAAGTGCCCATTGAATTTAATGTGTTTGTTACCTCATCGGTAGTTTTTTACTGACTGTGAGACATGTACTATTTTGGTCTGTGATGTGGACCAAACACACCCATTATAGTCTATGGGTCAGTAAAAACTCACTGACACAACACGGATGGAACCCCTATTTGGTCCATTTTTCACAGACCACTGATAGGACATGCTCTGGAATTTTTTCTCCGCTGAGCAGTGTCTGTGGCATATGAATGACACACAGAGGACAAAAAAAGGACACACAGACCAAAAACGGATCCATAATCAGCAGTGGTCTCAGAGTAGCACGCCAAGAATTACACAGCTCCATCCATTATATAGAGGATGGGAGTGGTAACTGCAGCATTGCTCCCATTCACTTCAATAGGATCAGCACTGCAATAACCAGCTCCATCCATTAAACAATAGATAGAGCTGTGTAGTTGTGGTGCTGACTTCCCCAAAACAGCTAATTGTGGGGATGTGGATAGGTCATCAATAGTAAAATAGTAGAAAATTAGGCATGAGCTCCTTTGGAAAATGAAATGATCAATCTGATTGGTTGCTATTGTCAACCAAGAAATTTTTCCTTTGTACCAGTATTGATAAATATCCCCTACTAGACTTTTTGTAGTACTTTTAATGGATTGTAACCATTGAGCTACAAATGTAGTCCAAGCAGTGAATGGATTTGTATTCAATCTTCTGCCTGCAACTTCTTTTGCTATGTACAGGTGCACTTTAACAATCATAAGCTATAGCAAATGAATATTAGATCTATAAACCAAAGCTTGTTGATTGTTTCCTCAGAGAAATACATTTGCATAGAGTAAATAAACCAATAAATACAGTATTTAAGGGTAATACATATTAAAGATTTATTAAATGTTAGTGCTGCAGATAATCACTTATTTTAAATGTACTCACTATGCTTTATTTGTTTCATGTTTTTGTTATTATTCTATTACCTGTATTCATTCATTTTTCTATTAATGAGACAATCTTGAGTGTGCACTTTATGTATCTACATTAGACTATTCCACATGGACGCTTTGCTCATCTACTTTCTGGCTTTTAGCTCCATGTCATAGTGTTATACATTTGACCTGTGTCTGACTGATTTTGGCTTTTTTTGACAGGGAAAAGGGAATAAAACCAGAGCAAGTGACTCATATGCCGATAAATCCCACTCGCACGTATACTTCCAGTGACTCATTCCAAACTCTTTAGATCTCAACAAACAACCATTCTAATGCTTACTAAAGCAGTGAAAGGTAAACCAGAGCCAAGCGGTCAGCCATTTCACATGGCTTTTCCCCATTGCATTTGTTATAGAAGCAATATCACTGTAAAATTCTCGTTAGTAGTATATACTGCATGCCACCAGCACAAGAATGTGGAATATGATTAATGATTGATCTTGTGCAGGTTGTGACATACCAGATGCAACCCTTTCTGATTATGATTGCCCACCATTATAACTGAAGTAAACCCACTAAATCGGTTTTCTCATGTTGGACAACCATTCAACACTCACAATTTGAGGGAAAGTTGGCTATCACTACATTGAATAGGTCTCTTGATGTCACTGTTATGAGGTTTCTGCCACTGTCACAGTTATCAGGATTCTGTGGCACGCTCTGGTTTTGATCCTTGGTTGTCACTGTTAGGCCTCATGCACACAACCTTAGTTTTGGTCTGCATCAGATCTGCATTTTTTATGGATTGGATGCGGACCTCTGTTCTCATGATAGGGGATAACTATTAGATCAGTGGGGGTGCTATCGCTGAGACCCTAATCATGAGAACTGGAATCTTGTATCCCTGGGGCCCTCCTAAATGAATGGACAGGCATGTGGCTTGCCACTCCATTCATCTTCATGTGAATTCATTGAAATAGCTGAGCTCTGTGATAAGCTGTCTCTGGAACTCCCTTAAAGATAAATGCAGTGACAGTGCACATGCTTGACCTGCCAGTCAGTTTGTTTCAGGGGGCCCTGAAGGGTATGGGGTTCCCATTCTCATGATCAGTGGGATTCCCAAAAGCAGAACTCCCAACAATCTAATCTTGTTCATAGAGGATAACTTGCTACTACCAGAATACCACTTTAAAGGAACTTTGTCATCTTGGACCAGCCCTTTTAACTGCAGTGTTGCATGAACAGTACATCTGATACTGCGCTTATATGAGTAATTTTTATCTCTATACTTACTCATAGTTACCCTGCTGTGCACCAGAAGACTCTTCCTTGCGTCCTCTCCATTGTGTGCACATGCTCAGGATTCTTCTCTAGGGGGATGAGTATAGAAATAAAAGTGACTGATCTAAGCTCAGCATCAGTACTATAGCGAATAGGACTGGTCCAGAGTTACGGAGTCCCATTAAAATAGCCTATTAAGCAATTCTCAGTAAATATAACGGTTCCCTTGTTCAGGACCCTCACTGAATAAACAAGCTACAAAGATCATCAGCAACTGTGAATCACAGCAATGAGACAACCTGTGATCTGGTTATCACTACGGTCCCTTGTAACAAAAAAAATAAAAATTGGGCAAAGTGGATAAAACCTCTAGTGTAATGCAAATGTATTTCAAACTACTAAAAGGATATACCAGTTTCAGCAAATACATATTACTTTTCCAAAGTTATACAATATACTTTTTATCAATTCTTTTCTGGTTTTTAAGATATTGGCTTGCTAATACTCAATAGGAACCTTTATCATTTAAATTGAGTGGATAAAATTCTATGTGGGTGATGGGATGGACTCACAGTTGCAGGGCTGGTTACAGTATAGATATCACAGTTTTGTCTTATAATGGGCCAAGCACTTGTATGCCCATCACATGACTGATTTGTATCCACGGGAAGTACATAATGAAGGTTCCTATTTAATAAAGCACAGATCATGATAACTGAAGAACTGATAAAAAAGGTATGTTGAAAAAAAAAAAAAAAACAATACAAAAATGGATACAAAAATTATAATTCATGTGCTTAAACTAGAAAACCCATTTAAATCCTTAAGATATATTGCTGTACAATATGAAACATGATGTATTTTAAACAAGTTCTTTGCAAGTCATAAAGATACCAAAAAATTGTCCTGTATATTGGCAGAAGATAGCGATTGTCGAAGTGAAGAATATTGTGGTCCTTATACCTCACATCCATCATGATGTCTAAAGAAGCTGATCTTAAGCATATCAAACACATCTACCCAAAGTCAAAGATTGAATGCAGACCAACAATAAGATGCTATTTTTCATATTTTCTTTTTTCGTATCGCTTCGTATCGTATTTTCCACAGAGAAGCTGTAACCGTGAGCAACCAGATCAGGATCCGAAACAACAGAGACAGGCCTTGATGCACTTTTTGATAATATGGAATGTTTTAATATTTTGGAGTAACTGCATTTTTAGAAACACATTTGATATTTCAGAATCAATGGATTTCTGAAGCTAATGGGAAGAGCTCTGCCAAGCATTGTGCCCCTTCAGATGTGATTTTCTCTTATTTTTAGCTGGGGGTAAACTCATAGAGGTTTCTGCGCCAGTCTTTAGAGAATGAGGAAAGACAATCACAGCCGAAAGAGGAAAACTCCTAGGCTGCGCCTTTCTGCCTATTTGTTTCAACAACTGGTGTGGGTCTCAGCAAGCAAACCACCAAATACTCTTTATTGTACTGAAGAGTTATTAACTTTTTAAATTGGTTCTTCGGAACCGTAGAAGGATTAAAGTGCATACATTTTGTTTTACATAGGCCATGTCAATATGATCTCTGTTTCAAGTTGTCGGAGACATGTATAGATGGGTGTTTGCTAACACCAATATATATGTAGTAAAATCACATTATTATGTCCATTTTCTACTTTTGACGTGGCAAAGCATAGTTCCAGTAGGAAATTACATGTCATGAGCTGGCTTGCTGGGTGTATAAGGTGTGCAATAGACTGCATGCACACATATACCTCACTGTTGTCATGAGTAAAAGGGTCAGTTTATCAGAGTTGCAAAAAGGAATTATTATTGGCACTTGGGTCAAGGGTGGCAATATTTCAAAAACTGCACAGTTTGTGAACTGTTCGCATGCTGCTGTGGTGAATGTGTATCATGAGGGGAAAAAAAGTGGTGTGGAAACTGTGGAGCAACAGTGCCATCGATGTGAGGGGTAAATGGCTATGAAGGTGCATGAGGGCAAACCAACACACTACAGTAGAGCAGCTCTCTGCCAAAATAAACCAGGGGCTATCAGAGAACACTACTACATATGAGGCTCCAAAGCAGATGGATGGTCACTGCATCTCTTCTAATAAAGTTGCATCAACAGAAAAGACTTAAATTTTCATGAAATTATCGGAATTGGATCTCTGCTGATTCGCAAAGGGTTGCCTTCTCCCATAAATCATGTTTTCTGCTTAATCAAATGAATGGACGTTGGCGTGTCTGTTGAGAAACATCAAAGAACAAATACCTTTTGAACATTGCTGGAAGAACACAAGCTGTTCGTGACAGGGTTATGGTATGAAGAATGTTTTGTGGCACACTCATCAATGTAGAAGACACTCTCAATGGATTTGGATATGAATCCACCCTTTGAAGATTATGTACACTCATACTTGACAATTGTCTTCCCTGGGGCGGACGGGATCTTCGAGTAAGCAATGCAATATGTCACACGGCTAGAAATGTCCGACCTTGGTTGCAAGAGCATGACCAAGACTTTCAAGTACTAACCTTGCACCCTAATTCCCGAGACTTGAACCCAAATGAGCATCTGTGGGACAACCTTGATCATTATGTTCTCTCTATTGATCCTCCCTATGCACCCTCCAGCAACTGTGAGATTCAGCATGGCTCCAGATACCTGTAACAACCTACCAGGACCTTATTGAATCTCTTCCAGCTGCTCTAGCTGCTTTCCATGGTTCACACAGCAGTTACTCTGGTTATTAGCTGGTGGTCTTAACAACATGTCTGGACTGTTTATGAATACACACCAGTTCTCACTGTGCTCAGTCACCAGGAACTAATCTAAGAAAGAACTGCCTTAGCCAAAAATGCAATCTAATATAAAAAGCTGAGTGTATGTATGTGTGTGTGCATGTATGTATGTATGTATGTCCACTAAAGGAATCCGCACAAAGGAGTTGCATTCATAATCACAAAATTTGGCACACAGGTACATCAGGTGTCCGGGGAGGTTTTAGACCAGGTTTCAGTTCTCTAGCACATACCGTTCTTGAAATATTCCCAAATAAATGCATTAGCCAATAGAAGCCTGGTCACTTGACCCTTATCAGCCAGTAGAAGCTTGCAGGCCCTTAGTCTCCACATACACACAGTTTTACACCAGGTTTCCATAGCAACCCAGCCATTTTTCTTCACTGCTGTAGGTCAGCTTTAAAGGAAATCTGTCACCAGGATAATCGCTATTCAAGTAAAACCATAGCCTAATAACACTTAGTACAGGCATCCTCAAACTGTGGCCCTCCAGCTGTTGTAAAACTACAACTCCCACAATGCCCTGCTGTAGGCCGATACCTGTAGGCTGTTCGAGCATGCTGGGAGGTGTAGTTTTGCAACAGCTGGAGAGCCGCAGTTTGAGAATGCCTGACTTAGTACTTTATTTCCATATGTGCCTTTGTTCCAGCAATAGATGTTTTTTTGGTATGCAAATTAGCCAGTAAGGTGCCCAGAGGGGTGTCATTCTTGCAGGAAGGAGCCCAGGCATGCCTCCTGTCATAATGTGTCCACCTACCCCTCTTACATCACATTCAAGCTATAACTCTGCCGCCATTTTACCTGCTCCCAGCATGAGTGATGATCCTCTGGGCACCTTCATCCATTCAGTCATGCACACCTGACTAGTTTGTCTGCCCTAAAGGCTGGTTTTAATCAGAGTAAGTATAAAACGTAATTTGCACTCATAGTACCTACTAGTCCAGGAGGAGTACCTGGTGGGCTCAGCATGCTTATTGGTACCTGTATTCCTGGATGTAATAAAGGCTGTTAAGGCACCAAAAAGGTTAAAAAGTAGGGGTGATCCAGCGTGCAGGCTGGACCTGCACTCCCTTGATTTTATGTGGCTGTCATGGCCCCCAACAGGAGGAGTACATAGTGGGCTCAGCATGCATGTTGGTACCTGCATCCCTGGATTAATGGAGGCTGTTACGGCACTAAGAAGGTTAAAAAGCAGGATTGATCCGGCATGCATGCTGGGCCCGCACTCCCTGAATTTAAGTGGCTGTCATGGCCCACAACAGGTAGGATTTAGCGTTAGGACCACTCATAGAGGTGGCCTTGGCACGGTGAGTGGCTTATTACTTTTTGATCAAAATGTACACCAACGCCTCTAGTATAGAGGTAGGACAGAGTGCTGGTTGCAGAGTGCTGTTGCATTTTTGTGTTTGTATATTGCTGAAACAAAGGCTCATCTGAAAATAAGGTACTAAGTGCTATTAGGACATGGCTTTACTTCAATAGCGGTTATCCTGGTTACAGATTTACTTTAATTGGGCAGGGCACTGTGGATGATACTGTTAAGGGAGCGGAGTGCTACGGAAGTCACAGTTTAGAGGGCAGGTAGGGTGTCCATACAGGCCACCCTCAAAAGACGGACTTAAAAACCCCAGCACCAGGTCCCGCTAAGACACACTCTTGACTCAGTTAGGCCACATCCCCTCCAAGTCCACAGCCAATGGGGATTGAAAAAATTAAGGTAAAAATCAACTTTGTCAGCTGCAGGGGTGGGATAGAGGGTGAATTTCTCCCTGCAGCTCATGCTCAGACAGCACAGTGCTGCTGTCTGAGAGTGAGCTGTTCAAAAGGACATCCCTGTGTCCGTCCAGGCCCTGTGCCAGATGGAGGACAGGGAGTCTGAAATCCGGACTGTCCTGCCTAAAACCGGACCTCTGGCCACCCTAGGGGCAGGCTACTTTGGAGGTCGCAATTATGGGGACAGTCTGCTATGGAGGTCAGTGTTAAGGGGCAGATTGCTGTAAAGGCCACTGGTAAGGGGCACGATGTTGTGATAATCACTGTTAAGGAGACGGAGTACTGTGGAAATAACTAATAAAGGGGCGGCCGCTGTGGAGGTCACCGTTAAGGGGATAGAATGCTATGGAGGTCACTGTTAAAGAAGCAGGTGCTGTGAAGGTCTCTGTTAGGGGTGCAGGGAGCGGTAGAGGTCAGAGTTAAGGGGACGGTCTACTATCAAGGTCAGTGTTAAAGGCGTATTCCCATCTTGCTATTTCATTCTCACCAGCAGCCAGTTCTGCATTCACTTCCTGGTTTCCTGCTTCTAAGGCTGGGCGGGCTTAGGCAGTTGAGTGAAGGCCGGCCACGCCTCCTTATGACATCACACTGAGAGCTCAGTCCTTGCCGTGCTCGTTCATGTGGATAGTATGAGTTATCAGTGTGGCAGCCTGCAGAGTCTGTGAGGCCCCTTTCCCCTGCTGGGGAACAGCCATAGTAAAAGTGAGCTAAGACAGTGGCTGTCCTGCTTCACCAGACCTGTCTTATCTTTTACAAACCCAAACTGTGCAGCAAAACAGTAACTCACCTGTCGTCCCCAGTACCCTACCAGCACTGTAGTTGAATCACTTATAGCTCTGCTACATCTGTATTCCTCACCACTACCAGCAATATGTTGAATAACTACAAATACAGCTCTGCTACATCTGTCTTCCCTGAATCACTTCTTAAACAGCTCTGCTACATCTGTCTCTCTCCACTACCACCACTGTGTTTGAAAAACTACAAATACAGCTCTGCTACATCTGTCTTCTCTGCTGCTGTGTGGGATTGTATGGAGAGGGAGGGGGGGGTGAAGGGTTGTGTGTGGGATTGTATGCCGAGACTCATTTGCATAAAATGCTGGGTTTCTCTGCATCCGATCTGTGAAGTCAGTTTATTATGGGTAAGAGGACATTCATACATCAGCCCCCCCCCCCCATCCAATCTCACACAGAACCACCACTCCAGTATATAATCCCATACAGCAGCCCCCCAGTATAAAATCTCACACAGCTCCCTCCTTCCATCCAGGATATATAAAACATAGCAGCACCCCATCCAGTATATATCACACAGCATCCCCCATCCACTATAGATAACACAGCAGCCCCCATCCAGTATATATCACACAGCAGCCCCCATCCAGTATATATAACACAGCAGCCCCCCCATCCTGTATATCACACAGCAGCCCCCCATCCAGTATATATAACACAGCAGCCCCATCCAGTATATATAACACAGCAGCCCCCATCCAGTATATATAACACAGCAGCCCCTCCAGCACTGTCAGACTCTCTCTCCTTTCAGTGCTGCAGACGGGGCAAACCTTCCTCCTCTGTAAACATTCCTCCGATGCCTGTGATAACAGAGCAGCTCCGGCAGCCGCCCCACCTGACTTAGAGATGTCACCTGATCAGAAGGTCCTTGTAGTCTCCAGTCTGCCTCTGCCTACAAACAGAGCATGCGCGGCTCTGTTTCCCACTGCGTGCCTGTTCGTGGATGAAATGAGAGGCCGGCCACTAGATGGATGTAGCTCATTTGCGCAGGCGCGGCCCATAGAATCGGCGGGGAGCAGTGGCCGTAACTATGGGATACCAAAGCACAACAATGAGGTAGGAAGAAAGAATTTGATCAAAAAGGGTGAAAATTTGCTTATACAATATATTTACAAAAATAATCACTGGCACCTTATTAACAAATTAAACTGTGATCCTTATGATGGGAATACCCCTTTAAGGGGCGGGGTGCTATAGAGGTCACTGTTAAGGGGGCAGGGTGTTGTGAAAGTCAAATTTTAAGGGAACGGAGCTCTGTGGAGGTCACTGTTAAGGGGGTGGGTTACTGTGGAAATCACTGCTAAGGGGACGGGGTACTGTGAAGGTCACTAATAAAAAGGCAGCCGCTGTGGAGGTCACTGTTAAAGGGGAGGGTGCTATGGATGTTACTGATAGGCGGGCAGGCCGGTGTGGAGGTCAATGTTAAAGGGGTGGGCACTGTGCAGGTCACTGTTAACGGAGAAGGGAACTGTGGAAGCCACTATTAAAAGGGGCATCAGGGTACTGCAAAGTCACTGTTAAGGCAGTGGAGTACTGTGAGGTCACTGTTAAGGGACCGGGGTTCTGTGGTAGTAGTCACTGTTAAAGTTGCAGTCACTGTGGAGGTCTCTATTAAGGGGTCGGGAATGGTGGAGGTCACAGTTAAGTTGACTATAACCTATGCTCAGTGTTAAGGGGCGGGTGCTGTAGAGGTCACTGTTAAGGGGGCGGGTCCCTGTGGACGTCACTGTCATGGGGGGATGCTGTGAAGGTCAAAGTTAAGGGGGTGGGCTGCTGTGAAGGTCCCATTTTAAGGAGATGGGGCACTGTGGGGAGGGGGCAGGGTTAAGGGGTGGGGGGCTGTGGAGATCAGTGTTATAGTGGATACTGTGAATATCTTTTAACAACGCACACAAATATTAAATGAAATAGATGAAATATACCGAAGCGAAGCTGGTTCCTTCAGCTAGTGAATTTACATCAACCAATAATATCTACTAATTAATCTGTGATATAAATTCAGTAAAGTTTTATGTATGTTAGTAACCATATGTTAATATGTTGCTCTTATAGAAAAAAGGCTCATCTGCTGGTTTCAAAGAACATAGCCCAAGGTGACACTATGTATTTCATATTACCTGTTCACAATGTAAGTGAATCCCTCAGGGCCTCACATCTTATGCTCATAAATTACCAAATCTTGTCAAATCTATTCCCTATTGCTTATGCTGCTGTTCAGCCGGTCAATACCTGACTATCTAACTGCCTTAAATATCCTGTCTACATTTTTTTTTCCAATCCTAATGAGTTGGCATTTGAATCTATATAAACAGATGGCTAATAATCAGTGGTTAGCAGTGCTAATGCATTTGGCTTTAATTTAAACACTGAAGGACCCCTCAGGAATTATTGATGCCACAGAGGTTCTTCATGTCCCAGAGTCAACAATGTTAGTTGGCTACTGAATATAACTCAATGACTCTTGGATGATATATTCTGGACCTGAACAGACACAGAGTTATTTTTCTGTTCACTTCTTGAATACTAATTCTTAAAGCCTGTTATTTTAATGATTGTAGAGTATTAATATCTTCCACGGACATTCATATTCATTCACATGGGTACAAAATAGCCTGCTGGGTCTCAAACAGAAGCAGCAGAACTGAATTTGTCACTTAAAGTGAATGCCCATGTAGCATATACTTATCATCCAGTCTACCTAGGACTTAAATTATGAGTTATAAGAAAATGACCTATTGTTTAAATCACATTTTCTGTTAAATGTATATTTTTCAAATTTTTTTGTGAGTTTTTCTTTTATTTTTCCATGTCACTAGCTATATTAAAAATGTATATAATCCTGCAATCTTCACTCTAAAATATGTTAAGACTTCCCAAGTAGCTACATGAGCCTTAGACACAATAAGGGGACCCCATTGAGATCTATAGGAGAGTTTTCTAGGCATGTTCTCTGACCTGTGCAGAGGTCAGGAGGGAGTAGGTAAGCTGTGATATCATCTATTTTGTGGGGTAAATTCTATCTTATCTATATAGAGCCACTTTTCACCTTAAATCTTTTCACATTCACCTCTTGCAAATCTGATGTGTCACTGTATGTGGTAAGAATTCTGGAATTCTTTTATGTATCCAAGCCATTTTGAGATTGTTTTCTCTGGACATATTGTACTTCATGTTAGTGATAAATTTAAGTCAATATGTTTTACCTTTATTTATAAAAAAAAAATTCAAAATCTACAGAAAATTTTGAAAAATTTGCAATTTTCGACATTTGAATTTCTCTGCTTTTATTGTAAAAAATGATACCTCATGACATAGTTATTACTTTACATTTCCCATATGTCTACAGTTAAGGATGCTGCGATACCTAATATGTCTGCTTTTGTTTTTTTTTATTTGTTATTTTTTTTTACTTGATATGTCTTTATTATTGGAAATGGCATTGTTTTTTATTTGAAACTTAATTTTTTTTATTATGAAAAACACTTTTTAACATTCTTTTACTTTCAATTTTTTCCCCACTGTAGGGCTTCAACTTTTGGGGGTCTGATCCCCTCTGCAATGCATTACCTTACATTGTGATTTGCAATACATTGCCTGTCAGCTTTTACACTGACAGAGTGCCTATAAGACCCAGCCTGGGGACTGGATCTCATAGGCTTCCATATGCTGGTATCCTACGGGTTAACCTGTAAAAGAAAATAAACATTGAACAGGTAATAGAGATGGGACAGAGTTGGCAGAAGTTATTCCACTTTTTTGTATTTTATTGTAAATGTTTTGATAACTTAAGTTTAGGGGAAAATCTCTTTAAAAACTATACAAAGATACATGCATCCTAGCCCATAAAAAAACACATGAAACATAAACTCTTTGGCATACCATGCAAATTCTATGAACAGTCTGATAAATCAAGTGTTACACTCTTTTATCTGACTGACTTTTTTTCTAACCTACAGTAGACGAGTAGAGTAATATAAAACCACAGGATCAGACTACATATACTTTGTAGTCTGTAACCAGGGAGATGTTTTGATCTGTAGAAGATGTTGACATAAAATTATATATTTAATTTAGATTATATTGGCAGGTTTTCTCATTTTTTATTTAATATACAGTATACTAGTCAGAAAATAAATTGCTGGAAAAGTGTACAAATAAGATCTTCCAGACTTTGGCCACTAGGTGACATTATTTCATCTTTCCCAATGAATTTTACATGCACTTTGGATCAAAAAATACTAAAACAATTTTACCAGGACCTTCTGGCACTTAAAGGTTTAACGGAGCTTAATATGCAGACATAAAGATGAAATCATTTGTTTTCCACATTGCCTAATCCTTTATATACTAATTAGATTTCCGTTGGTTCCATTGCACTTTGTGTGTAGTAGTCTCAGTGCCACGTGCCAGGGAAGCTGCATGGATCATTGAGACAGTCTGCCAATGGCAAGCAGCCAGTAAGAGGGCAAGCAATTGGCTGTTCCAATTCTTTTAGCCTTTCTGAAAGGTAAGCAATCTAAAAAAAATGCTATGTTAAGGAATTAAATAACTGGATTTAATTTTTCAGGGCAGGGCTCTAGTGAACTCATGTTCTATTTTTGGCTAATTTGCTAATATAATCCTTTTCTGCTAAATCCACAGAGACAGGCTTACAGAGAGCTATAAAGCTGTTCTTAAGTTACTAAAGATATTTTCCATGCATATGGAAGCTAACACTAGATATTAATATACAGTATATATTTCATAGAAGATAGTTTGGCAAATATATTTTAAATAAATGCAACTATCTTATAATATTGATTAAATATTCATCATTTTTGTGGAATGTATTGGGGGGCAATAGGAGCGTAGTTTATAGGGAGTGTGAAGCTAAAAGTTGCACTTGGGATGAAAATCGCCTTTGCCAAAAAAGAAGACTCCAGTATCCTAAATAGCACATGGTAGGCAGGAGGTTCTATTACAGATTTTGTACTGGAACCCAGGGCTTCAAGTTACTGTTCTGGAGGGGAACATTAGGAAATAGGCCAGCAGGAAATCATTATTCATAGAAGTTTTTGTCATTTGTAAAAATGTTTGTGCAGTACAAAAGTAACTGTTTATTCTTTTTAAAGACTTTGTAAATGTATTGTTTAATCATGTGAGGAAAATAAATAATATATTATATTCTATAATCTATTTACTGTTGATTGTATAACAATCACTGTGTATGAAATTTCATCACACTCGTCATTTTCTCTTCTTAAAGGCGTTCTCCGGGAATTAAGAAAATGAAAATACTTAATTATTACTTTATTATAAATATATTCTCAAATACCTTTCATTATTTATAATGGCTCATTTTGTCTGGGGAGCAATCATCAGGGGAAACAAAATGGCCACCATCCCATTAGTTCACATAAAACCTGTCCTGATCACACATAAGGACAAGTTACTTTACAATACTGAGGCAAAGAGCTGCCTCATCCTCTCTACTTATCAGGGATTATGATCCTGAATACAGATGATATGAACTTTAGCTGAATCTCTGGGGAATTTAGTTCTCGAGGAGACATGAAGAACAGAGAGGATGGACAGGACAGGCTGTGGTAATGTGCTGCTGTGGTAATGGAGACTGGAAACAAGTGCTGCTGCTCATTAGCCACAACTCACTCTCACCTCATGTCTCCTCATCATCTCCATTCCCAGAGAGATTCACCTGTATTAAGCATCATGATTCCTGACAAGTAGATCACAGAGGAGGATGAGGCAGCTTATTGTGGTGAAGTAACTTGTCCTCCTGTATGATTAGGACAGGTTTTGTGTGTACTGATAGGACGGCAGCCATTTTATTTCCCCTGATGATTGTTCCCTAAACAAAACAAGCCATTCTAAGTAATGAAATGTATTTGTGAATATATTTATTATAAGATAATATTTAAGTATTTTAATTTTTTTTTTTTATTCCTGGAGAACCACTTTATTGTAATCTCGCACACATACACACAAACACACAGGCAACAAGCAAGTTATCCTATTAATATGTTTTTGGAGTGCGGGGGAAATTGATGCAGAGAAGGAGAGAATGCATACAAATATTGCCCCCAGTCCTGTAAGAATGTATTGCTAACAACTGAGCTTGCATATTGCCTATTTAACCACCTCAGCCCCCCTAGCTTAAACACCCTTAATGACCAGACCACTTTTACAATTCTGCACTACACTACTTTCACGGTTTATTGCTCGGTCATACAATTTACCACCCAAATGAATTTTACCTCCTTTTCTTCTCACTAATAGAGCTTTTATTTGGTGGTATATCATTGCTGCTGACATTTTAACTTTTTTTGATATTAATAAAAAATGACCGAATTTTTTTTTTTAAATGACATTTTTCGCTTTCTGTTGAATTTTTTTTTAAAAACTACATTTCTATATACATTTTTCTCTTTAATTAAAAAAAAATCTAATAAGTGTATATTTATTGGTTTGGGTAAAAGTTATAGCATTTGCAAACTATGGTGCAAAAAAGTGAATTTCCGCATTTTGAAGCAGCTGTCATGTTTCTTCAGGTGCTAGAATGCCAGGATAGTATAAATACCCCCCAAATTACATCATTTTAGAAAGATGACACCCCATTACTATGGTAATAATAGCTGGTTTTGTCTAGGGAGCAATCATTACGAGAAACAAGAACGCTATCAGCGTTGAACGCGGTATCTGAGGGGTTAAATGATGAGGGGCAGAGCAATTGCAATTTCCTGTCATAGTGCCCATTCCATACAATGAAAAATGATTTGTGATGATGATGAAGTATTTTGTAATTAATCAAATTTCTTCACGAAGTTTGGCAAAGAAGCAAAGTCATATTTTCCAATACTTCGCTCATCACTAATCATAATCACTGACAAGAAGAAAGGGAGGATGAGGCAGTTATTTAGCTCAGTGTTCTGAAGTAACTTTTCCTCCTGTGTCATTAGGACAGGTTTTGTGTGTAGTAATAGGACAGCGGCCATTTTGTTTCTCCTAATAATTGCTCCTTAGACAAAACAAGCTATTATAACTAATGGAAGATATTTGGGAACATATTTAAACTAAAGTAATATTTAAGTATTTTCATTTTCTTAATTCATGGAGAACCTCTTTAAGGACCTGATGCACACTAGTGTATTGTTGGCAGAACTCACTGAGAGTGACAGATTCAGCCAAACGCCTAATGTGTGTGTGTGGAGCTCCCAACTCTCCTCCAACTTTCTCTGAAATATCAGGTGAAGCAAATATTTTCACCCAATCCTTTTGTTTTCCTGGTATTAGGGTGCTGGCTGTTCTTAAATAGACTGTTTTGCAGTGCCCCGTGGTATGGAGACTTACTGGAATTTTTCTTTTGAAATATTGTTTTCATCTTCTGTACTGTATGTCCATAATTTTCCTGTGTATTTACTTTAAGGTATCCATTACAGCACCATTCATGTAGGAATTTTTTCTGTATGCTGATGAATGTGATTGCTTTAGTCGACTACATAAGTTAAGATCTATAGTTTCATATTTACATACATCTGGTGTGATTTGTAATGAACTGATAACTTATAGCTGAGCACCAATGTATGATTATATCCATAATTCACTCCTGTTTCTTCTGTAAGCCATAAAAGACAATAAATCTTTATATAAAGAAATGTGATAGCTGATGCTGGCATCACAATCTAATCACCAAGGTGCCTATTTGTACTTCAACAAGAATGTGACAAGGGAAACAAGAACACCTGTGGAATTGTCATGGCCCATTTGTCACCCAAAAAATGACTACATGAGTCCATTTATAAAGGATAATAGAGGTTAAGATGGACTCTTATGTGAAATATGCTCATTATATTGCTCCTCAATGATAATGTTAACCTTGGGGATTCAAATCAATAAGTGTCATCTTAATACCATACTATTATATCCTAATAACATTTTTGATTACTTGTTTTCTATGATATTGAGAACCAGAACAGAAAATTAACAATATCTTATTTTCATTGTGTAATTCCATCATAAAGGGGTTTGGAAACAGAGGTACATGATGTTGTACGGTAGCAGCTGCATGTTGTAAATCTCCTTTCCGGACAAACATAATAGTTTTCAAGGATAAAATACATACAATCCAATTCAACTTATTGTGGTAAATAAACCTGTTTTCCAATATCCAGCTGACAAAAAACTGAGGAGGATGCATTATAACAGTGCCATGCCATGAATGGCTTCCATGACCATGTGACGTGATGTCTCAGTTGACACATTGTTCATAGAAATAGTAACAGTACCTTCAATGCATATCCAATGGATGCATATCACCTTTTGTGTCTAGTCCAATTGACTCACACTAATACAAAACACCGAGATGAGTAGTGACAGTATTCAGACTCCCAATGAAGTTGCAAGCAGAAAAGATTTATTCCAACATGCTATCTGGAGGACCGACAGAGGACATACAACTTCAGTAGATAATAAATAATAATAATAATAATAATAATAATAATAATAATATTTATTTACATAGCACCAACATATTACACAGCGCTTTACAAATTCATAGGGTTCATGTACAAAACAAAAGTAACTGGATAATATACAACTGAAACACTAGGAGTCAGGGCCCTGCTCACAAGAGCTTATGATCTATGAGGAATTGGGGGTGACACACATAAGGTAGTTGATTGTGATAACTAAGATTCAAGCCATTATTAAACTGACAAGAGTAGTGCCGGCCGATCTGCTTCGGGTTTGGGACTGCTAGAGGTTCGAATTTAGGCTAGAGGAATTGGTGGGTGAGAGGTTTAGTCGGGGAAAAGTCATTTTAGGTAGCTTGATAAGCCTGACTGAAAAGATGTGTTTTTAAGGCACGTTTGAAGGTGGGGAACTTGTGAATTGACCTAATATTTTGAGTCAGAGTATTCCAGAGAGTAGGTGCAGCTGAAGAAAAGTCTTGAAGATGGGAGTGAGAGGTATGAATTTAGGAGGTAATTAATCTTAGGTCGCTAACAGAACGGAGAGCACAAGTAGGGTGGTAGATGGAGATAAGGGAGAAGATATATGGAGGTGTAGCACTGTGGAGAGCTTTGTTGGTAAAGGTGAGAAGTTTGAACTATATTCTGTGCTGGATGTTCAACCAGTGAAGTGACTGGCACTGACTAGTAGCATCAGTGTAGCGGTTGGATAGATAGATAACTAAGCCTGGCTGCAGCATTTAGGACAGACTGAAGGGGGGAGAGTTTAGTGATAGGGAGACCGATTATATGTCAGCTGAACAATCGTTTGGCTGACATCGATCTCTCCTGACCCCTTCCCATACTGTATATACATGTATGTGTATTCAATGGGGGCGGCGAGAAAGACTTTTCCAGATACCTCTGGAAGTGGCTTGGGGAAATATATTCACTTTACTCAATCCTATTCTCCTCTGACACCATCAGTTGGGGACAGTTGGCAGATCCCCACACACATGCTCATGTGTATTTGGGCTTTAGATAAAGTGGTTTTTCTAACTTCAGAAAACCATATGAATACCAGTTCTCCAGTGTGAGGAACCATTTGAATTACTAAGGTTTGTATATCAAAGTGAAAGAGTAGGATATAGGGCTTGACTGAATTCATATCTGAATTTTCAGGTTTTTCATTATGGATAAAATTCATAAAATCACAAAACTCCTGAAATAATGATTATTATTGATTTCTTTCTATGAACAGTGTCTACAAGGACTGAGGTCACAATTAGCAGCATTAGGAGAAAGTTTGCACAGTCTTCTGTGTACATACCAGAGACACATCTTTGTCTTTTTATGTTTTACGTAAATCACCCCAGTATAATTAAGCATTCCCAGTTGTGAGCAAGGATTATAAGTAATTATGGTTCACAAACATGTTAACCAAAATGAGCTGTCATTTTTTTCCCTGTCATGTGTTCAGTCATCCACATCTGTAGCATTAATCACATTTACTATTTACAGAACATTCCTTCTTCACCTTGCCTCGCACCATCAGCATCTGAGAACAGGAGACCAGAACTGTGATCATTTTGAAAAATACAATTATTTTTCTTCTTGAATTAATTGAATTATCTATAGCGAGTTCACTAACACCCAGAAATGAGAGACCTATTTTTGAGATGTTTTCTGGACTCTAACAATTAATAATTACTAGAAAGGAAGAGCAGATGGTGATAGGAGTATAATTCAGAATAATAGTGTGTTAAAACAATCACCATAGCAATAGAAAACAGTTCTTTCTTTTCTAATTAAACCTAAATCCTAGATAAGTTTCATGTGCAGATCATTCATTACATGCTCATCCCTGGCCTGAGCTCTCCAGACTTAGTATTAGTAAAGCTTCAAAGACTTGAGATTGTCTCCACATGAGCAACAAGAACATAAAAACAGTGAGTATGAGTAACAGTCAATTACATAAGAAAACATTGGATTGCACAATCTGTGGTGCTAAAAACAGCCATGGCCCCATGATACTTTGTTCTCTTTACTTACATTAAAGTGTGGCGGCCTGCAAAGCACAGATCCACAAAATACAGATACCTTTCATGTGCATTCCTAAATTTTCTCAATCCAATCACTAGAAATGACTATTCTTTTACTCAATATGGAGAAGAGTAAGGCATTTTCTATAGTTTTAGGAAAGACAGGTGCGGATAAACACATGTATGACATCTGTGTGCTGTCTGTTTATTTGACTCAAAGCCAATGTCTCAGTGCAGTGTTATTGTCTGGGCAAAATCCGTCCGGATCTGCGCTGAAGCCCTTTGTAGTCAATGGCGTCCGATGGTGAGCGGCAGTATCTGGCTATGCTAGACATGGTGAAATCTGACGGGCTGTTCTTCTACCTTAAAAACCTGCCGAATTTAGAAATGCAGATGTGAAACTAATCTAATATGGCGGACCTCCTTGGACAAATATAGAAGAATGCTTTATATTTCTCATTGTTAATTGATATTTCAAATTTATGTATTACTATAATTCACAATGATACCTTGTTTATAATTTAATATCAGAAAACAACAAACCATTCAAACCTTAATGCGGATTAAGGTGACTCATTTTCTAATTCACAAACAAGCATGGATGCTGCTTTGCTTTCTTAGGCCAAATCACTAATAATTTCCATGACTTCTGCATACAGAAAAAAGTTTAAGGATGTGCAAGCTGTATGGAAACTTGGATTCTAAAATAATTTTATATTGTTTTTAAGATGATGACTGTAATTTGAGTTTTCATCAGCAAAATCGTGTTACGGTTGTTAAATTGAAGATTATACTTTATGTGACATACAATACCAAAAAATAGCTCTTGAGCTAGCTTGGCAATAGTTTGTAAAATATAATGCATTCAAGCAGATAGTAATATATATATATATATATATATATATATATATATATATTCCCATAACTATAGTAATGTAATATCTTTCACAGAGAGAGGCCATTTCGACTCGACAACAGTGATCAGATTGCTAGATTGAAGTTTCTAATATTGCAAGTAGCTATGATCCCACAACATAAACGCAAATGTTCTCATTGTCGTTATACTGTCTGTAAGTTGAAATGCGGTTCCTGAGATATGCTATCCTGTTTACAGGAAATTGTTAAGAGTTTTAGACATTTCAGAAGGCTGTTGTTATACCCCTGAGTCCTGTGATCCATAGGTGTATGCTCCACAATCCATTAAGTACATTATAAATCCACTAAATGTTCGTAGTGGGAAACAACATGCATATGCCAGAACTTCAAGTAAAAAATTATATCATCTTAGAGTAAACCAGTCAGTCTTTAGCGCCAAAAGGTTTTCTGTAGGTCAGCCAAAATACAAGTGTCATTCCAAGAGTATGGACAACATCTGAAATTCCAAATTCATTAACTAACTAATGCACTAAGTCCTCATTTCCCATTAGTAGTGATGAGCGGAAGGTGCCATATTCGATTTAGACGAAATTCGCGAATATTCGAAAGAATATTCGTTTCATATTTGTCGAAATCGAATATTCGTCATTATTCTAGTTATCGCGATTAATATGCAATTTAAATAATCGCGTATTGCGATTTTAACTTAGGCTACTTTCCTATTGGTTTCATATCTAGAATTACAGAGAAGATGACGAATATGACGAATGTAATCGTCATATTCCTCAAAACGAAGATAACGAAGTATTCTCCATCTTCGTTTTAGCAACCTATTCGTCAACTTCGCTAATTCTAGCAATCAAATAGGAGGGTTGACTATAGAGACAGCTGTGTTTAATTCGCTATGCGATTAATATTACTTAGCTTTTTTTAACAGAATAATTATATTACTTGATAATTATTATAATTATTCTATTTATTAAAAATAAAAATAAATTATATAATCGCATAGCGAATTAAACACAGCTGCCTCTATAGTCAACCCTCCTATTTGATTGCTAGAATTAGCGAAGTTGACGAATAGGTTGCTAAAACGAAGATGGAGAATACTTCGTTATCTTCGTTTTGAGGAATATGACGAATACATTCGTCATATTCGCTAATTCTACCAAGCCAAGAACGTCTCCCTACTAAAATGTACTGTCGGATTTGAGAATTACGTTGAAATCGCAATGCGATTAATATAACTTGAATTAATCGCATTGCGATTTCTACTTAGACCTGGTTTACTATGGTTGGCTTGGTAGAATTAGCGAATATGACGAATGTTTTCGTCATATTCCTCAAAACGAAGATAACAAAGTATTCTCCATCTTCGTTTTAGCAACCATAGTAAACCATGTCTGTTGAAATCGCAATGCGATTAATTCAAGTTATATTAATTGCATTGCGATTACAACTTAGCACTGCTATCTTACATATTAGGCTAGAATTAACGAATATGGAATATAGCAGCAGTGCTAAGTAGAAATCGCAATGCGATTACTTCAAGTTATATTTATCGCATTGCGATTTCAACTTCGAGCTGGGTTTATAATGGGTCAGTTTGCTAGAATTAACAAAGTTAACGAATATGGAATATATTATAGCAGTGCTAATTGAAATCGCAATGCGATTAATGTAACTTGAAGTAATCGCATTGTGAATTCTACTTAGCACTGCTGCTATATTCCATATTCGTTAATTCTAGCCTAATATGTAAGATAGCAGTGCACTGCTAAGTTGTAATCGCAATGCGATTAATATAACTTGAATTAATCGCATTGCGATTTCAACGTAATTCTCAAATCCGACAGTACATTTTAGTATATGGAGACGTTCCCATGGTGATGGGGACGCTCCATGAGCACAGAAGTCGGCAGAAGCGGCAACGGGCACTGGCTGGAGCAGCCAGGAAGCCAGGAATCCTCAGGACAGGTAAGAACTACTTTTGGGAAGTGGGAAAGAAAAAAATATAACTAAAAACAAAAACAAAAAAAAAAAAATATTCGAAATACCGAATTTATAGCGCTATATTCGAAATATTCGCGAATTAGCGAAGTGCTGATATTCACGATAAAAATTCGCTATTCAAATATTCGCGCTCAACACTACCCATTTGGAATCTGATGGTTTACTCGATTCTTTTACAAGAACATAGAATGGGAATTATATACATTCACATAAATTATTCTAATCATGAACCTAGTTACAAAACTGAGAGTCAAGACCCCTTATTGCCAGGTCACAAAGCCCCATTGATTTTATCTCCTGTATGTCTTAAGAGGGTTGTGCTAGGGTTGTCTTTTGAAATACCCAATTACAGCATCCAATAAAGGAGTCATTCTCTTAAGATCACTATCAGATGGCTAGAGGAGAGAACCTCTTCAAAGAGCAATTCTCTCACCCGTCTACTACATCAACATGACAACATCATGCAATGTATTATTTTCTCAGTGGTGGTACTGCAGGAGAACTAAACACTTGCATCCCTGAAAATGACAGCTGATTTCTGGGGACCCCAGGAGTGGAACACAATGTGATTGGTTTATTTTAAGGGGATCCTTCTGACACAAAGGGATAGTTAAAAGGTAAAAACTAGGTTAAAAATGGTATCTGTTACAGCCTTTCAAGTCCATTTTATTCAGGAGCAGAAACTTATAGAGGTGTGAAATAACACATGCATCTGTTATTTTCAGTAGTGAAGAGCTTGGTTGGCACCCCGAGCAGACTAGTTGGTGCTCAATGGTAGGAATACTCTATCAATAATTTTAAAATAATACCACAGCACTCTCTTATAACTAAGCAGTGTTTCTTGTCTTTATTCAAAGGTGATCCAAAATATTGAAATTAAAATTAACATTTTGGATCACCTTTGAATAAAGACAAGTAACACTGCTTGCAAACAAGAGTGCCGTGGTATTCTTTTTTAAATCTGTTATTTTCCTACACTATGGGGCAGATTTACTTTTGCAAACGCTCCAGAGTTCTTGCTCATAGGCCATACAGTACCTACATTTTACCTTATCCAACAAGGGAACTTGGTTTAGCATCAGGGGTGTGAGCTAAGAGTGGGTTATGATTTTAGATGTGCCAGTGTGTACCAAAATTCTGTCACAGCCACCTAAGTGGTAGTACAAACTTGGACTAGACTGTCCAAAGGTGCGCCACATTTATCATGCATCATCAACCTCTATGATAAATAGGACAAAATTTTACAATGTCAAGTCAAATTTGAACCAATTTATTTTCTGAAAAATTTAATATCTTTATATACTTTTTCAAAAATGGATAGTAACTACATTCTGAAATGGATATTTATGAAACATTGCATTCACACACACACATGAAATTCAAAAAAATAAAAAAGTTACCAGTCTTGTCTATGAACCTCAGTATGTCTTGATGCCTATTTATCTGTTAAGCCTGTCATCAATATACTGTATGTTATAGGAAATGCAATGAAACAGTGATTTGCACCCAACTGTGCTTCATGCTAGCATATACTGTAAATTAAGCTTCATAAACCCGAATGAGTGAAAGCAGAACAGATAGCATTGTTTTGTTTTGTTTTTTTCCTGCTTAGGGATTCATTGGATTTACAGTCTCATAAAAGGGAGCTAAGTCCTGTGAGGCAAACATAGGAAAATCAATTTCTTAATTTTTATTAGTGGATATGGGCACGATGCCAGTATTGTTTAATCTACAACTGTCTTTCATTTTAGAAGGGCATTTTATGTGAACATTGGTAGCAAGTGCCTCGATTTGTGTGAGAGCTTGTTAGTCATCCCTTTTGATACTGTTATGTACACTGAGTTCTGAAATGATCTATGTAGTGTTGATATAAAAAAGTAGTACATTTTGTAAGGATAAAAATGTTAAAGACTAGTGATGAGCGAGCACCAAAGTGTTCAGGTGATCGGTCCGAACACACTGCGATATTCGTGCGCTCGGCCGAGCACCCAAGTATAATGAAAGTCAATGGGAGACAACCAGGCACCCCCTGCTAAGATGAGGGGAGGGTGCCTAGTTTATAGGGAAAGGTCAGAAAGTGACAGAAACACCACCGAAATCGATCGGGAACAGCATGTCTGGATGCATCTTGGACTCCAAAGTCGCTGCTGGGAAGCATGTTGTCCCAGTTGTACGCCACTTTTACAGACCGCCAAAAATATGCCCAAAACCCCGCCCCCTAAAAAAAATGGAGGAAAAATTGTTAGGAAACATTCTTTCCAGTATATTCAATTTTATATACAATGCAAGAGCTGCCAAAAGTTTCTCCTCTGTGTGACTATGTTCACCCAGGCAAACGAGATGAAGAACAGCCTGAACAGCTTGACACCGCCAAGCCCTGCACATGTGGTATGCTGGAGGAGCACTGTGAATTCTCCCTGCAGTGGAGTCTGAGGAAACAGTGGTGGATGAAGAGGCAGAGGAGGACATTCTCGCAGAACCAACAGCGTGAGAACATGGAAGTGGAGGTGGCGTCATCTGGCCAATTTGCTGGTGTGGCTGGGCAGGAACCACATTCCCCCAGTGGGCCATAAAGGGCATGTATTGTCCCTGACCGTAGTTAAAGCTCCACACAAAAAAATGTGCAGGGTCACTAAGGGGCTAATACACCATAAAAAAGACTTTAGAACGAATAACTGCACCGCTGAACGCCAAATAAGCCCTTTTTTCTCTACTAATGCACCCAAAATAAGGCTTAAGAACATATAACTGAACAGCTGAATGGCTAATAAGACTTTTTTCCCCCACAAATAGACCCCCAAAAGTCTTTAGAACATAAAACTACACCGATGAACAGCTAATAAGACTTTTTTTTCCTACTACTACACCCCAAAAAAGGCTGTAATTTTGTCACTTCACTGCACAACGGCTAACAAGCCTTTATTCCCCATTAATACACCCCAACAAAGGCTTTAGAAGATATAACTTCACCACTGAACGGCTAATACGACTTTTTTCCCACTAATAAACCCAAAAAAAGGCTTTAGAACATATAACTGCACCGCTGAACGCCAAATAAGCCCTTTTTCCCACTAATACACCACATCAAGGTTTTAGAACATATGACTGCACAGCTGAACATTTTTTATGCTAATACACCCCAAAAAGGCTGTAATTTAGTTGCTTCACCGCACAACGGCTAACATGCCTTTTTTACCACTAATACACCCCAAAAAAGGCTGTCATTTTGTCACTTCTCCGCACAACGTAAAATAAGACCTTTTTATTTCCACTAATACCCCACAAAAAAAGGCTTTAGAACATATAGCTGCACCGCTGAACGGCTAACAAGCCTTTTTTTTCCATTAACACACCCCAAAAAAGCCTTTAGAACATATAACTGCACTGCACAATGGCTAATAATACATAGAAATATTTCCTAGTAATACACCCTGTTAATAGCTGTATCACACAGCACTTGCACCCCAATAACAAGAACAGTTTGCTGGAATTACAGAGGTATCATCTATTGCAGACCTAAAATCAGCAGTAAATCACTTTCTGCTGCCAGCACACCACTGTACAGCATAAAGAGTAGGAGATTGCTGCATGTAATAGCAGCAGTGCCCTCCACCAGTGAGCAGGCAACTACCGGGAGAGAAGCGACAATCGTTTGCAGTATGAGGCTGTCTAATACACCCTTATGTCTACTACCCAATAAATGTGATAATCTTTTGATTTCAATGATCAGATGTCTACTCTGGCTGCTTCTACAAAAGAATACTTATCTGATGGGTACACGCTTGCAATAGCAGCAGGTAAATCTGACTATGTACTTTGTATCGCACTGAAATAGAGGAATCTCTTTCCAAATAATACCCGCATTACAGTTTCAAGGAAATTGCCTTTGTAATGTTTAAACCCTGCAACTCTGGAGGGTAGAATAAAGCAGGTGCTGGTCAGTGGCCTAGTTAGGTCGGATGCAAAGCTTAATCTCCTGGCTCACTCTTCCCTGGCAAAGACATATCATAAAACTGATATAAGCATTTCATTCTGAGGCACACTGTGGATGGAGTGGGAAGAAAAGCAGCATCCAATTGATTTTCAGCATGTCTGCTCTTTACCTTTCAGTACAAATACAACAGCAAATCAATAGGAATAACACCACCTTAGACGTCTAATCTCTGCAGTTTGTTAGATGAATTTTTATAAACTCTTCTCATTGCTACAGATCCGGCAGAAATGGCCTATCACAAGGCGAGTAGGTTTCCTTGCATGAGATAAAGAATCAGAATCTTTGGAATGTTAATTAACACTACTCAAGTTTTTAATTCACTCACTTTCTGCTGTGGAAGTCTAAAACTAATTGCGAGTTTGACTAATTGTATGTACAGTATGTTTGCTCTTGAAGTGCTGTAGGCTGTGTGTAATTAATTCTATTTCTTTTTATTGTGTATTAAAGGGGTTTTCTGCTGATTTTATTGTAACAGCTTGATAGTTCCTATATGACCAATTAATTTCTATAAAGAGTGATTGTTCATGTACAACAAGCTATATGACAGGGATTGAATCCAAACGGTATACTTTGGTATGGCATGCCACCTTCAACCATGCATTTCAAAGGTAATCTGTCACAAGGTTTATTCTGCCCTATCTGAACTGTGTCACTAACTGGTTATCTTGAATTACAGTTTAATAAAATCCTTGTTTATCACTAGCAGCGTAATCCAACACTATAGTCCTCATATTCATGGGTGACGGTGTAACGGGGAGTCGGCGACTACAAGAAAAATATATTCTGCAGTTATTTCTGTTGAAAGTGCAGCGGCAACAGCATCCCGCTAGTGAGGAGGAGCAGGAAGGTGCCTTCCATCCCTAGACAATGAGCAGGTGGGAAACTGAGCGCCGATGTTAATGAGTCAGCGCTTAGCAGCTTTGAGATGCGGGACATGGGTCATGTGACATTGGCCACATCACATGACCCATCTAGAGGACCTATTTAAACAGGTAACCTGCTGGCTACAGGTTGCATTTGATTGGTCTTACTTCAAATCTAGAGATTCCTGTATGTGCGAGGTCTACCTTTTGACCTCAGCTAGTATTTGACTCTGACCTGGTTCTACTGCGACCTCTTGGCTCCTGACCTCAGCTCGTATTTGACCCTGATCTGGTGTTACCCCTGGTACTGATGCAACTTCCTGGCTTTTGACCTCGGCTTTTACTCATTTGGCAAATATAGTTTATTGTAGGCTTGTGTACCCTCCTATTCTTGACCTTGGCCAATTGCTTCTATTGCTATTCTGTGTCGGCCTGGGAAGCCTTGTTCTGTGTGATCTGTCTCACTATTTTGTACTCTCTGTTTTTTCCCTTTCATTAGGCCCCAGCACGTACATCAGCTAGGGACTGCCACCCAGTTTTATGCCGTCGGTTAGTACGGACCGTGCAAGTAGGTAGGGATAGAGGTGTGGGTGGAGTTTAGGGCTGCACTCATCCCTACCTCGCGTGAAAGGCGGGCTCCCAAGCCCTTTCATGGTTGATTGTGAGCATTATACTGTGCATATGGAGAATGCTGTCAATCAGTGATGGATGGGAAAGAGCTGTGATGGCTAACCTCCGGCACTCCCACTGTGGTAAAACTACAACTCCCAAGATGTACACTTGCTTGGCTGTTCTCAGAACTCCACAGAAATGAATGGAGCATGCTGGGAGTCATAGTTTCACCACAGCTGGACTAGGGGATCCAGCAGCTCATAAATACCGAGCACTCATCATTGCAAGGACCACGGCGCAGGCTTGTGCTGCAGCCAATAAACATTCATTTTATGAAAAGAACTACAAGCTAATCGGGATATGGCACAGTGCTGGAGTCTTGGTTTATGCTGCCCTCAGATTTCCTTTAAAGAGCACCTGTCCACAGGATCAACCTATTAAACAAGGCATACTGTTGGGTAAATTTGATCCCGTTGATTAAAATGATACCTTTCTTGTGAAAATCAGTCATGGCTAGAGACGAGCGAATCAAAGCTGAAAAAGTGTAATTTGTTTAGAATTTCAGGAAAAATTTGATTTGCAACTAATGAGAATTTCCTCGCGCTTGTGGTAACAAATATTCCTCAAATAGTGGCTACACGTATGAGGACTGAGGACATGCGGCAAGGAACTCTGGGAAGACGGGATCACCCAGATTGACATGCCTGCATACAGTGAGACATTTTCCAGCATTCAGAGTGCAGGGACAGACGTGTGAAGGAGCTAGGAACAGCAAGCGGAAAAAGATTGTGGGGAAAAAAGACAAAAACAATGATTTATAAGTGCAGGGAAAGGATAGGGAAGAATCATTTCACAGCATCTTAGTGCAGGGAGAGACGTCAGAAGGTGCTAGGGACATTGATAGGAAAGTGATTTACAAGTGTATGGAAAGATTATTTGGGGATCCAAATAGTCATTAGACAGCTCTGTCATTCCAGCTTTTTGTTATTGGGCTGCAAGTGTTATGTTGAAAAGCCTTCAGTGGCTTATATCTTAGTATCTTATTAAGTACTACAAGAAAAATATATTCTCAGTTCACTCCTGCAGTTATTTCTGTTGAAAGTGTATAGGGGCGTATTTCAGTACAAGAAAAATATATACGCACTGCACTGTTGCAGTTATTTCTGGTGAAAGAATATAGGGACGTATTATAGTCCAACAAGAAAAATATTTTCTCAGTTTCACTTCTGCAGTTATTTCTGGTGAAAGCGTATAGGGGCATATTTCAGTCGAACAAGACAAATTTATTCTCTGGTCACTTCTGCAGTTATTTCTGTTGAAAGCTTCTAGTGGCCTATTTCAGTCCAACAAGAAAAATATTTTCTCAGGTCACTTCTGCATTTATTTCTGGTAAAAAGGGAATAGGGGCATATTTCAGTACTACAAAAAAATATATATTCTCAGTTCACTGTTGCAGTTATATCTGGTAAAGCCTTTACTGGTGTATTGCAGTAGAAAAAGAAATATACATTTGCCATTTGCTGCTGCACTTATATCTTGAAAAACTCTTATTGTCGTATATCAGTAGAAAAATAAAAATATATTCAGCGTTCACCGTTGCAGTTATATGTGGGAAAGTCTTTTTTGTGGTATGGACTGCAGGCTTGCGTGACAACGTCCATAAGAGCGGTGCACCAATACAGGTGAATACGCTATGCACTAACCCTGCACACAAATGCAAACAAATTTTTCTGCAGCACAGAAACCGCACGAGGACCGCATCTCGCGCGGTCCTACTTCCGCCACTACGTCCCGTTCACTTCAGATCACTCCGCCTCAGGTGTCGTTGTTTTTTTGAAATTGACAGCCTATAACCCTCTGTTGAAAAGCCATTAGTGGCGTATATACATGGGAAAATAAAAATATACTCAGCGTTCACTGTACCAGTTATATGTGGTAAAGCCTTTAGTGCCGTATATCAGTAGATAAAGAAATAAATCTTGTATTCTGCGTTAAGCACTACACTTATATGCGGTAAAATCTTTTTTGAGTTATTTCGGTGGAAATACAAATTTCTACCTTCTCCATTAACTTCCTTATCTCTTCATTATCATTATTATTGGACACACTAACTTTACACCCCCCCCCCCACCACTATATATATATAAGTAGTGCCAGCACCACCAAGGAGCGAATAAAGGTAAATGACACTGCCAGCCTGTTTAAGAGAACCACAGCATAAAAACACAATACATTTGATATGACATTTAGCAACAGTTTAAAGTGCCCACATATAGCATATAGTGGGACACTGCATCAAGATGAATCAGGCATGGATCAGTCAGGATTTCCACACACCAATGCCTGATGCATCAGACTGGATCATCCATGATGCAACACCAACAATTTGACAAAAGAGACCGGTTTTCTTCTGGCTACCTGCGTCAGCTACTTTTCTGATGCTGTTACCCACCACATCTGATGCCAAGTGCTCCTTCTTTCACCCACCGTCTTCAGTGGATACTGGTATTGCCACCCACCTCCACAGTATGTCACCTGGCCTCCTCATGCTGCTGCCACCTCCAGACTCTGTCATTGTGCCGCTCTGACGTCTCCTCATGCTGCTGCCACCTCCAGACTTAGTCAGTGTGCTGCTCTGTGGTCTCCTCATGCTGCTGTCACCTCCAGACTCTGTCATTGTGCCGCTCGGTGGCCTCATCATACTGCTGCCAACTCCAGACCCTGTCATTAGGCTACTCTGTGGTCTCCTCATGCTTCTTGCACCTCACCACTATGTCATAAGGGCCACTCTGTGGACTTATCATGCTGTTCCCACCCCCTTCCCCCACGCACACTTCATGACTGGTCCACTATTTTGGCTTTAGCAAAGATGGGGGTGGCAGCTCTTACCTGTTGAAAATAACAACCATCCAACAAACGATGCACCTGACGGCAACTGAGCATAAAGAAGGAAAAAGTCCAGCTCCAGCAGTGGATGGGATAGAATTCAATTAGATTTTTATTGAGCGATTAAAATCTCCAAATCATATCAACATCATTCATGCCAGTATTGTCAACGTGTTTCGGACCAGATAATATGTACAGTCCTTCGTCATGACAGACATGACAGACTTGTCTGTCATGAGGACGGACTGTGGACTGTGCTGGAGCTGGACTTTTTCCTACTATTTTGGCTTTCGGCCTGGCTGACATCATCATTTATTTGAAACTTCTTCTGATCTGCCAGGAGGAAGGAAAAACAAGATGCAAAACGGATCCTGTCTGTATAGCAGCTTTAAGGCCTGTATGGTCCCATCAGAATTGGCTTATGATTTGGTAGCCACACAGAAAACACAGAAGACATGCAAATATTCCATTCACGTGTCATCTCTGTTTTAGATCCACTCCATTTTTTTTGTCTTTAGCAATACTGATGTATTATTGAGCAAATGCTGACCGGCTGAAGGTGTCTGCTCCACAGACAGTATCTGTTTCTTTTTTCTGGTTAATTGTTCTGATGGATTAGAGAATGGGGAAAATTAATCAGTGACGTCAATACAAACTTACTCCTGACACCCTCTCCACTCTGTCGGGGGGCTCTAGTTGTATAAGCGTTTAATAGTCGCTACCGGGCCCAGGAGCCTGAGGGGGCCCAAAGACCCTTGTGCCGCATAAGACTCACAAAGCACTGAGGGAAGGGGGGCCCCAAGTTGAACTCATGCACCAGGGATCATGAGCCTTTAGCTACGCCCCTGCCTGTAAGGCTGAGTTGATACTTGAGTTAGTCAGTTTTGGCCCCATGACTGCCCTAATAAGTGAAGTGTGCAGTGATTCTGAAGAGTGACGCCTGTTATCTGCATGTTATACGGACTCATAATATTATTTCACTACCAAAGCAGATTCTCTATGGGTGCTACTGCAAGGCACAGTGTTCTACACCACTATAAAGGCTCTCAGCAGCCAGGAATTAGCTCTTTTTTAACATAATTCACTGTGAATATATTTGACATTCCCGAGAAGAAGAAAAATGTTATTCTTTATGCAAATGAGGCTTCAGTGCATGGACAAAGTTGCACTGAGAGGCTGGGTTTCATTAACCTTTGCATTGAAACTCTCATTTGCATAAAGAATACAAGTCTTATCTCTTGGGAATGCTACCACTGCTTTTCACAAGACATGTATCACTTTCATTTGCAGGATCAACCCTACCTGACAGTGTGCCTGTTTTAATAGGGTTCACCTGATGCTCTTTCACTTCAATATATACAATGGGCTGAGCCTTTGCAAGACATATTTTAAAATCCAGCATACTTGCAGTGGTAGACATTGGAGGACAGGATGTTTCATACACAGACAGTTGCCTGAGTCTGTCTATATCTGTGGGATCACACATTAATCGGATGTGTATGGTGAGCTTTTAGATGTCACTGAACTATAGATGGTCTATACTGTTTCATAGGTAAAAAAAAAATGTGATCTATGTTTCAGAAACAGAAACTTATAATATATTCAGAAGGGTTCCTTCTGCCTAAAAAGTTGCAAGCTGTGTGTTTGTGACTTTTTAAGTGCAACTTTTTTGGGGAAAAAGTCACAATTGCCTCTTTTTACATTGCAATTTACGTGGGAAAAGGGTGTGGTCATCAGTGGCGAAAAATGTATCTTTATTTATGCCAGTTTTCTGGTGCAAATTAAGCCAGAAACCTACAGCAGCTCTGAGCTGTCGTGGGTTTTTGTTTAGGCACACGGACGGCTGCAAAGTGTGTCTAATTTATGATGAGGCATGCTCATAAATTAGGAACATCCTCTAGCAGCACAGGGGATATCAAGTCCAGCACAGAAAGCACCGTTATTTATACATTTCCCCCTGTGTGTTGTTTTACACAAACTTCCTCATCATAGATGATAATATATCAAAGGCCTCATTCTAAAGAGTTAATTGGATGTGCAAGAACTGGTGGGTTGTTACAACCCGCCTTCACTTGGCTGGACCTGCAAATGGAAGCTTACTTACCTGCTTCCTGGCGCTGGCTCTTTTATCCTCCTCCAGGCCTGCCGTGCACTGCTGGGCTCCCTCGTTGAAAATATCCAGTTTGATGCCATCTGCAGCTAATCACTGGCTGTAGTGGTGATCAATAATTGGTTGCAGGTGGCATCAAACCAGATATTTTCAGTGAGGGAGTCCAGCGGAGCATCGCAGGCCTGGAGGAGGAGAGCCTGTGCCGGGAAGCAGGTGACTAGACTTCACTTTACAGGTTCAGTCAACTGGGGGGGATTTCCAACCCCTTTAAAGGGAGTCTGCAACCAAAATTGGGAAATGGGAGCATAAGGAAAAAAGATAGGTCTGCACTCCTTATCAGCAGTACTACTCATGTAGCACCGCAGATAATAGTCCAAGATCATGGTGACAGATTCCCTTTGACATATTCCTGGTGCATTAATAGTACCAATCATCCACTAGAAATAAACATTTCTTTGTGTAGTTGTTCAGGTAATCAACAGGTATGCACTTTTCATCGAGTCTGATAATAGTAAGCTAATTTCTTTTCCATGTTCAACACAAAACTACTGTAATTTCGACATGAAACATGACACAACATTATAAAGAAGCTGAGATCTTGTGATAATAATGTGCTGAAAACAATTCCCTAAGTATGATCCCCCCAAAGTGAACTCTATAGAGATCTACAGTAATTTAGATATTTGAAAAAAATATATGGTTTTGTCACTCGTACTGTACATAAAGATGACCTGTCAGTTTCTCTGATTTGTCTGTTTTAGAATATTATTTTTTTTTATGAAATAAGAATTCTGGAGCATCTTGTTTTAAAAACTCTGCATTGTAACATCCCTCTGTAATTTCTCCTAGCATTCTATGAATGAGTTTACAGCTGGGTGTTGACAGTCGGGATTTGTCCTATCATATGGACATTGTCCAGTTAGTGCTGACAGTGCCAGACTGTGCAGGGTCACATGTTTTTGTAGGAAGGGTAATGACCAGTCATTAGTTTCATTCATAGGTATTAAGGAGGATTAACACAGGAACAGCATAACCCAGAGTTAGGCGAAAAGATGCTCAGAATTTTTATTTAATGTAGAATTCACTAGTATTCACTAAAACAAACATGTCTGGAGGCCCTCTTTAAAAGGCACTCCCAAAAAAATTTGCATTCTCTGACCTTTTAAAAAAGTTCATAATGTAAACTATAGTGAAGGTAATCTTGTTATCAGTTACTATACTTGTGAGTTATAACGTTCCTTCTGATCCTTAGCTGTGTCATGTTACTAACTCTCTGATCTACAACTGACATAGGATAGAAATTAAGTTACTTCTCTATTCATTCCTATGAGACTGAGATTGAGGCCCCCATAGGAATACATAGAGAATTTGGCTTCCTATCCACACATAAGCTGCTGTGTTCTTTGGAAGTCAGAGTGCTGATCACATGACTGAACTGAGGATCAGAATAGAGGTTATAACTTACACATAAAGTCACTCGTAAGAAAATTACCTTCACTACAGTATGTCATGTACCTTTCCAACAGGTCAGAGAATTAAAAAAATAGCATTTATTCTTTAACAAATACATGCTATTTAGCAGATATATAATATACATAGAGTTTGGAAATGTCTCTCTCAGCAGTAAGCAGTTTAGATTCATTAAATATATAGTATTTTTTTTGCTTTGCAATTTTGATGGGAACTATAGCCATAAAAATATTTCATTTTTATTAATAACTCTACTAGCACAAAATGTACACTGCATTGTCCTTTAAGCTGGCTTCAACTAGAATTTTCTTACCAATTTGGCTAGAAGAGCTTGATACTTCTGGTCATCAAACACCACTTCATCAAAGAATCATTTCAGGGACCATAAGAGGTCAAAGTAAAACTGGACCCTGGCCACTGCTCCTCTGGCATAACGACTTGAAATTTCACATTCAATAAAAGCAATCAAAAGATCCTATACTCAAATGTATTACTGTGGCCTCTATGTCACTGTACTTTTCTTTTGTTCAAAATGCTTTGATATTAGTTGCAAAGGCAATTTGCAAAGATTTGCATTGATGATCTCTACCAAGCAAGGATATAAAGCTTATTTAAAAAATGGTTTAATGTACAATAAAAACAGAGAAGATTATTTTACCAGCCAATGCAGAATTCAGATATGTGATGAATCATGCTGCTGCCCCTTTTTAAAGTTTATTTCAGCTCTTCAGTAATATATATATATATATATATATATATATATATATATATATATACCCTCACCTAAAGAATTATTAGGAACACCATACTAATATGGTGTTGGACCCCCTTTTGCCTTCAGAACTGCCTTAATTCTATGTGACATTGATTCAACAAGGTGCTGATAATATTCTTTAGAAATGTTGGACCATATTGATAGGATAGCATCTTGCAGTTGATGGAGATTTGAGGGATGCACATCCAGGGCACAAAGCTCCCGTTCCACAACATCCCAAAGGTTCTCTATTGGGTTGAGATCTGGTGACTGTGGGGGCCATTTTAGTACAGTGAACTCATTGTCATGTTCAAGAAACCAATTTGAAATGATTCGAGCTTTGTGACATGATGCATTATCCTGCTTGAAGTAGCCATCAGAGGATGGGTACATGGTGGTCATGAAGGGATGGACATTGTCAGAAACAATGCTCAGGTAGCCCGTGGCATTTAAACGATGCCCAATTGGCACTAAGGGGCCTAAAGTGTGCCCAGAAAACATCCCCCACACCATTACACCACCACCCTGCACAGTGGTAACAAGGCATGATGGATACATGTTCTGATTCTGTTTACGCCAAATTCAGACTCTACCATTTGAATGTCTCAACAGAAATCGAGACTCATCAGACCAGGCAACATTTTTCCAGTCTTCAACAGTCCAATTTTGGTGAGCTCGTGCAAATTGTAGCCTCTTTTTCCTATTTGTAGTGGAGATGAGTGGTACCTGGTGGGGTCTTCTGCTGTTGTAGCCCATCTGCCTCAGGGTTGTGGCTTCAAAAATGCTTTGCTGCATACCTCGGTTGTAACGAGTGGTTATTTCATTCAACGTTGCTCTTCTATCAGCCTGAATCAGTCGGCCCATTCTGATCTGACCTCTAGCATCAACAAGGCATTTTCACCCACAGGACTGCCGCATACTGGATGTTTTTCCCTTTTCACACCATTCTTTGTAAACCCTAGAAATGGTTGTGCGTGAAAATCCCAGTAACTGAGCAGATTGTGAAATACTCAGACCAGCCCGTCTGGCACCAACAACCATTCCACGCTCAAAATTGCTTAAATCAGCTTTCTTTCCCATTCTGACATTCAGTTTGGAGTTCAGGAGATTGTCTTGACCAGGACCACACCCCTAAATGCATTGAAGCAACTGCCATGTGATTGGTTGCCTAGATAATTGCATTCATGAGAAATAGGACAGGTGTTCCTAATAATTCTTTAGGTGAGTGTATATATATATATATATATTTATATAAATATATATATATATATATATATATATTTACCAAAGATGAGGCAACACTCCAAGTAACGGTGAATCGTGAACCCTCTTTATTAACCCACAAAGCGACGTTTCAACTGCTCATTGCAGTCTTTTTTCAAGCTACAAACATAGTGTCAGCAAGGGGGTATATATACCCAAAATGCAATGTGCCATAATCAAATATCAATTAATCAATAATGTGTAACAAATCATAAGAAAAATTTCATATCACAAATTTACAAACATCTTGTGCTCAGAGTACAAATGACCCATGTATATAAAAAGTGACAATGCAATATATATCATATATTCATATAAAACACATGATTACCCTAATAAAGTGCACCTGTGCATACGGTGATTTAAAAACAAGTAACCAATCCGCTTGAAGTAATAATTATATCATTGTTAGATACATAAAAACTTACTACACATTGGTGGTTCAATGGCGTACGACCCGGCGTTCCCCACACTCTCCTGCGCATGCCTCATTGCCACGCAACGAGACAATGCTTTCAACATGTCCGGAACCAGCCGCCGATGCGATCGGGTCAGCTGACCCTATCACATGATCGGCAACGGCCCCACGTCATGCGGAAGGGAAAGAGAAATCACGATCCGACATGGATAGTCACTGGGTAGCGTCAGGGGGCGAGATGCCACCAGGGCAAGGGTACCTGGGAAATCTGGTAACCCATCGGCGGCTGGTTCCGGACATGTTGAAAGTGTTGTCTCGTTGCGTGGCAACGAGGCATACGCAGGAGAGACTGGGGAACGCCGGGCCGTACGCCATTGAACCACCAATGTGTAGTAAGTTTTTATGTATCTAACAATGATATAATTATTACTTCAAGCGGATTGGTTACTTGTTTTTAAATCACCGTATGCACAGGTGCACTTTATTAGGGTAATCATGTGTTTTATATGAATATATGATATATATTGCATTGTCACTTTATATATACATGGGTCATTTGTACTCTGAGCACAAGATGTTTGTAAATTTGTGATATGAAATTTTTCTTATGATTTGTTACACATTATTGATTAATTGATATTTGATTATGGCACATTGCATTTTGGGTATATATACCCCTTGCTGACACTATGTTTGTAGCTTGAAAAGACTGCAATGAGCAGTTGAAACGTCGCTTGTGGGTTAATAAAGAGGGTTCACGATTCACCGTTACTTGGAGTGCTGCCTCATCTTTGGTAAATATACTACTGGGATCGCCTTGCCAGCGATTGTGTGGATTGCACCCGACCACTTTGTTTGCTGTGCTGCTGTTCCTCTTTGGATATATCTATCTATCTATCTATCTATATATATATATATATATATATATATATATATATATATATATATATATATATATATATATATATATATATATACAGTGGATATAAATAGTATACACACCACTGTTAAAATGTCAGATTTCTGTGCTGTAAAAAAATTATAAGGATAAATCCTTTCAGAACTTTTTCCACCTTTAATGTGACCTATAAACTGTACCACTCAATTGAAAAACAAACTGAAATCTTTTTGGTGGAGGGTAGAAAACAAAAATAAATAAATAAAATAATGTGGTTGAATAAGTGTGCACACCCTCTTATAACTGGGGATGTAGCTGTGTTCAGAATTAAGCAATCACATTCAAAATCATGTTAAAGAGGAGTCAGCATAAGCATGCCATCATTTACAGTGCCTCTGATTAACCCCAAATAAAGTTTGTCTTCGCTAGTTGATATTTCCTGAAATTTTCTTAGTTGCATCCCACAGCAAATGCCATGGTCCACAGAGAGCTTCCAAAGCATCAAAGGGATCTCATTGTTAAAAGGTATCAGTCAGGAGAAGGATACAAAAGAATTTCCAAGGGATTAGATATACTATGGAACACAGTGAAGACAGTCATCATCAAGTGGAGAAAATATGGCACAACAGTGACATTACCAAGAACTGGACATTCCTATCAAAATTGATGAAAAGACGAGAAGAAAACTGGTCTGGGAGGCGACCAAGAGGCCTACAGCAACATTAAAGGAGCTGCAGAAATATCTGGCAAATACTAGCTGTGTGCTACATGTGACAACAATCTCCCGTATTCATCATATGTCTGGGCTATGGGGTAGAGTGGCAAGACGAAAGGCTTTTCTTACAAAGAAAAACATCCAAGCCAGGCTACATTTTGCAAAAACACATCTGAAGTTTCCCATAGCATGTGGGAAAAGGTGTTATGGTCTGATGAAACCAAGGTTGAAGTTTTTGGCCATAATTCCAAAAGATATGTTTGGCACAACAGCAACACTGCACATCACAAAAAGAACACCATGCCCACAGTAAAGCATGGTGGTGGCAGCATGATGCTTTGGGGCTGTTTTTCTTCAGCTGGAACTGGGGCCTTAGTTAAGATAGCGGGAATTATAAACAGTTCCAATATTGTCAATACCAGTCAATATTGGCACAAAACCTTCAGGCTTCTGCTAGAAAGCTGGACAAAAAGAGGAACTTCATTTTTCAGCACGACAACGACCCAAAGCATACATCCAAATCAACCAAGGAATGGCTTCACCAGAAGATTAAAGTTTTGGAATGGCCCAGCCAGAGCCCAGACCTGATTCCGATTTAAAAACTGTGGGCCGATCTGAAAAAGGCTGTGCAGAGGAGATGCCCTCGTAATCTGACAGATTGTTAGGGTTTTTGCAAAGAAGAGTAAGCAAATCTTGCCAAGTCAAAATGTGCCATGCTGATAGACTCATACCCCAAAAGACTGAGTGCTGCAATAAAATCAAAAGGTGCTTCAACAAAGTATTAGTTTAAGGGTGTGCACACTTATGCAACCATATTATTTTATTTGTATATTATTTTCTTCCCTCTTTCTAAAAGATTTCAGTTTGTTTTCCAATTCAGTTGTACAGTTTATAGGTCACATTAAAGGTGGAACAAGTTCTGAAATGATTTATCTTTGTCTAATTTTTTTATAGCACAGAAACCTGACATTTTAACAGGGGTGTGTAGAATTTTCATATCCACTGTGTATATGTATATATATATATATATATATATATATATATATATATATTAGAGTCCTAGGTTCAAATCCAACCAAGGACAACTTCTGCATGGAGTTTGTATGTTCTCCCTGTGTCTGTGTGGATTTACTCCAGGTACTCAAAGATATACTGATATAACTTAGGTTGTGCACTCCTTTGTGAACAGCAAGTGGTGATAATGTCTGTAAAGCATATGTGGAATATGTCAGTGTTATATAAGTTTATATATAAATATATATATATATATATATTTAAAGTAATAAATCGAGAGTCACATAGGTGCCTGGGATCGAAGTCTTCTGGCTAAGATGGTTGGCACACCTCAAATAGCTAGTCCAACACCATAGATGTGGGTGCAAACTGGCCACAGCCAACTTTATTCTTCATCCACAGCAAATAGGCACTCACATCACAGTGTGATCTCCAGAGCAATTCAGTAAATATCTGACTCTGAACACAAACTAAATCCTAGGCCATCTGGGCTCATACTATACAGTAGTTCTCCATAACTACCACCCAGTTTCCCTAAAATGCATATCACAGTTCATACCATACATCTAGTGTTGCTGCAACCCAGGCCTCGGCACTGCATGTCTCTTCCCTAGACATCCAACTTTACCCTGCTTCTGACCCCGCTCCTCTATTTGAGAAGCCCTTGACGCTCTGAGTATATGCCTTTACAGTTGATGTGGCGTACACAATAACATCAGGTGAGCACCTAATTGTGGTTTTTTTCATACTCCTTGTTGTTTGGGGTATCACCTGATGTTGTGCTGTGCCTTATTCTCCATATAGCTGCAGAATAAATATTATGTCCCTTTTGCACCTAATTATAAAAGTACATATTAAAATAATGTATAATTCAGGGTATTCCTTTTATTCTCGTCAACCGAATATTTGGCAGGGATTACATTCAAAACTGCTTGAAAAATACAACTGCTACACAACCTAAACACTTGGCCTCTGGCTCCAATCTCTTATGGAAATTAATGCCAATGGAAGTGTCAGTTTCAATTTCATAATGTTATTGGATGTAGGCGAGGCTGGAAGAGGTCCCATATTCCTGACAGCCTATCATAGTGATGGGGATTATGGGTAAGTAGACAGACAGTTCTGACAAGAGAGGCAATGACTCAAGATCAATTAAGCTGACAAGGCTATCTCTAAACTACATCATTTATTGCTGACACAATTACGTTCTCTATGGAGATGAAAGTTTCAGAAAGATGTATTTATATCATCTGAAATGGTAATCAGAAACCATTGAATTTCTAGGGGAGATAACTGTGCCCTCTCCTCCCAACGCTCTAGTAAAGTATCATATTTACAGTGTGTGATGCAGAGATAAGGAGCGCTGATCCGTCACTACATTACAGGCATAAGACTTCAAAAAAATCATCTCTTCACCACACTTAGACATCTCCATTGGTGGTATATCAGTCAATGCTAATGTATATTTTCCACTTCTATTCCACTGAAAAGCCCTCTCCTGTTGGCTGCCCGCTGAATGAAGCTGAGGATGTTAGCAGACTTTCTTAGTGAATAAATCAGCATGCATCATTAAACACAATATACATCCTGCTGAGGGCTGTTAACTCACTGAGCTCATCCTGGACAAGGTCGTACTTGTTACGACCAAGGGAGAATCACCATCTTGTTTTTACGATTGTTAGACATATCTAAATTTCAGTTACTAAATATGAGAGGTTGCATAAATTGGTATAATTACTGTCTTTCTCATGAAAAATTTCTTTTTTATATAAATCAGGCAAGAATGGATAAAATGTCCTGGGGCAATTTAAAGTATAAATGATTACCTGGATACAGGGTTCAGTAAAAATCGATACCGACAATTCACAAGGTTCGCCAATAACAGTAACAGGAAAATAATTGCAATAGGTAGACAAATCTTAATGCAAAAATCATCACAAGCCATGCTGGTTAATCAATGTGCACTTTGTTACATTCATAATAAATAATAGTTTTTTTTTTTAGTGATGAGCGGCATAGGCAATATTCGTTTTCACAATATTTCACATATTTTTGCATAATATTTGCAATAAATCTCCAGTCATTATTTTCGCAATTGCGCAAATCGGCACTAATGATGGATTTTTTTTTGGCGCAATACGTGCAACTTCACATTTTATCAGGTCTGAGTAGATATTACTGATTTGTGCACTAAGTATTGTTGTGACATCACAGCGCTGTGTCTAACAGAGACACTAATCCCTATCACAGCACAGTAATTCCTATCACACTACCTAACACCCTGCACTGGAACCAGCTACACTATATCACTATCTAACCTACACTGACTATCTCCCACAAACTATCTGTATTATGTATATGAGCTAACTAACTAACTAATGTAATTAAATAAGGATCCAGATGAGTCTGCAAAGCGAACAGCACAGCAATGACACTGCTTTCTCTCTCTGAACTGAAAAAAAAAAGGCGGAAAATGGCTGCTGGGGAGTTTCTTATATAGTAAAAGGGTAGGCAACTTTCCTTTTGGTTGCTATGGATGTTTCTAAGCCTTGACAAAGATATTGCAGCCTTCTCATTAACCCACAAGCAAGAAGCAGTAGTACTGTTGAAAAAAAATATATATAGAATATTGACGATTACGAATATATAGCACTGTATCGCAAATTCTCGAAGTGCCGATATTCGCTATAAAAATTAGCGATTAGAATATTTGCGATTAACACTATTAACATTATGTAAATTTATCACCACTGGTGATTTTTGCATTAGGCTCAAAATATTACAAAAGAAACAGATGTCTCTCCCTCCTAAAAGCGAGAATGATAATTACTGGGTGAAGTCAAAGATAGTTATTACAAATAAATGTGTGTAAAATTGAATTCCTTACATAAAGATGTCAATATACCTTCAATAACTATCAGACGTTAGTTACAGTATTCCTTTTGATTTCCCCATTCATAAGTATGTTTGGTTTGGTTGGGAGCACATGTTTTCTTATTTGGGAGAGGGGAATAGGTCTCTGCCTGCCTTTTTTGGACAATCTATATACACTAAATTCTTGTACAATACTGCCAACATAAGCAGGTTCATCTGACAATTACTTAATGTGTATGGCCACTTTAAGAAACAATAAGAAAATAAAGCAAACAATTCAGTCAAGAGCCTTAAATGTCTTAAAGCACCTAGTTTTATCCACAGTTTGAAGCATGACTTTTTTTATGATAGCTGATTGATCACAAGTTCTTTGAAGTTTCTTTTAACATGAACTTAGCTGTCATTCAATTAGGAAGATGTCTTCTTGGCAAGCTGATATTCATGAGGCTATGGGTTATTAGCTCCCTGGGAATCAGTACATCGAATATACATCTTCAAATTAGGTAACCTAAGCAGTACGAATCATACTGTATATACAGTAAGAAACAGATATGGGTCGATGATTATATTGGTGGCAAAATGTCTTGAAGCTAGGCTTTTTTGGTTTGTGGATGTTATTGTCTGGCTACATGAGGATGTCAATTCGCACTACACAAAGGGGTGTGGCTACATGGCGACATGTGTTGTACAGCAAGAAAGTCACATAACATTTGATACAATGTATTTGAATGGTTTTGCAGTGGTACATGAGACATGTTGCAACTGTGAGGCAACATTGACTTTGTGTGACTGTTGCATCATAGTCGCAGCATGTAGCATGTCCCATAGCGATACCATTGAAATTCATTATGTGAATTATTGCACAACTTGATTTTTACCCGACTTAATAAATAAAGAAGAGTTTATATTCAATTTGCTAAAATTGCTTGACTATATATTTTATAAAGGATATTTGTAAAGTTTTTATCACATTCTGATCACATTTTGTTATGTTGCTGTCTTGTGCTAAACAAAAAAAAAAGTCATCCTGCACTCAATACCCCATTGTTTCATCAGAACAGAAGATATTGTTCCTCACAATCTTAAAATCCTTTATTGTCTCATCATGGACAATGGGGGCATATCGCTAGGATATTCCCCCATTGTCTTATAGGGGCCTTATATATCCCCTATTGTCTTATACCCACACCTATATTGAGAACAGAGTGAAGTAGGGCGCACTGTGCATGCGCAGCCACCCTCCATTCATTTTCTATGCGACCGGCGAAAATAGCCGAGCGCTGGCTTTGCTATTTCGGTCGGCCCCATAGAAATTAATTGGAGTAGATGCTGCACATGCACGGTACGCTCCCATTCACTTCTATGGAGAGCCGGCTTGGTGGTGACCGGACCGGAGTCCTCCAACCACCACCTTGCGGGGCTCCGTTCTTGATATAAGTGTGGGTCCCAATTATGTTGTAGAAATATCTCAAAGATGTTCAAGAGAAATGGTAGACCCCCAGAGCTAAATTTCATTTGTCAGCAAATGTATTATGTCCATGTGAAATTTCAGTTTTTACGTTTTAATTAATTTACAAATGTTTCTAAAATTCTGTTATCACTTTCTCATTAAAGGGATATTGAGTGCAGATTGATGGGGGAAACTTTTTTTAAAATTTATTTTAGAACAAGGCCTCATCATAACAAAATATAAAAAAAAGGTGAAAGCGCCTGAAGAGTTATGAATGCACTCTAAATGTAACTGTACTGTATGTTATTTACAATGAATGGTCACATTGACTGTTACATATAAAAGACATGATAAGAGTTACAGTGACAGACCTCCATAGACTACTAATCCTTTAAAATGCTCCCCTAGGAGTTACCCTGCAAAAAGCATAGAATGCATAAACAAAAACTATAAAATTGTGTGTCATTCATTCTCCATAGGAAAAGAGAAGATAAAAAAAAAACTGTCTAGTTCAAAATGTAAGTCAAATCTAATGTACATATAATAAATAATCAGAACTTTGTAATGACTTTGTAAAACTTTGTAAAAATTATTATGAGATGACATGTACAGATTAAAACAGGAAACATAGGTCAACTACCGCACATATTATGACCTACGTCAATGTAATAGCCATATATCTTGAACTAAGCCAGCCTGGCAGTAAATTTCTAATAGAGAAGACTTGCAGACAGAGCTCATGGTGAAATTGTAGAATATATTATTTTATACCATCCAGCTGTTTTTTGCTACCCTTAGATAGAAAAAATAAAAATAAAATCACACATATAGCAATTCACTTTCATGCTGTGGTTTTCAAAATGTCTCTCTTTTTTTGCAAACAAGCAGCCTGAACAAAATCAATGACATGAAATGTCAATTTTTAAATTAGAATGTAACCTCTAACAAAATCAAGGTTGCAATTAACGAAAAGCCACAAATGTGTGTAATAATGCACTTATGATTGGATCAATATGAATTTCTTTTCTCTAATTGCTTTTGGAATGTAAATGATTTGACCTCAAGAGTTATAAGCCTATTGCATAGTACTAATTAATTTCCTCTGAATATTTTTCCATTTAGCCATCATGTGTGTTCTGCTAGAAAGGAATTTTTTAAATATGCATTAAATCATGTTCAACATGCGTAATAGTATGTGGGATTAGGAGGTACTATAGAATATATACTATATATAGTACTGTATAGCATTATAATATGCTTATGGTGCTTTTCAACTCTTTTCATATGTTTGATGCCCACACAATGACCTTAAATCATACTCTTTTAATGCTGATAAACAAGCAGTTGCTTCCAGTTCAGACTGTATCTACTATGTGTTATAAAAACATTTTCATATAAGAAATTACACTAGGCTAGTTATATTCCATAAAAGATATGAGTAATACTATCAACACATCATTTTGGGCTAAACTAAATAGCCTGTGCAATTTCAAATAAATGACAATATTACTATTACCTGCCCAGTGCATATGACAAGCCCTACAAATACAGACATATGGTAGACACAATGCCAAATTGACAACTTAAAGGGTCACTAACTTTCCCAAAAATTTTTATACAGATTAGCCAAGCTAAAATTGACTCTAATAACACATGGCACAGTGTTATCTTGGCTATCTCGGGACAAAAGCCTTGAAATACATTGCATAGTTAGTTATCTTTTTCTTGCTATGCTTAACGCGTTACCAACGATTCCTAGAATGAAGGGAGAGAAGAGCATGCATTGTGCGCTCTCTATCCTCACTGCTGAGGATGAAATAGAGACTTCTATGCATGCTGTCTTGTGGACACGGAGACTGTCTCGTCTCGACACTCAAACTCCCAACGATCTATACTTTTGATATATCTCTAATGACATATAAAAATTTGTTTGAAAAGTTAGTGACTCTATAAAGTTGCTTTCCAGGTTCATATATTTTCTCTGCCCCAATTAGCCCAAACACTGCATATGTCCCATACATTTATATCTGTTTTCAATGTCAGCAGTTTCCTTTTTCTTCTATCAGCATCACTGCATCCTGGCAAGATGTATATTTGTAGAACTATATGTTTTCATCAGCTTCCTTCTGGGTGTTCTAACCAACTCAACATGCTTTGATTTCTAATATTTCACATGGCTTGCTCCACCTAGCTAACACAATGAGGGTAGGTGTCAGGGGTTTGGACCATGACAGAGAGAACAGACTGGAAGGCAGTGCAAACCCTGAAAACATTATTGAGCAAAACATGGATATAGATTTAGAAAACCATAAGGAAGGTGAAGAAAACAGGAAGTGTTACATATAAACATCCTGCCAGGGTGCAGTGATCCTGAGAACAAGGGAATGAAAGTTCTGATGTGAAAATATGTATATGGGGAAAATATATATACTGTTATGTTAGGAGTACTTTGGGCAGAGAAAAGAAAATCTAATATATAAAGCTGAGTGTATGTGTGAATATTTGTATGTCCGCTAGAGTTGAGCGGACACCTGGAAGTTTGGGTTCGATGGGTTCGGCCGAACTTCACTAAAAAGTTCGGATTCGGGATCCGAACTTGACCTGAACTTGACCCCGAACCCGAACCCCATTGAAGTCAATGGCGACCCGAACTTTTGGGCACTAAAATGGCTAATGTTGGTATGTGCCCTGCAAACAAATGTGGATAGGGAAATGACTTAAAATAAAATAAATAAAAATTAAAAATCAAAATCATGATCTAGGAGGGGGAAATGGATGTGGAGTAGGAGGTTTAGGAGGTGTCAGGTGGGAATTCCATCAGCAGCGCATCCACCAGCGTGCATTTGTAGTCACGCATCTTTCGATCATTAACAGACGTTTTTGACAAATTTGGTTCCCTTATAATATGTAACACTGAGGTACACCAATCTCTTATACAAAATATCAATCTTTATTAAATATCATTAAAATACACATTACATACCATAAAAGAGGAGAAACAAGAAAAACATGCGCCAAACAACTTGCCACGCCACGGATACGCGGCTATTAGTGGGTCCTAAACCAGCGGTTAACCGGAATGAACCCTAGACAGAACAGACCTTAAACGTTCAAATAATGACTACCCCATCAGAGTGTGGAACATTACTCAAATCCCAATCTGTCTATTGGTGGAGTGCTCATTCCCTCCCGGTGCAAATACACTAGCAACTTGTGCCTTACCTCGGCCACATACACCCCGTCATGCAAGTAGGCGCACCCCTCGACGCGCGTTTCGCGTACAGCTTCTTCAAGAGGAGAGGTCTAATGGACGTGGTAGGCTACTTTTTATGTCGTCACCTGGCCTATGGGGGAACGTTCCCTAATCACATGGCTCTAGGACGTCATAATGGCGCATCGCTCCTTTATAAATTTGGTTCCCTGTCAGCAATGCACAGTAGGGGTTTTTGAGCGGCAAAACGGGGTTCATATCACCCATCAATGGAACAAATGATTTTTAAAAATGTAGGCCCCTGGCACACAGGCAGAGGAGGGGAATATTCACGGCAAAACGGGGTTCATGTCACCCACCAATGGAACAGATGATTTTTAAAAATGTAGGCCCCTGGCACCCAGGCAAAGTAGGGGTTAATTCACTGCAAAACGGGGTTCATGTCACCCACCAATGGAACAAACGATTTTTAAAAATGTAGGCCCCCTGGCACCCTGGCAGAGGAGGGGTTTATTCATAGCAAAAATGGTAATATTGCACCAAACAATTTAAAAGAAGATTTTCCTCAGTTTCGATCACTGTCACCTATGCAGAGCAGGGGTTTGTACCTGGCAAAAATGGTAATTTTGCACCCAACAATTTAACAGAAGATTTTTCAAAATTTCGGTCCTTGTCACCTATGCAGTGCAGGGTTACTTGACAGCAAAAAAATCGAATATGTCAACCCCTGAACTCCCAGACGGATTAACTATATTATTGTCCCCGGCACATATGCAGCGCAGGCTTCAAAGGTAATTCATGGCCTTAAAAAATATGATTTTTTTTACCACCCATGAATAACATGGATTTAAGAGGTATATTTTGGGGTGTAGGACCTCATCATTCTCAACATCGTCTTCACCCATCTTCCACCCAGTCTTCACCCCTGCCCTTTTAGTCGGTCTGCAGAAAGCCACGGAAGTTTGCATCTGTTTTTCGTCATCATCAGAGACGTGCAGCGGTGGTCTTCCCATGGCATCATCCACAAATCTAAGTGGTTGGGTATCCATGCACTCAATCTCTTCCACTTCTGGGGTAGGGCTATGGTTATGGCCTGGGAAACCCTGCCAGCTCCGTTGGCCGGAGCATGCGCAATAGCTACATCAATGCCGTAACCACAATGGGCATTGTTGTGCGCATGCCCCAGCCAAGCAGAAAGCAGGGGCAGGTTTTCACAGGTAGAGGAGGAGGACACAAGGGAAAGGAGAGGGCGGGGATCTTAAGCAGAGCAGCCTGGGCTCCGAAGATGTAAACTCCGCCCCTGGGCACTTGCGATCCGCATTTGCATGTATATAAAAGTTCGTTTTTGCCACAGGAGAGCCATACAAATGACTAACAAAGGTACCATTTAAATCATCTGAAGTTAAGCCAGAACACTGTGTACTCGGTCTATAATGACTAAATATGGTGACAGACTCCATTTAAAATGGCCGCCGACCCCCACCTCAGTAACAGATGGATTAAAAATTATTTTGCAGTATCACTGGGCTCAGGGCTGGGTACAAATATCGTAGCATAGCACCCTCAATAACTTCTGTAGTTTGAAGAGTTAACACCACCAAGTTCAACAGATTTATTCCCTGATTTCTCCCTTAGAGCACCAGCCATAGCCCGTCCCTACACTAAGAGCAGCAGAGTGATGTGCGGCACTACGTGACTCCAGCTTAAATAGAGGCCGGGTCACATGCTGCACTTAGCCAATCAAACCCATTCCAGTAGTCGGCATGGCTGTGATGGCTTCTTAGGGCAAAGTAGTGAAACGCACGAACAACCGACCTGGACCCGAACTTTTACTGAAATGTTTTGGTTCGGGTCCGGGTGCGAAAAAACGTAATGTTCAGTACGAACACAAACTTTACAGTTTGGGTTCGCGAAACCCTAATGTCCACTAAAGGAATCAATACCGTTGCATTTGCAATCATGAAATTTGGCACACAGGTACATCAGGTGTCCGGGAAGGTTTTAGACTGGGTCTCAACTCTGTGGGACATACCGTTCCTGAGATGTTCCCAAAAAAATGCAAATATGGCACATCAAATGACCTACATTAGCCAATAGAAGCCTGCAGGTCTTTCTCTTCATATCCCAACTGCCCTACACACGGTCACATGCCCCTTATCAGCCAATAGAAGCTCGCAGGTGCTTAGTCTCCACATATACACAGTTTAAGACCAGGTTTTTTATAACAACCCAGCCATTTTTCTTCATTGCTGTAGATCAGCTTTAAAGGGGCAGGGCGTTGTGGATGACACTGTTAAAGGAGTGGAGTGCTGTGGAGGTCACAGTTAAGGGGGATGGTAAGGTGGCCATTCAGGCCACCCTCAAAAGACGGACTTAAAAATCACGCCCCCAGGTCCTGCTACTGACCTGGTTAGGCCACGTCCCATCCCACTCCGCAGCCGACTGATATTGAAAAAAATAAAGGTAAAAATTCAATTCTGTCAGCTCCAGGGGTGGGAGGGGGGGGGGGGACTTTCACCCTGCAGTTCATGCTCAGACAGCACAGTGCTGCTGCCTTAGAGTGAGCTGTTCAAAAGGACGTCCCTTTGTACAACTAGGCCCTGCACCGGATGGAGGACAGGGAGTCTAAAATCCAGACTGTCCGGCCTATAACCAGACCTCTGGCTACTCTAAGGGCAGGATGCTGTGGAGGTCACTGTTAAGGGGACGGTCCGCTATGGAGGTATGTGTTATGGGGCAGGGTACTGTAGAGGTCGCTGTTAAGGGGTGGGGTGCTGTGAAAGTCCCATTTTAAGGAAACAGAGCTCTGTGAAGGTCACTGTTAAAGGGGTGGAATATAGTGGAGGTCACTGTAAAGGGAGCAGGGTACTGTGGCAGTCACTGTTAAAGGGGCAGTCACTGTGGAGGTCTCTGTTAAGGCTGCTGTAAAGGTCAAAGTTAAGGGGGTGGGCTGCTGTGGAGGTCCCATTTTAAGGAGACGGGGCACTTTGGGGGGGGTCAGTGTTAAGGGGTGGGAGGCTGTGGATGTCACTGTTATAGTGGATACTGTTGATATCTTTTAACGACTCACGAAAACTTTAAATTAAATAGATTAAATATATATATACCCGTGCAAAGCCAGGTCCTTCAGCTAGTACATAATGAAACCAGAGAACCCCTATATACATGACGTAGTGTGCAGTATAAACATTACAGTTTGTTAAGGTGCTATCTACATTAGAGTGAAGGGAGCTGTCGTCACACAGATCTCTAATTTTGGGGAAATTAATAAAGATGATTATCCAAATACAAACAGCTATCAAACACATATCAGCTGTTAACCCTACATGACCTTTGTCAATTGTCCTTTTGGTTAATCATAGCATGGCCATATTTGTCAATTACCATTCATACTGCAGAAAGTGTTAAGTATTATGTACTTTTTTGCACCATAAATGATGCGGCCATTTGATTATCTATTACATCATATTCACTCTAAGGGTAACAACCATATAGCTCGCATGCATTCAAGAGGCCTACAGTCTGTTGGACACAGATCAATACAATCTTGCACACATACATTTTAACAGATCATAGACTGTCGGATACGGTAGTCAATTATATTTTATCACCATAATTAACTCTGATCATTCACCAGGTTGGGTTCAGTTCTTCACTTGTCAATTGATATCACCATAAGTTGAGGGATTGTACCAAGTGTGGAATCTCAGTTCTGCTGTGTGTATATAAAGCAGAGTGCATCTAAATACAGTCATTTTTGATCATTATTCATGGAAATCATGGTGACACTGGACTCTGGTTTTTGTAAAACACATTTATTATGGGTTACTGAAATTCACAAAAGGACTGGATAGATGTTTACAAAATTCAACAGCTTCCACTTGCCAAAGGGCTGTGCCGAATCAGGTAGCGGTGAAATCTGTCTCTGTTTGTTAAATCTCAGTGACCCATACTCAGAAGAATTTGGCTTGAAGCTGCTGCCCATAATTTATTACATAAAATGCTGCTGGCAGTTTGCTCGTTCTAGTGCACCGGAATGAAGACAGCAAACGTACAACTTAACTGCATTGCACGACATTGGAAAAACACTGAGTTCATCAAAAGACTAGCAAGGAAAAGAATATCAGTTTTACGTTTAGCAAGCTGATCCTCAGCTTTGTTTGTCTGAACTTCCCCCCATCTACGTAGATTCACACCACAATTCAAGGTTATGCGACCTTGACATGTCAATCTGCTATGGCTATAATTCAACAAGGCCTTGTTAGTTGTAGTAAAATGCCCATTGCTTGGCTCTGCCGATTTAATTTGCACCACTTCACAGTGGCAAATTAAATGTTATGCTCACTTCATACCCACTGTGGGATTCAGTGCATGCTGAATGTGCTCAATGCTATACCAAGTGCCTGCTACATAATGTTAAACTTTTCTTCTTTTGCTCCTGCCTGAGGTTATTTCCTGCAATGCAGATATTTTGATAATGGGTTTTTGAGACATAAAGACATGGGAGGACAAGATGGCAAAATAAAATAATTGGACCCTTGAATTGCAAAACCACCCTGCTCAGAAGTTCAGCGCTAAGGCATGAAGTGCTGAACAGATAGCTTGAAGGAACAACAAGCACAAAAATAGATTTAGAACGCAAGCTACAACTAGCTCTTATAGGGTGTTTCACATGACTATTCAGAATAAACCGCTGTGTATGTACATGAGGAATAACACTATATCTGGCCATTATATGGCTTGTATTTGGCATTTTTCTGTAGTTTTTGGCTCTGCTGGCTTTATCTCAAATTGACAATGTACATAACGAGCAGCAAATGCCTCTTCTCACTATAGCTGGCACATTCGTTTTTTTGTTGGCTGAACCCGCTGTTCTTGGCAGGGTCGGATCACATGCTACTGTGTATGGGAAGCTCCTGATTTTTCCCCGAGAGATGATGTTGGGGAGACAAGAATCACGAGAACTGAGTACTTTTTTTTTAATCTTTTTTTTCTCCTAGGAGTGCTACTAGAAGTGTCTTGCAGTGGCTTTCTTCGTTATCCCCATAGGAAATACAGACACGTTCGGCTTATCGAATGTGTATGTGTATGAGGAATCTGGGAGGGAGTCAGGAGAGATAGCTGTCAGCTGCATGATTGTTTGGCACACAGATATTGGATGTGTATGGGTGCCTTAAAGGGGTTGTCCGGATTCAGAGCTGAACCCAGACATATGGCCATTTTCAACCAGACAACCTCCTGATATGAGCATCAGAGCATTTCATTCTCTGATGCTCTCCTTTGCCCTGCACTGAATTGTGCAGGGCCAAGGCTTTTTTTGAAGATCCAAAAAGTTGTCGTTTACAGCGATATTTCTCACACAAAGTATGGGTATATGTAAAAATACACCCCAAAACACATTGCCATACTTCTCCTGAGTACGGCGATACCACATGTGTGACACTTTTTTGCAGCCAAGATGCGCAAAGGGGCCCTAATTCCAATAAGTACCTTTAGGATTTCATAGGGCATTTTTACGCATTTGGATTCTCACGCTTTAGGACCCCTAAAATGCCAGGGCAGTATAAAAACCCCACATGTGACCCTATTTTGGAAAGAAGACACCCCCAGGTACTCCGTGAGGGGCATGGTGAGTTTACAGAAAAAAAAAAAAAATTGGCACAAGTTAGCGGAAATTGATATATATATATATACCTTGGGGTGTCTTCTTTCTAAAATTGGGTCACATGTGAGGTGTTTGTACTGCCTTGGCATTTGAGGGTCTCCGCAATCATTACACGTATGGCCAGCATTAGGAGTTTCTGCTATTCTCCTTATATTGAGCATACGGGTAATGAGATTTTTTTTTTCCGTTCAGCCTCTGGGCTGAAAACAAAAAATAAAATGAACGGCACAGATTTTTTCATTCGTATCGATCATCATGGATGAAAAAATCTCTGCCAAAATCAGTGACAGCGGTGCGGTGGGCTGGGCGCTAACTACCTAACAAGTAGCTAACTAACTGGCGGTGATAAGGGACCCTTGTGCCCCATTCACACGATCGCAATTCTGTTTGCGTAACGGAATTGTGGACCCATTCATTTCTATGGGGACAGACGTTCTCCGCACTTCCGGGTCTGCAATTCCGTTCCGCAAAATATAGAACATGTCCTATTCTTGTCCGCAATTGCGGACAAGAAAAGGCATTTTCTATATAGTTCTGGCAATGTGCGAATCTGCAAAATGCGGAAAGCACATTGCCGGTGTCCGTACTTTGCGAATCCGCGGATCCGTGGATCCGCGGATCTGTGGATCCGCAAAACACTTATGGACATGTGAATGGAGCCTTACAGGGGGGTGATCAGTGACAGGGGGTTGATCAGGGAGTCTATATGCGGTGATCAAGGGGTTAACAAGGGGTTAATAAGTGACGAGGGGGCTTGTGTAGTGTGGTGCTTGGTGCAACTTTACATAGCTACCTGGTCCTCTGATGGTCGATGGCAGCAAATGGGACCACCAGAGGACCAGGTAGCAGGTATATCAGATGCTGTTAACAAAACAGCGTCTGATATACATCTTTGATGCGATTTATTTCGCATCTACAGCCTGCCAGCAATTGATCATCGCTGGCAGACTGCAGTATAACCGACGAGACGCGCACGCGTTCACAGCTAATCTCGCGTCTCGCGAGATGACACACCGATGCGTCGAGCCAGAGTAAGAGGACCGCCCGCCAGACGCATCCGTGCTTTAGGCGGTCCTCAGGTGGTTAAGCTTTGTCTCTTATTTAGGAGAATTAATATTGCTCATATGTACTTAAATAGCTGCTTTGCTATGCATGACGATCAAATAGCAAATATATAAATGGATCTCACATTATGATGCCACCTAGGAAAGAAGTCCTTAAAGGGGTTCTTCAAGAATTAGGAAAATGAAAATACTTAAAAATTACTTTATTACAAATATATTCTCAAATACCTTTCATTATTTATAATTGATCCTTTTGTCTGGAGAGCAATCATCAGGGGAAACAAAATGGCTGCTGTATCATTATTTTACACAAAACCTGTCCTGATCAAACATAAGGACAAATTACTTTACAACACTGAGGTAAATAGCTGCCTCATCCTCTTCCTCCTCTCTACTTGTCAGGGATGATGATCCTGAATACAGATGATAAGAACTTTAGCTGAATCTCTCGGGAATTTAGTTCATGAAGAGACATGAAGTGCAGAGAGGACGGACAGGACAGGCTGTGGTAATGTGTTGCTATGGTAATGTAGACTATAAACAAGTGCTACTGCTCATTAGCTACACCTCACCCTCCTCTCATGTCTCTTCCTAATCTCCATTCCCACAGAGATTCACCTGTATTCAGGATCATGATTTCTGTCAAGCAGAGCAGAAAGGAGGATGAGACAGCGCTTTACCTCAGTGTGGTGAAGTAACTTGTCCTCCTGTGTGATTAGGACAGGTTTTGTGTGTACTGATAAACAGGCGGCCATTTTATTTCTCCTAATGATTACTCCCTAGACAAAACATGCTGTTCTAAGTAATGAAAGGAATATATTTGTGAATATATTTATTATAAAATAATATTTAAGTTTTTGCATTTTTTTAATTACTGGAGAACCCCATTTTTTATTTTTTATCTCCCAATACTTTTATTTGATCCCCCAATACTTTTCCATAACCCTGCTATTTCATAACAATGCAGGTTCTCTGGAGTCTGGCACATAGTGTCATGATCCTATGCCAAAAAGGATACTGTAGTACCAATTGTGGCTGGGCTTCCAAGGGCAGCCCAGCAACTGTATCATATTTATGCCCTTGTGTAGATGTTGTCTCCTTTCTATGATTTGTTTGGAGTAATGTATTACATATTTTTATGACATATAAAATCTAAAATTATTATTCTGTTCAATAACTCACGACCTGTAGATATAGATCAGTAATTCAGCTGTCTCAATAACTGCAGAAAATATAATTAACACTCTCAAGGAGTTTAGATAACTGTCCTTTTGTTCTCTTCTTTGATTTACAAGACTTGTCTCCAAAGTAATCTGAAATTGTTGTAATCCTCATAACCCATAGCATTAGCTTACTCCATTGCATTAAGAGTTCCCTTTAATCTATTTCTGCTACAGTACAGAAATTCCCATGGGCCAAAGGGAAGTGTTTGAATCTCTCTAACTTTTCAGAAGCTGGTTTTCAAAGAACATCTGTAAATGATGGTTGATAAGCAGGTCAGGCTATCAAATATGCAATGTCTAACACCAGTGGGATGATCCAGAAAAAAATAAAAATGTAGTAACAGAAATAACTAAAAAGGAAATGCAGTTTACCCCAAAACAAATATTAAAACAGACATTTAACCATAAATGGAAATTTATTTGAAAGGGGTTGTCTGGTTTTCAAAACCCATTTTCGCATACCTTGTTCTGAATGAGTAGAGTGGAGATCCTCTGCTCTGAGAGAAGGGATAAAGAATGTCTCTCACTCTGAAGGACTTGTTCTGCCCCGTATTACATAAACAGCCCATTGTTTTAAATGCACATTGTATAATGTACAACATACTCTGAAAGTCTTCACATCCTTTCACTTTTTTTTTTACATTTTATTATGTTGTGACCTTGTCCTAAAAAATGTCATGATTCTACACTCAATACACATAACAACAAAATGAAAACAAGTAAAAAGAAAAAGTTAAATATTTCATTGGCATAATTTTTCAGACTTCTTAGTGATTAGTTGAAGAACCTTTGGAAGCGATTACAGCCTCCAGTCTTCACGGGTATGATGCCACAAGGTTTGAACACCTGGGTTTTCTGCTGTTCTTCTCTGCAGATCCTACCAAGCTTTATCAGGCTGGATGGAGACCATCAGTAGAAAGCCATTTTCAGGTCTCTCCAGAGATGTTCGATTAGGTTAAAGTCAAGGCGCTGGCTTGGTCACTATCTTGGCTGTGTGCTTAGGGTCATTGTCTTGTTGGTAGCTAAATCTTCGACCCAGTCTGAGGTCCAATGCACTATGGATCAGGTTTGCATTAAAACTATATCTGTACTTTTCTCCATTCAGCTACCCCTTAACCCTAACCAGTCTTCCTGTCCAAGCCACTGAAAAATAGGCCCACAGGATGATACTGCCACCACCATGCTACACTGTAAGCAAGGCCTGGTTTTGCTCAAACATAATGCTTAGAATTGAGGCTAAATAGTTCAATTTTGGTTTAATCAGAACAGAGAATCTTGTTTATCACATTCTGAAAGTCCTTTAGGTGTTTTTTGTTTTGTTTGTTTGATTTTATTTTCAAACACCAAATGTGTTTCATGTGTCTTTTACTGAGAAGAGGCCTCTTTCTGGCCACTCTGTCATAAAGCCCAGATTGATGGAATATTAACGTGATGTTGACCTTCTGGAAGTTTTTTCCCCTTTTTTGACAAGATCTTTAGAGCTCAGCCAGAGTGCCCATTGTGTTCTTGGTCACCTCTCTTACCAAGGCCTCTCTTTGCTAATTACTTAGTTTGGTTGGAAGGTTGGTTTAGGAAGAGTCTTGGTTGAGCGTTGAGTCTGATGTTTTGATCAGCGCAGCGGGCAGATGCAGTGGCAGCCATGCGGGCATCAGGAGCAATGTGGGTGCCATGGAGAGGGGTAAGCATAACCTATATGAGGTGCCTGGGCATTTTGGGGGGCATTATTGGATAACCCCTTTAAGTTTTGTTTGTCAATAAATTTAGCAAGAATCTACAAGGCCTTAAATAACTTTTCTTTTATTTCCTTTCCTCGGAAAGCAGTCCCTGTAGGAGAGATTTTGATCTAGGACAGGGCATACACATAAAGACAAGTGAGAATTCAGCAGGACATTCTTATCACTTAAAGACATCATGTAGGACATTTAATGCCAGAGGATTTATCTCATTATTTTGATTAAATACGCTATGTGAAAAAGGGTCACATATTGGTGGTTCACATATTGGTAATTAAAGAAATATGGCTTAAGGTAAGAAATAGTAAAACTAAGAAACTATATGCTGATAATAACACCACATTACAATAAAAGCATAATAAAAATAAAGTATAAGCTCATCTGAAAATATAAAGTACAATGCTATTTTATACTTCTTTTAAGGGTTTCTGTTGCAATTTACAAATAGCTGAAATCTAATAGAAGTTCAGAGATTGTAAATCAAATAACAAGGCCCTGTGGTTGTGTCCTTCCAGGGTGCTGGAAAACGGACATGAAAATATGATATGTTCTGAAGCATTTATGAAAATAGTAATGGCACAGTGATAGTTGTTGGCCCAATTTAATAGATGAAACATGCTGTCATGCAGGGTCTGATGGGAAACTCTCCATGAGCTGTATTGTAGCACTGTCCTCTGACATACCGTAATATATGAATTTAAACTTTTTTAAGAGCATTTTCCGAGCCTTTTTATTGAATGCAATGATAATATTATGTTCCGGTTTAGTAAAATGATTCCAGTAAAATTTAAAAGTAAATGAACAATAAATGTTACTTTAAAGCAATAGTAAGTTGGCTATTCAGACCAACAAACTACAGCAAATGAAGATTCTCCGATAAATTTATTGGGTTGTTAAATATCATTCTAGGTCTTACTTTAGATACTTTTGATGCAAATATTGGTCATTTACACAAGAGCTAGCAGCAGTGATTGGCAAAGTTCCCCACATATTTTTTTTGTGTGTTTAATTTGATTGATTATGTCTGAAAAGTATAGTTTGAATAAAAGCTGAACAATTGGCCTAAAAAGTCACATATGACACTCTGAGGTCTCCCAGGACTGTAATCAATCCTTTTCACTCTTTAGTGCAACAACAGAATTATTAATGTGAAAGTGACAGCAAAATATATATCTAGAGCTAAACTGCACTATATGATTTTTTTTATTAAAAAGAAAATGTCCCAAAATTAATGGACTTAAATGTACTGTTTTCAGTGACTTTTTTTTAAAATGAAGGTCCATTAGTATAAAGTGCTGTTTACCTGATCATCCAAAGCAATACAGCCTTAGCCTGAACAGTCAAAAAAAGACATACCAAACACATAAATACTACTTTAGAGTGCAAGATTAGCTTACCATGGTCCCTGTAATATCTTCCACATTTATTAATGCGAGTGCGCCTAGATCCGGTTGCAAAGCTACTCCAAAATGTGACACAATTTGATGCACCTAGGTTCAGAGAAATTATCTGCACCTATTCTGGCATAGTGTTGCAGCTTAATGGGAAAGAAGTGTGAGGTAAGATGTAACATTCTGAGCCAAAATTGTACCGCAATTATGGCGTACAATTTTGTCTCAAACTAAGTCAACCAATAACTGGTATAAAGATAATCACTAGTGTCTATCACTGCTTTACACTTATTATCCAGTCTGAGCCACAGCGATAAATCTGGTGCAGGACTAGACAGTATGTCTAAATTTATGCCATCTATAGGATTAGTAAATTTGTTTTATTGTTAACATTCCAATTTATAAATATTGTCAGCAGATTCCATTGTGTACCAAAGACACCAGAGAAGTCATAGCAGTTCTTCTTGTTGCCAGGATTTTGAGCCTGGCCAGTTGACATCAACAACATGATGCCGCAGATATTTGGGACTGTAGCTATCACTGGACTTTGACTGGTAAAGTAATTTCATATGTTCTTATTTTTTGTACTTACATTTTATGTTTGTTGTTTGATTTGTTCTTAATAGAAACTGACTGAAAGGTTTGACTTTGTTTTTTTTTTTTGTTTTGTTTTTTGTTAGTGAATAATATATGACCACCTTATTTCTGAATATAGATCTTTATAGGACCACCAATATAAACTATATCTGAACTATATATACCAAGAATGAAGCACAACCCTATTATCTCTGTCGGTTTTTAGTATTTTTATTTTTTAAGCCACTACAAAAGAAATGGCTTAACCCCAAAAACAGCAGTGTGCATGTTCCCATTTTGCACAAACTGCAGAAAATCTAAGCAAACAGTTGAGAATCTCTGCAGACAGAAAACCACACTGCCAGAAGGGTTAGCTACCAAACCCACATGTTGTTACAATCAGCTACTTGCAGTGCGAAAGGCAGAAAATCAATTCTCATGATGTTTAAGGAAAACAATTTCAGTAGCAGAAGGTCCAGTAGTAGGTTTAGAACATGCATATCTGCACTACTATATACTGTACTAATGGTAAGTGCACAGTAATACACAAAAACATCACACTATATTACAGAATTTACCACACACATAATCTCTTATAACGGTCATAAGAGCACATCAAAAGGTACACAAATCAATGGAACAGTGGTCTATACAATCGTTATAAGTTTTAAGTATAATAGTTCAAGAAGATCATTGTAAGTTGTAACCATTCTAGCTTGAGACCATGGAAAAGAAGGAATTGATTCCATAGACTGAAAACAATGTAAAGAAAACAAATGAAGTTCATGGGAAAATAAGTAGATAGCTAAAAAAAGATAAAACAAATCATTAGATATATAAGTTTGGATTCTGGAATGTGCAAATCCCTTTGTAACCTGAGGACGGGAGGACAGAAAAAAATAAGATAATAATGTCACGTCCATGTGTGGGAGGAAGACAACACACTGGACGAAGAAGGAGAGGGAACAAGGATCAAGACCTAAAAGCTAGGGAAGAAAGAAGGAGACCTCCTAGTTAAATCGCTAGTCACAGTCCTGACTGGCTATCAGTATGAACAGATCCCAAAGGTAGGTGAGCTCATACACGGGAGTTCCTAGAGTCCTAACTCATTCTATAAGACCCTGGCAGTAGTGACAGGACTGAGACTACCTGTTCCTCCAGAAAGGACAGGAGTCTCCCTCAGGCTTACAACAAAGGGCAGGGGAAAAACAACACACAGATAAACCAAAACAAAATGCAAAAGGGAAAGGAAACAATTAACTTTCCAGTAGCTTCGGCAGCAACAGGAATTCAGCCGGGAACCAAACAACAGCAGACCACAGATACCACTGAAGCTATAAAAAGGAAAGTTAACTAACCACAATAGCAACACCTGGAGGTTAGAGGTTTGTCCAGTATCAGAAACAACACAGTTGCCTATTCATCCACAGATCAAAGCACTTGTTGCCAGTCTCACAGATCTTCTGTCACCCACTGTCGCGGGGACGTCCGTATCTCTCGGTACGTCTGTGACAAAAAAGGAGCAACCCTCATCTGCTATCCATAAGAGCAGCTCACCCTAGCACTTGTAATGCAGCACATCAGTAACAAAGGCGAAGTTATTACTTCGTGAAGTCTGGCAATACTTTGCATAATAACTTCATAAATCAATTTCTACTGTAAAAAAAACATTTCCCAAACTCGGGTTCGGGAATTTTTTTTAATAGAAGAAATTGATTTATGAAGTTATTATGTGAAGTCTCACGAGATTTCACAAAGTAATAACTTCGGCTCATAGGAGCCAATACATTCTGATACTGTACAAAACGCTCGCTTTGTATTCAAACGAAGTATTATGCGAATCGACTTCGGATGTTTCATCCAAAGTAAATTCGCTTATCCCTAGTCAGAACATTTGCCACACAGCCACAAGGGAATGGAAAAAAATCCAAGATTTTATATGGAAGTATAGTAGCCAAAATGCAGTACAACGGGCACAGACTATCAGTCAAATTAGCCATCATCAGAAATGGTGAAGGTGATCAATTCATAAGATGAATTCACACCAATAGTGCAGTTAAGGCAATCCAGCTGACAGAAATAATAATGAAAAGAAAACAGGATAAAAGCAAAGTAAAAGGCATAATTAAGCACCTGATCATTGTACCCTTGTTGATGAAAAGGCTATGGATTTTACCTGTGGATTTCCACAAATAGGATCTGCAGCAGATTATACAAGCTGTGGGAATTCTTCACTCAAAATTTAAGTTCGTAGCATGCCAATGTTGCAGATTTGTTCTATATTTTTACAGGGGTTTTCACCTTCTTCAATGTGGCAGTGGTGACATCCACTGTGAATTCACAACATAATCCGTTACACATGCAGAATTTGCTGCATACTCAAAGCAGTGAGATCTGTAGGAGAACAATTAGCCTTCTGCTATCAGATCTCCATTATTGAACTTATGTGGTCTGTTCCTGTGACTACCAGACCACCAGAGTTACCATATCCAGCATTATGTCAGAAAACCTGTAGGATCCCATTATAATCAATTGGAGTTTGATGGTGTGAGGCCGTAACTACGAGAAACCTCTCCAAATATTCTTTGTAAAAAGTTATACCACCACTAAATTCTACACAGAACTTAAAATATAACACAACAATGAACACCTAGGGACCCAGCTGAATAGTTTACAATATAGATAAATACTCTCAGGAACCGAGTGAAAAATAACTCGTACAATAGAGCCAAATAAAGTCCTGAGGCAAATTGCAAGCCTTACAACCACAATGAAAGACCACCAGTAAACAGTGGTGATGAAAGCAATGTACTGAGAGCAATGAAACAAATGCACCCAAAATATAAAAATATAATAAAGAAAAACATTTTTATGAGCATGGGCTATAATAAAATGCGATTAACTTCTTAAATATTAATCAGGTACTACTTTAAAAAGGCCTGATACCTATATGATTTATTAACTGGAAATTGCAAAAGAAAAAAAAACAGTGGTGCTTTTATTACATTAAAACATAATTATATGAAACATATCTTCATGTTGCTATAGTGTGGTCTCAACATTTACTTTTAACAAATTTATATTCCATTTTTATTTTATCTATATTTTATTAAAATTGGCCTCCCCCCATGAGCTTATCTAGCATTTGCCCCTAGTCATAGTATTGATGTATATAACATAAGGGATGCTTCTTCCTCCAGCCTATACTAAAATATTAATTTAGACCAGTAGCTAGCTGTAGCGTAACCAGCAACACAATGTCTTCTGCAGTGTCAGCTCTGTTGTCTCTTCTAAGACAGATGCACTAGGTATAAGGACAACATGTCCTGACTGAACGCAAGATAAATCCGCCTGTACTCTCAGCTGGCTGGTGTAGCTTATTGCTCACCGAATACATGCTTTGTTCCCAGGAATATTAAGTGACGGAGCTGCTCTTTCAGTATGAAAGGTCTTCTATTTTATTCTCTCGTCACACTTTTGCAATAAACATTATCACATTAATGTTACCCAGTTTTGAACAAGTGAACATAGTGACATATTGCTGTACAGTGAGAGGTTAGGGCATACACTGAATAAACGGATGTATATGCTACATTGCAAACATCATTACTTCCAAGATGTGCAGACATTCAGCTGCTGCATGAAAGTTAATGCTAAAAGCTAGTGGATCTATTAACTAACTTGTACTTACTGTGATATGTCTCCCATAGACCACTGCCTTATTCAGACCTCGCAGATTTTTAGTTCTATACAAGAATTACATATGTTTTGCCTTTAAGACACTCTCCATAAGGAGATATTATGTGCCCATATTCCTACTTTTTGCCTTGTATTAGAAAAATTATAGCAATAAAGGACATTGCAGGGGTCTACTTTTAGTCTGAACTAGTTCTTAGACTGATTTAACAAGCAGCATTTTTCCAAACAGTACTATATTTTTGTGGTGTTTTTATAGCATTTTTATCCAGTGCTTTTGTGCATGTTTTTACTTTCTCCAAACCTACTGCAGCCAGATATTACAGTCTAAAGTACGTATAGAGAGTTTTGCTATGTATGTTGCATTTTTTTCCATTACTGTATTTGTTTTTATTACATTTTATTGAATTTAGCATTAGAGATGAGCAAATCAATTCTAAAATTTGATTCCCAGCCTTCAAAAAATTATGATTCTAATGAGAATTTATGCAGACCCGAAACTAATAGACTAGCTGATTTGGCCAAATAAAATGTAGTCATCTTTATTTGGCATGTTCTGAGTTTGGCATTTTTCTCCAGACATTTTTCCAACAGCTTTTACATAGGACTTGAAAATGCCGGAAAAAAAGATGCATGTTGTAAATATAACAAAATATAAACAACCACTAAAAGTGACCAAGAAAATGTTTGAAATTGATAGCACCTTTTTTTTTTTTAACAAGCTTGTAAAGGAAACATGACTCTCAATTCGATGCCATGAAACTAACTTCATAGTCGCATATTGCTGAGAATTGCATTTATAAAGATGTCTGTGTACAAATAGACAGTTTCAGCGTTTCATACAAAGAAAACGTATTATGTAACCTGGGCTGTATGCTACTTATTTCTACAATGTCAAGAGATGGTGCTAGTATTTTGAAGAATCTTCACACCTTTTAATCCAGGCTTCAATAACATCTCCCTAGTCTCCACCAAGTCTTATAGATGCCTTCTTCTCCCCTGGCATAGACAGTGCAGAAAGTATATTCCCAGGGCATACTCAGTGCAGCAATGAAGCCAGGTAGAGTGCAACTCACTGCACTGCATGCGCCCGGAGTACTAGTCAATGGCACATTTACATGACCTGGAAGAAGCAATTGTAATTAGCATAAAACTTGCATTATATTATATGTCACTTTTATACTTAATGCTGAAGCAGTATATAGGTCCATATTTATAAAGCTATTCGTAAGCGGTACAATGCAATGGTGGCATTTTATGAGCCTCAACTCAAGTGACAGGTTCCCTTTAAAAGCAATAGACAGGTATTTTCTTTTCAACTAATACTGATATTAGGTAGAGTTCTAGATTTTTTTTTTTTTTTTTTAATGTCTATGGGGATAACCGAAAAGTTATTATTTTTTTCTGTACTTCTAAGACAGCTGAATTATTTCCTGGCAGAAGCACCCTCTGCATCAGTGCTCTTCACAGTTTCTTGTGTCATTTTTGGACTTAGTAGATAAAGATTCCATGATACTGTGTAAGGAAAGAGGATCCCAGTAGAGCTCTTTTCCATGGTTGGTTTATCACTTCATAATCCAAACCAGAGAAACTCAAGTCTGCTTCACCTCTATGTGTCATTTTAGCAGCTAATAAACACATGTGCTATAGACGCATAATATTGAAATGACATAATGACATGTTTTATGGAGCACAGGGACTATATACTTACAGCAACTTCAACTCTTTCTGGATTACAATCACGTTAGTCATCAGATGAAAGTGTTAAGACTTTGTTTCTGGTCCTGTTAACTCATTCACACTTACACCTTTAATAGTTGTGTTAAGTTGCTGTATTAGAAATAGTCTTATCCAGTGGTTTCACTGTTCTAGTTTTTGTTTTATTCTTGACTCACACCTTCAGATTGACTCATATTACTAATCCTAAGCATAAAGCTTGGTTAAGACTGAAGAGACAGCTTCTTGAGCTGTAGGAAATTCCATTGTTATACGCAGTGAACTTCAGTTTATCTTTTACCAGTAATTTGTAGTTGCAGGACAGTCTCAATACTGTCTGGTTGTAGTCTACAACTGTTCATTCACAGGTCCTAGTTTAGTCATAGAATATCTGAACTAATGATATTGGAATTTGAACATCCTATCTCCACAAGGAACTTCTCATTTTATAGAGTAAGGCCTCATGCACACAAACTTTTTTTTGCGGGTGTACGGGCCGTTTTTATGAGTTCCGTATACGGTCCGTATACGGACCCATTCATTTCAATGGGTCCGCAAAAAAAACTGAAGTGTTTCCATGTGCATTCCATTTCCGTGTTTCCGTTTTTCCGTTCCGTTAAAAGATAGAACTTGTCCTATTCTTGTCTGTATCACGGACAAGGATAGTACTGTTCTATTAGGGGCCAGATGTTCCGTTCCGCAAAAAACGGAATGCACACGGATGTCATCGGTATTTTTTGCGGATCCGTTTTTGTCGGACCGCAAAATCATACGGTCGTGTGCAATAAGCCTAAGGGTTATCCATTCAGAAACCTAATTTATTATACACAGCCTACTAAAATGGTCTCTTGCTCTGGATGATTTATCAAAACCATGGTAACCTGAAAATTTCCATTGGAGTTCTGTAATTTCTTATTTAACCCATGGTGGTACTACAAGGAAATTAAAAGCTTTCAACATTGTTCCTCCACAGATTATTATTGAATGCTGTGTTGGCAGTGGCTTGATACCCTGTGATCAGTCTATAGTCAGATGACTCTTCTAATTAAAAGTGTTGTCCAAAACGGACAACCCCTTTAATATATTATGAATAGAGTTGAGCGAATCAAATCCCACAAAGAAAAATTCAATACAAATTTCCTCGTGCTTCGTGTCAGCGAATCAAGTTAACCTGAAATAGTGTAAAAAAACAAAAAAAATCATACTTATCTAATCCATTTGCTTATGACGGGCTGCAAGCCTCCATCTTGATTGAAGATCTCAGCCGAAATTTTGTGCGTGGTGACGTATGATCGTGCCGAGCGATATTTCGCTCCAGATATGCTAGCAAGATGGCGGAAGCTGGCCCGTTGCGAGATAATAGAGGCGGTAAGTTTTATAGAAAAAAAAAATTATGTTAATTTCACACTGTATCATGTATGAACGCGGCATCTGAGGGGTACAATGATGGCGGGTGGCGCTATCGCTGATCCATGTCATTGCACCTGCTACTTACAAAAAAAAAACGCTTTGTGACGAGGTTATTCATCACAAAGCAATTTTTTTTTTAAATTTGTCGAATCAGCCGAATCGAACTTTTCAGAAATTCACTCATCTCTAATTATGAATAGAAAGATGTTGGATAAATACTCCGCAAGATCATTATTGAACAGAGAGTGAAGTCTAGCCTTAGAATAGTGGCACCACTATCTGTTAAAGGGGTTTTTCAGTTTGCATAATGATCATAATGAAGGTAGCTGTAATTTTGTATTGCATTTTATTACATTTATTGCTTCTTGGCTGTGGTCACTTGACCATGTCCATGCAGCTCTTTCTTATTTCCTCTGATGCTATGTCCATGGGTGTGTCAAAGCAGCAACAGAGGCAGTCATAGGGGTGTTTATGTAACTAGCGAGTGGGAGGAGCTATAAAGCTGAGTGTTGATGGGGGGGGTGCTGGAGCTGTGCAAAAAAGGAGAAGAGCATCACGGATTTGGATGGATGCAGCAACAGGAAGTACATGCAGGATGCAAATAAACCAGAGGGAGTGGTTTACGGACATGGTGAAATAGAGTCAGGAAAGTTCATATTGAAAAAAAAACATGGGAAAGAAACATGAGGTAAACAACTACATGAGCATATCTGTGAAAAACCATAGTAATCCTGGAAAACTCCTTTAACTTGTGAATGCCACATGAACTCACTCTGGACCCTTCTGTCATAAGCTGGAGAGTAGGAGGGAGCAAACTAGGACAAAGTCTCCCTGCCTTCCTTATACTACTGACATTCTAGTGAAGCACAGTACTTGTGAGTTTCCACGTTCACATATGAGTTTGTATCAACATTATTCCTTATATAAAAATAAAGGTCTTAAAGGACATCTTTCACGAGATTTGTACCTATGAAACTGGCTGACCTGTAGCATGTGCGTTTGGTATCTGAAGGCATAACTGTTGGTCCCATGTTCATATCTGCACGCATTGCTGAGAAAACTGATGTTTTAATATATGCAAATAAGTCTCTAGGAGCAACGAGGGTGTTGCCATTACACCTATATCCTCAGTTTTTTTCTGCAACTGGCGCTCCCTTTGTACTTCGATTGAAATGGTTAGGCAGCAAAAACGCCGTCATGCCTGACCCTGTCAATCAAAGTGCAGAAGGCGCAGAAGTTGCAAAGAAAGAGCACCCTTTAGGTGTAAAGCCAACGCCCCTGATGCTCCCAGAGGCTCATTTGCATATATTTTAACTTCATTTTACTTAGCAATGCGGGCACATATGAACATGGGGCCAACACAGACACCTTCAGCTGCCAAGTGCACATGTAACAGATCAGCCAGTGTCATAGGTACAAATCTGCTGAAAGATGCCCTTTGTTGCTCATATAGATGTAGCCACCATTACTTTAACAGGCTTAATGTGTTAGTGGAACAAAAACACATTACAGTAATACAGTAGGACAAATTGCGCTAACAACATCATCCTGACATAGCTGGTGTCAAAATAACCACGCTGCAACATTCTGTATATATGTGCAGGCTGGCTAATATTTCTGATATACACTAGATGCTGGAACTGTTGTTACTGGGTACAGCTGATATATGTAAGTGCCAATGATTGCCATCATAGTAATGCAAGCTTTTCTCTGCCGACCCGGCAGGAATTGATTGCATTCCATTTTTATTTTGATAAAGTGTCGATGAAGCAGCTACTAAAAGCAATGTTCTTTTGGGAAGTATGAATTCTCTGCACCAAAATAATGCCTGCATGGCTTTATAACCTGTTTTTTCTTGCACATTACTTGACTTTAGAGTATGAAATTCTTTTAGTTGCCGACATATGGGTTTACATGGAGAAAAATACATAGCGACTTAGTCACTTGATAGAAATGACATTATATGATTTCACAAATTGATTTAATATCTTTATCACATTTTTATATAAATATGGTTATGGTACAGGAATGTATTCTATGTAGAAGATATATTGTGGACATTGACAACAGCTTTACTGATGGCAAACGGTTTTCCTACTGAGGCATGAAATAGGTTATTTAAAGGAAAATTTAAAGGACTTGTTCAAGGAAGTGAATCTTTTTCTTCGACAACAGTTCATATGTAAGCCATTGGAATAATAATAGGATTATATATGATGTTGTCTTAACTTTCTATTGATCAGACATGCTTGGCCTCATGCACTGTAAAAAGAAAAATGCTAGTGGAACCTATAGCAACCAATCAGATTATTGCTTTCAGTGGTAGATTTAAAAATAAAAAAAGTTATCTGATTGCTATAGGTAATGAAGATACTTCTTTTTAGGGTTAATTTTGACACATAAGGCACTGTAGGTTTCATCCATTAAAGATTTTTTTATTTAATTTTTTAGCAAAGGGGCCCTTCTTTCCTATGACAACTAATGAAACCCTAATGAGGCAACAGGATTATATAACCCACACTTGCCAACTTTTGAAACTGCCGATGTGGCATGCAGTCACTACTCCTTCACAAATATCATACACATTTATGGTATACCTCGCCCCATTTTCCTTTAGATCCAGCCCCTTTTACTGTTCTTGATGTCAGTGGAGTGGAGGGCATCTATAAGTGCTGTATTACAGCTTCATAGAAGAGTAAAGACTATGTAAATCTTTGGAGGCAATTTTCTATGATTGCATTTAAATCATTTTTGGCTAAAAATCATATTTTTAATTGGGCTTTATTAACAATATTGAGCCATTCTGTCACAAAGGGTTAACTGTTTTTCTAACTGTGTGACTGGTACTTTTACTATCACTTTGTGCCTGTCATCTAATAAGCCTTATATTTAAACTAGGTCATAAATACTTATTCAAGCCACATTCTTATCAGTAAGATAAGAACTGAGCTATAATGAGTGTTATAATGTGAGAGAGCAGACATAAGAAGTCTGTCTGCTCCTCAGATGACAGAAAAGACAAAAAAATCCACAGGCTGCTTGTACAGCATCTCAGCTATATAAAGGAATCAATATTGTTAATAAAGACCAAATGAAAAAAATATTTTAGCTCAAAATAAGTACAATAGAATAATTTAAAAAATTCCCCCCAAATTTGTTAATTGCCTTTAAGTGTATGCAGAACTGTAATATGTGCATGATATGAATTTATTCTTATACCCACGTTATGAAACCATACACTCTCCCCATTTGAATGGACTTGTAGAATGGCATGTAATGTTACATTACTGATTAAATACAGAGGCATACTTTCTTCCACTGTCAGATTCCATATGAACCAAGCAGACAAAGACCTGTGGCAAACATTATTAGACTATGAATAGAGGAATTCATAGAAACATTGCACTACTTATATGCAGCCTTCCGCATGAGCCAGAAATGCAAGTTTTTTTTCCCCTTTTGACAATAATGATTACACTTGAAGATGCTTAGTAGCTTCTAGCATTCTTTGAGTGGTCCCTCTAAATGAAGTCTATGCAGTCTAGATATCCAGCATGATAAAAAAAAAGCCCATATTACTTTGCATCATTTCTAAAAACGTATTAGGTGAATTCAATTTCTTCTAATGCTGTGGTATATTAGAAAATATCTTCGACAATGCACTTATTCCACTCCAAATTATTCCTAGGCTTTTGTTTCATTAAAACAAGCTTTTTCACATTATGACTTCTAAACCCTGTAAGTTTCTCCATGGAATTAGATTTTATTTGTCAGGCACCCCCTACACAGATTGAGAATCAAGCCATTTGTCGCGTATAGATATAAACATAAATTCTATTAATTTGCATTCACCTAATATGTCAACGAGAAGATGAAATTAAAATATATTTAGTGTTTAAGAAAAGCATGGAGGTCATAGAAGAAAAATAATATCTTCTCAGTGTTGTTTTAAAAATTAAATGGTGCAGATGTGGAACATATAGATTAGAGATAAGCAAATCAATTATAAACTTATTGGATTTGTTAAAATTTCACAAAAATTTGTCTGCCAAGCAAATCTTTTTTGTGATTCATTTCTGACTAATCTTTTAAAAAAACTCTGAAAGTTGTCAGGCAAAACCATGGAAAAAGATGAAGGATCACATGACACTGGGGGACATGAAGGGGCGGGCTTGGCCTGATTGTCTCAGAGGCTGAAAGATAACTTGATCATCCAACCAGGGGGGTAATTGTCAGACAGGTCCTTATGTTGAGAGAGAGAAATTGTCATTCTACCAACTTGTGACCTGGAAGGGGATCTTGTGACAGTGTCTGACAAAAACTATTACACTTAGAAGCCACTAATTTAGTGTGTTAATTACACTACAAGTAGAGTATAGGGACATGATAAAAAGGGTATATTTTAGGGAATTTGATTGGGGAACACATATAGTGAGGGAGTGAGGGACTGGTCATTCAGTTATGTGTTTAATAGAGTTGACAACTCATCTTTTCTGTATATAAACAGACAGCTTAAAAACAAAACAAACAAAAGAAAACTGTAATTAGGCATCCACCCATGTTACTGAATTGGTTGTATATTACTACAAGATAATGTGTAGTTACAACAAAAGAAATATTGCAATAACAACATTTTTATACCACTATTATTAAATGTGTTATATATTACTACAAGATAGTTATTACTACAAGTAGTTACAGGAAAAGCAACACTGTAATAATGATACATTTCTTTTACCTTATTGCATGATAACGGGTAGTTACAACAAAACCTAAACTAAAATAATGCCATTTTTATACCTGTGTTATGGGAAACATTTTGGAAGTCATTTGGTATTTTGAAATATGCTTGGAAGCTATCTTACATTTAGAACTGGTGCTAGATCTTTATAACTTTGGCAGATTCACTACCAGCTATGGGCCTTTATTAAGAATGTTTAAAATGCCGATCTTAATAAATGTGCCCCTTTATTTTTCATGCAAGAAATCTGTGGTATTAATACAAGATACCATGCAATTCAAAGACATTTACTGCAGATATTGGTTTGTTATACCAGTGTTAGTAAGCACATTACTACATCATATCTTGTAGTTCAAAGGCATTTTGCTGAAAAAAATGCATTGTTATACATGTGTTCGTGAACGCATTAGTGCATCATACCATGTAATTTAAAGATATTTTACAGCAAAATCTGCATTATTATCAAAGTAAGTTGTCAACACCAGTGTGCAGGGAGTTTGCAGAAGAGGAGGGACATTTAATTACACCGCTGTCTTTAATTTACAGGGAAAAAAATAGCTAATTTTGGGTTGTAATGTTTAATAATCTGTGTGCTAAACCCATGACGTTTTATTTATAGGCCTAATTAAAAAATATTTGGAAAATAGATGAGTGGAAAACAAAACTGGCATAAAGGGTAATGATGATTGTGTGTTGGACAGGACCTGGAAGCCAGATCGGGGTTCTGAAGAGGAGGTAACAAGCCGATTAAAGGAATATAGTGGATATAAAAAGTCTATACACCCCTATTATAATGTCAGGTTTCTGTGCTATAAAAAAATTAGACAAAGATAAATCATTTCAGAACTTTTTCCACCTTTAATGCGACCTATAAACTGTACCACTCAATTGAAAAGCAAACTGAAATCTTTTAGATGGAGGGAAGAAAACAAAAAAAAACTACAATAATGTGGTTATAACTGGGGATCTAGCTGTGTTCAGAATTAAGTATTCACATTTAAAATCATGTTAACTAGGAGTCAGCATACACCTGCCATTATTTAAAGTGCCTCTTATTAACCCCAAATAAAGTTCAGCTGCTCTAGTTGGTATTTCCTGAAATTTTCTTAGTTGCATCCAACAGCCAAAGTCATGGTCCACAGAGAGCTTCAAAAGCATCAGAAGGATCTCATTTTAAAAGATATCAGTCAGGAGAAGGGTACAAAAGAATTATTAGCATTAGATATACTATGGAACACAGTGAAGACAGTCATCATCAAGTGGAGAAAATATGGCACAACAGTGACATTACCAAGAACTGAACGTTCCTCCAAAATTGATGAAAAGACGAGAAGAAAACTGGTCTGGGAGGCTACCAAGAGGCCTACAGAAACAGTAAAGGAGCTGTAGGAATATCTGGCAAGTACTGGCTGTGCAGTACATGTGACAACAATCTCCCGTATTCTTCATATGTCTGGGCTATGGGGTAGAGTGGCAAGACGAAAGCCTTTTCTTGCGAGAAAAAAAACATTCCAGCCAGGTTTCATTTTTCAAAAACCCATCTGAAGTCTTCCAAAAGCATGTGGTAAAAGGTGTTATGATCTGATGAAATCAAGTTTGAAATTCTTGGGCATAATTCCAAAAGATATGTTTGGCGCAAAAACAACACTGCACATAACCAAAAGAAAACCATACCCACAGTGTATTATGGTGGTGGCAGCATCATGCTTTGGGGCTGTTTTTCTTCAGCTGGAACTGGGGCCTTAGGTAAGATAAAGGGAATTATGAACAGTTCCAAATACCAGTCAATATTGACACAAAACCTTCAGGCTTCTGCTAGAAAGCTGAACATGAAGAGGAACTTCATCTTTCAGCATGACAACGACCCAAAGCATACATCCAAATCAACAAAGGAATGGCTTCACAAGAAGACGATTAAAATTTTGGAATGGCCCTGCCAGACCCCTATCCTGAATCTAATCGACAATTTGTGGGGTGATCAGAAGAGGACTGTGCATAGGAGATGCCTTCGCAATCTGACAGATTTGGAGTTTTTTTTTGCAAAGAAGAGTGGGCAAATCTTGCCAAGTCAAAATGTGCCATGCTGATAGACTCATACCCAAAAAGACTGAGTGCTATAATAAAATCAAAAGGTGCTTTAACAAAGTATTAGTTTAAAGGTGTGCACACTTATGCAACCATCTTATTTTATTTTAACATTTTTTCTTACCTCTACCTAAAATATTTCAGTTTATTTTTCAATTGAGTTGTGTAGTTTATAGGTCACATTAAAGGTGGAAAAAGTTCTGAAATGATTTATTTTTGTCTAATTTTTTTACAGCACAGAAGCCTAACATGTTAACAGTGGTGTGAAGATATCCACTGTATGTCCCACAGAATATTTCCTACCCCAGGGATGTATGTGTAATACAAAAATGAGGAAAAACAAATGGAGAGACAGAGAGATTCATTCAAAGATTCATCTGTGAGGAATCTGATAGCCAAGACAATTCTCCTCCAGATGCATAATTTATCTTTTCTTCCAAAACTACAATGGCACCAAATGTCAGCTACTGTATCAATCCAATAAATCAATATTTAGCCTTTTAAACAGACCTTGAAGCATCACAGATTACCCCTCATGAGTGCAGACCACTGACTTAGCTAGGTGGCCTTCGTCAGGATGTGGGGGAATATTTATCCTTATGGAGAGCGCCTACTAGGTGTGAACATGTGGGGTATTGTAGGCCAATGCTTATATCCGTTCCTAGGAAAACAATATGCAAATCAGCTTTCCTTTAAAAAGGACAAAAGCTAATTTGGAAGGGGAACTAATTTACATATATTTTCTCTAGACACCTAGAGAAGAAAGCCTGTCAATTAATACTAGGAAATAATAATAGGGTCCATAGATCATATTCTACACTGAGTATTAGATTTGGGGGCTCTGGAGATGTTCATTTCACGTTGCATTGTCCTTTATCTAATATGTGTAGTGAGTAGCTATATGAAGAAGAAAATAACCATGTTAAGGATGTGAGACACAACACTGATACAAGTGAAACATGCAAATTACCTTTTCTCCCATAAGTGAAAAAAGCTAAGCCTCTGGCAGCTATCCTATATGTTATTGCTGAAACAATGAAGCATAACTTGGATAATAACAAAGCCAGCATCTTACCTATAGACAGCTGTGGTCGAGGTGATTGGTCAACATCAGAATAACACAGAGAACTCCCTCAACACCCACTTACTCTACTTACCCTAGGTGTCCAGTTGCCATGTATTGGCCAAATATATAAATAACTTTGCATGTCATGTGGTCATTAAACCACAAGATGGAATTTTATAGTTACAAACCCCATCATAGGACATGCTAAGGTGTATATATATATATATATATATATATATATATATTGTGTAATAGTTTTGGGCATAATGCTCCCATAAATAGTACATGATTAGCAATATACACATCTCCTCATCCCTTGCTTATTCTAGCACTGACTAGTAGTAAATGACGGTTTGAAAAACAAATCAAGATGAAGATGCCGACAGTGGCGCTCCACCAGGAGTCGTTGGGCTGTCCGTAATCTCTGGGTTAAATAAACAATGCTACCTCCAGACAGCACAGGTGCTAAATAGCTGACAAGGGGCTCCTAACGAGAGACAGAAGGACCAGCTCATTAAATGCTGCAGGTGTCACAGCATCCATGTTGTTACACCATATTTTCAGCTGTATCGTACAAATTACAAGCACATAAACAACAACAGAAGATTAATGGCTGGTCTGGTACCTCACACTTACAAAACAGCTGAAGCAAATGTTTGGGGGTCTCGCATGAGTGGAGCTAAGAGCTTTAGTGCTCCGTGATTCTGCCACTGATTTAGCTCAGCAATATTCTGCCGAATGACACAGTGAAGGGAGAAAGCCTTACAGTAACGGAGAGCTGATAATATGCTGATGTCAACTGGAACAATTTGCCAGGTTGCCACTAGCGCTCTTCACTGTCAGAAATGTTTATTATGTGATGTTTACAACAACTTATTAGACCACAGGATATTTGCAGTACATTTCAAATTATATCCAATCCGTCCTATGCCTTTGCATACAGATAATTATATGCATTTACAGAAAACTTGCTAATAAGTAGATATAAGAACTTGTGGCTATTGTGACACATGGATAAAAAAAAAAGAATTTAAGTTTTTTTTTTTTTCCTTAAATCTAAACAACTAATAATAATCATTCTTTTAGACAAGTGAATGGAAAATCATATGTAATCTCCAAATAAGCATTTTTCTGTCAGGCGCTATTTTACTTCAATATCAAAATTGATGTACCAGATGAAGTGAATTGTCCAATGCAAAATTATGGGAGTAGTTCTGACATCATTTTCCCACTGAATCAGAGCTCTAGATATACTGTATGTGAAACGGCCCTAATGCCAAATGATAGATGATATAGACATGATATAGAGTGTCATCTGATTTTAAAAAAATCATATTCAAATACACTATTAGGATAATCTCAATTAATTTGGAGTGGAGAATTGCTAACAAAAGCCCCTGTTCACATCTGTATCAGAGATTTCATTAGTGATGAAAAAAGCCGAAAAACATGATGGAACTTGATGGACCACATTGTAAGTCAATGGGATCCTTTGGGCATCATTATTATCCTTCACATGAGACATCAACAGCTGCATTGTTTTTACAGTGCTCACTACTCAAATGTTACTACTAATCTCTTTCAATGTCTCTTAGCAATGTAGGTGATAGGTATCATTTTCTATAGAGCTAGTTAGATTTCATGGAGGGACAGTCTATTTTCTGTTTGGCCAGCAGTCAGCCATTATAGTGAAATATAGTAAATATTCCTCTAGAATATAATGGTGTTGACAAAGGTTAGACAGAAAAGAAGATTGACTTATAACCATGTATAACCAAGTCTTAACCAGCATACAATGATTCCCATTTATTACCAAGACAGCAACATTATCATTAGGAATACGAGGAGCAGCTGGGGTGCTCCAGGGTCCATAGAAATCTTGCCCAGATTTGTGACAGTTACAAATATTTTTTTTTCTCTATGCTATCCTTGTATATTTGCCATTCTTCTGCTTTTCTCTAGAATAGAGACATCGAGTGTCACAAGCAACGAGTCATGAATGGTGTTAATGAACAAAGTGCTTCATTAACACATGGCACAGATTCCTGGCATATGCATTAAGGAATTCCCAAATTGCTTACGGTGTGGTAACACTTTTCTACAACTGTGCTAAAATATAATTACATGATATTTCATGTAGGTGAAAATATGTTTTAAATAAATAAATAAAAATTAATTATCTTTACGCTGTCCACCATTCCCAAAACATTAACTGTTTAAGGGTGCCCATACACAGTGTGGTTCGTCTGCGGGATTAGCATGCGAATTATCACTAATTGTCAGACTGTACCTGTATTCGCTAATGGCAACCGCAGGTGCAGCCCACTAGTTGACAGTAATCCCCATGTGGATGGTACTGTCAGTCTGCACCATATACTCGCAATCAAACTATTTCTGTTCTAAATGTGTATTTTAGGTTTTTTTAAGTCACTGGAAAAATGTATACCAGAGATACCCAACCTGTGGCCCTCCAACTGTTGCAAAACTACAACTCCAATCAGGCCCGGAAGGCCTACAGCTATCAGCCTACGCGCAAGCCTGATGGAAGTTGTAGTTTTACAACAGCTAGAGGGCCGCAGGTTGAGTATCCCTGATGTATACAATTGTATGGCATGCAGTTGCATATATTTTTGAATATTTAGTCTATCGATATGTCATTTGGGAAACAAAATGTCATGCCTTCAACATTTTTGTTGAGATACAATTATGCCAACTTTCTGGCATATACATTGAGGTATGTGGCTATTGAGATGAAACATTTTTACAATCCATTTTTGCCACATCTTTTAACCACCTAGTATTCTACCCACCATTTTAGGCACTTTTGCTAAGGTTTTTGGCTGTGTTTTGTGTTAATTGTAATTATGTTTATTCTACTAAGTTATAACCTTTTGGCAACATTTTAGTAACCTTTACCTTTTAGTAAGACTTTACCAAAAGTCTGATTTTTCAAATCTATGGTTAATTGAAGCTTTAGCTATTACAAGAAAAACAAGACTATACAAGTTGGACAAGACAAAGAGCCTTGCAGGGCACAATATGTAGACAATAAGGTAAGTAGATGTTATATGTCAAATATAAATTCAACATATATAAGAATAAGAACTAATAGAAACAAAAATCAACCGATAGAAACAGATAGAAGCAAAAGAGATATATTGGTCTGTGGCTCATTTACACACACAAATGGACATCACATTGTCGGGAAGGAAACATTCCTTCCCAACAGTCGGCAGCTCGTTCAGAAATCACCTCCACAGTATGAGGACGAGCGGTCGCTATTGAGATCGCTCGTCCTCATATAGTTGCATTGTTCCTGAGAAGCAAATCACTGTTTAGACAGTCTGCTATCTACAAATGATATTTTAGGTGGCCGCACTAATGACAGTTTCACGCGATGAATGATCAGCGAGTGATCTGCTGCATCTTTAAACAGACAGTAAGCAGGAAGTGGTTTTTAAGTGTTTCTGCAACCTACAAAGAAGTTAGGCTACTTTCACATATGCGCTTTCCTTTTACGCTATTAGGATCCGCCATAGGATCTCAATAGCGGGGTGTGGGGGGGACACTTCCGTTTTGTCCCTATTCATTGTCAATGGGGACAAAACTGAACTGAACGAAAAAGATTGCACCAAAATGCATTTCATTTCATTTGGTTGCGCCATCATCGCAGACAGAATAACACTGAAAATGTTTTTCTGGCCGCAATGTGGTGCGGAGCAAGACAGATCCAGCATGACACACAGTGTATGTCAATGGGGACGAATCAGTTTTCTCTGACACAATAGAAAACGGATCCGTCCCCCATTGACATTCAATAGTATTCATTAGATATGAGCGAATGGAAGTTGAAAAAGTGGACTTTGTTCCAAATTTCAGGAAAAATTCAATTTGCACCGAATCCAAATTTCCAAAAATATCTGCTGCATGTGTTAGGACATGGAGCTAAGAACTCTGGGAATGAGGGATCACCCAAAATGCCATGCATGCATGCAGCCAATCAGCAGCCAATCAGCAGCCAACCAGCCCATGTGATGTCACAGCCCTACAAATAGCCTCAGACATTTTGGATTCTACCATTTTCCAGTGTAAGTAAGAGATGTCAGTAGCTGCTAGGGACAGTGGTAGGAAAGACTTCATTGTGCTGAAAAAACGTTTTACAAGTTTAGGTAAAGATTAGTCTAGGTGTACCAAAAGGGAGGAATTATTCTGCTGATTTTTGGTTTGCAATAGATGAAAACTCTGTAATTCCAGCAAAATTTGCTTGTAATTGAGATGTAAGTGCTATGTGATACAGAAGTGCTATGTGATACAGCCATTAACCCCTTAAGGACGAAGGGCGTACATGTACGCCCTTCGTCCGCACTTTAAAGATGGCGCCCGCTCCCGCACGGAGCGGGCGCCCGAGCTGCGGGTAAACGCTTGATTCATCAAGCTGACACCCGCAGCTCATGTCCGCGACCAGCAGCGATGCTGATCGCGGACATTTAACCCCTCAGATGCCGTGGTCAATCCTGACCACGGCATCTGATCGCGCAAAAACCGAAAGTTTCACTTGCGGTTTGCTCCGGCTCCCTGATGGCCACAAGGGGAGCCGGAGCATGTATTTAGTACCCTAGGTTTCTGTGAATGAAACCTAGGGTACTATTACATAGTATTCCTATGGAGCCTATGACTGTAATAGGCTCCATAGGAAATATGTGATTTTCTCATATATTCCAATGCTATTGCATTGGAATATATGAGAATAGCAATCTGATGATTGCATCTTATAGTTCCCTATGGGAACTATAAGAAAGTGGTAAAAAAAAAAAAAAAAGTTTAAAAATAAAAATTAAATAAAAAATATAAAAATTCAAATCACCCCCTTTCCCCAAAATGAAAATAAAATCAATAAAAAATAAAAAATTACACATAATGGGTGTTGCAATGTGCGAAAACGCCCATACTATAATAATATTAAAAATATTCACCATACGGTAAACATAAAAATGGAAAGAAAGCGTCCAAATGGCTAATTCGCCATTTTTGGACGCTTCATTTCCTAAAGAAATATGAATAAAAGTGATCAAAACATCATACGCACCTCATAATGGTATCAATTAAAAGTTCAGATTGCCCCACAAAAAATGAGCCCCTACGCTGCTCCGTACGCATAATTACAAAAAGTTATAGGGGTCAAAACATGGCGACAAAAAATAAAATAAAAAAATTCCCACTTTTAATTTTTTTCACTATCAAAACGCAAGAAAAACTATACATATTAGGTATTGCCGGATTCGTACTGACCTGAAGAATAAAATTAACCAGTCAGTTTTATCGCAAATCGAACGTTGTAATTTAAAAACCCGTAAAACTGTGGTCAAATTGCTTTTTTTTTGCAATTTCACCCCATTTGGAATTTTTTTCCCGTTTCCCACTACATCACATGCAAAAATAAATGGTAGCGTTAAAAAGTACAACTTGTCCCGCAAAAAATAAGCCGTCATATGGCTATGTGAGCGGAAATATAAAAATGTTATGGCTTTTGGAAGGCAGGGAGCGCAAAACAAAAACGCTTAAATCCCAAAACCCCCGGTCCTTAAGGGGTTAACAGGGTGCATTACTAGGAAATATTTGTACGTCTTATTAGCCGCTGTGCTCTGTAGTTATATGTTCTAAAGCCAATTTTGGGGTGTAGTAGTGAAATTTTTAAAATAGGGCTTATTTGCAGTTGTGCTGTGAAGTGAAAAAATTACAGACTTTTTTGGGGTGTATTAGTTGAAAAAAAGTATTATTTGCCATTCAGCGGTGCAGTTATACATTCTAAAGTCTGTTGTGGGGTTTATTAATGGGGAAAAAGGGCTTGTTTGACTTTGTGTGGTGAAGTGACAAAATTATAGCCTTTTTTGTGGTGTATTAGTTGAAAAAACAATAGTGTTCAACAGTACAGTTATATGTTCTAAAGCCTTTTTTGGGGTGTATTAGTGGGGGAAAATAGGGTTGTTAGCCGTTGTGTGGTGAAGTGCCAAAATAATAGCCTTTTTTGGGGTGTATTAATTTCCTTTTTATTTATTTATTTGATCTAACAGTATGCCAGACAGAGAACTGACAGGCCCTGCACAGCGGACAGGCAGAGACTAAATTGTTTCTGGCGCAGGCACAGGTTGCAGCAGAGTATGGAAGCATGGCAGCAGGAGTCGCAGCGAGAAGCCTGGGCTTCAGGTGTCATCTAGCGGTCGTGTATTGACCAGCAACCCAGCGGTTCTTGAATGGTTGACTCAGTCATCCACTTCATCCCAGTTGACATCAGACACCCCCAGCCAAGAGTTGGTGGTTTCGTCTAGTGATGAGCGGCAGGGGCAATATTTTAATTTGTGATATTTTGAAAATATTTGGGCAAATATTCGCCATATATTCGTGAATTCGAAAATTCTTTATCTCCAGTCATTATTTTCTTGATTGCGGAAATTGGCAATTTAAAAATTTACCTTATGAAAATTTGCATTGCAAAAATTTGCATTCAACATTACTCCTAAAATAAAAGCTATCACAGCCTTCTTACTGGCCCACAAGCTAGAAGCAGGTAGGGATCATGTGTGCTGTTTGTTATCTACAGTCATTATTTTCTTGATTGTGGAAATCGGCAATTAAAAAATTTGCATTATGAAAATTCGCATTATAAAAATTCTCATTCAACACTACTCTTAAAATCAAAGATATTGCAGCCTTCTCATTGACCCACAAGCTAGAAGCAGGAAGGGATCATGTGTACTGTTTAAAGAAAATCTTGAATATTCGAAATTATTAATATATATCACTATATTCTAAATATTCGGGAATTCTCGAAGTGCCAATATTCGTGATAAAAATTAGCAGTTCAAATATTCGTTATCAACACTAGTTTTGTCAGACACAACCCTTAGTTGCATGGCCCAGGAGCAAGCCCGGTGCCCTCCCCTCTCCTCAACCTGCCTCTGTCCTCTTCTGTTCCCTCAGCCAGAGAAGTATTATATGCAAGGATTATACAGTGAGGACGAGCTACTAGAGGACAGTCAGCAGCTACTGCCCAGCCAAGATCTGAAGTAGAAATCCGCCGCTTTCTCCGGTAGGTGGGCAAGTAGTGATAAGGAGAGTGGCGTGGGAGCTGGTATTGCGAGCATTCAGGCACCTGGCTCAGAGAACGTTTAGGAGGATATCAGTGACGTGAAGACAGTACTTGATGATGATGCAAGTTGGTAGCGTGGCCGAGAGTCAGCAGGGTGGGAGCAATGAGAGGTGTCAGCCAAACATGCCCATGGTAGACCACCTGTTTGCAGGAGTAGTGGTGCAGGGGATTACGGAGGTAGCGGCGGTAGCAGTCAGTCAGTGCAGAGTGTTGGGGGTAAAATCACATACTCGCGGTGCGGCAGTTTTTTTTTAAGCGGCCGGAGGAGGCGAACATGGCTATTTACTGAATCTGTGGGCAGAAGGTGAAGCGTGGCCAGGGTGCCAATGTTGGCAATTTTTGCTGATCCATGATGGATCCAGCAAAAACTCTGGTGTGAAAGTCGTTTTACTGAGCTTAAGTATACAGGTGAAACTCGAAAAATTTGAATATCGTGTAAAGTTCATTTATTTCAGTAATGCAACTTAAAAGGTGAAACCAATATATAAGATAAACTCAGTACATGCAAAGCAAGATATTTCAAGCCTTTATTTGAAATAGTTTGGATGAATATGGCTTACAGATTATGAAACCCCAAAGTCACAATTTTGAGGTACCCTTTGCCTAGGGGGCATGGATTAATTAGCTGACTAGAGTCCGGTCCAAAATAAGGGCCTTTTTTACACCAGCTGAGAGGGAGGACAAACTGAACTACTATAGAGACATCCAAGTAGTCAGTTTGCCGCTGCCTATGTGCACCATCAACCATTTTCTCACATGTCTGATCGGGGGGGGGCCCTCTGCGCACACATCGCACATTCCACTGCTCTGGCTGCTGTGGGGGGTGGGTGGGGGGGTAGGAGTAGTAACATCTCCATCAGCAGCAATTTGAGTCTAGAGTCACTGATGAGCAGCTTTCTTCACCCGCCTAGTTAAGAAACTACTCACCAGCAGCTAGACCTGGAGCAGAACCTGAACCAGCAGGTGGTGGCATACTTGTCAGCACCCTGCCACCCAACATTGAAGATCCGCTGGACTACTGGACAGCCAAACTGGATTTGTGGCTGCAACTGGCCGAGTTTTCCCTGGAAAAGTTGTGCTGCCCGGCCAGAAGTGTGGCATTAGAGCTTGTGTTTAGTGCATCGGGGGCTATAGTTACCCCAAGGAGAACACGCCTGTTCACCCAAAATGTGGAAAGAGTGACGTTTGTCATATTGAATCAATTCGGAAAATTCTGCGAACCGGTTGAATCGAGTTTTTGAGAAATTCATTCATCTCTAGACAAATGCAAAGGAGAAGGTTGAAGTAACTGCGGCACTCACCACTTCTGTGAATCTTCGTTTATTGCCACAAACCGACAAGGCAAAATTGATAAAAGGGCTGGGATGGAACAACCCAACACTGAGTGTACAATGAAGGCGACGGCCGTTTCGCACCTATCGGCGCCTCTTCTGGCCTAATTACCAATGATCTGCATATCTATGACTGGGCTCCGCCATATCCACGCTGGCCATATATGCTTGATGTTGTTGGAGTAGTGCTGCACACTGTTTTCTACATTGTTTGGACTATCATTCATCTCTAGTGTTCATGATGGATTAGTCATGGCTATTTTAAAGATAATACAACCAGATCCTTTCATAACGGATGCAGGCGGTTATATTATCATGGCGGAAGCATTTTTGCTGATCCATGATAGATCCAGCAAAAACTCTGGTGCGAAAGTTGCCATACTGAGTTTAAGTATACAGGTTAAACTTGAAAAATTAAAATATCGCGTAAAGTTCATTTATTTCAGTATGCAACTTAAAAGGTGAAACTAATAACCTCATTACATGTAAAGATACATATGAGATAACCTCATTACATGTAAAGCGAGATATTTCAAGCCTTTATTTGTTATAGTTTGGATGAATATAGCTTACAGCTTATGAAACTCCAAAGTTACAATTTTGAGGTACCCTTTGCTTAAGGGGCATGCATGGATTAATTAGCTGACTAGAGTGTGACATTTTGAGCCTAGAATATTGAACCTTTTCACAAAATTCTAATTTTAAGCTGCATTAATGCAATTCCATTTAAGTTGCAATACTGAAATAAATAGACTTTTGCACGATATTCAAATTTTTCGAGTTTCACCTGTAGATAGATCAGTAAGAGGCTTTTTGTGTAAAAGGAACTACACAACATTTAAAGGCAAAGGACAAAGCAGCAGTGGGCTGTCCAAGAGCTCCTACCTCTGCCTGACCTTACTGGGTGCTGTTGCCATACTTTGTTGTTAATTTGGGCCACTTTTCTTATTAGAAAGTAGAACCAACCTGGCTTTGTGTACACCCTAAACCAGATTCTCTCAAAGAAAGTGGTGATTACTGCAGTGATAGATGCTGGCACACTGCTCAAACACTATGCCAGTATAAATACATCTTCCACAAAATATACATGGTAATCTACTGTATGTCTCCTGATATATGCATAAAATGCATTAAAATGGTTCACATTTAGATAAGTTCATGCCAGTTATTGGCACACCCTGTATCAGTATAATGATATAGATGAGACCACTGAAACCTGAGACCTGCAGAAACCAGAGATGCTGGGACCCTCACCCAGTGATGGCGTCAATGAGTGAGTGCATTAGACAGACATTTTAATACACATCTCATGAAACTCATGTGGAATCCATAAAAATCCCTGTATGCCTACGTATGAGATTGGAGGCATTCAGAGCTAAGAATGTCTCCATAGATTTCAGTGGGTGCTAGTTACAGCTTTTTACTACTGATGACCTATCTTCAGGATAGATCACCAATATCAGACCATCGGTGGTCCGACTGCCAGCATCCAGCCGATCATCTGTTTGGCGAGAGGGTTTGATCGACCGCTGCCTTTGCTGCTCTGTTTACCTGCTTGCTGCAGCAAGTGCAGTGGTGAGAAGGTGTAATTACAAGTATGGCGTCCCTATTCACAAGGGGTGGATCTGTAGTACTCATTGAACTTACAGCTCAGTCCCATAGAAGTATTTACAACTGCTCACCACTGCAATTGCTGCAGAAAGCAGGTAAACAGAGCTAAGAGCACTGTCTTCTCTTCAAACAGCTGATCGGAGGAGGTGGCGGGAGTTGGACCACTAACTATCTGATATTGATTACCTATCCTGAAGATAGGTCATCAGTAGTAAAAAGCAGACAACCACTTTAAAGGTGTTATCCCATGATTAATGTAGGAAAATGAAAATCTGATATAATTTAGCACATGACAATTTCTTTTTAACAAACTTAGAACCAACCCTGTACCTCGCCTGGATCCATCAATCTTCTCATTCATTGTACCAACTGCTCTGTAAAATTTATTTCAAGTTGGCAGCTTAGGGGCCATGCACTTTCTCAGGTAATGAGTCCTGTCTACTGCAGCTGGTGGCTATTGAAGGGTGGACCTGAATATGTCCTTCCATCTCAGTGAGCAGGATGGAGAAATGAGAAAGAGAACAAACAGAAGGTGGTACTATACAGATAGATTTCATTGAATAACTCAGTGGCTACAATATATTTTTAATTACATTTAAGTACAAAAGTATTCAGATCCAGGTGCTTTTTTGAAAAATGTATTTTTTGTGGGACAACCCCTTTAGTACATAGCTGTATACATGGTGGTGTGCATGAGGTCTAAAAGTATATATTATGCCACCCTTGTTTATTTTGCTTGTAATACATCTCCAATTTAACAGACAACCTGACTGTAAGCTGGAGCTTCACTTTATAGCATTATCTTACATCTCAATTAATTAAGTTATCACTAAGAAATCATACTTTATTGCCAAATGTGCAGAGCTGACAGGCACTGTATATAGCCCGTTGTGTTTTATGGGAATGTTTGGAGTATTGCTTGGTTGGTCAGCATTTTATTTTTCACATTTTGTGTGACACATTGACAGAGCTATAAGACATAGTCTTGGTCTGGTTTCAAATCTGCTGAGGCATGAGTTGTTCAGAACATATATCAATCTAATGTATCCTATATATAACAACCAATAATAAAACTGTGCATTAAGATTTCAAGGCAGATAGGGAAAAAGGCATGGGTGGGACAAGGTGTCATAATCACTTATGTGTTCCTGTCCCTGAATGCCCTGGTTCTTCAGCAATGATATACCAAGCTGCTCAAGGTGATAGTAGACACTGGCAGGAACACAATTTGGAAAGAGATGTATAAGCCAATAAAAGCAGACGAAGTGCAAAGCGGTTTTTGAATTATGTAAAAATACTGCAGTTGTTTTCATTGGATTACATTAGCACCCATTAACCACTTGCTCCTGGTCATTTCTGCGGTGCCTATAATAACCATCCTGGAAAATGATTATTGCAGCATTTGAAAGTCAGGAAAAAATCTCATAAAATCAAAACTAAGACCAGTCAGGTTGATCGATATACTGTAGCAAATGCATAGGGAATAGGGAATGCACAGGAAATTTGCTTCAGAGGAAGCAAGCAATGATATCATCATTACTTAAAATTCAACCATTCTATAATTTATATCTAGATTTAAGGTTACTCTGGCCAATGAAGTTAATACTTATTCCGAAGAAGGACCAGCTATACTTGAACCACATATCACACCTAGTGGAAACTTCTCTGTTATTCTGATGGATGAATGTTGTAGGTTTCTTACATGGGTCCAATATCTGCTATGATATTACTTAGTCATTATTTTGTTTTACATCATAATATTTATTTGTTGAATTTTAAAAATATTAAAATTAAAATCTAAATAAAGTGCACCCAGTACTCTGTGGATTGCGAATAAATATTAAAAGGATATGGGCTCTAATTACAAGGACCCCAAAGTTTACCCAATATCTATTGGAAAGTGAATAAATATTAAAAGGATATGGGCTCTGATTACAAGGACTTATAAAGAAGTTCCTGTGTTTGAATCTAGATAGAGATCAATAAATAGAAGAGGCTAAGTCAAGAGGGACTCTCCCTGCTTTGGAGAATCTACACAGAACCTAAGCTATTACAATAATACTGACACCATACTTGAAGTCTAGACCCCAGTCCTCACTCATTCAACCAGCACAGACATGGTATTGGGTTAATATAGGGAGCTGCAGGTGACTAAGAGCACAATATACAGTAACTCTATGGGAGTTGAAGGAACAATCAAGTGAAAAAACTTTACAGTACATAAAAAGGCTGAGTAACTTTATATGTATATCATATTACTAAACTTTTACTGATCCTGAGTCACATCCTGACTGGTTGTAAGTGGATCCATCCAACAGATACATAGCCAACAGGTTAGATGAGTTCTTAAAGTGTAATGCATCATGGGGTAGTTAGGTTTTTCTATATCAAAATACTATACAGTGCTTTTCTTTAAAGATAAAACATCTCAGAATGCAAATCACCATAAAAATCTTTGTAAAGAAGTGTAGAATTGAATGGTCCAGATCACTACAAGTTGGAGAATAATTCACCACATCAAAAGCTGTATATTTACACATTCAGTTGTACAAAAAATGCCATATAAAGATACTGGTCTTTGAATTTTTTTATGTGACTTTCCTCTATTGAATGGGGCAGAAACATCTAAAAACAATTTAAAAATGTGTTTTCACACGAAATTCCTGTTCACTTTGAATTAAAAAAATGATGCACTGGAACCAGAGTATAAAAATATAACTGTTCTTCTCCAGTAGACAGTACCTCACCTGTCCACAGGTTGTGTGTGATATTGGGGCTCAGTCCCATTCATGTCAATAAGGCTGAGCTACTGTATAATATCAGAAACAACCCCTGGAGAGGTGTGGCAGCTTTTAGGAAGAATTCAGCCATGTTTTTTTTGTCCTGTCCAAAACCTGCAACCTTCGTACAAAAAAAAAAAGAAAAAAAACCTGAAATCTCACTTTGGACAAATATACACATTGCGTATGCTGCATTAATGAAAACAAAAGTTCTGATTTCAGAGGTGATCGGCAGCATAAATCAATTATGTGTGCAAATTTCATTTTCAGTGTACACTTATGGGTGATGCCTTATATAAGGTGTTTGAAATTCAGTAAGCAGCTGGTTACAACTTCAGTTTGAGAGCCCTCTGGTTTTGCCTCTATGGCTTTGTAATTAATCAAGCATCTCACTGCTGGAGGCTTGTTCTATTCCAAATACAGTGCTCAGAGGGGACTCCAACCACATCTGCCCAAACCTCACTTTGCACACATCTAGCACAAAAATATATTCTGTTATTATCAGTTCACTTACACATAAGAAAACACAGACAATGCAATCAAGGACTGGTAGAAACATATTCCTGCACACAGATCAGTATTGACATGCTATAAGAACATTAATAACCAAAGCTACAGCAATTAATTAAAACATTCCCGGCAGCAGCCTCATCTACTCCATAGTGGATTATATGAAAAATGATTCTGCCACTATATGTTCAGATTGTTTTCTCCAGTTTGATTTATATGGATGCCTAGAGAGTGTAGGAGAGGGTTGCACATATCATAATTGTATTACTTATTCATTTATGTAGCACCAACACATTCCAAAGCTATACACTTGAGCGGACATAAGACAATTGTACTGTGTGGTCTACAGAGACATTTACACTATAGGGTGCCATCTTCCACCCACTATAGTAGCACCAGAACTAATATGCAGAACAGTGAGGACTAGGTCCATCCTCCCAGAGAGAGTTTTCATAATCCTCTCTTGCACTCTTCCAGGATACAGCCTTGTTGCCATTTGCAACTGTAATAGGAACATTAGTGTAATTCTAGTGAAGCTCTGGTGTAGCTCTAAGAAATTCTAAGATTATGTTGTTGGCTGTTTGGATCCCCAGCCCCCCGAGCAAAGATCCTCCAGGACGGTGGACACCTGGAGGTGGGTAAAGGTCTAGATATTAAGTAAAGACTAAAAATTGGATGACCATGGCACTAATTATGTGTTGTTCGCTTGTGAGGGTTCAGTTGACACGAGACTTCTGCAAATAACTTCGGGATTTGATTTTTAAACTTGTAAACCATTTTAAAACTTGGTTCCAAGGTCCAGACCCGGACTGGCCCACAGGGATACAGATGAATCGCCCCGTGGGCCCAAGGCAAGGTGGGCCCATAGTCTACCATCCCCTGCAAAAGTAGCACATAATACAATAGACAATGCACTATGTATAGACAAGCAGTATACAGCTCCTCAACCAGCCAATGTTTATATAAAAACTGGGTCGATTATTTAAGAAGCTATCCAGCTTATTATTATAGGTGTATCTAGTGGTTGCTAACTCTCATAGAGGCAGGTCAGACACTATCCTCTTTTTCAAGTGACCCACCTTCTCAAAGGTGCAGGAAACCCTATAATCAATCATCTTGTAGCATCTTGCTGCTGTCTACTTTTCGAGAAAGCAGTGGTGCTTGCATGGGGCTAAGCTGCGCTACCAAGAACAACTGCTGTACAATGTGCAGTGCTGTGCTTGATGAGCATGGAGTAGGCCGCTGCGAGCACCGTTTTTTTCTCAAACAGCTGATCAGCAGGGGTCCCAGGTGTCAGACCCTCTCCGATCATATACTGATGACCTATTCTTTATCCAGAGGATAGGTCATCAGTATTAAAGTCTTGGAAAACCCTTTTAACCTAAAATGATATAGCAGTGATATTAAACCCTTCAGGACACTGTTTTTCACCTCCAGGACACAGCCTAATTTTGAAAATCAGATGTGTCACTTTATGTGGTAATAACTTTAAAATGCATTTTCTTATCTAGGCAATTCTGAGACTGTTTTCTTGTTACATATTGTACTTCATGACAGTGGTAAAATTGTGTCAAAATATTTCATTTTTATACCAAATTTACCAAACATTTGGAAAAATTAGCAAATTTCCAAATTTGTTTTTCTCTACTTTTATAATAGATAGCCCTCCAAAAATAGTTATTACTTTACATTCCCCATATGTCTAATTCATGTTTGGATAATTTTGAAAATGACATTTAATTTTTTTGGGACGTTAGAAGGCTTAGAAGTTAAGAATCAAATCTTAAAATTTCTAAACCCCAATTTTTTCAGGACCAGTTCAGTTATGAAGTCACTTGGGGCTTACATATTAGAAACCACACAGAAATCACCCCATTTTAGAAACTGCACCCCGAAAGCTATAAGCTAAAGTAATTAACACTGAAGAGGACAGTTTTCTGCTACAGAGGGATCTGGATAGATTGGAGGCTTGGGCAGAAAAATGGCAGATGAGGTTTAGCACTGACAAATGTAAAGTTATGCACATGGGAAGGAATAATGCAAGTCACCCGTACATATTAAATGGTAAAACACTCGGTAACACTGATATGGAAAAGGATCTAGGAATTTTAATAAACAGCAAATTAAGCTGCAAAAACCAGTGTCAGGCAGCTACTGCCAAGGCCAATAAGATAATGGGTTGCATCAAAAGGGGCATAGATGCCCCTGATGAGAACATAGTCCTTTCCACTTTACAAATCACTAGTCAGACCACACATGGAGTACTGTGTACAGTTCTGGGCTCCTGTGAACAAGGCAGACATAGAAGAGCTGGAGAGGGTTCAGAGGAGGGCAACTAAAGTAATAACTGGAATGGGGCAACTACAGTACCTGGAAAGGTTATCAAAATTAGGGTTATTCACTTTAGAAAAAATACGACTGAGGGGAGATCTAATAACTATGTATAAATATATCAGGGGTCAGTACAGAGATCTGTCCCATCATCTATTCATCCCCAGGAATGTCACTGTGACGAGGGGACATCCTCTGCGTCTGGAGGAAAGAAGGTTTGTACACAAACATAGAAAAGGATTCTTCACTGTAAGAGCAGTGAGACTATGGAACTCTCTGCCTGAGGAGGTGGTGATGGTGAGTACAATAAAGGAATTCAAGAGGGGACAGGATTTATTTCTGGAGTGTAATAATATTACAAGCTACAGCTACTAGAGAGGGGGCGTTGATCCATGGAGTTATTCTGATTGCCTGATTGGGGAAAATTGGCTTCTGCCTCACAGGGGTTTTTTGCCTTCCACTGGATCAACTTGTAGGAAACAGGCCGAACTGGATGGACAAATGTCTTTTTTCGGTCTTATATACTATGTTACTATGTTACTATGTAGGTGCCCCACGAGAATTAAAGGAAAATTTCACTTTTTTTTTGCAGATTTTCCATTTTAATCCATTTTTTCAACAAAGCAAGTGTTGACAACCAAACAAAACTCTATATTTATTACCCTGATTCAGTAGTTTACAGAAACGCCTCATTTGTTATCGTAAACTGCTTTATGGGCACATGGCATGGCGCAGGAGGAAAGTAACGCCATATAGTTTTTGGAGGGCAGATTTTACTGATGCACCCTAGAGTAGAAACTCCGAAAAATTACCCCATTTTGGAAACTATGGGATAATGTGGCAGTTTTGTTGGTACTATTTTAGGGTACATATGTTTTTTGGTTGCTCTATATTAAATTTTTTGTGAGGCAAGATAACAAAAATAGCTGTTTTGGCACCATTTTTATTTTCTTGTTATTTACAATTTTTATCTGACAGGTTAGATCATGTGGTATTTTTATACAGTAGGTTGTTACGGATGTGACAATACCAAATATGACTATTTGGTATTTTAGTTGTTTGTTTCAGTTTTACATAATAAAGCATTTTTGAAAAAAAAAATACGTTTTAGTGTCTACATATTCTGAAAGTCATATTTTTTTTTGGACGACTTTCTTATGTAGGGGATCATTTTTTTCGATATGAGATGACTCAATTGATTGGTACTATTTTAGGGTGCATAGGAATTTTTGATCATCGCTTGGTATTATACTTTTTATGATGTCAGGTGATCAAAAATGGCTTTTTTGACACATGTTTTATTTTATTTTTTTACGGTGTTCATCTGAGGGGTTAGGTCATGTGATATTTTTATACAGCAGGTTCTTACGGACGTGGCGATAATTTATACATATACTTTTTTATTTATTAAAGTTTTACACAATAACAGCATTTTTAAAACAAAAAAATCATGTTTTAGTGTCTCCATAGTCTGAGAGCCATAGTTTATTTTTATTTTTTGGGGTGATTTTTTTAGGTAGGGGCTCAGTTTTTTCGGCATGAGGTAACAGTTAGATTGGTACTATTCTGGGGGGCATAACACTTTTTGATCGCTTGGTGTTGCACTTTTAGTGATGTAAGGTGACAAAAAATGTTTTTTTAGCACAGTTTTTATTTTATTTTTTTTGACGGTGTTCACCTTGGGGGTTTGGCGATACCTAATATGTATACTTTTATTATTTTCCTAATTTTTACAATTTTTTTTACTTTATTTTGGGAAAAAGGCAATTTTTTTACTTGAAACTTTATTTTTTTTATTATAAAACAGCACTTTTTTCCCACTTTTATTTACTTTTTTACATTTTTCCCACTGTGGAACTTCACCTATTTAGGGTTTGATCCCTTTTTCAATTCAGTACAATACATTCTGTATTGTACTGAATTGAACTGTCAGCATCTTACACAGTAAGATGCTGACAGTTGCCTAGGAAACCCAGCCCTCAGGCTGGATCTCCTGGGCTTCCGTATCGGGCAGGCTCCGATGCCTGTGAAAGGCATCGGGGCTGCCATGGCAACCATCGGCCCCCTGACAGCATAGCATGGGAGGCCGATGGAATCAGAGGGAGTCCCAACCCTCTATAAACCTTGCATGTGCCGCGGTCAGTGCTGACTGTGGCATGTGAAATGGTTTATCTGCCAGCATCGCCGCATACAGCGATGCTGGCGGATGCAGCAGGGGCCCTGTATCAGTAGCAGCAGCGTCCGTGCTGCAGATCGGGCAGTTGCAGCTTCTGCACCAGCCCTATCCTATCATGTGTATGCATGTGGGAATGGCATAAGGCACCACTTTCCCCCACATACATGTACATGAAAATGCTGGAAGGGGTTAATGAGTCATGACTACATATAAGGAATTGTGCTAAATAGGAAATCATAACAGGTTGACTATTTTCTTTGTGTATTATGTTGCAGATTTCTGTGCAGATTACATCTTTATTGAAATTAATGGAGACATTCAGCTGCATGAAATCCGTAACAAAACATTATTTGCGTTCTGTTCAGCTGCGGAATGAATATCACGCAACAGAGCAGAATGCAGAAATTGACACTTTTCATCCTCATAGGCTAACATAGGGGATGTTTTTTATGTTGCAGATTTTTTGTGGCACCTTTATAGACCAGTAAAGCAGTCAGATACGCCCAAAGATTAATGGTCAAACATTAGTAAAAAATAAAATATCTTTTCTTCTCACATATTTGTTTATATCCTGTAACCACAAAATGTCTTCTAGACTGCATGTCTCTTTATACAGTCATATAAAACCATGGCAGCAATTACATATACTGTAAAATATGTACTGATACCGATACAGATTAAACCCTTAGTGGCCAGCCTTTTTTGGACATTATTTATTTTTACGCACTTATATAGCACTGACATATTCTGCAGGTCTTTGCAGACATTAGAATCAACCTGTCCCCAATAGGGCTCACAATTCAAGGTCCCCATCAGTATGTATTTGGATAATTTTTATTTGCTGCAGTAAAAAATATAAGTATTACTCATAAAAAGGCTGATTGGAAGTCACTAAGGGGTTAATATACTGTAGTGCATACTGATGCTTGACCATGGCCATAAGCCTAGTTTTGCCTCCATTTATATAATCTATGAACATTTTTGAAAACCTACAACAAATTATTGGCTATTGATCGAGTCACAGTCCACTTTGCGATATAGAAATGTGTAGGAGACTGACTTGTACATTATAAAATGGGGGTTAACAAGTAAGATGTAAATTAATCAGGACAGACTCCCCTTGCCGGCTATGAGCATGCCTTGCTGTCTCCATGCTCTGCTGCACTGATCTTTAATGTTGCTAAGGAGTAAATGAAGACAGAGGGAATAGGCATTTTTCATAAAAATACAATTTACAATTATAGCTTCAGTCATTTACCGGGCTATTAACATTCATCAAGGTCAATCAGGACACACTGGCATCGGTCCTACTGCGTGTCTGCTCTATTATTCTCCTGTGCTTGGCCTTTATTTTCCATTCTCTTTATGTTTTTACTACTCTGGTTCTTGATTTCCTCATTAGAGCAAACCGAGAGCTGTAGGAAAGTTATTGAGTGCTTTTCTTGATAAATAATAATTAATAGTGAATCGGATGACAAATTATAGCAGAGGGAAGGATTGGGTGTAAGATTTTTTATGGGGTTGGCATAGGGAAAAACCCTTTAAATATTTTATAGAAGCTCCTAGAAGCTTTGTGGTTACTAAGACAGTGGCTTACAAAATATTGAATAAATCATATCAGTACAGATATATCACTATATGAGTAAAGCCATGGATACAGCAACTGTACCCTGACATCTATTACTGTACGCTAATGTTTAATGTCCCCTTTATAACTCCACCTTGGAACCAGAATGTCTTATGCCTCTACTTAAATAGCAATCCACAATTGTAATAATAATTATTTTATTAGAAATAGTAAAATAGAATAGAAATTACTAAAACAGACATTTCAGAATAGCTGACAGGTCTTCTTTAATGTCCTTTCAGACTTTTAAATTGAACCTGTCACCATGAAATGCAGTGCCATCTGAAGGCAGCATGTTATAGAGCAGGAGGAGCTAAGCAGATTGATATCTAGTTTTGTGGGAAAAGATTCAGTAAAACTTGTACTTCATTCATTTTGTTACCTGTTTATTCTATGTTTAGGAGTCCAGTGGGTTCTCCTTATTGATTGAAAGCCTTCCCTGGATTAAAATGCTCACAGAAACAACTGTAAATTGATAAGTATTGTTTCATGACTGAGAATAAACAAGCATTTGAATGAATAAAATGCAAGCTATACTGAATCTTTTCCAACTAAACTATATTTCAGAGTACTCACCTCTCGTCCTCTATAAAATTCTTCTGGCAGGTCAGATACCATGTTTAATCTGACATATTCCTTTCAAATTCTCAGTACATGAATAAGAAACAATTACTAGTTACTAAATTACAATTACAATTACTAGTTACTGAACCTAACACATTTTGTGACATTATTGAAGTAGATCTGTTAGGTCTCTTATATGATGCCACTATTGAGGGAGGGTACTGACTTCTATGATAAACAGATGTCTATGAATTTGATTGGACATTTTCAAATGAAAAACTATTTAAAAGCTTTCACAACTCAAACAAGATATCATAGGACAATGTATCTCAAAGTCATGTGCTACTACTTCAAGGGATATATATATATTGTGGTAAGGTGCAGGGTGCCGTCGTGGATGTCAGGTATGTGTCACCGAGGTTCATAGCCTCGGTGAGGTAAGAGCCGTTTTTGTTGATGTCAGCAGCAGCTAGTGCTACTGACATAGTTTTAAATAGCATGGCTGCAAAGCCGATCCGGGCCGGCTCTTACCGGGAGCAGCTAAAGTGTAGGGTGGGTGGCTGCTCCCCATGACCCAGTCCTGGTTTTGGGCTGGGTTTAAAAACTCAGCCAGCACCAGCAGCTGTGGCTGTGATTGTCCTGGAGCTGCTAACAGTCCTGTGGAGTTCTATGACCTGGAGGAAAGAGCTCAGCAAGGTGGTGTTTTTCCCTGCAACTTGAAGGTGGAATCTCCTGCGGCTGGGCCGACTGCTAGGTGTGAACCTTCACCTAAACCTCCCAGGTGACTGAACCCTGTGTTGGCCTGTTTTGTTTGGCCACATTATTTCTGTTATGTGTGAACTATCACCAAGAGACTGTTTTTCATTTATGTTGTGCAAGTGTGAATAAAACACTGTTTATTGCACATTCTGGACTCCTTGTTTTGCCTCAGTACTGCACCCGCACCGCTATCTACCAGAGCGACTCGCCACAATATATATATATATATATATATATATATTTTTTTTTTTTTTTTTTTAAGTCACTCCATGTATCCTACTTACTGTGCTGGCTCTTTAGCTTCCACTTTCTTTGGACTTTTAGCATGGCAAACAGTCTGGACTTTCTTTTAGCCTGACCATTGCTGTGCCCAGAGAAAGCCCCCCTGTACTGATTTAATTTTAGCATTACATATTATACCAATTAAGGCAATTCTCAGTCAATAAAGAAATTAATAAAGCTGCAATCCGTTCATCCCTATTCTATATCTGCCCTTATCATTAAAATTACCGATCTTTCCCTCACAGCAGCAGTAAACTGACCATGGATTACATATCTACTCTATGTAGAAGGTCCTATTGTTTGTGTTGACCACTACAGAAGGACAATATTATGTAATTTCCAATGTCGCAATCCTAAAGAAACAAAACAAAAACATGTTTTTTTCATTAATTTTGAGTTTAAAAAAGACACCTTTTTGATGGAAGTGTTCCTTTAAATACATTATAGTAAAGTACACTCAAAATCTGTATTAAAATATGTCCAAACATGGCAATAGAAATGTCTGCAAAACATTGCAGAAACAAGATAATCGTTATGTATGGAACAGATTCAAATGCAAACATTAGTGTTGGAAATCATGAGCAGGGCATTGTGCCCTCTTATTTCTTTCTGAACCTGGCTGTATTCACGAGTTCCACCATACTTCTTAACAAACACTTATCATGGATTGTAGGCTTTTTCACACCAGTACCACATTCTGGTATTTTGTGGAGCATTTCTGTTGTGGTAATAGCATAAACTGCTATTAGAGAATCTCTGTTTTACTGATGTGTTTGCAGGTCACTAGAAAGATATTTTTCTTTCTGCACCACTGCTCTGGTCTATTACCTCAGTGCTTCTAGATGTAAGCATGGTGGATAATAGATGTATACTAGAAAATGACATACAAAGCTTAATAAAGCTTATACCTATGCTTTTAAGCTATAAAGGTCCAATAGGGTTTTTGACCCTGTGCAATCGCAACCATTCAAGCACTGGCCCTTAGGCTGCTGTATGAAAACAGGAACAGACTTCCTCTAAAACAGATGAAAAAACACAAGTCTTATCTGTATAATTTTATTCACCTTCAGCACAAGGTCTTGGCACCTATCTACTGTGGCTTTCAAGATCCAAAATTCAAAACAAATGGCAGCCTGCAGTACTCTGTTTATGTGCAGAATATTTACAAGCTTCTCACTCATTCCTTCATTATTTTAATTAGATGTGATTACTTTGATGGCTCTTTAAATTCTTCTTCCATTTCCAAATAATATTGAGCTCTGGCTAGGATTTTGATCGACAAAAATCCATTACCACCCGCTACAAAGTGTATTATTTCTAGATGCATTCCCCCGATATGGTATACATTATCAATAAATATAGGGTGCACACTGAAAATGGAAAGGAGTGCATTGACGGTTCAAATATACCGTATATACTCGAGTATAAGCCGACCCGAGTATAAGCCGACCCCCCTAATTTTGGGAAAAGTAGTGACTCGAGTATAAGCCGAGGTGAAAATGGATGTCACTGTTATGGGGGATCTGTGGATGACGCACTGTTATGGGGGGATCTGTGAATGACGCACCGTTATGGGGGGATCTGTGGATGACGCACTGTTATGGGGGGATCTGTGGATGACGCACTGTTATGGGGGGATCTGTGGATGACGCACTGTTATGGGGGATCTGTGGATGACGCACTGTTATGGGGGATCTGTGGATGACACTGTTATGGGGGATCTGTGGATGACGCACTGTTATGGGAGGATCTGTGGATGACGCACTGTTATGGGGGATCTGTGGATGACACTGTTATGGGATGGGGGCTGTGGATGGCACTTATGGGATGAGGGGATGTGGATGACACTTTTATGGGAAGGGGGATGTGGATGGCACTTATGGGATGAGGGGATGTGGATGACACTGTTATGGGATGGGGGATGTGGATGGCACTGTTATGAGAAGGGGGATGTGGATGGCACTTATGGGATGGGGGCTGTGGATGGCATCCACAGATCCCCATCCTATAACAGTGCCATCCACATCCCCCATCCCATAACAGTGCCATCCACATCCCCTCATCCCATAACAGTGTCATCCACATCCCCTCATCCCATAACAGTGCCATCCACATCCCCCCATCCCTCATTACCGCTCATGTATAGTTTTTAAATTTGATTATACTATACACTTATTCTTACTATAATTCTTGCCCCCTCTGTACCTCATTACATGCGGCAGGCGGGCAGTGAATACTTCAGGCCGGGCGGGAGAGCGAGCACATTCATAAAGCAGGCCGGGCGGGCACGTGACATCAGCAAGTCACGCTGCTCTCGTCCGCCCGGCCTAAAGTATTCACTGCCCGCCTGCCGCATGTAATGAGGTACAGAGGGGGCAAGAATTATAGTAAGAATAAGTGTACATTATAATCAAATTTAAAAACTATACATGAGCGGTGGGGCCGGAGCGCAGTGAGCGCATCGGCCCTGCCGCAAATGCCCGCCCCCAGCTGCTCCCCCCGCTCCTCCTCCCACTCCGCTCTTCAGTTTCAATTTATGACTCGAGTATAAGCCGAGTTCGGGTTTTTCGGCACAAATTTTGTGCCGAAAAACTCGGCTTATACTCGAGTATATACGGTAATACTCAAAACCCACAAAGCCAAAAGGCCCAGAGAATCGTAATAATGTGCACATCCATAAAGTGTAAAATCAATCAAGCAATTTTATTAGAATACATAGACATATAGACATTTTAAAAACAATACAATGAACTATATGCTGGTAAACATAAAACCAAACACAAACATAGCATCCACCACAGTGGAAGCTGGACTTTACCGGCCATAAGTGTGGGGCATTTTTCTATTGACTCAGGTCCAACTACATAGTCTGGGCTTTATACTTTATTACTTTATCTTTTTCAGGTATTATTTTATGTCATTTGATGCTACATTCTTATTTATTTATCATTGTTGATTCTTTATTCAACATTTTATTGTACTTTATTTTGTCTCAGACTATAAATGCTGTGTCCTTATTTGTGAACTGTGGTGGATGCTGTGTTTGTGTTTGGTTTTATTTTTACCAGCACATAGTTCATTTTATTCAATATTTAAAATGTCTGTATGTCTATGTAGTCTAATAAAATTGCTTGATTGATTTTACACTTTATGGATATGCACATTATTATGGTTCTCTGGGCCTTTTGGCTTTTTGGGTGTTGACACGCAATATGGTGACAATCATCATATACTATTAGTTAAGTGATGGTAGATATTGGTGAGAACAGTTGGCAAAATGTATCACGTCCTGCAATACTAGAATTCTGGCTCCGGAAACTTGCAATTACAGGGCCTTTCAACTTTTTGAAGATACTTGCACAAAAATTGAGCAACATTTTGCATTTTTACATAATACATTACAGTTTTGAAAAGTGGAGGGAACTTTCATATGGTTATCAAAGAAGAGACTTTTTTAAATTTGGTGCAAAATACTCCAAATTTAATCTGACTTCCAATATTACCCTCAAGATAAATTCCTCTCCAAGAGTGCTCATATTTAATTTAAGAATCTAAAGGTGCAGCCATAATTCCACATGTTGTCCTGCAGGCAATGCAAACTATGCCCCTTCTATGCTCCCATGTCAGGCATTGTAACTGCAATATGCATGCAAAATCCTCATAATCTCTCCACAGAGCTTCATGCTGTCATTTTCCTTCCTCCACTAGTAATTGTCTGTATGTTAATTATCTCTGACTCCTCAAATTAATAAAACTAAAACAATTATCGTGTGTCATGGCTCAAAATGCTTATGAAGTACATATGATTCCACTGAACTCCTATCAATGTCACAGATGAGTCCCTGGAATCTAAAGTTTGAAAATGCAATAGAGATTCAAATTAACCCTTTCATCTCCAGCAGCTTACTTTTTTATTTATGTTCTGATATATGGTACTTAGCAACAAAGGGTTCCGAAAAAATAATATTGACATATCTGGATATTCGAAGGATACTCGACTATATTTTGGTTTTAATTGTAGTAAGATTTTGCCAAGATTATAGATTTAGTGCAGTAATAGAATCCAGTGCTTAGAAAGAGGATGACTGATGCATTTAATATGTGGCGTGCAAATGAAGCTGGGTATATAGAATGTGTCTGATATATTAGTTTCCATTTACAGCACTTTCTCTCTGTAACTCAAACCACAGACACTTCACATTGGCTGTAGGTCAGCTGGCAAGGCAAGGAAGCAATAACAAGTCGATTTGTTTGACATACATATTAAAGGGGGTTACTACGAATTACTTTTCTGTTATTACATATTGCAAATACACTAATATCAATAAATTGGAGGGTAAATTGTGCCAGCCAAATCGCCTCTTGTTGTCAGCCACTAAAATTAGAAATGACTGGTAAATATAAGCCCATGTGTTGCTTTCTTAAGTTATGAAGCTCTGCTGCAGTACAATTCTGGATGGTTAAAGATATAGTCTAAACGGTGGGATTGGTCATTTTTTTAAAATAACTTAATTATGATCAGTAGCCAGTTCATAAAATTATGGAAACCTTAAAAAACTCTTTAAATCTGGTTTAAAGGAAAAGTTGACTTTAGAGATTGCGTGTGATGCTTAGGTATGTACTTCTCCAGTGATGACAGTATGGGAAGTTAGATGTGATTAATCATATATGGGCTGCTCAGTTATATCAACCAATGAAGGAGAGGAAGACTGTAAAATTAAGAGTTTGGTAACTAGTTACAGCTAAAAATGACACCGTGGTAGGTAATTCCAGCTGGCAATCTGTCACCACTGAGGACAGTTTACCTGACAGTGGGATACACTGTAGCTGGCAAAAGAAGGAATTGTTTTTGGAGAGAATTAAGATGGCATTGGGTGGGGCTACTGCTGGGACTGGGGATAGAATGTGGATGGCACTGCTTGAGAAACACTGGCTGAAGGGCACAATGGCACTGCATGGGGCAATGTGGCACTTAATGGTAGGAATAATGACTGTTACATTATTGGATGCATACTGTGGTTGGCATTATATACGACCTGTAGCCAGAACACTTATTCACACCCTAGTTTCTAATTATTATTGGTTTGCATTAATCAGATAATGGTCGATCATCTTCAAAGAGCTGTTCTGCAGTAGCTAAGGTACTGTTTTATAAGGAATAACATTCCCTCACTATAAATAATTACATTTTTTGGGGGTACTTCTGGTGTTCTGTGACATATACTCCATGTTGACTTTGAAGCCTATATACAGCACATTCAGAAAATCTTCAGTCCATCTTGCTTTTTTACATTGTGTTCTATTGTGGCCTTGTGCTAAAATAAAAAAGCTTTTCCCCACCACCTGTACTCAATCTACCTTAATGAATTTTGCAAATTTGTTAAAAAGGAAAAACTAAAGTTTCATATAGACATAAGTATTCAGACCCTTTACTTTGATACTTGAGATTTAGCTCTGGGTTCCTTCTATTTCTCTTAATAATCTTTGAGATATTTCTACACCTTCATAGGAGTCCATCTGTGGCAAATTCAGTTGATTGGAAACGATTTGGAAAGATACACCACTGTCTACATAAGGTCTCACAGCTAACAATTCGAATCAGAGCAAAACCAAGCCATGAGGAGAAAATAACTGCCTGTAGAGCTCAGAGACATGATTGTGTGGAGTAATGTACATAAATGCTGCAGTGAAAGTTGCCAAAAGCACAGCAATCAGTAAACAATGGCCTTGGTAAGAGAAGTGACCAAGAACCCAATGGTCATGCTGGCTGAACTCCAAACATCTTGTGTGCAGATGGGAGAAACTTCCAGAAGTTAAAACATTACTTGGCCAGAAAGTAATCTCTCCTAAATTAAAAAAAAAAACATAAAAAGTTTGCAGAAGACAACTTAATGGACTCTAAGACTGTGAGAAACAAGATTCTTTGATCTGATGAGGTCAAAAGTGAAGTTTTTGGCTTCAATTCAAAATGTAATGTTGGAGAAAACCAAACATTTTCCAATGCCATCCCTACAGTGAAGCATGGTGGCGGCTGTTCTTTTTCAGTGGTTGGGGCATAGAAACTGGGTTAAGGGAAAGCTGAATAGAGTAAAGTTCAGAGATATTCGTGGTGAAAACCTAAACCAGTGTGCTCTGGACTTTAGAATGTGGTGAAAGTTTACCTTTTAACAAGACAAATACCTTAAGCACACAGCCAAAACAAAGCAGAAGTGTTTTAGGGACAACTTTGTCAATGTCCTTGAGAGGTCAGGCAAGAGCCCTAACATGAACCCAATAGAACAACCCTGGAGAGACCTGCCCCCCATTCAACCTGACAGAGCTTGAGAGGATCTGCAGAGAAGAATGTGAACAAATCTCCAAATCTAGATATGCAACTGTTATCCAAGAAGATTGGAAGATGTGCTTCAACTGATGCCTTATTCACAATGTTTGGTTATCGATTTCCATCTGTGATTGTGAGCCAAAACCAGATGCGGCTCTGAACACAGACCGGGTGTAGATATTTATGTTAGACCTTATCTACAGTACCCTGAAAGGTTATTAAAATTAGGGTTATTTACTTTAGTTTAAAGACGACTGAGGGGAGATCTAATAACTATGTATAAATATATCAGGGGTCAGTACAGAGATCTCTCCGATCATCTACTTATCCCTAGGATTGTCACTGTGACGAGGGGACATCCTCTGCGCCTGGAGGAAAAAAAGGTTTGTACACAAACATAGAATAGGATTTTTTATGGTAAGAGCAGTGAGACTATGAAACTCTCTGCCTGAGGAGGTGGTGATGGTGAGTACAATAAAGGAATTCTAGAGGGGCCTGGATGTATTTCTGGAGTGTAATAATATTACAGGCTATAGCTACTAGAGATGGGTCGTTGATCCAATGAGTACTTCTGATTGCCTGAATGGAGTCGGGAAGGAATTTTTTACTCCCCTTAAGTGGGGAAAATTGGCTTCTTCCTTTTTTTTTTTTTCTTCCTCTGGATCAACTAGCAGGATGACAGGCCAAACTGGATGGACAAATGTCTTTTTTCGGCCTTATGTACTATGTTACTATGTTACTATCTCTGTATAGGCTTCAATCCTCGTTTTGGCTCACAATCACTGATGGTAATCATTGACCGAACACTGATGTGTGAATAAAGAGTCTGAATACTTATGTCAAAGCAATATTTTAGTTTTTCTTTTTCAACTAATTTTTTTTTCAAATCAAAGATTTTGAACTTTCTGTTTTCACTTTGTCATTATTGGGTATTGAGTACAGAATGATGAGGAATATTTTACCTATTTACAAGTACAAGGCGGAAACATAAAATGTGAAAATATGTGAAAGGGTCTGAAGACTTTCCAAAAGTCCTGTGTTACTGTTATTCAATATTTAATTAAACTACGGGCAGTGTTTTAAACACTAAATAATAAATAATAATAATAATAATAATAATAATAATAATAAACAAAAATATTATAATGAGGGAAATAACATACTGTATATATTAACACTTACAAAGACAAGACAGTGATATACAGAGCCCTGTCCAAAAAAGCTTCTATTCTAATAGATGGGACATAAAAATTATTTACAAAGTACAGTATAACAGAGTGAACTCAGTGGAATTACTTACTGAAGACAATAATACACCAAGAGAGACTCATCAAAGACAACAGAGTATTGAATTCCACTTAGTCAGTCTGGGAACATGGCACTTACAGAACATCTCTTTAATGGCCCAATGAGATCTTTACAGTGGAAGTAATTACAGATCTGTTAACGTTCCTATGTATAAACACTAGCACACAGGATCACTTTTCAAATACTTGTCTAGTTATTTAAAATCCAAGTCTGAGTGTCTACACTCCCTTAGATGAAGGCAGAACAGAAGACTATAAACTCCCATGGGGCTGTTTGCTATTATTTTGTTTTTGCTATTATAGCAAAGCAGCAAGGTTTTCTGGCCAAGATCCAAAGTCTGAATAGACTAATTCCATACTTTGACTTCTTCGATGCACATCAATTCAAAAGTCCGACTGATTAATACTGTTGTCCTTAAGTAATGCATTTAGCTTGGAAGGATACAGTATGCAGAGGAAGAAAACAAACCAGTTTTACCAAGTTGTTCAAGTTGTGCAATGCTTCAACATATTTGTTACATACACACAATATATCAGCCATTTCTTTTATGGATCTAAATATGGTTTGGTCGCCAAATCCTTTCAAAATTAGCCAAAGTTAATTTAAAAGGGATATTTATCTTGAAGTCCAATATTATAGTTTATCTATAGGCATATAATTAAATAAAGTAGCCAAGTAAAGAAGTTTCATTACTTACTGATCCCGAGTTAGAGGTTGCAAATAACTTTGGGAGATTTTAGCTCTGAATCATGTAAATTTGGAAATATGATTTTTTGTATAATACGGACTGTAAATCGAGAGCAGTACAGAAATATCAGAAATATAATTTATTTTCAAGGTTAAACCACTCTTATGTGTACTGCATTCATTTTATACAATTTTTTAACTGAATATTGATGTTTGTGATTGCCTCACTGGGTGTAAGTTCAAAGAAAATTCATAAAATTTTAGAGCATCTCTGATTTTCCAGGACATCACTGATTGAATATCCACTTCCATTAGATAATGGTACTACTGAGTGTGACTTAATGGAAGTGATTAGTGATGAGCTGAAGGTGCAATATTCAAATTTGCGATATTTCACAAATATGTGGTAGAATATTCATCATATAGTCGCAAATATTAGTATTCGAGAATATTCTCTTGATTGCGAAACATAGGCAATGTAACATTCACGTTAATCGAGTTAAGATAAAATAAATTAAATAATTAATATTCTAATTCACTACTGACTAAGACATTGCAGCCTTCTCACATTCGCCCACAAGCAAAAAGAAGGCAGGTAATGGGCCATTACCTGCCTGCTTCTTGCTTGTGGGCCAATGTGAGAAGGCTGCAATATCTTAGGCTGTAATTAATAAGAATATTCTTTATTATTTAATTTATCTTAGCTTATGCGAAAAATCGGCAATGTGATATGCACTTTAATCGAGTAAGGGCAAGTTATAGGCAACTTTCCTATTGGGTTGGCTTGCTAGAATTCGAGAATATGTAGAATATAGTGTGATATATATTCTTAAAAACGAATATTCGTCTTTTTTTTTTTTTTTTCCATCTGAACCCATTACATTTACTAATGGATTCAGATGAAAAAAAAAATAATAATTGTTTTTTTGAATATATATAGTAACATAGTAACATAGTACATAAGGCCGAAAAAAGACATCTGTCCATCCAGTTCGGCCTGTCATCCTGTTAGTTGATCCAGAGGAAAGAAGTACTCCCTGGATCAACAACCCATCTCTAGTATCTATAACCTGTAATATTATTACACTCCAGAAATACATCCAGTCCCCTCTTGAATTCCTTTATTGTACTCACCATCACCACCTCCTCAGGCAGAGAGTTCCATAGTCTCACTGCTCTTACCGCAAAGAATCCTCTTCTATGTTTGTGTACAAACCTTTCCTCCAGACGCAGAGGATGTCCCCTCGTCACAGTGACAGTCCTGGGGATAAATAGATGATGGGAGAGATCTCTGTACTGACCCCTGATATATTTACACATAGTTATTAGATCTCCCCTCAGTCGTCTTTATTCTAAAGTGAATAACCCTAATTTTGATAACCTTTCAGGGTACTGTAGTTGCCCCATTCCAGTTATTACTTTAGTTGCCCTCCTCTGTACCCTCTCCAGCTCTGCTATGTCCGCCTTGTTCACAGGAGCCCAGAACTGTACACAGTACTCCATGTGTGGTCTGACTAGCGATTTGTAAAGTGGTAGGACTATGTTCTCATCACGGGCATCTATGCCCCTTTTGATGCAACCCATTATCTTATTGGCCTTGGCAGCAGCTGCCTGACACTGGTTTTTGCAGCTTAGTTTGCAGTTTATTAAAATTCCTAGATCCTTTTCCATATCAGTGTTACCGAGTGTTTTACCATTTAGTATGTACGGATGAATTACATTATTCCTTCCCATGTGCATAACTTTACATTTGTCAGTGTTAAACCTCATCTGCCACTTATCTGTCAAGCCTCCAATCTATCCAGATCCCTCTGTAGCAGTATATTGTCCTCTTCAGTGTTAATTACTTTGCACAGTTTAGTGTAATCTGCAAAAATTGATATTTTACTATGCAAGCCTTCTACAAGATCATTAATAAATATATTGAAAAGAATAGGGCCCAGTACTGACCCCTGAGGTACCCCACTATTGACAGTTGCCCAATCTGAGTGTGTACCATTAATAACCACCCTCTGTTTTATCTCACTCAGCCAGTTACTTACCCACTTACAGACATTTTCTCCCAGTCCGAGCATCCTCATTTTATATACTAACCTTTTATGTGGTACAGTGTCAAATGCTTTGGAGAAGTCCAGATACACGACAACCATTGATTTGCCGCTGTAAGTATAGAACTTACCTCCTCATAGAAACTGATTAAATTCGTTTGGCATGACCGATCCCTCATGAAGCCATGCTGATATGGCGTTATTTGCTTATTTCCATTGAGATCCTCTAAGATAGCATCTCTCAGAAAACCTTCAAACAGTTTCCCCACAACAGATGTTAAACTTACCGGCCTATATTTTCAGGGCTCTGTTTTTGGACCCTTTTTGAATATTGGCACCACATTTGTTATGCGCCAATCCTGTGGGACATTCCCTGTCCGTATAGAGTCTGCAAATATCAGAAATAAGGGTCTGGCTATGACATTACTTAATTCCCTTAGGATACGGGGGTGTATGCCATCCGGTCCTGGTGATTTGTCTATTTTAATCTTTTTAAGTCGCTGTTGTACTTCTTCTTGGGTCAAACAGGACACTTTTAATGGGGGATTTATTTTTACATTCAGCATTTCATCTGACAGTTTATTTTCCTCAGTGAATACATTGGAGAAAAAAATATTTAACAGCTTTGTTTTCTCCTCATCGCTCTCTGCAACTCCCCCTTCATTACTCTTTAAAAGGCCGACACCTTCAGATTTATACTTTTTTAACATTTATATAATTGAAGAAAATTTTAGGGTTAGTTTTACTCTCTTTGGCAATTAATCTCTCGGTCTCTAGTTTGGCCGCTTTTATTTGTTTTTTACATGTTCTATTTTTTTCCTTATAGTTTTTCAGTGCTTCCTCGCTACCCTCCTGTTTTAGTGATTTATATGCTTTCTTTTTGTCATTTATTGCTTTCTGTACATTTCTATTTATCCACAGTGGTTTCTTTTTGTTCCTTAACCTTTTATTCCCATACGGTATGTACCTCTCACAATGAGAATTTAGGATTTTTTTAAAGATCTCCCATTTTGTGGCTGTATTTTTGTTTTCGAGGACTTTGTCCCAGTTAGTTAGGCCTATGGCCTCGCTTAGTTGGCTAAATTTAGCTTTTTTGAAGTTTGGTAATTTTGTTCCTCCCTGTAGAAATGCTCTTTTGAAGGATGATTGGAAGGTTATTACTTTATGGTCACTATATATATATATATATATATATATATATATATATATATCACACTATATTCTACATATTAGCAAATTCTAGCAAGCCAACCCAATAGAAAAGTTGCTTATAACCCGCCTTTACTCGATTAACGCACATATTACATTGCTGATTTTTCGCATAAGCTAAAATTAATTAAATAATGAAGAATATTTTAATTCACTACAGACTGCGATATTGCAGCCTTCCCAGATTGGCCCACAAGCAAAAAGCAGGCAGGTAATGGGTTCCGATGGAAAAAAAATAGGTGAATATCCGTTTTTTTCGAATATATATCACTATATTCTAAATATTTGTGAATTCTCGAAGTGCCAATATTTGCGATAAAAATTTTGCAATGCGAATATTCGCGCTCAACACTAGAAGTGATATGTCAATATTGGTTGAAGAGATATAGTCCACCCACCGACATAAGTGGTTATGGGTTGCCAAGATGCAAACCCCTTGCCAGGATGAAGGTGACAACACAACCACTGGGTGGCTACACATATAGGAAAGACATCTCATGGCACAATATTGCAAATTTATGTTTTTTCTTAAAGCTGGTCAGATCATCCTTCACAAGACATGTTAAACTAAGTGGGAAAGCGAAGAGGGTAAATTTGGCTAGAACTGGCTATTTCATTATATAAAGGGATATATCTATATATATATATATAAAGAAGGACATATATATGTGTGTGTGTGTGTATATATATTCCGCGATCACTCAAAAACGCAACCATCGTTTTCAATGAAACTTGGTATACACATCCCTTGCTACCTGGAAAGAAATCTTTTGGAGGTCTCAGCTCTCTAGGATGTACCGTTCCTGAGATACTCCCAAAAAATGACCTGCATTAGCCAATAGAAGCCTGCAAATCTTTCTCTTCATATCCCAACTGCCATACACACGGTCAAATTTCCCTAATCAGCCAATATAAGCTTGCAGGTTTTAGTCTCCACATACACACAGTTTTACTCCAGGTTTGCATAACAACCCAGCAAATTTTCTTCACTGCTGTAGATCAGCTTTAGGCTAGGGCTCCAAGACGACATGTGTCGCGCGACAATAAGTAACACAACACATAGGGCACAACTACACTTCTACATGTGTCGCGTGACATTGATGTGGCACCAATGTTGCCTGACAATTTTTATAATGATAGTCTATGGTGTTACACTGTGACATGCTGTGACTGTGATTCTTGGATGGATTTTATGCAATTGTTGTGTCGCAGTCGCAGCAGGTCACATGTCGCAGTGCGACACTATATCCTATCGTTATAAAAATTGTTGAGACAAAATGTTACTCAAAACATGTCGTTGTGTAGCCCTACCATTAAAGGGGCAGGGTGCTGTGGAGGTCAGTGTTAAATGGGTGGGCACTGTGGAGGTCATTGTTAAAGAGGTGTTCACTGTGGATGTTACTGTTTAGGGGGCAGGCCACTGTGGAGGTCACTTTAAAGGGTGGACACTGTGAAGGTCACTGTTAAGGGTGCAGGGGCCACTATTAAAGGGGCAACTGCTGTGGAGTTCACTGCTAAGGCAGCAGGGCACTGTGAGGTCACTGTCAAGGGAGTGGGGTGCTGTGAAACTCACTGTTAAAGGGGCGGGCTGCTGTAAAGGTCAAAGTTAAGTGGATGGGCTGCTGTGGAGTTCCCGTTTTAAAGTGGCGGGGCACTGTGGGGGGGGTCAGTGTTAAGGGGTGGGGGACTGTGGCGTTCACTGTTAAAGGGGCAGGGTGCTGTAGAGGTCACCGTTATGGGGGATACTGTTGATATCTTTTAATGACGCACACAAACATTAAATGAAATAGATTAAATATACCCGTGCGAAGCAGAGTCCTTCTGCTAGTAATTATATATAATGAAATATATATTATAATGTCTACAGTAGCAAGTGGAGTCATTGGCAGTTAGTAGTATGGTCCAGATATAACCTTTTAGTTGGATCCTTGACATTCAAACTATGCCTTTGATTAATGGTGCTGTGCTTTAATTTACGAATATTAGGACTAATCAATAGAATCATGCATTGCTCTATTTATATATCTTCATTGTACCAAAGCTGTCACCTTTAAGATGACACAACCAGATTTTTTCTGCTATTATGCCTACCACTGCTTGTTTAGTCCACTGACAAGTATCCTAACTAGAGGTGGACTAATCAGTTCTATAGAATCAGAATATTATCCTGAATTATTTTTTCTTAATTGACGTCTATAGAATCAGACTTTTAGATGATTAGATAAAATTTTAAGAGAGAGAGAAATGTTTAATTGTGCATAATATTATAGTCAGATTACTTCCTATTCAGACTGAAAAACTCCGCCTTTGCAATATATGTCATGCAAAATTGGTACCAGTGGTGCTGGGGGGGGGAGGGGGCAAGGTAAATGGCAGTTTCACACTCAGCAGTCAGATATATACAACATCTGAACTGCCTTGACAGTAAAGAGCAGGTGATACTGACTGGGAATATTTGTTGGGTAAATCCACCAAACACACAATTTTTTTTTTTTTTACCCACATTGGGGTATATTTACATATGTCTACCAGTCATTTTTTGCCACAACCAAAAATTGCTTGATGCTTTTGCTTTCCTGTTATAAGGATGTATGTGTATAACCTCTGGAGGAGATCACTGTCAATTGGTGTCTTTATTAAAATTAATTGAGTCAGTTATTCTATTTTGTATCTATGACAAAAATATTTTTTCATATAAATATAGAATAAAGTATCTACAGAAAACAGTGAAATTGAAAAAACAAAATGTACCAATTTAGGAAATATAAGAACCCCTTGTTGATGAATAATTGTATGCTGTTACATTAGATTTTAGATGGTATTTTATTGTGATCCTTATCCTTCAGAAAGCTATCTTGTCTAGAATCTAGACATCTAGAAATAAAAGCTGAACACCAGCTTCTTCTTGAAAAAGAGTTGTCTTCAGAAAACAATTTCCTTAAATAATTAACTCCTGGCTTCCTGCAGCCACCACTAGAGGGAACTGAGGAGTAAGGCTGCACATTGTTAATGAATTAAATTCAATAATAACACAGTATCTTGTAAGCAATTAGACTCCCTCTGCCAGTCATAGATGCAGGTGGCCAAGAGAATATCATTTAAATCTATGTCCATGCACGATTTTAAGCTCTATGTCGAAAAGTAAAGCTCAAACTGCTATAAATATATCTTAGGAAATTAATCAGCACAGTATTTTGCACCTAATTAGGTGGGGAAAAAAACTGTTCACGTTAACCAACAGCCCTGGGATCAGAGATCAAGGAATCAGCTACAAAAATTTTAATGTTTCATCCCTTGTTAGACTGTATATGAAATTATGAAACCTGTTTATGCATTTATGGATGAGAAGCCAAGCAATGATCGTAACATTTGCATAATATTCTTTAATATATGAAATACAATACAGTGTTCACTAATTACATAGAATAAAATATTAACCATAAACTATTTAGGCTGTGTTTATATCTCTTTGAAAGTTTCATTAGGAGCTTCTATTGCAGATGATGTCACATTTCATAAAAAAAGTAGTGCAGCACTATTTGTTTATGTAATATAAGGGAAATCCGATAAACCCCATTATAATTCAGTGGTTCCATTCGAAGTCATTGGTGTTAGTCGCACCATGTGAACAACCTTACATGTCTGTTCCCATTAAAGAAATACCACATACAGGTGTCTATGCTAAAATATATTTATTTATAAGACTATAATTATAGTACTGAAAAAAAATCATCTAAGAAAATAATATAAAAATAAAAAAAATCTAATCAACTAAGTAGAGATGAGAAAATCGATTATAAATGAATCAGATTTGTTACAAATTTCTCAAAAATGTTTCCACCAGGCAGACGTGCAGCTTTTGCAATTTGTTTCAGATGAGTTAAGCAAAAATGTCACCCAGCAACATTTTACTGTATATATTGGCAGGGAAAGATGGGAGTTATAAGATGGAGGATCACATGACATTGGGTGAAAATGGGAGGGAGTGATTGCCCTAGTAGGCTCAGGTGCTAACAGACAGCCTGGGTCAGCCAATCAGGGGCAAAATTCAGAAAGCTCCTTGGCTAAGAATGTCACCATTCTGTGTTCAACTTCTGAGTTCGGACCTAGAAGGGTGTCTTGTACTGTCTGGCAAAGAGCAGTTACAGACACTAGCCTGTTTTCTAGCTGCACTACGGAAAACAGGGGCAGATTGGGAACTTAAAGTGGCCCTGGAAAAATAGTAATAGTGGCCCAGCTCTGTAGTTCGGTCCAAATTGATGGAAGACAGGGCCAGCAATACCATATTGTGGCACATTATACCACCCCAACAGAGCCAAATACCATAATCCATCACAAAATACTGCCAGCAGCACAAAATACATCCCCAAAAACTTCCACTGGCCGGCCATGCAGAGGGCTCAGACGGCCCCCTGGGCATCGGCCCACCCGGAGATTTCACTGTAAGGTCTATGTCCAATCCTCCCCTGACAGAGAATATAGGAAGAAATAATTGGGTAGATCGTATGGAATTTGATCAGGGAAACCTTAAAGTTTTGAGGGAGCAAGGGCCTGACTACCCAGTTGTTTATTTAATACAGCTGATGTTTGCAGCTAGTTCTACATTATAAAACCCTTCACAGGAAAAATAAATAAAATTGTCTGTATAAACAATGTAGAAAACAGTGTGCGGCACTACTCCAACAACATCAAGCATATACGGCCAGCGTGGATATGGCGGAACCCAGTCATAGATATTCAGATAACGGTTGTGCTCAGCGGCAAAAAGAAAAAGTATATAAGACAAATGCAAAGGAGAAGGTGAAGAAACCGCGGCACTCACCACTTCTGTGAATCTTCGTTTATTGAAGCAAACCGACAAGGCAAAAATGACAAAAGGGCTGGGGCGGAACAACCCAACACTGAGTGTATGATGAAGGCGACGGCCGTTTCGCGCCTACCGGCGCCTCTTCTGGCCAAATTTCAACATAGCGCAGCCTTAGCGCATCATAAGTAGGTGCCTTACCTGTGCGTCACACAGGTGAGCACAGAGCACGCCCACTTAGATACCGAGCAAGAAACACATATAAATTGAAAATCACACCACAACCATAATATACAAAAAACATATTCACTGTAAAAACCTTATAGGAAAGCATTCAGTTTGTTTCTTTCATTAAGTCTCAACAAACCAACAGCGTTAGTATTTATGATCCATGACGCCTCCCTCTGTAAGAGCCAGCGATGCTGATCCCCTCCCAATGAGGGCCGCGGTTTCTTCACCTTCTCATTTGCATTTCAATTGTCTGTATGCGAACAGATAGCCAGCTTTTTTTTATGGGCAGTTACAGCAAAATCAATACAACAATAATGAAAGCATAGTTCAAAGATTTTTTTTAACACAAACATTGTATTGTTATACCTGTGTTAGTGAACATATTACTGCATAAGACATTTTAGTTCAAATATTGCATTCTTTGCTACTTTGTTACTGCATACCTCCCATATATTTCAAACAACCTCAGTAAATTGTCAATACCAGTGTGCTGTGTGTTTGTAGAAGAAAGGGACATTTAATTGCACCTCTTTCTTTAAATTATTGGGGGAAAAAATACTTGACGTTTTGCAAGTACTGTTTAATAATCTGCGTACCAAACCAAGAACTTTTAATTTATAGGGGACTTTTTCATTTATATGCCTCATAATAAAATGTTTAGATAACAAAAGAGTAGAAAATGAAAGGCCCAGGCCTCATCATCCAAGATTTAGAATGTGGGTAATAGCAGCAGTAGTAGCACCAGCCATCCGTCTAGTAGTAGTAGTAGGCCATTGTTCTCACTGACTTCCAATAGGCTCCACATTACTATTGGGGACAAAAAGAATGAGATTATGGACTGGATGGCTCACTCATATCAGTCATAACAGGATAGATGTCCCTTTTGAGTCTGCTACTGCACCTTGAAGCCAAGGATCACAGTATTTCTCCTGCTAAGGAGCTAAGATAACATATTGCAGTCTGTTAGGGTGGGTGCAGTGGAGGGTGATAATAACCATGACAATGATTGCATGTTATAAAGGAACTGGGAGTCAGATCAAGGTGCTGAGGGGGAGGTAACATCAGAGGAGGAGGGTGGTGGCCTCAGCGGCGGCAAAGAGGAGCAGAGGCAACGTATGGCCAGAACGTCCTGAAAAGCTACCAGGGCCAGATCTGCTTCTATATAGTAAGCTTGAAAACTGGTGATGCTGTTGATACTATGGATGCTGGCTCAAAATTTGTTTAAGCCAAGACCAAAGATAGGCACCATGGCTCTTACAGCCCATGATGCGGCATCACCAGTTACTATGGGAACAACAAGTTTGTCCTCTGTCCCTTGGTCTCTTTTGCAGCAGCCAGGATGAATCCATGTGCAGTGCGGTGTCATTGTCATAGTCACTGCTGTACCAATTAGTTGACTCTGCTTCCTTTAGGAAGCTGATGTAGTGTTCTCATACTCACTGGAAGATACCTAGCCACATTATAAAAAATAAATAAAAGCCATACTTGCCTTGTACTGTCACAAGATGGATAATGTGGACCACTCCTTGCATTGTTGCTGTGCACATTGCTGCTGTGCAGCAAGATGCACAAGATGCACGCTATCTTGGATACCTGGAGCAGCTGTTATGGGCAAGGACAGTACATGTCTTTCACAGCCAGCTGGGTAATATTTTTCACGGTGAGACAGAAAGAAGGCCATGTCATACTGACACCTCAAAACTTATGTTGGTCTGGTTCCTACACCAGGTGCTTATCTGTATCCTCCTTTTGTCCCTAACAGCAGAGGGGCAGAGTATTGCTGCTACTCCCCCTCCTCCTATCAGATATGTGAAGTGAAGTGTTAACATGTAATGTTAGAGCTAATTAGCCTGGGTGATAGTAGCCACACAGCCAATAACTTGATAAAGTGTATCAAGGAGCAAACATCCCGCTGGCTGTCTCCCTGTCAACTCAAACTGAGCAAGGTGGTCAGTGACAATGGCAGGATCATTGTGTCCGCTCTACATTTGGAGAAAGTAACACATTCTTCCTGCATGGCGCAAGTACTAAATTACTTATGCAACACTTTTTGAAAAGCACAGTGGCTTGCAGTAGGTGCTGGCTATGTCTAATACTTTGTTATTGCACTTCAGCCATTCTTATGTAGCAAGGAATGCTCTCTTGGACTTGCAGAGACGGAATGGTCTTCCACTGCACTGCTTGATTTGTGGGGTTCCAACTTGCTGGATTTCCACTTTGCATATGCTGGAATGTCTGTATGAGCAGAGTAAAGTAGTGAATGAATTTATTATACATCAGACCACCTCTGCAGGGAGCATTTGTTGTTTTGAGGTCTATCAGTGGCAGCTCATCAGAGATATCTGTTGCATACTCAGGCCTTTTGAGAAGGTCACCAGATTTGTCAGTAAAGGTAACTACGGCATCAACAATGTCATCACTCCCCAGGCAAAAGACGAGTCCCCACCTCATACAAAGAATCACAGCATATGAGAACTAACGGGGACCGGAGCGGATGAACCGGGGGATATTTTGAAAAAAAAAAAAACTGTTGCCTGGATGTCAGCGGGGGCCGCCCAGGAAGGTAGTGTAAGTATTTCACTACCTCAATCTGAAGTGAAAGGTCCTCTTTAATTTCAGGAGTATCCTTGCCATCTAACAATTTTATAATTACTGGCTGGCAATGCTTTTAGAATGTCGCTATGGGAGTAAAATGGGAGAATGTTTTCCTGTTGTCGAAAGGGAGGCTGGGTTACTTTATTACTAGGAAACACGATGCACACAGATTGCTCCATCTTTCAGTGAACAGCTACCTGCTGCCTGCCTTTCTGACCAGGAGACACAGCTCCGACCCCTGCAGAATCACCCACTTGCTATTGCCTCTATTACCACAAGCAGAAGAAACTGCAGCAGTATCAATTTCAGTAAAATCAACATGATGAAGAAATTTTTCTATGTGCCACGCCATGCTGATGCAAATTTGCAAACAAAGAAGTACCACTTGAGTTTCCAGGTTCAGTCCTACCTTGACACTGGGCATACTATGTTCCCTGAAACCATTAATTTGTGGGCAGCCGGATTGGAACAGAGCCAGACCTGGGCCTGTATGCTTTCCTTGTATTGTCTTTCCTAGCTTCCAATATCATCTCAGGGAGGATGGTGTCATGACACCAAAATGGGTAAAGTTGTGTTCTGCCTGTGTACAAAGCACCATTTTTATCAAAATGAACAAGGCATGGATCTGAGGCCAATGAATAGATTTGTCTTTGTCCTATAATGACACTACCACTGTCTGCCTGCCAAGCATCATGTTCTATACCATACGGCTGTTGCAGCTGCCATCATGCCACTGCCATGGTCTGCCTGCCTACTATCATGTTCCATGCCGTATGGCAGCTACTGCCACCACCACCACAGCTGTTACTCCTTGCTATTATAATCCCCTTACTGCCACTTCCATTACTCATACTTCCACTGCTACACCACTGTCACTACTACTACTACCCCTAAGCAGTCACACAAACATGTGCTGCCTTGTCTTATCTATGTTGTACTGCTACTGCTGCCTCTACTATTGGGGGCACATGCCACTACTACTCTACCCTTTCCACATTCACACTGTCCTTCTGCTGTTTCCAATAAAAAAAAATTCCAGACTTGTTCATAACTAGCCACTCTTTCTTCTGACATTAACATATTTAAGTATATGAACAGGGAGAGATCAGTCCCCTTTTTTTCAATAACACAGTGGGGGTCATTTATCAAACAGGTGTAGTAGAACTGGCTTAGTTGCTTATAGCAACCAATCAGATTCCACCTTGCATTTTCCAAAGGAGCTATGAAAATGAAAGGTGGAATCTGATTGGTTGCTATGGGCAACTAAGCCAATTCTACTTTACACCAGTTTGATAAATAACCTCCCATGTGTGTTTAAAACCATATGCCAGGTAACATTTTGTGAATCTTCCTAATAAGAAAAAGCATAACAAATGTGATGGTGCAGTGTTTTTTTTTTAAACATGCTATTCGCTAACACGGTCAACTCTGGCATTATTTGATATTGCTGCCATTATGTTCAAGAGCTTAAAAAGCAGGGAGCAGTAGAAAAAGTGTAAAAATTCCTAAAAATAAATAAATAAAACAAATGAAAATATATAGTCCTAGGAGACCTCAGAATGCCATCTACCAATTTTAAGGCTAATTGGAGCATATTTTATTTATGTAGAATTAATTTTTTTATTCACTGAATCGGATATAAAACAAATTTCAAGAAATTTACTCATCTCTACAAATAAGCATTCACTAACTAATGTACAGTATGTACCATCATCAGAATACTTGTTCATGTCTATATTTAATTTATATCTATTAGAACAAGCTGTTTATCAGGCAGAGGAAATAGTATACCCCTCCCCCACCTAATCATAATGAACCACTTTATGTTAAAGCACCTATTAACTAATGCTAAATTAATGGAGAAGCGTTGGAAGCACATTTGACATCCACATTAATATCAAATGAATGTGCTTTGATCAGAAGTATTATAATGAATACCAAATGAATTGATAGTGATGGCCTCTTAAAAGGCTTCCTGATAGTCTGTGCTGAATATATTTTCTTTTGCTTTTATGTTCTGCATGGGAAATAAAAACTTATCTTCTTCCATTTGATCGCTCAACTGAAATGATAATGTCTTCCACAAAAACCTTGCACTCCCTGGCATTTTAATTGATATATTCACTCAACAATGCCAAAAGACTAAGCCATAAAGATTAATAATATATTCCCATGATGCTCATCCATCAATGCATCCTAGTGTAAACATCAAGCAGGTATATTGCAGTAAGCTTTTTCTTGTGTGTAAGGCTGATGCTATTCTTGAAAATCCTGAAACATGCTTTCAGTTCACTTAAAGGGATTATGCCATTAAATGAAAATCTAGAAAAGCTAGTACTAGCCCTGTACCACACATGGGTCCAGACATCTCCACATTCATTGCTCCATCTGCTCTGCTAGATTATTTTCAGCCTGGCAACTCAGGTGGTGTGTTCTTTCTGCTGCAGATCTCTCTGTAAGACTGCCACAGCTTCTAACAGAACATATAGCTGGTGGCAGTTAAAGATTTAAACTGAGTATGCTTGACCAGCTCAGTGAGACAAACCAAAAAATAATGGAAAGAACAAACACCAGGTGGCACTGTACAGATACATTTTATTGAATAGCTCACTGGCTACACAAAATTTTTAATTACATGCAATTATAAAGTATTCAGACCTAGGTTTGAAAAATATAGAATATGTTTCAAGACACAGCCCCCTTCTTAGATTCTTTAGATTTTCAAATTCCAGGATAATTGAGCCCTCAAACCAGGGCATTGTCACCGTGTGTGTGCATTAACAATGATCATCTATCACGGTGATGAATCAACATATTTGGTCATTTTAAATTATTTAAAGGGATGTGTCAATCGTACGAAAATTTAGTTATTTATTGTATGTTATGCAACTTTCTAATATACTTTGACCCAGATTTACTAATGTTCTGCACCAAAAATCTGTAAAAAAAATAAATGGTGCAGTTTGGAGTAAGGTTTCTAGACATTTTCCTGACATCTTTAGGATTAGTAAATCTGAGCCTTTGTTTTTCAATCTATTCAAAGAAGTGTGGTGTAAGGTGACCAGGTTTCTCTCTCCCTCTTTTTATTTATTTATTTATTGTGATTGTGTGTGTGTATGTGTGGCCTCCTGGTGGTTATGTTGTAAATCATAGTCTGTCAAGGGTTTTGCTAGTACAGTGTATGTAACAAAATAGTTTTGAAGTTTTGTCCTTAACCAAATTCAAGAAAAAGGGAGGTTGAAGACAACTGTACTATACTTGTTTAAATAAAAAGGTGGAAACGTTGTCATGATAATTTGCTGCTACATGATTCCTTGTAAGAAAGAATCATAGGAAGAGATTTATAATTTCCCTTGCACCTGAAAAGTGGCTTTAAAAAGTTTGTGTGTTAGTGACTTTTTAAATGTGACTTTTTGGGGGAAAAAGTTGCAAGTGCCTCTTTTTACTCTGCTCTAGCCACTTTTCCAAAAGGAGGCATGGTAAAGGCATAAACGTTTATCTGCATTTACACCAGTTTTCTTACACAAATGAAGCCAGAAATCCATGGCAGCTCAGAGCTGCTGTACATTTCTGTTTAGGCGCCCGGACTGCCTAAAGATGCACCTAATTTATGACTAGGCCTGGCCTCATCATAAATTGGGCGTATCCTCCAGCAGTGTACAGTAGAGGATATCAAGACCAGTGCAGGAAGTGCTAGTCTTGTCAAAGGAAATGTGTCACTGCAATGTTTATCTACCAGATAGCAGCAAAAGTTGTTGTTTTTCTAATCTGATTTTATTTTCTGATTACAGATTTTTTAAATTTTATTTGCTGAACATGATTATGAGAGCGGCCATCTTGCCTGAACTGTTCTTATCAGCATTTACAAAGCATTAAAAAATTGCTTTACGGCAGCCCCATTGTCCATAGACACAATGGTCAGGAGGGGACCTCACTGACTTCTATGGGAAAGTTTTCTAGGCATGCTCTGTGACCTATGCAGAGGTCATTGTACAAGGAAAGAATAGATAAAGTCTGACAATCACCTATCGTGAATGGTGGATCCTGTCTTATCTATACACAGAGGTGATACCGTTATAGGCAGGATTAGAATGGTATATAACTACAGTAAATTGATCTGTATAGACCAAGGAGTGATGCCTATTATTAGGCTTAGTGGTCAGTCTGAAAGCTGCAGGAATTTATGTTTTTTGTTTAAATGTAGATAGTGACATGGAAAATTAAAAATAACATCAAAAATTCTTTAAAAATGTGTGAAATTTAAAAAGTAATGCAAACAATAAGTCATTTTCTGATGACACATTCTCTTTAAATCTCCCCAAGAATCCTAAACCTCTCAATTCAAATCAGAAATTGATTCACTGATAACAAGCAGGGATCTTATAATGGTGAAAAAATGAAATACCAAGTATCAGAATATCCAAAACAAGCAAAGTATCAAAAAGTTGCATATTCTGTTCATGTACAACAAAAACACTACTAAATTTGTATTTTGTATAGTTTTGTTTGAATACTTAGTTTATAATGAGAATCCTAAAATAAGAAAGTTCTAAGATTAGATTAGTCAGGTTCAGTCAAGTAAAGGATAAACTAAACTTATCTACATATTAGGTTAGTCCAGTCCTGTCAAGAAGAAACTCATTATCTGCATTGTCCACCCCAGTTTAGTCAGAGGGAATTTCACTATCTGCATATTAAATTAGTGCATCCGAGACCAGGTAAAACTAATTATTTAGATATTGGATCAGCTCAGTCCAAACTAGCTTAGAGGAACTCGCTAATAGTAGATAAGTCTGTTGAAGTCCAAAATTAAAACTACAATTGTAAATCGTCTGCTTAATTAAAGGATTTGTGCTCTGTGTATTGCAACATTACAACTATGTATCAATTGTGTATCAAGAAATATGGTATCAAATCATATTGCATTATTCAATTTTTCTGCAACTTACTAAAAGCCCTCAGAGTTTTGGAAGTGGAGATATCATTAAAGAAAATAATGTTGCCATTAATGATGCCAAGGGCTGCCCAAGTGTCTACAATAATGCCCTTCAAGATAGCCCAATCATTGCTTCTTCTTCTATTATTTTATGATTAGTAACCAGTGCAGGACTTTCATTGGGAACTGCTTTATAAGCAAAGCAGGCGGAGATGATCATAGAAAATGTGTGGAGGTAGAAATGCCAGACCGTATACCTGTAAATGTCATTCCATGAAGCACATATATGTACAAGTAAACATTTGTATATATGGCCACAATCACTTTCCTCCTCCATAATGGTTTCTCCTCTTTACAAAAAAGCATAATAAAGAAATACATGTGCCAAATAGTTTGCAGTAGCAGCAAATATGTGTCAGACTCCTTACAGTTCCTATTTTCTCCACAAAGCTCAGTTGTCACAAGCATATAATCAATACAACAGTGTCAATAAGACTATAAGAGACGTGTGATTTGTGAAATGTTCATTACCATCTAATATCTACTACTGGGCATGTATATAGCCCACAAACTTAAACTTAAGTCAATATAGTATATTAGGTTTTGATTAAAGATGAAAGAAAGTATGTTTCATACAGATCCTTTAACATTTTGGCCCCAAAGATTCAGCAACCTGAAATAATTTTTGAAAGAACAGAATGCTAGATACTGGGAAGAAAATATAGCTCAATGAGTAAATATTACCTTCCAAAGTTTGGTGCCATTTATTCTACCCAAACATGGTCTAAAGTCTTCATATCTCGGAAGATAAGAAATCACTTAAGTTTATATTAGTCATACTGCCATCCATCTGTACTCTTCTTTTTGGTAAATATATATTAGCAAGAACCAAAGGACTTATTGACAGCAATAGAGCAGCAGTATGACTGGAGGATCAGACTACACAAGAATTGTCTGTTGTCTGTTACCATGGAGATACATTGAGCTGTAGTAACTGCACAGATCTATTCCTTGTTTATTTTTTTATTCCTATTGTTTCGGTTTTACAATTTTGCTCCTTCACTTTAGTTCTAATAAAAAATAGTGAGTCCTGTCAACTCACATTTTTCTCTGCTAGATGCCTCAGAGCTAATTTGAAGATTTTAAAGGGAAGTTTTGCATCTGTTACTCCATATTAATAGGAAACTCCAAGCGGGGGAGGAAGAAAATTCAATGATGGTGGCATGCCGCCAAGTCAAGAAACTCCACTGAAGCTTAACAAGGAGCTACATCCCTGTTATGTATTATTTCAGGATAATTGATAAAATTAGATATTTTGTAAGTGCAGTTTTTTTTAGGAAGATTCTAGAGGTCAATCACAAGCCTCTGTAGCAGAGGGAAAGTTTCATAGTTTGTGCTAAATTCCTAATGCAGAATAACATAGTAACTGTAGGAGCTTCTGACATGGGCAGGGAACTGGAAGACACAAGATTATATTTCCTGGAAATAACTAAAAACAGGAGTTTATACAGAGTATTGTGAAATGCGATACAACACAAATAACCTATAATTCTCTAGTAGTTAATCTAGATGTCACCAGTTAGCAAAATGCTAAATCTGCTGAATTCTTAAACCACAAAATCCCAGAGTGAAGACAAGATGTGCATATTTGTGATTTTTTTTTTCCTACTCAGTGCCACCAGCTCTTGAACATGTCTTGAGCATGAGTATAGAGGTTAAATAAAGTCCAAATTTGGTTGAGTAAGGTAAAAAGTAGACCATTTCACATTAAATGAGTATATTCATTAAATGTATTCGCTCCATTCAAGTGAATAGACTACTAGAGTACTTGTGATTACACTATGCCACCGTTCCACAAAACGATGCTCAGTGTAATGACCAGGAAGCCATGCTCACAGGGAACACCGTCTCCTCGTCTCACAGCTGAACCGCAGGGGTCCCGGGAGTTGGACCCCCACTAATCTGATATTTATGACCTATCCTGACAATAGGTCATCAATATTACTGGCTGGACAACCCATTTAATATCATTTATTTCTGATTACAATGTTTTTTTTTACAAATTGTTACTTTTTTCAGTGTAAATAATATTTAATATTTTCCTAGGTTAAGAATTTCCTTCCCATACCGAAATTATCTTTATCTTGAGTTTTAGGAGGCTGATGTACAGTAGATTTCTGAGGTTCTCCTTCTCTTTTGGTGGAATAATTGTAGGATTCATTAAACTCCTTCCTGCAGTAAATGATGGTGGCATGCTGCAGAGGATGTTTAACTAGGAGAACCTTCAAGTTCAGAATTCCATGGTACCATAGAGATAAGGTCATCTGGATACCTTTTCCCATTTACAATACAAATTCTGTACCTAATATTCTGTAACCTATCCTGTTTTTTTTTTCCCCTATAAAAACAGCACAATAAAAGGAGAGTATACAAACTGAACACAAAAGCATTATAAGTCAATAGTGCAACTTCCTTGGCCATTATATCACACAAGATGCCTAATCTAGCACATTGTTGTACTTTCATTACTGTGGAGCTTCATAGCAGGTCATATGATAGATGAAGCCAATGAATTTGGGATATATTTATCATATGTACAAATAAACACAGCCAAAATGTTCATATTGAGACAGGTCATATATAGAGGAAAGCAATAAAAACTAATACTGCAATGGAGCCAGTAGTAACTGGAGTGAATGTTGAATAGATGCCATGAAAATAAAATATTCCAGCTCTCCTTACCTTTCATTCCAAATTTTGAGCGTCTTCCATATTTGTTGATGACAATAAACAGGACCACTAAGAGGACACATGCAAAAGCGGCAAGACCAACTGCTATGGAAACCTGAAAATAAAATGCAGATATACATTAAGGATTGGAGGTCTCCACAATCTGATAATTACTAAAACATTCAAGACATGCACTTTACAGCATAATTCAACATACCGCCTTATCTTACTACAAGAAATGATAAATTATAATAAACAATGGAGGGCACACCACTATGTGGATTCATTGGAACAACTCCTTAGATATGAATATAACAAATTTATTTAAAATGTCAGAAAAAACATAAAAATATATCTAAAATTATCCTTGAATAAAATAAGTTTTTTATATTTTTCAAAACTAGTCACAGGAATATATGTCTAGTTGTTCCAGCCTATAGATTTCAGCCAGTTGCTGGACAATACTATTCACAGACCAAAACATTAATACTTTGACCCCAAAGATATAGTTGGCAATTGCATCATAAAGTTCACTGGTGGTACATTTCATCACATATTTTTCCATGCACGCTAATTTAACATATACTGTATGTTTTCAGTTGTTGCAACAATGTAATAATATCCCGTTATTTCACTGTGTCAGTAGCAAAATCCCGCTGTATTTAGCTACTAATGTCCCACTTTAAATTTTCCTTACAGTGAGACTTCAGATTTGTTTATGCAGTGTTCCACTTTATAGTGTTGCATGGGAATTTGAAACCGTTCGGCCAAAGCTTATTTTATTCAAGGTTAATTTTAGATATATTTTTATGTTGTTTCTGATATTTTAAATTAATTTGTTATATTCATATCTAAGGAGTTGTTCCAATCAATCCAGATAGTTGTGTGCCCTCCATTGTTTATTATAATTGATACAAAAACCGTTGGGATTGGGGTTCCCAAATTAAAGTGCACCTTGGTTTTCCATTGTACAAAGTGTCAGCCACACCACGTTGTACAAAAGAAATTAAAAATACAAGAAAATACCCTGTTCATATTCACCTGTCATACAGGAATGGTGGATGCACATATTTAGTATCAATTTATGCTATTAATGCCTTTAGTGCATCTAACTTCAAGAACTTTCCATGAATGAATTGGTTTGTAATAATAATAATAATAATAATAATAATAATAATAATAATAATAATCTTATTTATATAGCGTCAACATATTCCAAAGGGGTTCATAAATAACAGCAACAGACAAGTCAATAATTAGAACAAGAGCTTACAATCTAAGAGGAGATTATGGGTGACTCAAAAGGTAAAAGAGCTTGTTTTGTACAATGCTCCAGCCATATTGGGAAAATAGGGGAGTAGATATAAAGCTTGGTCATTCAAAGAAAATTTCCAGCTCACCCATATGTCGATTTCAGCATGCACGATCGTTCAGAAAAGCATCTGAGAAGTAGTTTCAAGAAAAGAAGGATGTCTAGCACTGCTGGATTGTCTGTTGCAATTTCTTCCTTTTATTAACGTGGCAACAAGGATTGTACACACACACACTATACAGCTGTAAAATTTACGCGTTTCGGACTGTAAAGTCCTTAGTCGTAACAGTAGGTGAGACAAACTACAGGAATATATATACAGGTTATACTGGCTGGGTGCCGCCCCCATCCCATCTGGTCAGAGAGGAACCCAACCTGATTAGTAACCATCTACACCTGAGTGTCCCACCCATGGGCGTAGCTATAGGGGGTGCAGAGGTAGCAGTCGCTACCGGGCCCAGGAGCCTGAGGGGGCCCAAAGACCTTTGTGCCACATAGGAAGACACATAAAGCACAAAGGGAAGGGGGGCCCAAGCTGAACTCTTGCACCAGAGCCCATGAGCCGTTAGCTACGCCCCTGTTCCCACCCACTTGTCGTACTACAAGTACAAAATTAACACAATGAAATAAAAAATATATATGTATACATGGTTGTGTGTCAAGACATTAAATATGGTACCGTTCCTATATCTGTCTGTTTTGCAGCAATCAACACTAAAACCTAGTACAAACAGTGTTAAAATGAAACCGAATAGTACTTTAGGAACATGGCTGAAAAAATTGCATAGTGTGAACTGTTAACTAAACATACAAGTACATGAGTTCCCTACGTAAGTTTAAACCATTGGGTGCTCTGGTATTGAGTTTTAAAATCCAGTATGCTTCCTGCAATAGGATTTGTTTCCTGTGGTCTCCTCCTCTTATAGCTTGTGAGATGTGATGCCTACATATGTCATATCACAGATGGTACATGTGATGATGTACACTACACCTTCGCTGTTGCAGTTAATGTAATTTTTTTATTGTAAATGTCTCTGTATGGTCTGCATTGTGGAACTCCCTAAGCTATGTGATTCCTATTAAGGAGTTCCACAATGCAGACCATACAGAGACATTTACAATAAAAAATTACATTAACTGCAACAGCAAAGGTGTACTGTACATTATCACATGTACCATCTGTGATATGATGTATGTAGGCAGCACATCTCGCAAGCTAAAAACCAGTGTGTTGGAACATCTTAATTTGAATTTTACCGCTGTACAGTGTGTGTGTACAATCCTTGTTGCCACGTTAGTAAAAGGAAGAAATTGCACCAGACAATCCAGCAGTGCCAGACATCCTTCTTTTCTTGTAGATATAAAGCTGCATTACCCAGTCACAAGCAGATATCTCTGGTGCTTCTGGGTGCATAGGTACAGTGGAGAGTTTGGGCTATGTATAGAGAGGAGTTAGATCATGGGATAATGTGTACTAGGTACAATTATAAAATCCTAATACTTACTATTATTGTAATGCTTTACATGGGAAATCTACACCACGTTTGTTCCAAAATGTTGATTAATTGCAATTTATTTAATGGCCATGATACAATTACAGATACACAGTCTTCCCTGTATTATATGTGGTGTGTGCAGGAAAGAAAAGCCTGACCTACCTAATGCTGTCAGTAGAATGGAGAAGGAAATTCTGCTAGTTATGGTTGGTTTATATTACTAACCTGGTAAATCTGATAATGTTCAAAATCAAAAGTGTGTATGTGTCAAGGCACCCCCACCCTCACCCCGGCCACCTCCTTGGTGCATACAGAGTATTTAAGGGGAATGTCTCCTCACTAATTGTCCTATGGTTTAAACCACATTTTTATTTTAAAACAAATTCTTAGTGATGTTCTTCATGTCAATATCTATATTTAAAATTTCTGAAAATCCTGCAGTTTTCACCTGTCAGTTGCACTGTGACCCCATTAATTTATATGGATTCCCCACTACACTGCGATCCTTGGTCACATCTGTGGTACCCAAGATTGCCATGTAGACCTAGCCTAATAAACCAATGCATGGTTTCAACTCCAATGAACCTTTCTCAAGCAAATGCCTTAACTTCTATTTTTCTGGCATGGAGAACTCTGTCCTTGCTGTTACACCTAGAGACTGCTCTCTCTACAACTTCTGCACCCTCTGTACTTTTACTTTAGAAGTAGTCAGGGCCAGGTGTGATGATGTTTTCACTGCCTGGCCCTGTCAAAGTGGAGAGGGCATTGAAGTTTCAGAGAGAGCTGAGCCTCTAGGTGTGACAGCAATGCCCCCGTTGCTCCTAGAGACTCAGTTGCATATATTAAGACATATTTTTTCTCATAAATGCGGGCACATATAAACATGGGACCAACACTGATGCCTTCAGCTGCCAATCGCACATGCAACAGATCAGCCAGTTTCATAGGTACAGATCTGCTGACAGATGCTCTTTAAGAAAGTCCAGTGCTATTGATTTCTTTGAAGCATTTACAGAACTACATGTTTCAAAAGAAGATATTTCAATATATCATTCTGACAGGTCCATTTTCTGTCTGTTACATGCTGTTCTAGCTACAATAATAGTATATGAGACTGCATTAGAAATCCAAATTGCAAAACCTAACCTTTCACCATGTACCTGTAATATTTGATATCTAATGTATGCAATGACCAGGCACCACCTTACTACTTTTTGAATGCATCACATATAGGTTGTCCTCTGTGACCACATGTCTAATACTATGGTACAGGGAGCGACAGACAGTTGGGGAAAAGGACACTGTCATAAAATGCAAAAGTGTGTGAGGTAAAGGGTCCCTGCATTATTTTACAATGTATTTCTTAGCCATCACGGTATGGACAAGTACATTCAGGCTTTAAGAAGGACTTTTCTGTACAAATTTGCATACACTCAATGACAATGAACACCAACAGGTTTTTTGATTTGCAAATTTCACATTACCATAACTTGTATGATCATTAGCAGGATTTGTTCAAAGACCCCTTTATATTCAGTTTATTATCTGCACAGAAGGCAGTAGCGTTAAGAAATATGTTAAAAAGCTGAGCCTGTGTTTTCTTAAGACATCAAAATGTAACTCACGCCAAAAGTGTCCTCTTCTGGTTTATGAGTCACGCTGATTGGAGGCGTGGGACTTATTCCAAGATCTGCTACTGAAACAAAAGGAGTTGAATAATTCTATGAACAATATATTATTATTCTCCTTATGCACTGCTTGCTTAAAAGGCCACCAACTATTTTTATCTCAGGGTTCTGATAATTGGATACCAGCAGACACACTAGTGCACTTCACTGTCTAGGGACCCGTCTTATTTTGAATATAAATGTACTTATGCCCAGAGAGGTTTAAGAACCTTTCTAATAGAATTCAGGCATAATCAAATATGGACAATCTTAAACTTATTACAGTGAAATATACTGCTGGTTAGTTTTCTGTCGTGACCTTAACTTGTTAATTTGTGGCTCAGGAGACTACTGTTCTATCAACAAGAGAAAGTTAAGAGTCAAATATATGTTGGTGAATAAAGAGAATTCCCTGGCAAGACCCCTTTGGCATTCCTGTCAACATGATCTATTAGGCATTTGGGAAAAATAAATGAACCCATCAAATGTATTCAATAATGTATTGTGTAATGTAGCATCCCCATGAAGTTTACTGAAAAAGCAGTAAGGACAAATACGTACCTGAGACAAAATAATCAGTATTCTCTGCAAAAAGGACAGTAAATGGCAGATTTAGTAAATCATAACTAATTGTAAATACAAGACTAAGAGCACTAGTTTATATGATCAATTGTGCAGAGCCATAACAGCAAGAGTGGAAATCTGTATCAATAGCCACTATCCATATTTGTTGTATAGGATATTACATTGACTGATATTAAATAGATAGATAGATAGATAGATAGATACAGATAGATGATAGACAAATATATATGTATTAGACAGACTGATATATTATAGATAGATAGATAGATAGATAGATAGATAGATAGATAGATAGATAGATAGATAGATAGATAGATAGATAGATAGATATTTACACCTGTAGCAACATTTTATGCAAATTGAAAGTATTAGTTGAGGTTGAGGTAACCATGTAAATTAATTACAAAAAACAAGGTTTACAAAAAATGCTGAACATTTAATGACAAAAATATTGCAAGTACACCAAACAGTTAAATGCTATACCAGCAAATCAAGAATACACGGAGGACTGGCATGGTTAAAGGTGCTATCTGCACTGTATTTGATTTAATGTACAGAAAAAAATGGTTTTGTGAAAATAGATTGCTTATATTACCCTCCTGTATTCTCTGATATTACAAATGCATATTTCTCATGCTAACCCTGACCTCACCTCTCCTTCAGCCTACAGCCTCAGTGATCATGATTGTATTTGGATTAGCTAGTATTTTTGTTCAATGCTACTTGCAGAACCTAAAATTTTGGAGGATGACAATGGAATGGATATAAATCCTTCAGTATCATCTGTACATACTCTGCCAGCAAGAAGACATCTGAAAACCAGAAGTAAAGCATACTGTAGCTCAGGTTAAACCCAGGTCATATGCATATAACAGCTTCCTAACTAGGAACTAAGATACATTTCATGACTTCTTTGATCTCAAAGAATCCTATTTGGAGCTTAGTAGTAGATTTTAAGGGATATACAAAGAATAGGGACAGACATGAAGTCAAATAAAACAGAAATGTAAACTCACCAGGATATGGCTGCTCCAAAAAATGTGCGTAAACTGTTTGGGTTGCGATTCCAAACTTATTTTTAGCAATCAGTGTATAGTTTCCATTGTAATAATGGGTAGGTTTATTAAACAATAGACAGCCTTCCGTTAACGTGTCCTGCTTGTAAACCTCTTGACGTATGAAATCCACTGGTCGTAGGGGCTGATTGTTATGATACCAGGTTAGGATTGGGTAAGGATTCCCACGAACAGTAAATTCAATGCAGTGCTCCAGATGAACAACTGGCTCTCTCAAACTCAATATCCGGGGAGGATCTACACATGAAAATGGAGAAATTAAGGTCCATTGCTGCTTTGGTGTCATTGATTCAAGTGGTAAAGAGCATTTAAAAGTGTTTAAATATTTTTAGTTTGTATAACATTGTTATTGTTTATTCTACTTTGGTATATCGGTGCTGTCAATGATTTTACTGGAAATGAGCATATGACATATTCTGCCCCCTTTGCCATTACTCCTAGTAAAGTCAAATTTAAAGGGGTTGGCCCATCTGGAACGTTGATACCATATCACTAGGATATGGCATCAAGGTGCTGGTCCTACATATCTTTGTAGAAAATGGGGCTCTCAAAGTGAAGGAGAGCATACCACACAATTGCAACTTGCTCTCTATTGTAAATCCCATAGAGATGAATGTAGAGCATACCATGCAAGCACAGTCACCTCTCCATTCACTATTATGGGACTGTGGGAAGTAGCCAATCCAGCACTCAACTATTTTCGGAAAACCCATAGCAGTAAAAAGGAAGTTGGCCATGCATGAGCTATTGATCACTGTTTACATTGGCTATCCTGTTCTGGAGATAGGAGTGAGTCCCAGACCTGCACTTTACTGATACTGAAAGTATATCCTACCCATAAGCCAGCAATGTCCCAGATGGGAATGCTCTTTTAGTATTAGAACCCACAGTCAAATTTTTTGGGAAAGTTATGTCTTATTGTTATACTGTATAAATGAATGTGAGATGTTGACCACAGAAGAAAAAAACAGTTGTCAATAGTATCTGTGTTTGCATTTTTTGCAGGCAAAAGACGGTGTTATTCCCTCTAACAAGCGGACCATAATATTACTCTTCAACCTAAGAACAGAGATGGCGGTTATCTTACAGTCAGGTGGGCTTTTGCTAATAATAACCACCACCAGTATTAAAGCATGGGATCCACTTCTATTATCCAGAGTAGAGGACTGTTAACAAAGAGTGGCACTCCAAGTTTGCGGATCCGCAACACACCTTGCCACCAGCCCTATAGAGATGCCTATACTTGTCCGCAATTGCGGGCAAGAATAGGACATGCTCTATATTTTTGCGGAGCCGCCATCCAGAAGATCTGCGGCGCGCTCCACATATGCGGATGCGGAGAGCACAGTGTGTGCTCTCCGCATCCATCACATCCCCATTCAAAATGAATAAGTCTGCACCCATTCCGCAAATTTGCGGAACGGGTGCGGACGAAGATTGCGGATGTGTGAATTAGGCCTCACACTAAAAGAAGAAATGGAGAAGAAAATAAAGGAAGGGGGAGCAGCTACAGTATCCCTGCACCAGCCTTTATGTGAGACCCATGCTGTGAGAGGAGGAAGAGGAGGAGGAGGAGAAGTAGAGCACAAAATGCCTTTTCCAGCTTCACACCATGAAGAGTTGCCCACTCAGCAAGTTATACTCAGTTATAGAAAGAAACATCAACTTTTACCTATTTTATACAGAGGGAAGAATGAATCCTAAAATATGCACTTCTGGATCATCTACATCTAATAGCCTTGTATACCACTTTATTTTAAAAGTAGGTGCTATTTAAGAATAAGCAGGAATTGTGTAATACAGTTGCAGTACTATATCTTTATGTGCATGCCACACACAGAACATTGGCAAAAACAATTAAGTATCCACCGAGCTACTGTAGGAAAGAGATTTTAGACTTGCTGAAGATTAAAGGGTATATCCACATTGATGTTATCACTTCAACTTACAGTAGATAGTGAGTGACACAGTAGTCTTAGTCATCCCCACAATGTTTTCTGCAATGCAGGTCACATTGGAGCCATTGTCTTCTCCAGAGACATTGACTAGGGTCAGGTTAATGGAATGCACGTTGGTCCAGTTGACATTAGTCTGCAGTCGTCACGAACATGTCATGGAGGCATTAAAAGAAATATGCAAGAAAACCGTTAAAAATTGAACAAAGCAAATGCAAAAAGATGGCTGTGAAGTTATCTGCACGGAAGAACAAAAGCTGCTTTCATTATGACATCAAAGGAGATTTCAGCAGAAAGACGAGAATTCAATTCTACAAATGCCTTTTTTGTACCTAGTTATTTCCTTTAGAATGTTAACTATATTTTTATCTCTATAATTGTCAGAATAAAGTCCAATTATAATACAATTTCCACATAAACAATAGAGAAGAATTCATACAATCAGTAAAAAAAATGTGTTTTCCTTGTAATGGTTCCGAAGTTTGCTATTGTGGAAGACATTATTGAGCTATTCAATTCTGTAATTTCTTTAAACTGTGAAAGATGAGCATATTCTCAAATATAATAATTAGTGTTTTAGAATTCAGATTTAATCTACAAAGGCTAAAACAAACAACATGGAGGATGATGTTATCTGCTAAAATGAAGACTTACAGCATGTTCAGTGAAGAATGGTAACCCGAGAACATCTTACTTATATCCGTGATGGAAAACATCTACCTTACTTTACCTTAATGAACAGAACAGGATGAACAGACTATTCTTTTGGCACTGGTTAGTCCTTGTCATAAGAACAACAGGGAACAAAGAAACTATGGTCTCTTGAATAAAAACTACTGCAAACAAAAAGCAGAGTGGCCTTAATCTTCATTTTCTAGCGTCCCATGAAAATATCAAAACTACTCTTCTTTCTATACTCGAAGCACAAGGTCTGCAAACATTACATCAAAATATCAGTTATATGTTACCTTATGTGCTCTTTCCAGCACCGCTTGTAAAGCAATAAAAGAGGGACCAACCATTTTCATCTTTACTTCCAGTAGATAAATAACTGGTCATGTGATGGACATACCACTCTGTGGCTTGTTATGGTTACAGTATATGTTCTTCACATGGCCAGGACGGGTTTTCATTCATTGTAAGTAAACAATGGAAACTCCTATTGAGTGACAGCAGACAGAGATATTGACAACCATAACCATTATGTCCTAGTAATATCACTTATATTTGTAACTATTTCAGTGGTCCTTATTTGGTTACTAAAAATAAAAATATCCCAAAATAAGATAGCTAGAAAATTTATGGTTGGGAATTGAGTACCAACGGCCATCAGAGTTTGTGTAAAGCTGTCTTGTATAGTGATGAGCAGCATAGGCAATATTCGTTTTCGTGGCATTTCACAAATTTTTGGCCTAATATTCGCCATAAATTCGCAAATTCTAGAATTTGTGATATCCAGTCATTATTTTCTTGATTGGGAAAATCGTCAATGTAATATACGCATATTGTGCGTGCAATACAGGCATGGCTCAGTTTTGCTACATTTTCCAAGCTGCTAGAAGTTTCCTGAGACTGGAGAAAATGGTTGTCAGCAACTTTCGTGACTGTGAGGAAGAACTACTGATCACTGTATTTATTTTTATTTTTTTTCAAAGACAACAGACAAAGACACTAATCCCTATCACAGCACAGTAATTCCTACCACAATACCTAACACCATGGACTGGAACCTATCAGCTACACTATATCACTATCTAACCTACTTGACTATCTCCCACTAACTACTGTATCATATATATGCGCTAACTAACTAACTAACTAATTGAATAAGGATCCAGATGACTCAGCAAGGTGCAGAGCACAGCAATGACACTGCTCTCTTTCTTTCTCTCTCAGACTTGCGAAAAACTGCATGGCTGCTGGGGAGTTTCTTATATAGTAAGGGGTAGGCAACTTTCCTATTGGTTGCTAGGGATATTGCTAAGCTCAGAAAAAGATATTGCAGCCTTCTCAATGGCCCACAAACAAGAAGCAGTGAGGGTACTGATGAAAAAAAAATCTAGAAGATTTGCGATTACGAAGATATTGTACTATATTCTAGATCTTTGCGAATTCTCGAAGTGCTAATATTCATGATGAAAATACTAGTTTATTTGCGATCAACACTAGTCTTGTAGCTGCAAAAACTTAATTATCAATTCAGTAGCATAAATAGACCACCTGACAAGCTGTGTCTGTCTATAACTATACAGGTTCACTAAAGTGCACAGACACTATTCAGTCCACAGAAGATTGATATCCAGTATTAAGGTGAAGAGTCAAACAATCTTTAATAGAATAGGCAGGGGTGTAGCTATAGGGGGTGCAGAGGTAGCAGTCGCTACTGGGCCCAGGAGCCTGAGGGGGCCCAAAGAGCCTTGTGCCACATAAGAAGACACACAAAGCACTGAGGAAAAGGGGGCCCAAGCTGAACTCTTGCACCAGCGCCCATGAGTCTTTAGCTACGCCCCTGAGAATAGGTTATTTTATAATTTCTAGAGATGGATCATCATACATTTCAGGACAAGACTTGGTTCTTAGTCATGCAACGCTTAAAGGGATTTTACATGATTTTATTTTTAATCCCCCCACACTCAAGAACTGTGAAAATATTTGAGCTTAGCTTGCTGCTCCAGTCTGGCCTGTGGCGGATTAGATTTCCTGAAATTCTGGTCCCAGTCTGTTAACTTCTTCAAGGATAGGATCACGTGCAACAATGCAGTCAATGACTGGTCTCAGAGCTGACATGCTCCCAAGCAACATGTGACCCAGCATTAATGTACCACTTCTTAACACATCACAATTGAGGCCAGTTATTGGCTGCAGCAGAGTACATGACCCCATCTACATAAACATTGACAGGCAGGGACTGGAAGTCCTGTAATGTCAGCTCTCAGAGATGGAAACGAGTGGCAGGCAGCAGGTAAGTATAGATCTCTTTCTAGGTCAAGGTGGGTTGGGGTTAAATAAAAAAAAAAAAAAATCCTGGACAATTACTTTAAAGGCCTTCTGTCAGCAGATCTGTACTTATGAAACTAGCTGACCTGTTACATGTGTGATCAGCAGCTGAAGGCACCTCTGTTGGTCCCATGTTTATATGTGCCCGCATTGCTGTGAAAAATGATGTTTTGATATATGCAAATTAGACTGTTGGAGTAATGAGGGAGTTGCCATTATACCTAGAGGCTCCACTTTCTCTGCAACTGCCTCTCCCTCTCCACTGTGATTGGCAACACCAGGCAGTGATGTTTTTACTGCCTGATCCTGTCAATCAAAATGCAGAGACTAAGGCAGTTGCAGAGAGAGCTTAGCCTCGTTGCTCTTACAGACTAATTTGCATATAATAAAAATTCATTTTTCTCAGCAATGCGGGCACATATGAACACGGGACCAACACAGATGTCTTCAGTTGCCAAGGTAACACGTCAGCCAGTTACCTTGTATGGCTAGAAATGTCTGCAATGCATGTTGTCCTCATGAGGATATTCTGAATTGCATTCTAAGTGCAGAGCATCTCCTTGATCATATAATTATCCTTCGACTCAACACTTGGAGAAAAGATAACTACGTGTAAGATTCATCACATTAGAGACTCTAAGACCAAACTATCTTTAAAATATAAAACTTCAATGCTGTATATGGATTTGACTGTCCATCATATCTGATAGGGCCACTGGCATTAGAAAGGGATTTCAGCGAATGATCTGCTGTATGATGATGAAGGCAAATCTCTGTAATAAAGCAGTTCTGGATAAAATATTCAACACGTTGTTTTAATGACATCTGTATGGAGCTTGTCAATTGCTGTGCATACATTTGTGAATCTTATAACGTTCAGTTCAAAGAGAGCGCACGTTTCTCCTCACAGTATAAAATGTGGATGACGGTAGTGTTTTGACACAACCGAGAAAAGACAACAGTATAAGATGATTTTCAGTGGAAGAAGAAAGGAAATGAAAAGAGACAACTGACAGGTTTGGTCTGATATATCTGACATGCTCCAAGTAATAGTCGAGATGACTGCAGTTACTGTTCTTCTGTACTGCCGGACTCGGAACAAATGCCATACTAAGCCTCTTGACCTTCTTCCCTGCACTTAACTAAAAGAGATGGACGAGGTTCCACCCCTATAAAATATAAATGGGAGATTAGCATCCAGTTCTCTGGACAACTGCTCAGCTAAAATGCTCTCTGCAAAATTATCTGTACGCCGCATGTGTGATCGCTAAAAAAGTTGTATCAAAACTTCTGATAAACTCAACTTTTTATTTCACATAAAAGTTAATAAACACCTGACTTCATTTGAAGTTAATCATAAAAGGAGCATACGTGTCACCATGTCCTTGAGAATGGCTCAGATCATTGGTGCAGCATGTTCACAGTAGTTTAAGTACAAGTATAAGTCACGATTTAAAGAGAAGAACCTATCACCTCTCCTGACATGTCAGTTTTAGAAACTACTACCATTCCCTACGTTACCAGTGGAAGGGGATGTCCCTACAAAGTATGACACAATCCAATCAGTGCTTCTAGTAGGAATGATACCAAAATGGAACAGAGAGCCATAAGACATGATGGTAAAAAGTTTTTACTACAAGGCATATGCAAGTAGTGCATCTTATTTTACGTTGAGTTATTAAAGGAGTTTTTTTTTCTCTTATGGGAATGTGTGATAAGCTATTGTGGCACACCACATAACATGCTGAATTATAGAGGTAATGTGTTCTATAAGCTTCTAAGACTTTTTAGGCACTATACATCGGCACACCGAAGGTCTAATACAAGCCTATAGGGACTCACTGTCCAACCATACATGGTCTTTGTCCAAGAAACCTGCATACATTATAGCTCAAATCTACACCAGTTCATGAGCAGCTTAGATTTGATTTTTTTGGGGCATTTAACTCCAAAAGATGTGACAAATTTATTCAGAAGAATGCACCACTTAATAAATTCTTACACTCATGAGGGGAGATTTATTATCACCCTAAGGGCTCATGACCATGAACGTAAGGGCTCCGTGCCTGTGCTGCAGACCGCAAATAGCAGTCGGCAATATACGGGCACTGGACGAGAGCACTGCAGATGCGGACCTATTGACTTGAAGCACTTTGTAGTGTTCCTGTGGGCTTCCAATATGGCCTATCTTTGGCCATATCTTGCAGATCGCCGACCCATTCAAGTAAAAGGGTCAGCATCCACAGCATGGACGGCACATGGCTAGTGCCCATATATTGGGGACCCACTGTTTGCAATCCGCAATATGGGCATGAAGCCCTTACGTTCATGGTCATAAGCCGTAAGCAAGTTTTCTGGCAACAAAAAAGTTGCAAGATTTTAGAACACCATTGCAACAAAATTTAGTTGCTAAAGCCCTTTATATGCTTCCTTCGCCACTTTTTAAAAACAGAGTGTGCTGAAGGTGGGGCCATCATTCTCAGCACATTTTCTTCTTTTGCACCAGTTTGCTGGCATGAATGAAAACTGAAATCTATGGCAGGTATGAGCTGCCATAGATTTCAGTTTAGGCGTACGGACTGAAGAGGGATGAGCCTAATATATGACAAGGCCTGCACCCATTCATCCTCTGGTAGCACAGGGGATATCAAGACCATCATACCACCAGGGCCGGTACAAGGATTTTTGCTGCCCTAGGCAAAAGAAAAGTTTGCCGCCCCCCCCCCCATGTGACATCACAATGCCCCACCCATATGATCTGCCATATTAAAGGGGTTCTGCAGTTTATTTAAACTGATCGGCAGGAGTCCGACACCCGGTACCCCCGCCAATCAGCTGTTTGAGAAGGCAGCGGCGCTGGCAGTAGCGCCTCAGCCTTCTCGCAGTGAAGTCACGACTAGTATCACTGGCCTGTGCGGGGCTAAGCTTCATTTAAGTGAACAGAGCTTAACCCCGCAAAGGCCAGTGATACTAGTCGTGACGTCACTGCGCCTGCGGTAAACAGCAAGAAGTCCGAGGCGCTACTGCCAGCGCCGCTGCCTTCTCAAACAGCTGATCGGCGGGGGTCCCGGGTGTCAGACCCCGGCCGATCAGATGCTGATGATCTATCCAGAGGATAGATCATCAGTTTAAATAAACTGCAGAACCCGTTTAACTAACGCCAGTTCTCTCTCTCCCCCCTCTTGTCATTCACTCCCCCCTTGTCATTCTCTCGACCCTCTTGTCATTATTCACCCACCCTGTCTTTCTTCACCCCCCCTTGTCATTCCCCCCCCCTTGTCATTCATCACTCCCCCCTTGTCATTCTCTCGCCCTCTTGTCATTCTCTCCCCCCTCTTGTCATTATTCACCCCCCCTTGTCATTCTCTCCCCCCTCTTGTCATTCTTCACTCCCCCCTTGTCATTCTTTACTCCCCCCCTCTCTTGTCATTATTCACCCCCTTGTCATTCTCTTTCTCCCTCCTACCTCTGGTGTAGCGCGGCCGAGCTCTTTATGGTCGACGGGTACAGGAGCTTTTGTTTCCTGTACCCGAGGGGACTGACAGGAAGTGCATACTATGTGCGCACTTCATGTCAGTCCGGCCGGGTACAGGAGACGAATGCTCCGTGTACCTGCGGACCATACAGGGCTCGGCCACGCTACAATGGAGTGACAGGAGGGAGTGCTGAGCGCTTCCCTCCTGTCAGCTCTTCTGCTCTTGCTGCGCCCAGGCCGTGCACCCTCATGGACGCGCCAGCCCGGGCAGTGCTGCAGCCGCCAGAGGCTCAATTCAGAGTGCTCTAGCGGCTGCAGCATGAGGTGGGGCCGGCGCTCCTAGCAGCGCCCCTTCCCAAGGGGCGCTCTACGCGGCGGCCTAGTCCGCTTATAGGACGTGCCGGCCCAGCATACCACACATCGGTCTTGATAAATCTCCCCCATGGACTTTTGATTAACACAATTCCCAGTGAAATGCCAGTCAGTAAATATGTCTAAAAATATTACAAATATCTGTACTATCTTACTGGCACCTTGCTGATTTTGGATTGAGCTTAATGGGGGACATTCATCAAGAAGACTGGTGATCCCCTGTGCTGGAGTGGGATGCTCCTGATTTATTAGGAGGTAACTGCCTCTTAATAGTCTCATCTCTGTCTCACCATGCAACAGAAACTCAAGTCTATGCCAGCCAGGAGCTGACATAGATGTGATCTATAACTTACACAGTTTCTGGTGCAAGTTATAGTAAATCCAGTGGGTGATGCCTCCCCCTGCTAAGCCTCCCCTTTCTCAACACTTCAGAAAAGTGCAGAGAAGCTCATAAAGTCTCAAATGATGGTGCAACTATGGCGTTCTCCATAGATTGACACTTTTTAACTCCACAATAGTGGCATAAAAGGTTTAATAATTATCCCCCTATAGGTTCTTTCTCAGTCTTTTTGCTGATAATCTGTAGACATGATCTGTACATTTGGATTCTTACCTGATGTGTGCTAATCGAATGGAGGTGTGAAACAGCCCAATCAACATCCGGTAGTGGTGATCCAGAACCATTACAGGTGACTACAGCATTGTCCCCTTCATGGACCTCCAAACTGCTGTGACTGACACTGACCCCTGGGATGTCTGTGTGCAGAAAAACAAAGAAAAAGAAAAACTAACAGTAAATTTCTTCATTACTTCTTATCTCTTCTTGAAAAATCAAGGTTTGCTGAGGAATTCACCAGTCCACAACTGTAAAGTATAGCTCTGAAAATCAGATTATTCTTAGATATGGCTTCATTTCATCCTTTCAAACAGTTAAGTGCTGCATCTTCCCCTGTCTTGATTCCCAGCGGACAATTTAGTGATTATATTGCACTCCCCTAATAGGCACAATTTTTAATCTTTGAAACCTTTGCTGATATGAGCTGGAAAGTATAAAACCTATTCACAACAATGTGATCAACAACTGTAATTGCTCCGGGTTCCTAATCCAATGGATGCCACTAGGAATACATTAATATAGAGGATTTACATCCACAGCGACAAATAAAAGCACTTGAAAATGAGGAATCGTCTTCTGGTTTTACATTTTTTTGTAAACCAAATAGAACCTTAAACTGTTGCGCTAAGCTGATTATATTGATCACATATTCTTCAACACCTGTTGGCAGGCGGCGCGGAATAGGACTCTGAGTGGCAGAGAGAATTATTTATCTCGATAACAGCAGCTAATCCTCCAGGAAGACAAGAAAGCTGGAATATACTAAGATGCTCAATGCCACGAGGAGCCGTGATAACATAATTCAAATCAGCGTCGCACCTGCATACTGAAAACAACTTATTGTCACTTAAAGAACAAACTTCATATGAAAGAGACAAGTGATAAGAGAGTACAAAGCCATAGACACAGTAAGAGCTCATTTTTCTACAATGATTTTAGATGATATGCTCTGCTGTGATACGGACACTGTTATGTTAGCTGGGAGCCACACTGTATATCAGAGGGGACTCAGAAGCGTTGATCTATCGCCTTCCTCATCCTAGCACGTTTTCAATATTTTAGTATTTTTACATATATTTTATGGCCAGTTGTATATAACACACTAGGGAGTTATGAATTCTCACTCACACTATGGTTATGCGCTGTGTATGTTTGAGTTCCTTCAGTTTTTTTCTGATCACATTTTTTTGTGTTGTTTCTTCCCTCTGACCATGGGTGCAACCATAGCTATAACAGCAACTATGGGACCCAGAGGTAGAGGGGCCCACTCAGGTGCACAAACTTTTGTGCTGTTATATACTATTTTGCTAATATATAGAACTGTTATCCATGCTTTTCATTATTGTTAGTGATGGGCCTCATTTTGCTATGGGACCCTGTGAATTTTATTTATCCCCTTGTTTTTCATGGGAATACAATAGTTAATGCAAAAACAGTATGCCTTATTTTGGCATTTATTTGGAATTATCTATTTTCACGCACACCAGCGATAGACAGGAAAGAGAGAGGGAATGTTTCAAAGAAAGTACAAGGACTATCTCCACACAGAAATTTTAGGATCACGTCCTAAAGCGACTGTCAATATTATCATCTGATTTGTCACATATACATATAAGAAGATCACATTGGTAAAATCTGCATGTAACACTTATATATATAAAAAAATTTCCACAATTTTTTATGTGCATAAAATTTGCCTCCCTATCACTCCACTCACTACAGTACTTAAGTGAAAGTCCTCATAGGATACATGTAGACAGATAGCTGTATCATGAAAATGTTTTGCATGGATTTGTAATATGGTACTAATAGTTCTTACAAACTCGTATCAATGTGAACCTCTAATTTCTCCCTAAAGAACATAATTCATGGAACTATGAAATTCATAAGACAGATCAAGTTATATTATGAAAGTATTCTCACCAAGGTTTCTAAAGTAAGATATGGTGCCTCAAAGCTGCATCATTCACTGAATACCCCTTGCATCTAGCAATGCTGTGTGAATGGACCCCTAAAAAGACATTTCCCCAGCCTTTCTCATTTTCAATTTTTACATAATGTTATATCCTATACTCAAATACACTCTTTTGGCCGAATATATATGCAAATTCTAAAATCTACTATTGAGTGCACATAAAAAATAAAAATAAATAACTCTCATTCTCTTGGACTTTTTTCATTTTTATTGTGTCATAGTTGTGTAAGGAGAGTACTGGTGCTGACATCAAGATTTTTACAGACTTTCCACGGTTGACAGATGTGAGTGCATTCAAAGATTGTTGTCTGGGTACTTCACCATTTGTAGCTTGTAGCAATGAGAAAGGTTCTTGCATTGGTTACATTACTTGTCATTTATGTTAATTTCACACTGTTTTTACACTCAGATGCCACGATCATGTATGAACACTGCATCTGAGAGGTACAATGACGAGGGGTGGCGCTATCTCAGCTACCTGTCATTGCACCTTCTACTTACAAAAAAAATGCGCTTTGTGATGAAGTAATTCGTCACAAAGCATTTTTTTTGTTAAATTTAGCGAATCAGCCAAATCGAACTTTTCATAAATTCACTCATCTCTAGACTTGTTCCCATATTTTCATTGACGATCAGGCAGTTATTGGTCTTTGGGAAACAAATATTTTGTTCCCGATAATTGCCTACACAATCGGTCGGTTTAAAGGAGGCTATTAGAATTACCTTTTATTAGAATAAACTGGTGAAAAATCAATAATAGGAAATCCAATAATTTGGGGGAAAAGACATGATTGCATTTATATATCTACTCACCGCACTGTGAGATATTCATTCTGTGAAGTGAAATGTTGTGCCCTCTCATCGTACAGAAGAGGCTCTGTTCCCTCAAGTTTGCCTCGTTTTTCATGTATGCAATCTGTATCCAGCGGATGGCGCAGCTGCAGGTGAATTGGTTGTTCTCTATTATCCTGCATGAAATTAAAGACAGTGGTAAGTTTGAATGTTCCCACATCCATTCAATCTATACATTTGGGGCACTACTGTGACATTAAGGGACATAACAATGACAGGTAACATGTAATACTGCTTCTGCTGCATATATTCTTATGGGGGTAAGCATTTTAAGGACAGACCAGAAAGCCACTGCTAAATGTCACCTTTAATGCCTCAGTAAAAGAGATAAATCTGTTCTACCTGCAAAATCACAGAGGACACATTTGATCTATTACACTCTATTTTAAGTTAAAGACTTTGTTCTGCATTTGTTTTGTTTAAGTTTAGTGTAATGACCTGTAAGCTGTGTCAGTAGTTCTCAGCGGGGGCCATACATCAGCCGGGTTTTTAAATAACATAGATGGCTGAGTTAGAGAGTCCAGTACAGTGACAGTCCTATCTACATACTAAAATATACAGTACAAAGTCAGACATAAAATATCAATCCGAAAAAAGAAGGACCAAACGGCATCATGCAGCTTCTAAAGTTCTTTTTCTCTATTAAATCTGGTTATAAACATTCAGTGGCGCATTTATTAAGACCAGCGTTTTAGACGTCGATCTTAATAACCCCTTGTAGGCTCCAGGCTCTACATAAATTTGGCAGATCCTCCGCCACTTCTTAATGTAAGACAGCTTCCTAGCTGTCTTACATTTAGACCATTTCTACTCCTGAAACAGATGTAGAAAATGGTAAATGAGACAGGCCTCCCGCCTCTTCCCCACCCATGCCACAAAGCTTTTTTAGACCTGACATGAACAGGGAGAAGTTGAAGATTGCAGAGCAAAGGACCTCTGTGCCGCAATCTGTGCCAGAAATACACCTAATTTAGGTGTACTTTTGTTTGATAAATGACCCCCTAAGTACCAAAAGTGGCATATCCAAAACAGCAAAAACACTAGGCTGTCATGTGTCTTACTCATAGCATAAGTAAAAGATATCATGTATTATGATTGAGCATTATATATTGTGTACTATAAGACAACTTATTCACTGCCTACAGTATAGGAGAGAGGATCTGCATGGTCAGGATGTTACCACTGGCACCCTCCAATGATCATAAGAACGGGAGGTCTGTGCTGCCCTTTTTGAATGGCACTGCGGTCACACATAAGTGCTGTTAGAGACAGCAGAGTGCTTGTACTTGACTAGGTGCCGTATTCCCACAGAGTTGAATGGATAATGGAAACTCAATTGTGTCAGCCTCATTACTCATACGGGCTTACATTCTCGTGATTGGGGCCCCCGTTCTCATGATTGGTGGGGCTCAGTGGTTGGACTCCTGCTGATCAGACACTTAAGAGTATAAATTGTTTTGATAGGGCAACCCTTTTAATAATATTGTAATGTTTACTTGCTTTGTACATACAGTATTGCAGTGCTTTTCTAGGGAAGGGCATAGCTGGGGTGCAGCATGCTTAATTTCATACGGCCCCCTATAGGTATGGGGGCCCAATGTAAGTATGCAAAAGGCATCATGGTTCTCTGGGCTAAAAATTATTTTGGATTTTAATCCACTAGATGAAGGATTGGTTTGAGAGTCATTGTAAGGAGTTCGGTGATGACCCCCTTTATAAATGAGTTGTTGAACAGCAAGGGGCCAACATACTATTCTTGCACAGGGGCCCCTCAAATCCAGGGCCCAACTTATTTGCCAATATATGTGCCAAAAACCTGTTAACACTATGGAAAGATCTGTTTTTCTACATTATTATTAATGATAAAAATGATGATGGCCCTTAGGTGATTTAGCTTATAGCACTAATACATCAGAGATTAAACTAATGAATGAAAATCTGCATAGGTCTGTCATTATCCTGGTAGCAGATTTTTTTTTACAACCCAAATGATCATGTCACTATGATGTTGTGCCCCAGGGACTGATAAAAAGGCCTCTTATTCTGATGCCTTATCAGTGATAAAAGCTACAAGGCAAGAGCTTTAACTCCCAAGTACAGTAACCAATAAAGTGGATAAAATAGAGTCTCGCATTACTGTTGATAATTAATGAGGTCTGCATTAATAATGAAAGACCAATGTGCTCAGGGGCTAAATTTACTAACAACCTGCATTAGTGCCAATGATGTAACTTGTCTTAATCGAAAGACACATGGGATGTCTGTGCACAAATTATCTTTTGCCATTTACTGGATCCATTTAACACCACAAACCTGCCACGCATTTGTCCTATGGATTATTTATACATTTGCCTCATGATTTATTCAAGGTCAATTTTACACAACTATTTTGGGTAATATTTATGGGAAAGGATGCAGTTATTAGTTGACTTAATGTGCTTATGGCTTCCTAATACGGTACATCTATTTTCTCATAACTGGAAGGATGTTTTAACTTTAAATATCTATGAAGTCAAGTATTTAACTGGGAACTGATGCTGCACACCTAATGTTCTCATACATATAAATGGTACAAACTGTATAGTTAAAAATAGGCAATCATCTTCCTCGTTGATGATGAAAAAGGTTAAAAGGTAATATTTTTCTAGGTTTTCTACCATTTATGAATATTGTGTTTTATGCATTGATTATAAAATGCAAATAAAGAAACTATAGGTAGACACAACAATATATGGATATTTTCTTTAACCCCTTAAGGACCCTGCCATTTTTCACCTTAAGGACCAGGCCATTTTTTGCAAATCTGACATGCGTCACTTTATGTGGTGATAACTTTAAAACAGTTTTACTTGTCCAAGCCATTCTGAGACTGTTTTCTCATCACATATTGTACTTCATGACAGTGGTAAATTTGAGTCAAAATATTTCATTTTTATTTATTAAAAAATACCAAATATTGTGAAAAATGTGCAATTTTCTGAATTTCAATTTCTCATTTTTTTTTAAAAAGATAGTGATACCTCCTAAAATAGTTATTACTTTACATTTCTCATATGTCTACTTCATTTAGTAAATTACATTTTCTTGTTTTGGGACGTTAGAAGGCTTAGAAGTTTAGAAGCAAATCTTGAAATTTTTCTGAAATTTTCCAAAACCCTCTTTTTAAGGACCAGTTCAGGTCTAAACTCACTTTGTGAGGCTTACATAATAAAAAAACCACCCATAAATGGCTCATTTAAAAAAAAAAAATACACCCCTCAAGGTATTCAAAACTGATTTTACAAACGTCGTTAACCCTTTAGGTGTTGCACAAGAATTAAAGGAAAATGTAGATAAAATTTCAGAATTTCACTTTTTTGCCAGATTTTCCATTTTAATCCATTACAAAGATAGGGTTAACAGCCAAACAAAACTCAATATTTAATACCCTGATTCTGTAGTTTTCCAAAACATCCCATATGTGGTTGTAAACTGCTGTACAGGCACATGGCAGGGCGCAGAAGGAAAGGAATGCCATATGGTTTTTGGAGAGAAGATTTCACTGGGTTAATTTTAAGTTGCCATGTCACATTTGAAGGCCTCCTGATGCACCACTAGAGTAGAAATTCCAAAAAGTAACCCCATTTTCGAAAATTCAACCCTCAAGGTATTCAAAACTGATTTTACAAACTTTGGTAACTCTTTAGGTTCTTCACAAGAATTAAAGGAAACTGTAGATGATGTCTCAGAATTTCACTTTTTTGGAAGATTTTTCATTTCAATCCATTTTTTCCAGTAACAAAGCAAGGGTTAACAGCCAAACAAAACTCAATATTTATTGCCCTCATTCTGTAGTTTACAGAAACACCCCATATGTGGTTGTAAACTGCTGTACGGACACATGTCAGGGCGCAGAATGAAAGAAATGCCATATGGTTTTTGGAGGGCAGATTTTACTGGGATAATTTTGAGTTGCCATGTCACATTTGAAGACCCCCTGATGCACCCCTAGAATAGAAACGCCAACAAAAATAACCCTATTTTGGAAACTATAGGACAAAATGGCAGTTTTTTTGGTACTATTTTAGGGTACATATGATTTTTGTTTGCTCTATATTACACTTTTCATGAGGCAAGGTAACAAAAAATAGTTGTTTTGGCACTGTTTTTTATTTTTTGTTATTTACAATGTTCATCTGAAAGGTTAGATCATGTGCTATTTATATAGAGCAGCTTGTTATGGGTGCAACAATACCAAATATGACAACTTTTTGGGTTGTTTGTTTGAGTTTTAAATAATAAAGCATTTTTGAAAAAAAATATCTTTTACTGTCTCCATATTCTGAAAGCCATATTTTTTTTATTTTTTTTTTGGCCACTGTCTTATGCACGGGCACATTTTTTTTCGGTATGAGATAACGGTTTGATTGGTACTATTTTAGGGTGCATATGACTTTTTAATCGCTTGGCATTACACTTTTTGTGATGTCAGGTGACAAAAAATGGCTTTTTTTTATGGTGTTAACCTGAGGGGTTAGGTCATGTGATATTTTTATACAGCAGATTCTTACAGACATGGTGATACCTAATATGTATACTTTTTTATTTATTTAAGTTTTCACAATAACAGCATTTTTTAAACAAGTATTAGGGTTTCCGTATTCTGAGAGCCATAGTTTAGTTTTATTTGTTTGTCTTAGCTAGGGTCTCATTTTTAGCGAGATGAGATGATGGTTTGATTGGTATGATTTTAGGGTGCGTATGACTTTTTGATCGCATGGTATTACATTTTTTCAATGTAAGGTGGCAAAAAATTGTTTTATTTACACTGTTTTTATTTTTTATTTTTTTCGGTGTTCACCTGCCTGAGGGGTTAGTTCATGTGATTATAGAGCAGGTTGTTACGGATGTGGCAATACATAATATGTATACTTTTTTATTTATTTCAGTTTTACACAATAATATCATTTTTGAACCCAAAAAAATGATGTTTTACTGTCTCCATAGTCTGAGAGCTATAATATTTTTTTTGGTACTTTTTGGGCGATTGCCTTAGGTAGGGTATCATTTTTGCGGGATGAGATGACGGTTTGATTGGCACTGGGGTGCATATGACTTTTTGATCGCTTGCTGTTACACTTTCAGTGATGTAAGGTGACGTAATAGCTTTTTTGACACTTTTTTGTGTTTTTTTTTACCGTGTTCACATGAGGGGTTAGGTCATGTGTTTTTTTTTTTTTTTTTTTAGAGCAGGTTGTTACGGACACGGTGATACCTAATATGTCAATTTTTTTCTTTTTTTTTAGATTTATCACAATAAAAGCATTAAAAAATATAAAAAAAATCATGTTTTAGTGTCTCCATAGTCTGAGAGCCATCGTTTTTTTTATTTTGTGGACAATTTTCTTAGGTAGAGGCTAATTTTTTTGCGGGATGAGGTGATGGTTAGATTGGTACTATTTTGAGGGGCATACGCCTTTTTGATTGCTTGGTGTTGCACTTTTAGTGATGTAAGGTGACAAAAAATATTTTTCTTAGCACAGTTTTTATTACATTTTTTTGACGGTGTTCATCTGAAGGGTTAGGTCATGTGATATGTTTATAGAGCCTGTCGATACAGACACTGCGATACATACTATGTCTACTTTTCTAAGAGGGCATCGGCTGCCTTCCCTGCCATTGGGTTCCCATCACAACAGCGAGGTGACCCCATGGCTACACCGCACCAGGCAGGATCCCGCACGTGCCATGGTCAGTGCAGGCGCATACAGCAGGGGTCCGGCTATCAGTGACTGCTGTACCCCTGCCGCTAATCAGGCGAGCACAGCTCCTGTATCCGCCCGATCAGCATGACTTACATGTATCTCACTGTTCTTTAAGTCACGGACAGATATGATGTACATCATGGGTCCTTAAGGGGTTAAAGTAAAGGAGGCTACAGACAGTTCTTTATTTTTGACTTGTGCCAAGTGGACAAATAGGTAGTAAGGTATAGACAGTTGCCACTGGGGCCATCTATATGCAAGTGTTCTCGCCTATATAATAATCCTTTAGGATATACAGTAGTTCTGAAAAGATTACAGACCATCAATGTATCAATGCAGTCTGCAGTCTCCAAAATTAAAAACTCCACCCAGTATCTATAGCACATGATCATCCTACAGTATTTCACTTTGGCATACACTCGCAGGGAATATAGGAAAGTGGATGCCAAAAGAAGACAATGGGGAAGTTTATCAAAACTGGGGGGGCAATTTGTGTCAGAAAGGTGGCGTCAAAAAGTGAAAATCACATGTTTTACGACTTTATAAATGTGACTTTTTAAAAGAAAAAAGTAACTAGGGACAGTTTTTCACACTGCCCTCGTCACTTTTCAGAAAATAGGTGAAGCAATGGCAGAAAGGGCTCAGAGCTACCGGAGATTTCTGTTTAAGCGCATGGACTGTCGGAGGATGGGCCTCATTTATGATAAGGCCTGCCCCTCATCATAAAATAGGTGTGTCCTCTGGCAGTGCAGAGGATATCAAGACCAATACAGAAATAATGAAATGAAAAATCTGCAGATGACACTATACAGATACATATATTGAATAACTCAGTGGCTATACTACATTTTTAAGTTCCATGCAATTATAAACATATTCAATTCTAGGTGCTGGTTTGAAAAATGTAGAATATTTTTCAAGGGGGCAACCCTTTTAAACTATCTCAATATTTTATTTTATTTTTTAAATTAGACATCCATAACAGACCAGGTACTGTAACTGCTCCAATTCTAATAAAAACTCTAGAGAGGTTAATTAATAAAGCGCTAAAAGACAGCACAAAACCTACCAAAAAACACCTTAAAAGTGAGATGTGATCCACATAGCAATCTACGTCAATGATTCAGATGTACTTGATAAAGCCTTGTATAAATAGCACATGTGAAACGTTTCTTTTATGTGACAAATCAGCTTTTTTTCTATTAAGCTTTTAATCTAGAATGAGACCATGCAAGTAGAACTGAACTTTTTCACAATTGTAATAATGAGTAGAAGATTTTACCCGGTTACTGCTGAGAAAGACAAGATAGTATACTCTAAGGCCCCATTTACAGGTCCGAAGTGTGTTGCGGATCCGCAAATTGCAGATCCGCAACACACCTTGCCGCCAGTCCCATAGAGATGCCTATAATTGTCCGCAATTGTGGGCAAGAATAGGACATGCTCTATATTATTGCAGAGCCGCCGGCTCTGCGGATGCAGAGAGCACAGTGTGTGATCTCCACATCCATCATGTCCCCATTCAAAATGAATGGTTCCGCATCAGTTCCACAGATTTGCGGAACAGGTGCGTCTGCGGTACGGGTGCAGACGAACATTGCGGACATGTGAATGGGGCCTAAAACTAGAATTGTCCTATAATAAGTGTATGTTACTTGTAGGATTGCTGTGCTTTGGATGGGCTGTAGTACAAGCATAGCATGTAGGGAGGTACACTATAGAAGTGTCTAGTACAACAGTTGAGGGCTGCAGCAATGACTGCTGATCTATATTCTTCTGAAAGGTGGTGGTCCAAGGGCTCAGACCCCTCTAATTAAACTTTTATGGCCTAATCAAAGGAAAAGTCTTCAATATTAAATCCAAAACTTTTATTAAAAGGAATTGTAATCATACTTAACTGGGTGAGAGGCCTAGGTGTTAAACAGCCCGGTCAGCACTCCTGCCAGTCCGGACTGTTAGAGCAGGGCCGCGGCTCTCATGTGGGAGCCGGGTCCCCACCCTGGGCCGCCATAAAAAAGCAGCGGCCCAGCCTAAGGCCCCTTAGTGTCCTCCGAAAAAACATGCATGGATGGTTACTAAGGGGTTAAGCTTCCTCATGCTGATTAGGGTGCTCTCTATAAGGAGAGATAGTGCCTCTAAATACAGTTTGACTGGTCACATGTCTGACAACAGAGTGCAAATAAAATACTGTTTCCAATGGCAAGCAGACAAAAATATCAGTATGAACAATGAATTTAGTTAGTCAAAAAATGTGTAAAATAACCTCTAAATACAATCATGTTTCTATCAACGTGTCCATTGAACTTTAGTTAGCTGCCAAGCGGTAGTTATTTATGCATGATGCAAGTATCCTTTATGTGGACATTCAGCTGAAGGCATGTTCATATCTGCATTGCAGACTATGTTCGAGGCCTTCGTCACAGATTCCACCAAAAAGAGCATACAAAAAAAAACACTAAAAAAGCAGAAACTGGAATGGAAACAAATTGACCCTTTAATATTCAATGAGATCGGTTTGGTCCCTTTGGCTTCAGTTAAGTGCCGAATCTGGCACTTCCATTATTTTCATTGTTATGCTCCCCTAATGGAGCACAACCAAGGAAATAACTAGCAGTGATGTGAACATGGCCTAAATATTACTCCTGAATGCTAAGTTTCATTATCCTGATTTTGACCCAGGGAAAAATCTATTCTTAGTCTGAGTAAAAATGTTTGCCACCAGTAAATAAGTGGAACCCTCCAATTTTGGCAGGACCACCACATAATCATATAATGTGACTCTCCCCAAATAGCAGATGTCAGGAGAAAGAAGGTTGAAACGTGTTGAATTTCAACATGGCAAATTCTCTTGTTCTCAAGGGATGTTAGCCACCAAATTAGCCAAAAGCTGTCCAAAGTGTATGGCCTACTTTACTTCAAGAAGGAATATTTATCTAATATGCTGAAATGATCTTCTGAGGATGAATGACAGAAATTTTCTTTTTGTGCACATATCTAAGGTAAATATTAACATATACAACTATCTTACAACAAATCCTAGCCCAGGGCTTCAGTCAAGATCACATTTGTGCATTTAGTACAAAGAACAGATAAATATGAATTAATGGGGCATATTCTTTCTGACGTAAATGTCATCAGACAGCACACTTTTTGGTCTCCAGAGGAATGCCCCTGAGCTTTGTTTTCTTTCTCCAGTCAGCTGAAATAACAGGATTTTAACCAACCAGTAGGCAGAACAGTATGTCGGTGAATCCACCATATAAAACTCACAGAAGACTGACAAGTAATTCCAGGGTGTCACTAGTAGGCCTCTATAGAGATTTATTTAAACGTCCTGCACAATAGCAAAGCACTTGTCTCTCGTGATATGAGATGACAGCTCTGGAGAAATAAGAGGTATCATCTGGAAGATTCTATTGTCACAGAAGAAACAATGAATTATCAGAACACATTCTGGAAGGATGTGGCGGATATTTGCATTTGGATGCTATGACGACTATCTCTTCTTAAAGGGACACTGTCACCTGGATTTCACTTACTGAGCTATTAACATCACCAAATCAGTCTCCACGATTTATATTAAAACATACTAGTATTACTGCCCTGTGTCTTGTAATTTGTCTATAAAATTGCTTTTATTAATATGCCAATTACCTCAGTAAGGAGCCCAAGGGGCTGTCCCTCCGGCCGTTGGAGCCCAGCCGTGCCCATTATCTTGGAGCCCAGCCCCGCCTAACTGTTAATTTATTCACTGCTCATCGCTGGCATATTTTTGTTGCACCCAAAATCTCCTCCATGCACCATGGATACTCATGGCAGTGCCCATGCTGTGTCCTGGCATCGGTCTCACAGAAGGAAGTGCGCATGCGCCAGCTTCGCTCGACCCAGCAATGCACGAGATTTAAGGCGCAACAAACACATTACGTGGGCGATGAGCCGTGAATAAATTAACAGTGGGTGGTGCTGGGCTCCAAGATAATGGGCGTGGCTGGGCTCCCATAGGCAGAGTGACAGCCCTCGGGCTCCTTATTGAGGTAATTAGCATATTAATACAGGCGATTTTATAGACAAATTACAAGACACAGGACAGTAATACTAGTTTATTTCTATATAAATCATGGAGACTGATGTGGTGATGTTAATAGCTCAGTAAGTGAAATCCAGGTGACAGTGTCCCTTGAAATAGACAGACTGTATATAATATTTAGCAGTGTTCAGTAGGGACCATTATAACAGGTTCGATGGGAGCAAGAAAGCTGATGAACCAAGAAGAATAAGTTTTGACCTTCCAAATTTATTGATGTCTCTACAGTAAAACATATTGCCAACATTTTTAATAGGCACAGGACATTAATACAATTTTAAGGATTTATCTGGATAAGACCATTGCATTTCAAGGGGTTGTCCCATTTTAAACACTTATCCCCTATACACAGGATAAGAGATGAGTGGCTGATTGACAGGGCTTCAACTTTTGGGAAACTCGCCAATCACAAAAATGGGGTCCTGTCTTCCTCCATTTGAATGGAGTGGTAGGAATGCATGCAACGCTGCTTCTCCATTCAACTCTATGGGATAGCCAAGCATAGCTCTTGGCTATTGATGGCAGTCTCATAGAGTTGAATCGAACAGCAGTGTGCACACATGACTGCTGTTTCATGTGAATGGTTTCATAGAGAAACTTGTTCTCGTGATCCTGGGGGCCATTCATTCAGAGACCTTCTAATCAGACACATCTCCTATCCTGTGAAGAGATTATGTTTTTATGGGACATCATATTTAATACTGTTGACCTGTTAATCTGAAGGGCATAGCTTCTGGTCCCCAATATAAATTCTGCTATGTTGCACAGTTCATTTATTGTACTAGAATCCTCATCTGGGGTAGAGTTGTTTTGGGTGCCTTCAGTTTCCTTGGCTAACTAACCAAGCAGAAACTGGAAACTTGACCACAAGAAATAGTCAAGGTTAAGCTACTAATTAATCATCTACTGTACCAGGACTTAAACTAATTTGTGCACTCTCCATATGATCCTAATGCCTAATGAATTGGTGTCTGCTCTGGTAATGGTGAGATGAAAGGTGGACTATTATGTTAAATGATGCTGAAGCATTTAATATGCTTCTAATGAGGAGATAAATGTTGTTAAATTGTGTAGTAATATTAATTTAATTACTAAAACTGAGACATGCAAAAGTATGTAAAATAAGTAAAATAAGCTTTATGAATAGGCTTTGCATCATATATCAGTGCATGGTCTTTATGGGTCTACACATTTTGTCTATGTAAAGAGCCCTCTTACTCTTCCTTAAAGAACTTCACCTGTCATATCTTCTGACATGTCTGTTTTAATAAATACCTGTATACATTAACACCACATCTTTAAACTATGGGGGACAGTGTCCAATAAGTGCAGTCTGTGTCAGACTGTGTATGGGCACTTGTCCCCAACATCCCACTATAGGAATAATCCACACCCATATTCTGGTCAAGCACTAGAACTCTTTGGGTATGCAATCCTACAACAATACCACAATATTATAAGTGCTTTCTCTGCATGCTAAGTCCATTGCAAAACCCAGAGTTTTGCCTACCAGCTACTTCTAGATGGCCTTGAAGAAGCTGATCCGCAAAACCCTGAGGTGGGCAAGAGAACTGGTATACATAGAAAGCATTTCTGATATTGTGCTACTGGAAGACATACCCTAAGAGATAGTAAGTAAAATAGTAAGTAAAATAATTATTTTTACACTGTTACTGGAAGTCTAGAACTGTGACTTTGTATGTTAACAGCTTCTTTCACATAAAAATGGAAAGATTGAACCCTGCTGTAGGTGGCAAAGCAGACCTCTGAGGGCAGTGTTTTATCTCCAAAGCTCATGGATGTTGCTGTGTAACCATACTGTAAAGGACACAGCTGCACATGGGTAACAAACGGGAAAAGGGGGATTGAGGCAGACGACACCATTATAAAAAGGATAAAGATTTTGTTGTCTCAAAATTACTATTTGATTCTAATTAGAGATGAACAAATTTGTTTAGGCCCAAATCTTCCTAATTGTCCAAATTTGATTTGGCTTCAATTTGATCCTAAATGAATCAGAAATCTCTCTCAATCTCTCTATCTGGCAAAATTGTACCCAAATGTATCTGAAAAAATCTGATTCTACTGAATTTGGGTAGAATTTTGATTCTCATAAATTGATTTTCTCATCTCTAATTTTAATCTGTTATATGATGGAGAGAATAATAGAAAAAAATAATGAACCCTATGATTAACGCCACACTCTTGATACATTAATTGTTAATCCAGAGCTCAACATACTTATTTGCAACAGCACCATCTACTTCTCTGTGATACTGTATGTGCCACATTAAATAATTATAGGTTAAAGATATATATTGACATCAAACGGATTATTAACAGTGATCCAAGCGCCATCATGACATAATAGTAGGTAAATGTTCTCATACCAATGGCTTTCTGTGGTCAGGTAGGGTCAGAGCTGTCAGCACGTATTCTATTGCGGTCACAAAGCTATGTGCTTTGTGTATGTATTTGAAACAAAAAGAATATTTCATTGAGCCTGGACATGCCAATCACATGTAGAAACCAATGGGGGTTGACATTCTACATCTTTGGAAAAAATACATTTTCTTGGATTTCTTTATAGAAAATGTAAACCAGGCTTTCTCCTTAGAAACAGATCTTCAATATTGTGACATTAGATTTGAAAAACCAAATCCCTATTTCCATCATGTTTCCCTAGTGTGCATAAACATCAATCTCCCTACTCATTCTGAAGTGAAACTCGAAAATTAACGGCACAGGAACTTACTCTGAAAGCAGATGTAACCTTGCAAAAACTTGCTAAATGAAAAGAAAGGAAGGAAAAAAATAGACTGGAAAAGCTTCTTGATGCTTAACTCTTTAAATTAGCTTTTTTCTATTGTGTTCTCATTTCTAGTCCTAATCAAATAAACTGTGCTCAGTTTGCACCATATGTTTAATGAGTACGTTTCAGTCAGCTAATAAAATTGCTACAGATTAATTGACATCCCTTCAGACAACTCCAGCATCCTCCTGTGCAAGGAAGAGCGTCTTTATGGTTTCCGGTTACCCTCCCTACGAGGGTTATTTGTACAGAGAGCTTTGTTACTTTCCTAATGCTTACCTAGAGAATTTTTTTTTTACTTTACACAGGTGCAGCAGTAAAGTAGAAAAGTGTTTACAGATTGGTACATAAATTAAAAGAAGACCATTAATATCAATGTGCTATTTAAATAAAATATGTATTATTTGTTATTCATATAATATTCCCTCAAAGAAGCAACTATTTTATGCTACTTTGGTAGTTACTGTGCTAACTCATTTGGGTAGGGCAGGCAGAGCAATTGCCTAAAGCATCAACTGCTTGGAAGTTCCAGTGCCATGTCTGTCCAAGCTTAGCTTTATTGTCTGTTTCTAGGGAGCGTACAGTGATCTGCATTTGTTAATTACAGCTCCTATTGACTTTTTATTTTACTACCACAGCCAGTATAATTTACTATTGTCTATAAATTAGGATTCTGGGAAAATTCATTTGCAAGTAAACAAGTAGCTTTCAACACTGCAATCTTTGTGAAATGGTATGGATGAACAGAAGAAATTCATTTTTACAATGAAAGAGCAGAGGTTTTCATGATTGAGTTTAAAGAAAAGCTATGATTTTCAGAAGGTTTCCTTGATCACTGGTTATACTCAAGGTGGAATACAGCATTTTACAGAACAAACCCAACTTGAGTCAATGCATTTCTTTATGCACGTCCCCTACTTGTTGATTTCCTAAAGGTGCTAGGACAATAATTTCTTCTGAAAACTCCTACTACCCAACGATTAAGGAAGGCCGGCAGTGGTTGCCAAATATTATCACTGCCCTCTTATTTCAATGGGTGATAACACTGTTTTGTGTTCTAGCTGATTCCTACTGAGTTGAGATACATTATTTAAAAAGGACACTACTGAATCTGTCAACAGAATACACAATGAGTATATCAAACAAAAAAATTGGGCACTCTCAGGATATCTGAACCATACGGAAATGTATTATATATATAAAAAAATATACAACAACCCTAAAAAGCGTATATCGGTGGTTATAACTTATCAATTAATAGCATATAAATAACCCTACCAATGACTATACCTTGGAGCAAAATCACTAAAATGGCATCTAGGTACATTATATTTATGAAAAATAAATAGTAGCAGCAATATTCGCAATAATAGCAGAAATCTTCGCATGTGCAAAATAGTCCTAAGGGAAAACGGTGGCAGCAGTTGGCGTATTGCTCACACCTTTCCCAATGCGAAATAGTCCCAAAGTTAAATAATTGCAGCAGTATTTGCAATGTCCTGAAATATGCCCAATGCAGTGTATTATTAAGAACACCGTTAGATATTCTTATGTCCCACACTATTTAAAGTGTGTGAAAGCAAGATATAGCGGCATACCACTATATGCACAGACCAGCGGCGTCCCGCTGGAATACTTTCCTGTGAGTTTTGTAAATGTTTTGCCGGAAAAATTCAAACGGTCTTAACGCATCACTTTTCGCACCACAAAATCACTCTGCTGAAAGGTCCTGTGTGTGTAGAGACCAATGTTCTGCGAGTGGTAGTAGTCTTAACTTCCCACGCTGGCAAATGTTTGGCACATGCAAACAGACCTTTACTATGGACCCAGGTCTTGCGCAATATCTTTCACATTTGCCCTTCATGCGGCGATGGACAGCTACTGAGGAAGGGGCGACCAGTTGCCCCGAAATGCGTCTAGCTAAGACAGAACCCCCAAGTCTGTGACTTCTTGAGAAATAGGAATATTCTGCCGGATTGGCACAGCAAATACTGTCCATCGCTATTGCTTTCTTTTTTAAGTATTAAAACATGCACAAAAAAATATAAATGTGTATTTTCCATAATCATACTTTCCCAGAGAATGAATGTAACACATCAGTTTTTACCGCATAGAGAACACCATACAAACAAAACCCATTAAACTGTTGCACAATATTAAATGGTGCCATTAGTAAGCATAAGTTGTATTTAAAAAAAAAAAAAAAGCCATCATACACCTATGTGAATGGAAAAAATCAAAAAGTTATGGCTCTGGGAAGGCTGGGAGTAAAAGACGAAAATATAACGGGTTAATAGAAATTACTTTCCACTTTTCTTTATTGAGTGGGTCTAATCATTGGTAATCAGAAATCATAGGGTGGGGATAAGAAGGTTATTTATGCAAATGTAATGTCAAATTGTTTAATATTGGTCTATAATATTCAGGCAGAACAGTTGAGCAAGTAAGTTGGGTTTGCATTCTTTTTTTACGAGGATAATCTACGTCAATGATTCAGATGTACTTGATAAAGCCTTGTATAAATAGCACATGTGAAACGTTTCTTTTATGTGACAAATCAGCTTTTTTTCTATTAAGCTTTTAATCTAGAATGAGACCATGCAAGTAGAACTGAACTTTTTCACAATTGTAATAATGAGTAGAAGATTTTACCCGGTTACTGCTGAGAAAGACAAGATAGTATACTCTAAGGCCCCATTTACAGGTCCGAAGTGTGTTGCGGATCCGCAAATTGCAGATCCGCAACACACCTTGCCGCCAGTCCCATAGAGATGCCTATAATTGTCCGCAATTGTGGGCAAGAATAGGACATGCTCTATATTATTGCAGAGCCGCCGGCTCTGCGGATGCAGAGAGCACAGTGTGTGATCTCTACATCCATCATGTCCCCATTCAAAATGAATGGTTCCGCATCAGTTCCACAGATTTGCGGAACAGGTGCGTCTGCTGATGCGGGTGCAGGCGAACATTGCGGACATGTGAATGGGGCCTAAAACTAGAATTGTCCTATAATAAGTGTATGTTACTTGTAGGATTGCTGTGCTTTGGATGGGCTGTAGTACAAGCATAGCATGTAGGGAGGTACACTATAGAAGTGTCTAGTACAACAGTTGAGGGCTGCAGCAATGACTGCTGATCTATATTCTTCTGAAAGGTGGTGGTCCAAGGGCTCAGACCCCTCTAATTAAACTTTTATGGCCTAATCAAAGGAAAAGTCTTCAATATTAAATCCAAAACTTTTATTAAAAGGAATTGTAATCATACTTAACTGGGTGAGAGGCCTAGGTCAGGATTTGGGGGTACTATCTTACTTTACAGACGGCTTTTAATTGGCTAGGCTTCTCACCCAGTTAAGGCAGCTCTGTTCTGCACTAATGAGGGGCAAGTCATGTCTCAAGGCCAATTTAAAGGGTTGCACATTGACTTATAGGATAGCTGCCTTACATCTGTTGGCATAACAGAATTCCAGAGGAGCATGTATGGAATTTAACCCCTTAGTTACCAGCCTGCTTTGAGCCTTACTGACCAAGCGTTTTTCTTCCTTTTTTTCATCGTCGTATTCCAAGAGCTATAAGTTTTTTATTTTCCAGTCTATATACAGTATTTTTCGCTTTATACGATGCACCTGATTATAAGATTATATGTTTTTGAGGAGGAAAATAAGAAAAAAAAATATTTTGAACTAAAAGGTGTGCTTTTGGTGGGTTTTGACCTAATGGTGGTCTGTGGCTGACACAATTATGGTGGTCTGTGGCTGACACTGTTATGGGGGATCTGTGGCTGACACTGTTATGGGGGACTTAACAATATGTAGATAGTGTAGTGGTCACGGCACTCTGTCTCTTTCTGACCAGTGTGGGTGCACGTCACGGTTAGTTCCAATCTCCACCTAATGGAACTTGATCAATCTTGAAATAGTTGAGACAGCACTCCAAGGTTTGTATGTTGAATATATTTATTAATTTAGCCGGACATGGTGGTGCAAAAGTACAACATTTCGGGCAATCGGGATGCCCTTCATCAGGCTAAGTTGCACGCTTATAAGGAGCGGAGGACCGGCGTTACTCCGCTCCTTATAAGTGTGCAACTCAGCCTGATGAAGGGCATCCTTATTGCCAAACGTTGTACTTTTGCACCATTATGTCCAGCTAAATTAATAAATATATTCAGCATACAAACCTTGGAGTGCTGTCTCATCTATTTCAAGACTGTTATGGGGGACTGTGGGTGACACTGTTATGGGGGACTGTGGGTGACACTGTTATGGGGGCATCTGTGGATGGCATGACACTGCTAGGGGGGATTTGTGGATAACACATGCTATGCTATGTGTCATCCACAGATCTCCCCCATAACAGTGTCCCAGTTAAGTGTGAGTGGGGGCCAGCATCTACTGTGGTTCTGTAATGGCAGTGGGGCCCAATGCAGTCACTGTACTCTATTGCACCGGGCCCCGCTCACTGTACTAATACGAAGTATAACTGTAGCCAGTGTGTCACCACTATGTCACCACTTTACATGCAGGCGCCCTATGTCACCACTTTACATGCAGGCGCCATTGCCTGTGGAATGTTAAGTGTTAAACAGCCCGGTCAGCACTCCTGCCAGTCCGGACTGTTAGAGCAGGGCCGCGGCTCTCATGTGGGAGCCGGGTCCCCACCCTGGGCCGCCATAAAAAAGCAGCGGCCCAGCCTAAGGCCCCTTAGTGTCCTCCGAAAAAACATGCATGGATGGTTACTAAGGGGTTAAGCTTCCTCATGCTGATTAGGGTGCTCTCTATAAGGAGAGATAGTGCCTCTAAATACAGTTTGACTGGTCACATGTCTGACAACAGAGTGCAAATAAAATACTGTTTCCAATGGCAAGCAGACAAAAATATCAGTATGAACAATGAATTTAGTTAGTCAAAAAATGTGTAAAATAACCTCTAAATACAATCATGTTTCTATCAACGTGTCCATTGAACTTTAGTTAGCTGCCAAGCGGTAGTTATTTATGCATGATGCAAGTATCCTTTATGTGGACATTCAGCTGAAGGCATGTTCATATCTGCATTGCAGACTATGTTCGAGGCCTTCGTCACAGATTCCACCAAAAAGAGCATACAAAAAAACACTAAAAAGCAGAAACTGGAATGGAAACAAATTGACCCTTTAATATTCAATGAGATCGGTTTGGTCCCTTTGGCTTCAGTTAAGTGCCGAATCTGGCACTTCCATTATTTTCATTGTTATGCTCCCCTAATGGAGCACAACCAAGGAAATAACTAGCAGTGATGTGAACATGGCCTAAATATTACTCCTGAATGCTAAGTTTCATTATCCTGATTTTGACCCAGGAAAAATCTATTCTTAGTCTGAGTAAAAATGTTTGCCACCAGTAAATAAGTGGAACCCTCCAATTTTGGCAGGACCACCACATAATCATATAATGTGACTCTCCCCAAATAGCAGATGTCAGGAGAAAGAAGGTTGAAACGTGTTGAATTTCAACATGGCAAATTCTCTTGTTCTCAAGGGATGTTAGCCACCAAATTAGCCAAAAGCTGTCCAAAGTGTATGGCCTACTTTACTTCAAGAAGGAATATTTATCTAATATGCTGAAATGATCTTCTGAGGATGAATGACAGAAATTTTCTTTTTGTGCACATATCTAAGGTAAATATTAACATATACAACTATCTTACAACAAATCCTAGCCCAGGGCTTCAGTCAAGATCACATTTGTGCATTTAGTACAAAGAACAGATAAATATGAATTAATGGGGCATATTCTTTCTGACGTAAATGTCATCAGACAGCACACTTTTTGGTCTCCAGAGGAATGCCCCTGAGCTTTGTTTTCTTTCTCCAGTCAGCTGAAATAACAGGATTTTAACCAACCAGTAGGCAGAACAGTATGTCGGTGAATCCACCATATAAAACTCACAGAAGACTGACAAGTAATTCCAGGGTGTCACTAGTAGGCCTCTATAGAGATTTATTTAAACGTCCTGCACAATAGCAAAGCACTTGTCTCTCGTGATATGAGATGACAGCTCTGGAGAAATAAGAGGTATCATCTGGAAGATTCTATTGTCACAGAAGAAACAATGAATTATCAGAACACATTCTGGAAGGATGTGGCGGATATTTGCATTTGGATGCTATGACGACTATCTCTTCTTAAAGGGACACTGTCACCTGGATTTCACTTACTGAGCTATTAACATCACCAAATCAGTCTCCACGATTTATATTAAAACATACTAGTATTACTGCCCTGTGTCTTGTAATTTGTCTATAAAATTGCTTTTATTAATATGCCAATTACCTCAGTAAGGAGCCCAAGGGCTGTCCCTCCGCCGTTGGAGCCCAGCCGTGCCCATTATCTTGGAGCCCAGCCCCGCCTAACTGTTAATTTATTCACTGCTCATCGCTGGCATATTTTTGTTGCACCCAAAATCTCCTCCATGCACCATGGATACTCATGGCAGTGCCCATGCTGTGTCCTGGCATCGGTCTCACAGAAGGAAGTGCGCATGCGCCAGCTTCGCTCGACCCAGCAATGCACGAGATTTAAGGCGCAACAAACACATTACGTGGGCGATGAGCCGTGAATAAATTAACAGTGGGTGGTGCTGGGCTCCAAGATAATGGGCGTGGCTGGGCTCCCATAGGCAGAGTGACAGCCCCTCGGGCTCCTTATTGAGGTAATTAGCATATTAATACAGGCGATTTTATAGACAAATTACAAGACACAGGACAGTAATACTAGTTTATTTTTATATAAATCATGGAGACTGATGTGGTGATGTTAATAGCTCAGTAAGTGAAATCCAGGTGACAGTGTCCCTTGAAATAGACAGACTGTATATAATATTTAGCAGTGTTCAGTAGGGACCATTATAACAGGTTCGATGGGAGCAAGAAAGCTGATGAACCAAGAAGAATAAGTTTTGACCTTCCAAATTTATTGATGTCTCTACAGTAAAACATATTGCCAACATTTTTAATAGGCACAGGACATTAATACAATTTTAAGGATTTATCTGGATAAGACCATTGCATTTCAAGGGGTTGTCCCATTTTAAACACTTATCCCCTATACACAGGATAAGAGATGAGTGGCTGATTGACAGGGCTTCAACTTTTGGGAAACTCGCCAATCACAAAAATGGGGGTCCTGTCTTCCTCCATTTGAATGGAGTGGTAGGAATGCATGCAACGCTGCTTCTCCATTCAACTCTATGGGATAGCCAAGCATAGCTCTTGGCTATTGATGGCAGTCTCATAGAGTTGAATCGAACAGCAGTGTGCACACATGACTGCTGTTTCATGTGAATGGTTTCATAGAGAGACTTGTTCTCGTGATCCTGGGGGTCCATTCATTCAGAGACCTTCTAATCAGACACATCTCCTATCCTGTGAAGAGATTATGTTTTTATGGGACATCATATTTAATACTGTTGACCTGTTAATCTGAAGGGCATAGCTTCTGGTCCCCAATATAAATTCTGCTATGTTGCACAGTTCATTTATTGTACTAGAATCCTCATCTGGGGTAGAGTTGTTTTGGGTGCCTTCAGTTTCCTTGGCTAACTAACCAAGCAGAAACTGGAAACTTGACCACAAGAAATAGTCAAGGTTAAGCTACTAATTAATCATCTACTGTACCAGGACTTAAACTAATTTGTGCACTCTCCATATGATCCTAATGCCTAATGAATTGGTGTCTGCTCTGGTAATGGTGAGATGAAAGGTGGACTATTATGTTAAATGATGCTGAAGCATTTAATATGCTTCTAATGAGGAGATAAATGTTGTTAAATTGTGTAGTAATATTAATTTAATTACTAAAACTGAGACATGCAAAAGTATGTAAAATAAGTAAAATAAGCTTTATGAATAGGCTTTGCATCATATATCAGTGCATGGTCTTTATGGGTCTACACATTTTGTCTATGTAAAGAGCCCTCTTACTCTTCCTTAAAGAACTTCACCTGTCATATCTTCTGACATGTCTGTTTTAATAAATACCTGTATACATTAACACCACATCTTTAAACTATGGGGGACAGTGTCCAATAAGTGCAGTCTGTGTCAGACTGTGTATGGGCACTTGTCCCCAACATCCCACTATAGGAATAATCCACACCCATATTCTGGTCAAGCACTAGAACTCTTTGGGTATGCAATCCTACAACAATACCACAATATTATAAGTGCTTTCTCTGCATGCTAAGTCCATTGCAAAACCCAGAGTTTTGCCTACCAGCTACTTCTAGATGGCCTTGAAGAAGCTGATCCGCAAAACCCTGAGGTGGGCAAGAGAACTGGTATACATAGAAAGCATTTCTGATATTGTGCTACTGGAAGACATACCCTAAGAGATAGTAAGTAAAATAGTAAGTAAAATAATTATTTTTACACTGTTACTGGAAGTCTAGAACTGTGACTTTGTATGTTAACAGCTTCTTTCACATAAAAATGGAAAGATTGAACCCTGCTGTAGGTGGCAAAGCAGACCTCTGAGGGCAGTGTTTTATCTCCAAAGCTCATGGATGTTGCTGTGTAACCATACTGTAAAGGACACAGCTGCACATGGGTAACAAACGGGAAAAGGGGGGATTGAGGCAGACGACACCATTATAAAAAAGGATAAAGATTTTGTTGTCTCAAAATTACTATTTGATTCTAATTAGAGATGAACAAATTTGTTTAGGCCCAAATCTTCCTAATTGTCCAAATTTGATTTGGCTTCAATTTGATCCTAAATGAATCAGAAATCTCTCTCAATCTCTCTATCTGGCAAAATTCTACCCAAATGTATCTGAAAAAAATCTGATTCTACTGAATTTGGGTAGAATTTTGATTCTCACAAATTGATTTTCTCATCTCTAATTTTAATCTGTTATATGATGGAGAGAATAATAGAAAAAAAATAATGAACCCTATGATTAACGCCACACTCTTGATACATTAATTGTTAATCCAGAGCTCAACATACTTATTTGCAACAGCACCATCTACTTCTCTGTGATACTGTATGTGGCCACATTAAATAATTATAGGTTAAAGATATATATTGACATCAAACGGATTATTAACAGTGATCCAAGCGCCATCATGACATAATAGTAGGTAAATGTTCTCATACCAATGGCTTTCTGTGGTCAGGTAGGGTCAGAGCTGTCAGCACGTATTCTATTGCGGTCACAAAGCTATGTGCTTTGTGTATGTATTTGAAACAAAAAGAATATTTCATTGAGCCTGGACATGCCAATCACATGTAGAAACCAATGGGGGTTGACATTCTACATCTTTGGAAAAAATACATTTTCTTGGATTTCTTTATAGAAAATGTAAACCAGGCTTTCTCCTTAGAAACAGATCTTCAATATTGTGACATTAGATTTGAAAAACCAAATCCCTATTTCCATCATGTTTCCCTAGTGTGCATAAACATCAATCTCCCTACTCATTCTGAAGTGAAACTCGAAAATTAACGGCACAGGAACTTACTCTGAAAGCAGATGTAACCTTGCAAAACTTGCTAAATGAAAAGAAAGGAAGGAAAAAATAGACTGGAAAAGCTTCTTGATGCTTAACTCTTTAAATTAGCTTTTTTCTATTGTGTTCTCATTTCTAGTCCTAATCAAATAAACTGTGCTCAGTTTGCACCATATGTTTAATGAGTACGTTTCAGTCAGCTAATAAAATTGCTACAGATTAATTGACATCCCTTCAGACAACTCCAGCATCCTCCTGTGCAAGGAAGAGCGTCTTTATGGTTTCCGGTTACCCTCCCTACGAGGGTTATTTGTACAGAGAGCTTTGTTACTTTCCTAATGCTTACCTAGAGAATTTTTTTTACTTTACACAGGTGCAGCAGTAAAGTAGAAAAGTGTTTACAGATTGGTACATAAATTAAAAGACCATTAATATCAATGTGCTATTTAAATAAAATATGTATTATTTGTTATTCATATAATATTCCCTCAAAGAAGCAACTATTTTATGCTACTTTGGTAGTTACTGTGCTAACTCATTTGGGTAGGGCAGGCAGAGCAATTGCCTAAAGCATCAACTGCTTGGAAGTTCCAGTGCCATGTCTGTCCAAGCTTAGCTTTATTGTCTGTTTCTAGGGAGCGTACAGTGATCTGCATTTGTTAATTACAGCTCCTATTGACTTTTTATTTTACTACCACAGACAGTATAATTTACTATTGTCTATAAATTAGGATTCTGGGAAAATTCATTTGCAAGTAAACAAGTAGCTTTCAACACTGCAATCTTTGTGAAATGGTATGGATGAACAGAAGAAATTCATTTTTACAATGAAAGAGCAGAGGTTTTCATGATTGAGTTTAAAGAAAAGCTATGATTTTCAGAAGGTTTCCTTGATCACTGGTTATACTCAAGGTGGAATACAGCATTTTACAGAACAAACCCAACTTGAGTCAATGCATTTCTTTATGCACGTCCCCTACTTGTTGATTTCCTAAAGGTGCTAGGACAATAATTTCTTCTGAAAACTCCTACTACCCAACGATTAAGGAAGGCCGGCAGTGGTTGCCAAATATTATCACTGCCCTCTTATTTCAATGGGTGATAACACTGTTTTGTGTTCTAGCTGATTCCTACTGAGTTGAGATACATTATTTAAAAAGGACACTACTGAATCTGTCAACAGAATACACAATGAGTATATCAAACAAAAAAATTGGGCACTCTCAGGATATCTGAACCATACGGAAATGTATTATATATATAAAAAAATATACAACAACCCTAAAAAGCGTATATCGGTGGTTATAACTTATCAATTAATAGCATATAAATAACCCTACCAATGACTATACCTTGGAGCAAAATCACTAAAATGGCATCTAGGTACATTATATTTATGAAAAATAAATAGTAGCAGCAATATTCGCAATAATAGCAGAAATCTTCGCATGTGCAAAATAGTCCTAAGGGAAAACGGTGGCAGCAGTTGGCGTATTGCTCACACCTTTCCCAATGCGAAATAGTCCCAAAGTTAAATAATTGCAGCAGTATTTGCAATGTCCTGAAATATGCCCAATGCAGTGTATTATTAAGAACACCGTTAGATATTCTTATGTCCCACACTATTTAAAGTGTGTGAAAGCAAGATATAGCGGCATACCACTATATGCACAGACCAGCGGCGTCCCGCTGGAATACTTTCCCTGTGAGTTTTGTAAATGTTTTGCCGGAAAAATTCAAACGGTCTTAACGCATCACTTTTCGCACCACAAAATCACTCTGCTGAAAGGTCCTGTGTGTGTAGAGACCAATGTTCTGCGAGTGGTAGTAGTCTTAACTTCCCACGCTGGCAAATGTTTGGCACATGCAAACAGACCTTTACTATGGACCCAGGTCTTGCGCAATATCTTTCACATTTGCCCTTCACGCGGCGATGGACAGCTACTGAGGAAGGGGCGACCAGTTGCCCCGAAATGCGTCTAGCTAAGACAGAACCCCCAAGTCTGTGACTTCTTGAGAAATAGGAATATTCTGCCGGATTGGCACAGCAAATACTGTCCATCGCTATTGCTTTCTTTTTAAGTATTAAAACATGCACAAAAAAATATAAATGTGTATTTTCCATAATCATACTTTCCCAGAGAATGAATGTAACACATCAGTTTTTACCGCATAGAGAACACCATACAAACAAAACCCATTAAACTGTTGCACAATATTAAATGGTGCCATTAGTAAGCATAAGTTGTATTTAAAAAAAAAAAAAACAAGCCATCATACACCTACGTGAATGGAAAAAATCAAAAAGTTATGGCTCTGGGAAGGCTGGGAGTAAAAGACGAAAATATAACGGGTTAATAGAAATTACTTTCCACTTTTCTTTATTGAGTGGGTCTAATCATTGGTAATCAGAAATCATAGGGTGGGGATAAGAAGGTTATTTATGCAAATGTAATGTCAAATTGTTTAATATTGGTCTATAATATTCAGGCAGAACAGTTGAGCAAGTAAGTTGGGTTTGCATTCTTTTTTTACGAGGATAATGAGCTTGGCAGAAAATCGGATGGAGTGTTGATGATGGCTACACAGAAATTGTAGACATTAGACTTTGGTGTTTAAAAAATGATGCTTATTTTTCGACATTCTTAGGCTCATTTCTCAGCTGCTCCATGCATCAGGAACACATGGCTTATGGCAGCAAGCCTGTCTCGCTTCCCTTGAAAATTCAACAAATGTTGATAAATAACTGTTTGCTATTTTCATTACACAGACCCAGGATGGGGTCTGCTAATCTCGAAGCCTCAACTGACACAATTTAAACTTTACTGCAAATAGAGAGCTTGCCAATTTACACGAAATTAATGTTGCTAATTTACACAGAGGCAAGCTAAAAATATGGAATTCTATTGCAACCAGATGTCTCAGCTCTTCAGGGATAATGTGTAGTCCTCTTTAAATGTAAAAGCCATTGAAGTATCATGGATGCTAACAAAACAGTTGTATCAAAAAACATAAAGACAAACCATCCTGAGTCTTGTATAATATGGATGCCTGAGTACGAGATATGCATCTACAAATAATTTTATTAATAAAGCCACGTGTGTAAAATAGTAAAAGAGTTGGCTGAACTATGGAATAAAATGCAGAATTTCGAACAGCAAAATGTCCTAAATTACTTTTCAAAAATCTGATTGTGGTGTATAACTACGGTGTTTTAAATAATACAGCTTAAAGAATAATTACAAAGAGTTTTTGTTTGATGGTTCAATGATGATAAGCAGATCAAAAAAGATTTTCTTATATCTCCCACAGTGAACAACTGATATCTAATGGGGAACTTGGCAGAAAGTTTTCAATTTGCCTGCAGCGCCACCACAAGGGAAGTATTCCAAAGTTCTGATTCAAAGCCAAAGGCTGTCCATGTTGAGTCCTCTACAGAGAGGAACCCACTTTGTAGCTGCTCTCTGCTCCAGTTAAAGGAAGCCTATCATGTTGTATATGCAGTATGATCTGTGAGAAGCAAGTTTTACAGCAGGAGAAGCGGAATACATTAATATCTAATGTTGTGGGAAAATATTTCATATAAATTGTCATTTTATTTATTTTGATCATTATTTATTCTGTGCTTAGCAGTCTATTATGTAGTCTCATCAAAGACTGACAACCCTCCTCTGTGCCTACAAAGATAGTTGTCAATCTAAGTAAAGCCACTCACTGGACTCTTGAACCCATAATAATATCTGTGCTTCATATGTCCTAGGTGATGTAACACTGGGAGAGTCACTTATAGAGAAAGATGTGGGTGTCCTTGTGGATAGTAGATTAAATTACAGCATACAATGTCAATCAGCTGCTTCTAAGGTCACCGGGATATTGTCATGCATTTAACGAGGCATGTACTTGTGGGGCACGGATGTGATATTACCACTTTACAAAGCGTTGGTGCGGCCTCATCTGGAATATGCAGTTCAGTTCTGGACACCAGTCCATAGAAAGGACGCACTACAACTGGAAAAAGTACAGAGGAGAGCGACTAAAATGATAAGGGGCATGGATGGTCTTAGTTATGAAGAAAGAATAAAATAATTGAATTTATTTAGTCTTGAGAAGAGATGTCTAAGGGGGACATGATTAACCTATACAAATGTATAAATGGGCCATATAAAAAATACGTTGAAAAACTGTTCCCTGTAAAATGCGCTCAAAAGACAAGGGGGCACTGCCTCCGATTGGAGAAGAAAAAAATCAGTCTCCGGAAGCATCAAAGTTTCTTTACTGTAAGAACTGTGAATCTGTGGAATAGACTACCTCCGGACGTGGTCACAGCAGGAACAGTGGACAATTTAAAAAAGGGTTTAGATGATTTCTTAAAAGTAAACAACATTAATGCTTATGAAAACGAGTATCCCCACCTATCCCTTGGTTGAACTTAATGGACTTATGTATTTTTTCAACTGTATTAAATATGTAACTATGTAACCCAGAATAAACAGGAATAAAAATAAAAATTACAAGTTCTATTTTTCCGCAAATACAGTATATATCTTGAGAGCTCATCCTGCTCTATAATTTATTGCCCACAGATCTGACAGCATATTCAATGTGATAGGTGCCATTGAGGGCCCCCCAATGTAAAACTTATTTTATTATCCTGCACATTATAACAAACAAGTAAACAATTTCTATAACTTGAAAAAGAGGAAGAATATGTTTATTGTGTCTATTGAAAAATACATGGGGTCATTTATTAAGACAGGCGTTTTAGACATCAGTCTTAATTACCCCTATAGATGCCGATGGATCCTCTGAAGTTATATAGAGGGGCCGGCCTCTACATAACTTTGGAAAATCCAGCACCAGTCTAAATGTAAACCAGCTTCCACGATGAATGAGACGGACTTGCAGAACCATCCCCTTCCTGCCCATCCCACGCCCACTTGATCTTTTCGCCACAATCTACGCCAGAAATACACCTAATATAGGCATATTCCTGGATAGTAGATGATCCTGACTGTGAATTACTTATAACTAAATTAACAGTAATAAAAGGTGGGTTGTGAGTGAAGGTCCTTAGTTAATTAGCTTTATCTTATAAGCACTTTGCATTACTTATCTTGTATCATTCCTGTGTTAGGTCTGTACTACACCAACAGATTATCTGACCAATGTCTGTCCACTTTGACCAATAGTTGGTGTCTATAACAAAAGATCTGTGTGTGTAAACAGCTATCTGACCAATGATTGGTCAGAAAATCTGTCACAAGGCACCATAGCTATAATCTGATAGTTTGCAGTAGCCTTTATACAAGGCACTGTACTGTCATCTGCACAAAAAGATAACTTCTGCATTGCAAGAGCTCAGCTAAGGCTACTTTTACATTTCTCGGATCTCAAAACGAGATCAAAACGTTCAGTTTGATTTAATGCACCAGGATGCATCCATTCCGTTAGGATGTGATTGTATTAAATCAAATGGAACAAATTGGATCTGGCATTAAAATCATTGTAAGTCAATGGGGGATGGATCGTTGTTTTTTTTTTAGGATCTGAAAAATATGGATCCGGCACCATTGATTTACATTGTTTTCAGTGCTGGATCCGGTTTCTTCTGTTTCGCAGACCGGACACAAAACAGCAGCTTGCTGTGGTTTTGTCTCCAGTGTACAAAACTGAAGAAACTGGAACTGATACATACTGATGCATCCTGGATGTATTTTTCTCCATTCAGAATGCATGGTGACAAAACTGAGACATTCAGCTCCAGTTTTGAGATCGTCTGCCAGATCTCAAATCCGGAATACATAACCGCAGATGTGAAGGTAGCCTAAACTAAAAGGGGTTTTCCAGTTTGGATCAGCATCCATTAAAAGAATAATTTAATAGAACAGTTCATAATAAAGTAGTTTACAGACTCAAAACAATAAACAGTCTATAGTTGTTCATAAAAAGTAACTGTTGAGGATGTCAGTGAGGGATATCATTGGGGCCTAACTTAAATCTGCTAAAATGTTTAAGGGCACAGCCGATACTGGATTGCTTGTTCATAATCTTGGTCTAACTTTTCCTCCTTATACTGTGTTTGGTACTCCTCATTCACACCACACGAGAGGATTGTATTCTGTGTTGACCATGCCCGGATCATTGTCCCCAAAGACACCCATGTTTTTAGGGATGGCTGGGGAGGCAATAAGGATGACACAAAGACAAGTGAGCAGGAAAATTTAGACCAAGATTAGGAAACAGGCAATCCAGCATCGGCTGTGCTCTAAAACTGGTGTCTCACTGCCCAGGAAGATGCAGTATATCTTGAGTATGGCAGTCAGATGCTGTATCTCAAACAGTCTGATACTTTTTGAAAAAAAGGGGTTATCAAGTAGTGTTAAGCGCGAATATTGGAATACCAAATTTTTTTTACGAATTTTGGCACTTCGCTAATTCGCGAATATTTAGAATATAGTGCTATATATTCATAAAAACGAATATTCTTTTTTTTTTTAATCTGAACCCAAGATACCATTAACAAAGATAGAGAATATAGCGCTATGTTCTCTATCTTCGTTAATTCTAGCAAGCCAATCAATAGGAAAGTTATAGCCCGTTAAAAGTTTCATTACACTATGTAATATTTGCGTACTGCGAATGAAACTTTGAATAGGCTATAACTTTCCTATTGGTTGGCTTGCTAGAATTAATGAAGATAGAGAACATAGCACTTTATTTGTATTAGTTATCTTCGTTAATTCTAGCAAGCCAAGTAAACTTGCCTATACCCAACTCTAAGTTGGATGCGCAATGCAAAAATATTACTTTACCTATTTTTTGCAATAAAGCGAATACCGACTCCTTATTCTATTTATTGCCAAAAATAGGTAAAGTAATATTTTCGCATTGCGCATCCAACTTAGAGCTGGGTACAGTCAACTTTCCTATTGGGTTGTCTTACTAGAATTAACAAATATAGTGAATATAGCGTTATATTCATATTCGTCATATTCGTTAATTCTACCCAGCCAAACAATAAGTAAGTTACATATATCCCGATCTAAGTTAGATCCGCAAATTATTTTTACTGGATAACAATACATGGTTTGTGACAATGGATACAGAATTGGGAGAGGCACATGGTGATATAGTAGGTAACATACGCAAAATTACAAATGACAAATTCTGATAGCAGACAGTTATGCCACATAACAAACCCAGCTCCATTTCAATTTTATATGGTTATTTCTCAATGATTAAAAAAAGAAAAAAAAATACATTTAAATTGTGATTTAAATATGAAGCATAGTGGCCAGCTGGGTAGCACTGTGATCCTTGATTCAAAGAGGTAACATCTGCATGGAGTTCATATGTTTGTGTGGGTTTCCTCTTGGTGATTTTTACCGACACTCTGAAAACATACTGCTGGGAATATACATGTAATTATGAAATTAGATTGTGAACCCCTCTGGGGACAGCACTGTGAGTGATTATTTAAAACGTACCAAACTGCAGAATATTGCTGCCACTATGTAAGAAACAAGGTAGTCAATAAATCTTGACTGGCCCCAGTCAGGGCCGGCGCGTCCTATACGCGGAATAGGCCGCAGCGTAGAGCGCCCCTTGGGAAGGGGCGCTGCTAGAAGCGCCGACCCCCATCATGCTGCAGCCGTCGAGCGCTCTATATTGAGCCTCTGGCGGCTGTAGCACTGCCCAGGCTGGCGTGTCCATGAGGGCGCACTGCCCGGGCGCACCAAGAGGAGAGGAGCTGACAGGAGGGAAGCACTCAGCACTCCCTCCTGTCACTCCATTGTAGCATGGCCGAGCTCTTTATGGCCGCGGGTACATGATCATCTGTCTCCTGTACCCGGCCGGACTGACATGAAGTGCGCACACAGTGTGCACTTCCTGTCAGACCCCTCGGGTACAGGAAAAAATAGCTCCTGTACCCGTGGACCATAAAGAGCTTGGCCTCGCTACAATAGAGGTAGGGGGTAGAAAGAGAATGACAAGGGGGGCGGGAGTGAATGGGGGTGAAGAATGACAAAATGACAAGGAGGGAGAGAATGACAAGGGGGGGAAGAGAATGACAAGGGGGGGAAGAGAATGACAAGGGGGGGGAAATGACAAGGGTGGGGGGGAGTGAAGAATGACAAGGGGGGGAGTGAAGAATGACAAGGGGGGAAGGAAGAATGACAAGGGGGGGAGTGAAGAATGACAAGGGGGGAAGGAAGAATGACAAGGGGGGGAGTGAAGAATGACAAGGGGGGAAGAGAGAGAACTGGCGTTAGTTAAAGGGGTTCTGCAGTTTATTTAAACTGATGATCTATCCTCTGGATAGATCATCAGCATCTGATTGGCAGGGGTCCGACACCCGGGACCCCCGCCGATCAGCTGTTTGAGAAGGCAGTGGCGCTGGCAGTAGCGCCTCGGCCTTCTTGCTGTTTACCGCAGGCGCAGTGACGTCATGACTAGTATCACTGGCCTTGGCGGGGTTAAGCTCTGTTCACTTGAATTAAGCTTAGTCCCACCCAGGCCAATGATACTAATTGTCACGTCACTGCGAGAAGCCTGAGGCGCTACTGCTGATTGGCGGGGGTCCCGGGTGTCGGACCCCTGCCAATCAGTTTAAATAAACTGCAGAACCCCTTTAATATGGCAGATCATATGGTTGGGGCATTGTGATGTCACATGGGGGGAGGGGGGGGCTGGCAAACTTTTCTTTTGCCAAGGGCGGCAAAAATCCTTGCACCGGCCCTGGCCCCAGTGCAAACTTCTTATAGGGTTATTACAATCTTATAAAGTGATGACATATTTCTAGGGTATGCCATTAATTTATCATTGGTGCGGGTCTCACTTTTCTGATTACTGTGTGGTGCCCCAAACCAGCGGTACGACCATTGCAAATGGTTTGCAATGTCATTCTATACACTTTTTTCATCAGCAGATGGGGTACAATTGGCAGTGTGCAGTAACAGGAATAATACTTACCATGCCATCCCTTTCCTCTTGGCAGGAGTGGGCTGGGGCTCCTTCCTGTCAAGGGAGGGGCAGAGCTAGTTAGAAGGAGAGCAGAAATGAAAGTGAGGAGTGAGGAAGCATGTAATCCAGCTCCTTCAGTCCATTACTACCACAGAGGCAGCTCATCTAGCAGGACAACATTGCTTGAGAGAGACTGCATGGCCCTAGGTAGAGATGAGCAAATCGAACACGATGAAGTGGAATTCGATCCGAATTTCAGGATAAATTTGATTCGCCTAGAAGCCGAATTTCCTTGTGCTTCGTATTAGCGAATCGATTTAACCTGAAATAGTATAAAAAACAAAAAAATTTATACTTAGCTCATCCATTTGTTTACGACTGGCCACCAGTCTCCATCTTGCTTGAAGATCTCGGCCGAAATTGTGTGCGGCGCGAGATTATGTCATCACGCCAGCTGGCGTAGTGATGCATGACGATGATTTTTTTTTTTTATTGTTAAAAATTACATTATGATGCTGCGATCATGTATGAACGCGGCATCTGAGGGGGTACAATGATGGGGGCAGCGCTATCGCAGCTCCCTGTCATGGCAACCGCTACTTACAAAAAAATGTGCTTTATGACAAAGTAATTAGTCACAAAGCAATTTTTTGTGAAATTCGGCCAATCAGCCGAATCAAATTTTCCATTACTTCGCTTATCTCTAGTCTTAGGCTACAGAAGAGTTTTAGACTATGAAGTATTTATGTCAGCAGAGTGATCAAGCAATCAAGCTATCAAGACTCTGCTGCAAGGTGGTGGGAAACACATTAATACACCATCACCACAGTTTAGGACAGGCATAGTGAGAAACCTACATCATACTGTGGACATCTATAGCCACAGATTCCACAGTGCAAGCATATGGTAGGGGATTCAGAAAGAGACATTGTCAACTAGAAAACTTTGTCATCTTCTACCACATTGACAGCCCTAATACCCCATTATCTTAGAGGGGAAGTTGGACATTGTACTAACTGCTGCTGGATGTGCTGCTATGTTTTGCACTCAGTAAAGAAAGATGTTTGTTCTATAATCTCTGCTGGTTCCTTCTCATCATTCTTTTTTCACTGCACTGAAGTGAAAAAAGGAAGCCACTACCATTCCCATCATCTGCAACAACTCCACAGGGGCTCAGTGCAATTGCACTGCTTTATATGTCCTTTCCTGTTTCTCTGAACTGCGGTGCTCCCAGCCCTGGCAGCCGGGAAACTGTAGCATGGTCCCATTCTATTGAGGGTGGATCCAGGCTAACCGTAAAGTGATTGCATACCCTTGCAATTTTCATTAACAATCACATTAAAAGTTAGGAATGGAATTTTACGTTTACTACAAAATGACCACCAGGTTACAATACATTGTGATGCATTTTTTTTATGTGCAACCTCATTAAATCTACCAAGGCCAAATCAGAATGTGCAAAGTTTTCTTGTCTAAATTAATAAAACCATTATGACTGCTATCATTAACATCTCATTTCCCTTATGACCTTATTATGGAAGCCTTTTCCCTATTTATGTGTAATGGAGCATGCATATTTTAGAATATAAGCCCATCCTTCCCAGTAAACTGTAAATGAGAAAAAAAGGACAAATATAAACTGGACAACAAGTCAAACAGACTAGACAATATCTACTTCATTTATGGTAATTAAAATGGCTGACCGATGCCTCTCCAACTCATTAACTTTCGCTCATGTAATTTTGATCCCAATGTTAATAATTATGGTCTCAGCTGCAAGGAAATAGGACATCTCTTGCTAAACCCTTGATATAAGGAAGGACAGTCATCTCTGATTTCACTCATTGCAGGCAATAGAAAATAAGGTTATAGGCAATAATTTAATCCATTAGCCTGCACAGACCTATACATCCTAACCCGGTTTGCCTTTCCTTGATGTGCCATATCTACTTATGAAATATCAGTTTTATATCCTATCCTGGCCCATGATAAAATTTGTCCTCCAGTCATTCAAATAAGTGCAGAACCTGCCACTTTAGATGTGATTACCCTTCCTATGAACTTTATGGCAACCTACAGTTTTTACTTCAAACATTTTCTGCTCTCTAAAATTCAGCTTTTACCATACAAACATACAGAATATATTACAGTGAAGAATCAGAAAAGCCTTCGGCTGGATCAGATCTATTGCTATGCACTGCAAAATTTAATAGCTCTAAGAAATTTGTTGGTTTATGTTTTTTATAGTGAAATACAATACAATGTCAATATTTCATATCATATTAAAAAATATTGCAAAATGCAGTCTGGACATAAAAGGTGAACACTGTGCTCTGTGTGAAGATACTTGCTGAAGGATTCGATTATGGCTTCTACTATTATTATTAGCTGATTTGAAACTTTAAGTGGTTGTCTGATGAGAAATAAAAAAATTGAAAGAGTAGTCTCTATTTTTTTTTTTTTTGCCCAAAATTCTAAAATGTTCCTGCTCTGTAGTCCTCCCTTCCACGATCAAAGTATATTTTTACTACTACAGCTCATATGACACCTTCCTAAATTAAATTTCCCAGCATCCGATTTCATACTTAGTTTCTTCCTCTGATGATGATTCTCTGCATCCCACTCTCACACAAGAACACCCAATTTAGGGAGTATGACTACTGCTGATGTGCTAGTCACATGTGCATTGTATGCAGATATAGTATCCATGGACTTGGATATAAATGAATGAAGGAGTGGATTGGGTCTGATCTGAAATGCTAAGTACAGCAGCTATTCAATGTTCGGCTCAATGTGTTGCGAGGATGCCGCATCATGCACAAGAGTGCCGCAGCTTCTTCAAACGGCTGACTGGTGGCGGTATCAGGTGTCAGACCCCCACCAATCTGATATTGATGACCTATCCTAAGGATACATCAACAGTTTCATAGTTCTAGAAAACCACTTTAACATATTAAAAAAAAAAGATGGGTAACTCCTAGCAAGTTACCAAGCAAAGTGCCATCCATTGCATAGCGTTGGATAAACATGACGTCTCTGGCCTATGAAGAGGTCACAGTGCTCCGGCCTCTTCAAACAGAGGATAGGCATGGGGTACCAGGTGTTGGACTCCTGCCAATCAGATATTGATAATCTATCCTGATATAAAAATCTTGGACAACTTCTTTAAAGAGATACAGGTATGGGAGAGTGCTCAGTCCAGTTGAATATTCAAATATACAATGCCAGAAGCTTCCTCTGCAAAGCTTAACTGATACCACTTTTTTCTAAGACTACCAGCTTTATTATACAAATATAAAATAAAATTATATTATACACCTGATCTTTTTGCCTTGTACTCATATGTTTCATAGGTTGGAGCATTTTTCATATTTTGCCACTAGAAAAATATCTTGAAAAAAAAACTAAAAAATAGAACCCAGTAAGCCAAGACCACAAAGCATATTCTCTTTGCTTGCAATGTAATAACATCCCTAAGTATATTTCAGTCTATTGTTCACCTCCCTAGTACAATAAATTCATAAAATGGGCCACATAGTGAAGGTGTGTGCAATAAGGTCTATACTATGGCCTATGAGTGTGCAGTGTTACACAATTTTGTTTACATCTTCTCCTCTGTCAGATTTTGCCTTTAGTATGTGCCTTTACTGTATACACAATCCAGTGTGCCTTCCTCTACAAGGTCACCTAAACCATCTAATTTGAAGCTGCAGTACCATGATAAGACTTAGTTGCGTGTTGGAGACATCTTGTTGCTTCTAAAGAGTAACTCTGTCAGCTCTGCTACTTCTGGGCTTTGCTTGTCTCTTCTCATGTGTGCTGCAGTAATGCTTCTTCCTTAGGTGTTTTTCTTCTGTCATTAAAGGTAGCATTTTTCCCACTGAGAGCACCAGGAGAGTTGCTGCTGTTTACATTACGTAATGAAGAATCAGCGTTGCTCAAGCTGAGAACCGGATTTCGCTCATCTTTCTCCCATACCGTAGAGGTCATATTGATTACGGCTGTGAGGATGCTCTGTAGCACAATTGATTCTATGTGTTTTTTTTGCATAACAACACTTAGTATTGATTTTACGTGATAAAGTGATGTTCTACATATCAGCTTTTGTGTCATATTTTGGTGTATTAGCAATAAATAATAATTCACCGCTGTGTTTCTGAAGACAAATGGCACAGCGTACAGTATACTTATGAGTGACAGCCCAGCATGGCCGCTACTCCAGCACTGAAAATATCATCTAAATATCATATTAGATTTATCTTCTTCTTCCTATAGCTCATTACGTTACCATTTACAGATAAAATGGCTTTGTAAATACTATAGCTAAAAAAAACAACAACACAGCCACAATACTTCCTTCAAAATATATGGGGTCATTTATCAAACTGGTGTAAAGTAGAACTGTCTTAGTTGTCCACAGCAACCAATTAAATTCCACCTTTCATTTTTTACAGCTCCTTTGGAAAATGAAAGGTGGAATCTGACTGGTGCTATGGACAACTAAGCCAGTTCTACTTTACACCAGTTTGATAAATTACCCAAAAAATATCCATTAAAATACAATAAACGACAATCTATCAATATATCCTACAACCGGACCTGAGGACTAGTGATGAGCAAAGCAACATTCGGAACATAGATCCGAAGTCGCTTCGCTCAAGAATTAATGCTGTATGGAGATCCGTCTCCGTACAGCATTAAAATATATTGCCTCCGATGAGGCAATGTTAGTTACTTGCGAAGTCTCGCCAGACTTTGTTGAACAACTTCAGTTATGCTACATCCGAAGTCGCTTCATTCAAAACTTCGGATTAATACTGCATGGAGATCCGTCTCCTTACAGTATTAGAATGTATGGGCTACAATGAGCCAAAGTCAGTTATTCACGAATTCACATGCGATTTTGTTGAATAAGTTCAATAGTTGATTTTTGACGTGCAAAACCATTTTAAAACTTCGATCCAAACTAGGCTTTGGTCCTGAGGTTGGTTCTCCTATTTAAAAATTAAATACCAAAGTTATTCAATGACATCTTACCAGACTTCGCAAATAACTAATTCCGCCTCATCAGAGGCTGTCCATTTTAATGCTGTGTAGAGATGGATCTCTGTACAGCATTACTCCAAAGTTTTGAGTGAATTGACTTTGGATCTATAATCCGAAGCACGCTTTGCTCATCACTAGTTAGGACACCTATCGCAATTCATAGTAATCCATTAATATACAGTAACACATCCATCAGCAATGAATAAATAAGGAAACTATCAGTCATATAGCAGCAGTAAAACATAAACAGTCACTCATGTAGTACTAACTAATATCTGACCATTCCTAAAATGGCTGGAATGGAGGCTAATCTGCTGAGAGAAAGTAACTATCTCCAATAGAAGATAGCTTGATTAGTTCCGAGTGTCCGGACACCTCAACACACGTTTTGCTTTTAATTTAATTGGAGATGTTTGTCCTTATGAACTAATCCAGCTGGGTGGTAATTCATCCTCTGCTAGTTTCAATAAGTGATATGGGAGATGTTCTTTATTAATTGTCAGTTACTTGATTTGACTTACCACATTGTATAACATCTAAGCAGATATAACCATCATTACAGCTGCTGTTATCTTTGATGCTACAGTGTTATGTTTAGGAATGGTCAGACATTTGTAGCTGCCACACGAGTGACTGTTTATGTTTTAGGCTACTTTCACACTAGCGTTAATATTTTCCGTTATTGACATCCGTCATAGGGTCTCAATACCGGAAAAAAAACGCTTCCCATTCATTGTCAATGGGGATAAAACGTAACTGAATAGAACAGAATGCTCCAAAATGCATTCTGCTCTGTTCTCATACCGGAGAGCAAACGGCAGCATGCTGCGGTTTGCTTTCCATCATGGGATGCAGAGCAAGACGGATCCGTCATGACCTATAATGCAAGTCAATGGGGATGGATCAGTTTTCTCTGACACAATCTGACACAATAGAAAATGGATCCGTCCCCCATTGACTTTCAATTGAGTTAATGACGGATCCGTCTTGGGTATGTTAAAGATAATACAACCGGATCTGTTCATAACGGATGCAGATGGTTGTATTATCAGTAAGTGAGGCGTTTTTGCTGAACCCTGCCGGATCCAGTAAAAATGCTAGTGTGAAAGTAGCCTTACTGCTGCTATATGATAGTTTCCTTATTTATTCAATTCTGCTAAATGAGTTACTTTATATTAATGGATTACTATGAATTGTGAGTAATTAAATGTCCTAACATCCGGTTGTAAGATATATTGGTGGATCCTGTTGTCTTTTATTGTATTATAATGGATATTTAATAACAATTCCATTTTAAGGGAATACTATGGCTTTAGTTTAGTTTTTTATTTGAATATCAGATTAGTAGGAAATTACTTAGTGATACAGGATCCTATGCATCAAGATGCAAATGTACTGTTTTAGTTGGCAGACAGTCTAGAATAGCCTTATCAGAATTAATGGAGTTAAAGGGAACCTGTCATCAACTTTATGCTGACCTCACTGAGGGCAGCATAAATTAGTGACAAAAATGCTGATTTCAGCGGTGTGTCACTCATGAGCTAAAAGTAAGAGGTTGCTGAGAAACAAGATTCATAATAATTGCAGCACAGGACTTGAAAAGAGTCAAATCTACTTGAGAAGAGTCATGGTTATTCCTAATCTCCTGCACTCTCACCCATCTGCTGATGATTGGCAGTTCTCTCCTAGAGGGAAAGGGAGAAAACTAGGTAGAAGACTGTCAGTCATCAGCAGGTGGGCAGGGAGAGCAGGAATTCATGAATAACCATGACTTTTCTTAGAGGCTCTTTTCCAGGCCCAGTCTGCAATGATTGTGATGTTGGTTCTCTGCAACCACTTATAAATGACAGACCGCTGAAATCAACTCACCTGTCTCTACTTTATTCTACCATAAGTATGGGCAGCATAAAGTGGATGACAGGTTCCCTTTAAGTTTTACTGTAGCTTCTTGCTTTAAACATCATCCATCACTATAAGGCACTTCTTTACTATAGGTCATCTACATGATACCTTAATAAAGAAATGCTAATATTAACCCAGTAAACAACATGGATGACTATTGGAAATCTATGAGAAGTTTGCCAAGGTCAAACAAAGAGGCCATGGGCCCCTTATCAAGCAGAATTACATTGATACACTTGATTAATGGCCCTATTACAAAAGTCAACGATTGGGGAAATTGTTGGGGATGAATGTTTGCATGAATGCTCGCTCCTAATAATTGTCCTATAGAAAGATGCTCCCGATCACTCAACTAACAAGCAAATTTTCATTTTAAGGTGATTGCATCTTTCTTGCGGCATCTTAAATCATCATTTGCAGGCAGCACATTATCCTGTGTAAACAGGGATTTGCTGCTCACAGACAATGAATCTGTATGGGGATGAATGATCGCACTAGCATTGCTTTATTTCCATAAAAAAGGGATGATTGTTACATGCGAATACAGCTCTTCTGAGGCTCAATGAGCAGCCAATGATTGTTCGTCTGCCCATATAAAAGGGTCCTTAGTCTCCTTTCACACTCGCGTTTTGGGTTTCCGTTCAGGGCTCTCACAAATAGTCCAAAATGGATCAGTTTGCATTGTAATGCATTCTGAATGGAAAATGATTTACTTAGAATGCATCAGTTTGCATCAGTTCAGTCTCCATTACGCTTTGGAGACGGACACCAAAATGCTGCTTGCAGAGTTTTGGTGTCCATCTGATGAAACTGAGCCAAACGGATCCATCCTGGCACACAATGTAAGTCAATGGGGACAGTTCCGTTTTCTCGAACACAATCTGGCATAATAGAAAACGGATCCATCCTCCATTGACTTTCAAAGGTGTTTAAGACGGATCCGTCTTGGCTATGTTAAAGAAAATACAAACGGATCTGTTCTGAACGGATACAGATGTTTGAAGTATCTGAACGGATCCATCCATGAAGGATCCGAACAAAACGCAAGTGTAAAAGTAGCCTAGGCTCATAAACGTTTGAGGAGTACTTGAATATCTTAAAATTGCAGTAGAAAACAACTGCATTCAGAAATAGATGATTTGTATTACATTAATAATTCTTTTTGACTTTTCCGAATAAAGGAAAACGTGTTTCGTCTTTGAAAAAACATATTTAGCAACCAATTTTAATCTACAGATAGATGTATGTTGATTGGGTCAGCATCCCGAGAAGACACTCAGACCACTGATAAACATTTCATATCTCATATGTTGCTCAACAACATCTCAAAACCCGTTCAATATCCGCTTGTGAAATATAGAATTGATTTAACATCCAATAATAATTTGAAATAAGTGTTCATAGCTTTATCAATAATTCAGGGCACTGCATTCGGAAACCTTTATTTTCCTGTCAAAGAGGTCTTTATATCTTAAAAAGGTTATAGGAGGCATCTCAAGGGTTCTCTAAAATTGCAGGTGCTTAAAAGGCTTGGTGACAAATTGGCTGGAAAAGCACTGCAAAGCACAGACTATTAAAGTTAATGGCATCAACTATTTTTGAATGTGCCCCCAACTATGAAGTCTGATGCCAATAGTATTTAGAGCATTATTTTCTTTTACATTGGCAAAGCTTTTAGGAGTTGAAATTTCAGAAAAATTACCATTCCCGAGAAGAAGCAAAAAACAACTTTTTTCTCAGATGTTTATTGTCTTTTAACCATTTATGATAAAATTTTCTTTTCATTTGCAGGCTCAGTGTTCTTCAGTTCAAGATTTTGGAATTCACTATTAACAGCTGGTAAGTACCTTGCTGTATATATTGTACTCACCACTGCTACTGGATTGTTTGTGAATGATCTAAAGAGTTGCCTGATTTACAAAACCCATGTTCAAATATCTCATTAAGTAAGTTTGAGTTGACAAAGAAAAGTCCTATATTTAGTATTGTTATTTGCCAGAGAGGCTACAGATAGTGCCTCTAGCTTTGGAGGACCTCAGTATGCCTGTGCATTAGACATATATCCTATTGATTTAAATAAAACACTTGAAGGCAGATTCCTTACAGATTGCTGTTGGGGATCTCAGCAGCAGGACATCCAGTGATCAGCTTATATTCTAAGGACTTTTCTAGGTAAAAAATTAAATAAAATTGGGAATAATTTATTAAGACTCCTTATTGCAGAAGCTGACCTTAAAAAAGTCACAAACTCCCAGTTTGTAACTTTTTAAATGCCCTTGCATCTAAATTTAGGTGCACACTGTGTTTCAGCACCACTCTCTCTACTAAGTTGGAGTGGGAAGGGGTGGGGACATAGTGTGGTGGGGCAATTAACCTCAGAAGATTCACTATCATTTAAGCCAGTTTCCCAACAGCATCACATCACCACATGAGATTTTGAGCAGTGTCTTCAATCAAGATGGCCACGACAGACTCTACGCGAGCAAATGGATAACGTGAGTGATTTATTTTTTATTTTTTTTACCCTGATTAATATATATGTTACCCTGAAAGGCCTTAAAGGTAACCTGATATGCCACAAACAGCGATGAACGTGGCATCTGAAGGGTTCAATGACGGGGGGCGGCACAATCTCCATTTTCTGTCATTGTGTCTGATACATACAAAAAAATGCACTTCAAATTTTTCATAACTTCACTCATCTCTAATTAATATTATATTCATTATTATTACTATTATAACATAATGAAAGGTTATTATTCAATAGTAAAATATTAAAGTATGAGATATCTGGATTCTTCCAGTAGCAGCATCTGATGCCATTGTCTTTTTTAAAAAACAAATTGCTCAATTAATCTCATCTGCACAGCAGCAGGAGACGAATATGAGATTCTAGCCCTGTCCTCAGCAGAAGTGATGCACTGTCTATACCCAGACTGGAAATCTGGTACAGGGTGTGACTTTGGCTGAATCTGGGTTTTCAGAAGAGGAGTGTCACATGACCAGGTTCCCAGGATGTTGATCCATACAAATTGTTATCAATAAGTGTATTGTTAGGTGTGTTCTGTGTCTCTGTGTCATCAAAGTAGCTTTGCAAGACCAACTGGGTCCCGGAACCTTCTACCCCCCCCCCCCCCCTTTTAAATGATGACTCAACCTGAAAAATCTTTGGAATCATCAGAAATAAGCTACAAGTAAAAAAAATTCAAGACAACTAAACAGTTTTACTTACAATTTACTAAGCTCCAGGTGTTGAAAAAGCTGCCAGGACAGTGTTGTCAATCGATTTCCAGAAAGATTTCTAGGAGAAAAAAAAAAAGAAATTATTGTAATGAAACATCTACAACAATATAAAACATCTAATCTTCCTGGGTGATGTACTGAAGATGATACCCTATATACAAGTTATGAACATTGCTCAGAAATGGTTACTCCTTTTACAGCTGATGTCATTATTTGTAGCATTGTTACTAACCATTATTGTTAATTTTATATTACTAATAAACAAATGTATAAGTAGAACATATATACAGAGCAGACCAGACTGAAGTTTGTAAGACACAAGAGGGTAGATGGCTGAATTACCTTAAAAGAATGTTCACTTGTTGAACAATCCACCTATGCAGCTATACACATTTAAATCCACATTGGAAATTCAGGAAATGCTTTTTTTTTTTTTTGTACAGTTGGAATGGTCCTTGTGGATTAAGGCATATCAGAATTTTTTTTTAAACACAGCCAACTTTTTTGATGACAGGGTGTTATTAGTCTTCTAAAGCATTATATTTCACATGGCAAGCTCTCAGATTGGTTGAAATTATCTAATGAGCTTTAGACTATTGTGTATGACCACCTTGATATCTCTTTGTTTAATAGTCTGTATCTGCAATAAGCAGCACATTTTGATAAACTGCAAATATTACATTTACAATTATTTTCAATATACCTAATAAAATATATGGGTAGCTCAACTATAATTATTTTTCCAACTTTAATTATGGTGCTTTAAAAATGAACATTTAATGGCTGGTTCCTTTAGCAATTTTACCTGGTCAGTATTCTTTCTACTGGGGAACTAGTCTGGGAGTTAAAATGGAGTTGTCCAATGACACCTTTAAAGGTGTTGTTTATCTCCAGAGGGCCCTTCTGCAAGAACCCCCTATGTCTCCAGGACCTGCAGGGAAAAGCATACTTACCTGTATGTAAGTCCTGCTCTGTCGCTGCCAAAATCTAGTGTCTAATTATCAACATCTTGTTTGATTTGAGTCTTCCATGTGACCCAGTAACATGACACATGGAGAGCATGTTACCACTGTAGCCAGTCATTAGCTGCAACAATCACATGATCCACATCAAACAGGATGTTGACATGCAGACACCTGAGTGAGGCAGTAGCGGTGGGGGAACGAAAGACCTGGAATCCAGCATGTTTGGCCATAGGAGTGGGTCTGGCTGAAAGCCCCCAAAGATGAACAACCCTTTATCTTAAGCATATTAAGCGTCTTAATATCACAGAAACAATCAGTGACCTCTGAGTTAAAAAAAGTTTCACTGTATGTAAAATAGTGATGTTATAAACAGAAATAAGTAATCTTATCAGTAGGGTTTCTCTACTTTCCAAATCTATTTGTGATGTGTTTACCATTCTACATTGAACTTTTGTAAAACTATGCAAATCTTTGTGCCAGTTATATCCTCTGGGTTGACAAATATACAGCTTAATTAATGAATTTGTCAAATCCTTTTGCTAGACTATTTAAAAAAAAAAATATATATATATATATATATATATATATATATACTGTAGCTCATTTGCTTCCGACACATCTGAGTGTTTCAGTGTTAGATAAATGTATTATGTTAATTAAAATGCTTATGTTTGGATTTCTTTGAAATTTCATGCACTTATCTAAAGTTTTCGAGTTAAATATCAGATCTATATTAATATCATACATATTTGTGATTTACCCTAAAATATTCCAATTAAAAAAAATTCTAGAGAACTCACTGGGGACTATCCTCTGCTTCAACATATTTCATTGAGATCTCTATCTCAATAAACATGTAGCTATTCTGCTAAACAATTAGTCTCATTCATCCGAGGTCGTTTCATTTAATCCAAAGAATAAAACTGATACAAAACAAGTATTGAGCAACAGTCTCTGTCCAAGAATGCAGTAAGAAGCTGATTGTATCTACAGAACTAGTTTTCCAGTTTATCAAAAATTTTCAGTTCTCTTAGCCACATTTCATTATAGTCCATTATTAATTATGAAAACTCTTTACTGCAAAGAGATGAGTGCACAGAGGCGCCATTCAAAATTCTGGCACCGAGCAAGTGACAGATGCATTGCCAGCAGCTACTAGCAGATGCATGTACCTGCATGCAGCTCAGAGATACAAAGAAGAAACCATAGTGTAAGGGTGTTGAGAGCAGAATCTTAGGAGAAAGTTGCAATGTAACACATCTTTATCTGATCAAAGATAACTTTAGTAGTGATGAGCGAGCATGCTCGGCCAAATACTGGTTTGGCTCGAGCTTTGCGGTTCGGCCCGAGAACTCGGCCGAATACCACATGTACTCGCGCTCCATGCTCGAGTCTCCGCCCCGCACGTTTCGCGGGTTGTAAGCAGCCAATGACGGCACAGGTAAGTACTGCCCTCACTGTAATGCCAGTAGCCATGTTGGCTGCTGACATTACAGTGATTGGCTGGCCGGAACGCGTCATCAGGTACTATATAGCACCCAATGACACATGTTTGGCTCAGACGTAGACAGGGAGAGCAAAGTGTAGGAAGGGAAAGACAGAGTAGGGAGCGAAATTTAAGAGATTTTATCAGAAACAAGATTTGCAAAGACCCAAATGTTAGTTTAAGGACAACAGTGTGTGTGTGTTTTACAGCAGCAATCAATTTATCTCTTGCAGTCTCAGAGACAGAGCTTGTGAAGGGACAAAAAGTGCAGGGAGAGAAATTCACTGTTTTACTACCAAAAGCTTTTCAAAGACCCCACAATGCCTCCTTTTAATGACTACTGGGTCTGTTTCACAGCAGCAAGATATTTTTATTTTGTACCTATTACTGACATATAGGGTACATCATCTGCAGACTGTGTCTTTAATAATCTGGCTCACATGTAGTGACCATACTGTGTGGCTTTGTGTAAAAAATATAGTACTACAGTGTCTATTCTGTGGGTTTATGTGACATATACCGTCCAGCATACAAAAAAAGTGTCTGTATTTAGAATTGCAATAATCTAGGTCTAATATAGTGTCCATATTATGTGGTTTTATTGGACATATACTGTCTATCATTCGACAACAGTGTCTGATGTGCAAATCTAAATCTGAATCTAAATAATAAGCCTAATCTAGTGTCCACAGTGTGTGCCTCTCTGTGTCAAATACTGTACTACATGTGAAAACAGTGTATCTTGGGGAAATGTACATTATTTGTACAAGATTTAGTGTCCACAGCGTGTGCCTCTGTCACGACCTGTGGTTAGGTCATGACTTGGTTTGGTGGCATGCTGTTGCCGGCAGTAATGTTCTGGTAGCCGCATGTGGGGGCTATTACGCGGTAGTCTAACGTGCGGTTACCGTTGGCAACATGTGTGCCACGACCTGTTAGGTCGTGATCCTTGGTCTCGCATGCTGTTGTCAGCGGCTTGGTTTCTGGTTGCCGCATGCGTGGGCTATTACGTGGTAGCCTCACGTGTGGTTGCCGCTGGCAACTTTGTGCTTTACAGCATGCAAGAAACTCACCCTAGTTTGTGTGCACTTTCTTTTGGTGTGGTGTGCACAGAGTTAATGGTGTGTGCTGGGTGTGGCCTCAGTGCTCTTTATGTGCTGGTGTGTTGGAGCCTGTGGTCAGTTTGTTTGTCTCCTGCCTTGGTGTGAGTGCGTTAGAGTTTGTTGTTTGTTTCCCCTGTACAGTTTGTGTGAGCCACCCTTATTTGTTATATTGTTTATTGTTATTGTTTCTCCTCCAGTGTGCATCTGTTTTCCCTTCCCCACCTGGTGTATGTTTATGGGGTGGGTTTGCGTGGAGGTATGTGTGTCGGTGTGTCCTTCAGAAGGGGGTTGCTTTCCCGGAGGGGTTGAAGCAAAATCAGACTGTGTGCTGCCCTGCCTGGAGGCCTCATGCATCTGGTTTAAGCATGGGGGTCTAGGAGGTCCTGGTGCTGGTTCATCATCTCCAGTGCTTACCTGATTTGCGGGCGTACACTGTCTGGTCCCCGGCTGCTTTTGGGCCTCTGGAGATGCCTGCTCATCCCAAGTATAGGATGAGCAGGTGGTCTCTGCCCTCATTCCATCTTAGGGCAAGACAGGGATGTCAGGGCCCCAGATTTGTGGGCATGAGCCTCCTTATCCTCTGAGGTGGCTCATGCAGTAGGAGACCATGGCCAGTAGAGGGATGCTTTAGGAGGTGACCTGCTCCCTTATCCCTGCATTCTGATGTAGCAGCCGCAGACATTGCACGGTGGGGGTTTCCCCCACTCCCCATCGTGACAGCCTCTCTGTGTTAAATACTGTACCACAGGTGAAAACAGTATATTTTGGGGTAATGTACATTAATTGTTCAACATTTAGTGTCCAAAGCGTGTGCCTCTCTGTGTCAAATACTGTACCACAAGTGAAAACAATATATTTTGGGGAAATGTACATTTTTTGTGCAAGATTTAGTGTCCACAGCGTGTTTCACTCTGTGTCAAATACTGTACCACAGATGAAAACAGTGTGTTTTGGGGAAATTAACATTAATTGTGCAACATTTAGTGTCCACAGCGTGTGCCTCTCTGTGTCAAATACTGTACCACAGGTGAAAACTGTGTATTTTGGGGAAATGTACATTAATTGTGCAAAATTTAGTGTCCACAGCGTGTGCCTCTCTGTGTCATAAACTGTACCACAGATGAGAACAGTGTATTTTGGGGAAATGTACAATATTTGTGCAACATTTAGTGTTCACAACGTGTGCCTCTCTGTGTCAAATACTTTACCACAGGTGAAAACAGTGTATTTTGGGAAAATATACACTATTTGTGCAACATTTAGTGTTCACAGCGTGTGCCTCTCTGTGTCAAATACTGTACCACAGGTGAAAATAGTATTTTTGGGGAAAATGTACATTATTTGTGCAACATTTAGTGTCCACAGTGTATGCATCTTTGTGTCAAATACTATACCACAGGTGAAAACTGTGTATTTTGGGGAAATGTACATTATTTATGCAACACTTAGTATCCACAGCGTATGCCTCTCTGTGTCAAATACTATACACAGGTGAAAACAGTGTATTTTGGGGAAATGTACATTATTTATGCAACACTTAGTATCCACAGCGTATGCCTCTCTGTGTCAAATACTATACACAGGTGAAAACAGTGTATTTTGGGGAAATGTACATTATTTATGCAACATTTAGTGTTCACAGCGTGTTCCTCCACCACTCTGTAGTCGAGGCAACTGTCTCTTGCTCCTCCTCCTCATCATCATCACCATCATCTAATTCCCAATGACAAGACGAACTGAGGGTGGTCTGGCTATCACCCTGTGTAATGTCTTCCCCCTAATTCCACCTATTCCACATGTAAAGCATCCGCCTTCGTTGTTAGCAGCCAGTGTTTCAGTAGACACAGAAGAGGGATGGTTAGGCTGATAATAGCGACATCGCCACTTACCATCTGTGTTTATCATCAGCGTAAAACCTCACAGACATCAGACATACTAGACCATGTTGCAGCTGGTATTCCACTACTGCCTTCTGCTGCTCACAAAGTATGGCCAACATGTGTAATGTGGAATTCCAGCGCGTGCTCACGTCGCACAACAGTCCGTTAGCTGGAAAATACAAGCGCTGCTGCAGCGTTGCCAGACCATCGGCAGCTGTAGATAACTTTCTTAAAATGGGCCCTCATGGCGCACCATCACCAGTAGCTCAGGCAAATTGGGGTAGGTTTGGATAAAGTTGAGAACATGTGGGCTAGGCATGGTATGGCCAGATCCCGGACATTAAAGAGGGATCCACATGGCCATATCAGCATTTGTCCCATTAAAATTTTGCCTTCTTCACTGGGCAGAGGTTCTTTTCTGCCCAGTGATTAAGATTCTATTATTAGGACAGGTTTTTAATGGCCAATTTCCTGTTATGTTCCAGGGTTTGATTTGTTATTGTTATGGTTTGAGTATGAGTTTATAACTACGCTGTAAAATATGTTATGGTTACTTGGGTATTTATGAGTTCTTAAACAGGCCATGCCATTAGTTTACCTCCACTCTGGTGTGTTATGTTTTTATAGCGATTAATGTAGAAGTTTGGGATATTTGTTGTGCATGGTACTTATATGCTGTATGATTGCCATGTGTGTAAGCTTGCCAAGCTACAAAGATGCCAACAAGTTATGGCCATTATCAGATACAACCAACCTTGTCTCTTATACTCTGCCACAGCTCTGCTTGTCACCCAAGTAAATGAGTTTCAGCACGGCTTGTTGCCACTTCCCCATTGCCATGCTACACTGCTTCCAGCTAATGACTGATGGTTGACTGCTGCTGTAAGATGAGAATTCTGAGTTTGCAGTGGAGGAGGAGGTGGAGGCGGAGGAGAAGAAGGGGGGGTTGCAGCCACTAATGTAGTTGGTGGCAGAAATCCTGATAGAAGTAGGGCCCGCAATCCTTGGCGTTGGTAGCACCTGTGCCATCTCAGGGTATTACTCGCTACCAGCCTCCACAAGGTTCACCCAGTGTGTCGCCACGAAAATGTTTCATACCTGGCCAAAAGCACTTGTCCATGTGTCTGTAGTTAAGTGGACCTTCACAATAACTGCGTTTGTCAGGGCACTGGTGATGTTACGTGACACAATTGCCGGTGTAATGCTGGTATGGCACACAGATAAATATAGTGGCAGCTGGGAACTGAGTAACGAAAAACACGGCCGCGACCATTAGGCTGAGGAAAGCCTCAGTGTCCACAGGCCTTAATGGCAACATTTCCAGGGCCAGAAATTTTTAAGGACTGGGATAAGGACATCTGTACGCTGTGCTTGGACACTGAAGTGGGTGTGCTAGCTAATGGTGCTTGCGAAGGCCCAAAACGGGAGTCATCCAGGCCTGCGTCTAGGACAGAGGCTAACACAGGCGAGGAAGAGAAGGCAGTAGTGTGACCCACAGTAGTGTGATTGAGGACCCAGGGGTTCGGGCCACCTGTTAGATTAGTTTGATGTCATGTGGCGGATCATGCCGGTGATGTTGAGGTTGAAACAACCCCTACTCATTTTGCCTCTAGTGTACTGTCTTCCCCCATTATGTTCCAGGGTTTGAGTTTTTATTGTTATGGTCTGAGTTAGAGTTAATGAATAGGATGTAAGATATGTTATGGTTATTTGTTTATTTATGAATTCTTATTTTGGTATAGCACAGTTACAGTTAGCAAATTACAATTCTTTTATCGTCCCCACTTTCCTCAAAAAAGCGTCAGACTGTGGAACACCTACCCCTTGGCATAGGAGATTTCCGCAAAGGGGAACTTTTTGGTGTGGCCCGCCTTCTCCCTTTTGCCACCCCACAGCCTCTTCCAGCCTGTTGCGGTGCTATGGATCCCTCCCCCTCTGTCCTGCTGTCCTCGCTTGGCTTGCCACCTTTCTTGGTTGGGTCAGTGATGTCATCGTCTCCCATCTCCTCTTCCACTTCCTCACTCTGGTCATCCTCCTGACTTGTGTTGACCTAACAAGACCCTCACTCATTGACAACTGTGTCTCATCGGCATCATCCACCTCGTGAAACACTAATTGCCAATCCCCACCGTCATCTTTTTCTGACTGTGGATGCTGAAGGGTTTAGGGATCAGTGCACAAGATCTCCTCATGTCCTTCTTCAGGGAGGGTCAGCTCACCTGCAGGCCCTCACCTACAATCTTCTACAGGGCATCAAAAAATATTGTTAAAATTTCAGTCAAATTTTTTCGTAGCCGGTGCTGACCGCCATTCCCTGCGCTAACCCTGCAATGTGACATTACCGCAATCAAAAAATATTGTTACAATTTCTATAATATTTTATCGTGGCCAGTGTTTTTGATAATATCTCTATAATATCCTTGCACTGGCAGACGGGGGTGACGTAACTCCTTAGCACGGAGGAATCTCGTTGGTTATCGAGAAATCTGTTCAGGATGCATCAGGATGTCTTCCGTTCAGTATGTGAACGTTTTTTGGACGTTGACAAAACCGCAGCATGCTGCGGATTTGTCTCCGTCCAAAAATCCGGAAGACATGCCGTAACGCCGAATCCGGAATTATTGCCCATTGAAGTACATTAATCTGGATCCGGAATTAAGCTAAAAGTCGTTTTGGCGCATCGCCGGATCCGAAGTTTAGCTCTGCGCATGCGCAGCAGCAGTTCCAATCGGGGCCCCAGTGTAAGCTGGGGCTCACATCGGTTACCATGGCAGCCAGGACGCTACTGAAGTCCTGGCTACCATGGTAAGTACTCCGCAGCAGTGTACTTACCTGCGCTGCGGCCTCCGGGCGCTCCTTCATGACGTCACATGTCCGGGCGGCGCATTGATCTATGCACCGCAGGGACCTGTGATGTCATGATGGAGCAACCGACGGCTGCAGCGCAGGTAAGTACACTGCTGTGGAGTACCATGGCAGCCAGGACTTCAGAAGCGTCCTGGCTGCCATGGTAACCTGAAAGCATTTTGAAGACTGATCAGGATCCTGATCAGTCTTCTAATGCTTTCAGGCGACTTGCGTTCTGACGGATCCGGCGGGACGGAAGTGCCCACCGGATGCTCAGAACGCAAGTGTGAAAGAGGCCTTAATCATGGCCTCATTTCTGAAAGAAAACTAAATTTTAGGCAGCACTTTCACTTTACATACAATTGAACATACAGTTTTCGATATGTTTCCGATATGTTTTTTTTTTTTTTTTTGGGGGGGGTTTGGGCATGTATTTGTCAGTATGTAAAAGTGGTGTACAACTGGGACAACATGGTTCCCAACAGTGACTTGGGAGTCCAAGATGCATCCAGACATTGTCCCCATGCTGTTCCCAGTCAATTTCGGTGGTGTTTCTGTCACTTTCTGAGCTTTCCAAATGGACCAGGAACCCTCCCCTCTTCAGAGCAGGGGGTGCCTGGTTGTTTTCTATTGACTTCCATTAAAATCGGGTGCTCGGCCGAGCACATGAAAATAGCAATGTGTTTGGCCCGAACATCCAAACATCCGAATACTTTGGTGCTCGCTCATCACTATACTTTTGCATTCCAAAACTTAAATACAGATGAAGAAATCCAAGTATTGCCAAGCCAAACAAGTCTCCAAATAACTTTGAATTAAGCAATTCTTGAATGGCTGATTTACTTTACTCCCTCATTTATATTTCAAAGCATTTCCTCATTCCCCAGATCATTGCTGGAATACCTACAGCTTCTAACAAGTACAACACAATAGTGTGTCGCCACATTTTGTGAAATATTCTCTTTGCAAAATCTTCCAATTACATGCTTCAAGTCATGTTGAAAACATATTCCAAATTTCTACAAAAGTACATCAATCATTCCATTCAAATGATAGCCTTTAAGAAATGGAAAGTCAAAACAATTTCATCTCTGGAAAAATGTATAGCGTTTTGAAGTCATGTATCCACATTTCGGCAAATACATAGAGTAAAAAAATATTGGCAAACAATGTACCCTCAATGTACTGTACTCTAATGACCTCAAGCCAAGGTATATTTATATCTAAATTGCAAACCTGGTCCTGATATCCAGCAAAGAAACACGATAGGGCTGCTCTACGGTCGTCGTCACAATGCAAGGGTCAAACGTTTTGACAGCCGCACATTGGTGCGGCTCTCATTGTTACATCATAAAGATCAGATGACATCTAAACCAACAATATCTGAGAAACTACCCCCCCCAAAAAAAAAAATATATATATATATATCAGAATACGTTATATAACAATGATGATTTAGTCTAAAGTTGATCAAAACAGACAATGTCAACCAATCAATTGTTTATTGTGAAATTTAACAATAGGTGATCATTTTAGTCAACTAATTAATGTTGAGCGAACCGAAGTTAACAGAGTGGAATTCATTCCGAATTTCAGGAAAAATTAGATTTGCCATGAGTTCGAATTTCTTGGTGCTTCGTAGTAACAAATCAATTCCTAAAATGGCTGCAAAAAAAAAAAAAAAAAATATATATATATACTAGACATTAAGCCCATTACAATAACGGGCGCTAGAACAGTAGTGGATATTTTGTCAACAAGTCACTGGTTGTGCAGAGACTGCGGGCACTGTGACTGGTGGCTGAGATGGTTAGCACTGACTGGTGGCTGAGATGATTTACGCTGAATGGTGGCTGAGACTGCAGGCACTTTGACTGGTGGCTGAGACTGCGGGCACTGACTGCTGGTACTATGACTGGTGGCAATCACTGATGGCTGATATGGCTGTCACTGACTGATGGCTTAGACTGCGGGCTCTGTGACTGGTGTCTGAGACGGCTGGCACTGACTGGTGGTGCTGAGACTGCCAGGCACTGTGACTGGTGGCTGAGAATGCGGGCACTGACTGTGGTGCTGAGACTGCTGCTACTGTGACTGGTGGCAATCACTGATGGCTAATATGGCTGTCACTGAATGATGGCTTAGACGGCTGGCACTGACTGGTGGTGCTGAGACCACTGGCAGCAACTGGTGGCTAATACTGATAGCAGCAACAGCTGCTGTATCTGTGTATGACAGAACTGTAATGGCAGTGCTTCTGTTTCATTTAATGGCTGCTCTCAAACTGACACAGCACACCATAATAGCGGTGTGCTGCTGTGGGCAGTCCGAACGGCGAGTGGTGCGCCTCTATTGGCTGCCTCAATTGGGGGGGGTGCCGGTGATGCCAGGGGCGTAGCTAAAGGTTCATGAGCCCTGGTGCAAGAGTTCACCTTGGGCCCCCCTACCCTCAATACCCCTTCCTAAGACCACCAGTTCCCTGTGCTCCCATGCCTGCCTGCCCAATGGCAAAGCTAAAATCTCACCAATACATTTTATATTCTGACCGCCGTAACTTTTTATTTTTATGTGTATGGAGCTGTGTGAGGGCTAATACTGTACTTTTTGAAATTGATATGTTTGAGGGTCACTCAAATATCTTTCACACATGGATGTAAACCCCGTTCAATTTATTCTAAAAACACATACCATAAAATTACATAAAAATAAAATGCTTAAAAATGAGAAAAGAATAGGACATCAAGATACAATGTATTCAAATTACATTCATCAATACAAATATCGCTGTTAGGGCTACTTATTGTTATATGTAGCTGAGTCCTTTTAAATAGTATTCCTGTTATTAAAGAAGTCCCATATATTCCATTTATACGTAAGTGGATCGTCTACTGCTCATAGGTTAATACTCCGGTGTTGGTTTATCAATCTTTACTTGTGTCGTCCAAACTTATGAGTCTTTTGTATTACTTATGGATACTTCTTGTGATGTATAGATAATTTGTATCCGCATACAGCGTGCTTGTGATGTTTAAAAAGTAAACAATATACTTTACCGGTCTTCTCCCTGCTTCCCGATTTCCCTTACTGGCCGCTTGCGTCTGTGCCCTGCCAGGACCTGTGTAGCGTCCCACGTGGTCTCTCTGTCACTGCTGTGGCGTCCCACGTGATGGTGGAGGGTGTGCCTGATTCGTGAATTTTCTTCAGGCGCTATTACGCTGAATTACGGTCTTGGATCTATCGAGTTGGGAGAATTATGACTATATAGTCCGGTTATTTAAGTCTCACTACTTATTTTCTACCAAACGCGTTTCGGGGCGAATATATGCTGGCCCCTTCTTCAATGGTCACTTTGTGAGACTTATCAGGGTCTTTTTATAGTCACTCCTATTAAAATCAAAGGATGCTGGGAAATAATCGCAATCCCAAATATGTGGAATTTGGACTTATGGAATGGATCGTATTGAATCAATTGTAATAAAATCTTGTAATAACATAAAACAATCTCATAAGTCATAATATCGAGGTAACATTTATATGAGATAAAACATGATTCTGGGATGGGGTCGCTCGTATCTGTCATTATTTGATGGACGTAATGGGGACAACCCAGAATGACTTCTGTTTGAATATAAAGAATGGACTGACTTGCAATTCTACAGATGTTATTTATATGTTGCAATGCCCTTGCAAAAAACAATATTTAGGGAGGACCAAAAGAACATTAAAAAAGAGGGTAGCCGAACATATAAATAACATCAAGAAAGGGTATGAGTTGCACTCTGTTTCCAGACATTACAAAGAGGCACATGCTAGTGACCCCTCCAGCCTTATGTTTTTGGCAATAGAAATTAAACGACCATGGAGAGGGGGCAATCATGTAGCCCTAATGTCAAGGATTGAAACAAGGAGAATTTTTGAATTTGAATCTCTCATCCCAAAAGGTCTAAATGCTGAGATGGAGCCGTTTGGTTTTCTGTGAGGGGCCAATGGTCTTTTGGTGACGAGACATCAGTATCGGGCTGTTTTACCAGCATCCTGATCTCCCCTCGCTATTAGACCTTGTCCCCATTACGTCCATCAAATAATGACAGATACGAGCGACCCCATCCCAGAATCATGTTTTATCTCATATAGATGTTACCTCGATATTATGACTTATGAGATTGTTTTATGTTATTACAAGATTTTATTACAATTGATTCAATACGATCCATTCCATAATTCCAAATTCCACATATTTGGGATTGCGATTATTTCCCAGCATCCTTTGATTTTAATAGGAGTGACTATAAAAAGACCCTGATAAGTCTCACAAAGTGACCACTGAAGAAGGGGCCATCATATATTCGCCCCAAAACGCGTTTGGTAGAAAATAAAAAGTGAGACTTAAATAACCGGACTATAAAGTTATAATTCTCCCAACTCGATAGATCCAAGACCGTAATTCAGCATAATAGCGCCTGAAGGAAATTCACGAATCAGGCGCACCCTCCACCGTCACGTGGGATGCCACAGCAGTGACGGAGAGACCACGTGGGACGCTACGCAGGTCCTGGCAGGGCACAGACGCAAGCGGCCGGTAAGGGAGATCGGGAAGCAGGGAGAAGACCGGTAAAGTATATTGTTCACTTTTTAAACATCACAAGCACGCTGTATGCGGATACAAATTATCTATACATCACAAGAAGTATCCATAAGTAATACAAAAGACTCATAAGTATGGACGACACAAGTAAAGATTGATAAACCAACACCGGAGTATTAACCTATGAGCAGTAGACGATCCACCTACGTATAAATGGAATATATGGGACTTCTTTAATAACAGGAATACTATTTAAAAGGACTCAGCTACATATAACAATAAGTAGCCCTAACAGCGATATTTGTATTGATGAATGTAATTTGAATACATTGTATCTTGATGTCCTATTCTTTTCTCATTTTTAAGCATTTTATTTTGATGTAATTTTATGGTATGTGTTTTTAGAATAAATTGAACGGGGTTTACATCCATGTGTGAAAGATATTTGAGTGATCTTCAAACATATCTATTTCAGTATTTCTTTACGGCTTAGGGTGAACCGTGAGGTGTGCACCTTTTCATATTGGTGAGAGGGGTGGAGCCACTGTCCTACCTTATCAATTACAACCTATACTTTTTATTGATACCATTTTGGGGAGTGTATGACTTTTTGATCACTTTTTGTTCAATTTTTTGGTGGAAAGTGAAGAGACCAAAATTCCTATAATCAGCCATTTTAACAGTTTTCTTTCATCTTGCCATTCATATGGGATAAATATCTTTATATTTTAACAGTACAGTTGTTTTCGCATGTGGCGAAACCCTTAATGTTAATTTTCATATTTGTTCATGTATTTTTATATTAAGTTTTAGGAAAGGGGGTGAATTGTATTTTGCATATATATATTTCTTTTTACTCTTTTTAAAAATGTAATACAGTATAGTTCTGCTGCATGCACCTACTCACACACACACACACACACACACACCACACAACACAGCCCCACTGTACTCATTACATATGCAGTATAGCTCTGCTGCATGCACCTTACCCACACACAGCTTCACCATACACATTACATATCTAGCTCTGCTGCACGCACATTCACACACAGCTCTGCTCTACACATAGAGCTCGGCTGCATGCACATTTCCCACACACAGCTCTGTTGTACACATTACTCATATAGCTCTGCTGCATGCACATTCACACAGTCTTGCTGTAACATTACATAAACAGCCCTGTTGTACATGTTACATATATCGCACTGCTGCATGCTCTTTTACCACACTCAGAGCTGCTGTACACATTACATATAGCCCTGCTGCACAAACATTCACACACAGCTCCACTGTACACATTATATATACAGCTCTGCTGCAGCCTACATACATTACCCACATACAGCTCTGCTACACACACATTCACACACAGCTCCACTGTACCCATTATATATATAGCTCTGCTGCAGCCTGCATACATTACCCACATACAGCTCTACTGTGCACATTACATATACAGCCCTGCTGCACACACATTCATGCAGAGCGCCATGGTACACATTACATACTTCTTCTGGCTTCTCTTGGTTCTTCTGACCAAGTGCAGTGTTGACTCCTCCCACACACGTGATCATGACATCATCAAAGGTGCTTTACCCTACCAAACGGTCAGGTCCTGTAGCCTTTCAGGGGTGTGCACTGTCTGCACGATCCACCGCCACAACACAGCACCTCTTGTTCCTTCCTGTTCGGCTGCACACATACACGCTCTGCCTCCACCTCTGTAAGTGACTCACTGTGGGAGCGCGGTAGGTGTGCAGCGCTGAACCACTCCTTCTCTTCTGGGGGGCCCAATGGGCGACGCCTGCGCATTTAACATTGGCACACACGCACGGACACCGCAGGCACAGAGGGATTTGATTAGTATAGATATATATACTAACCTCATCTATTGGATCGTGGAATTCCATTCAATGGAATGTGATTTGTTACAAAATAATTAGAGTTTTGAGTTTCTTGGCAAAGTTCGGCAAGGCAGGCAAATTGAATTACTATGAGAGACTGTGGTTTTCTTGCAAAAGAAGTTGACCATATTTAAAATTTAGGCTGCTAGTCACTAGTCCATTGAAAGTATGTTCCTGGAAACATGGTTTGTCCTTCACCAGGCATGCTCTCATTGAGTATCTATGGCCAATTTAAATGACTGTATTGGCCAAAATAATGTGCATGGCTGCAGTGGCATAAGGACATTCCCTCAATTAACAATCTACTTCTTAAAGGGGTGATCTTCTTTTAACCATTGATGACCTATAATCAATATCAGATCGGCAGAGCTCTGATTTCCCCTTTGTCTCTTCAAGTGAATACCATAAAGCCGTCCCATAGAAGTAAATTGGGACGCCATACTTGTAATTACACCTGCTCACCACTGCAATTTCAACGGCAAGCAGGTAAACAGAGCAGAGAAGCGCTCATACGATCTGATATTGATGGCCTATCCTGAGGATAGGTAATCAATAGTAAAAAGCAGACAACCCCTTTAAGAGTCCACCAAACTGTTACCCAGGATGAGATCATACAGTAAGCTGTACATTAAATGGTAGTTATTCGATCACACATGGCCTTTCTAGCTATTTTACTACTTATTATTAAAGGGTTTTTTCCAGTTCCTTAACCCCTTAAGGACACAGGACGTACCCATACGTCCTGAATAAAATCGCTTATAAAAAAAAAGAACCACCACAAGGATCAGAGAGTTAATGCCCCCAAAGTTATAAATTTTAACCCCACTGCAGCCCCCAATCATATTGTGGCTGCGGGGGTGCAGGGGGGGTGGTTGCGGGAGGCAGTGCGGGAGGCCTCTGTCATATTCCCTGGTGTCTAGTGGACCTATCAGAGTGTCAGCACATTGCTGACACTCTGATAGAAATGGCTGGCATCTGTGCTTGATCAAATGCCAGCCGTTTAACCCCTTCCGTACCGCGGTCCGTACGGACAGCGGTATGGAAGGGTTAACAGAGAAGGAGCTCCCTCCCTCTCCCACCGGGGGGCTGCTGTGCCTTTTCAGCCCCCCAACAGGATGGGATCGCAGAGGGAGGAAGCTCCCCTCCCTCCCCATCCATCACCTGCTGCTTTCTTATGGCAGCGGGTGATAGTTGCCATGGGAGCAGGACGCTTTCAGAAGCGTCCTGCTCTCCATGGTACTGAAAGTCTGAATAGATCTGCTGAAGGTCTATTTCCAAAGAAACGGCTGGCATCTGTGTTTGATCAAATGCCAGCCGTTTAACCCCTTCCGTTTAATATTAATGTTCTATCCTCAGGATAAGACATCAATATGTGATTAGCAGGGATCCATTGCACTACACAACAGTCGATCAGCTGTTTTGCAGTAGCTACAGTAGATCTAGCATCATAATCCAGTGTCAAAACTACATGGCTCTATTCTTTCGTGTAGTAGTATTACAGTGCTGTCTGAGATACTTCAGCTAATGCAGAACAGTTTTTTTGCTGAGGGTGCGTGGTGTTGGATATCCACAGATTAAAGGATGGTCTATCCTGAGGATAGACAGCAATATTAAAGTGCCCAAGAACCCTTGAATTATTTTGATGGTTAATAAAGTGTCATTACATCCTATAATGAGTTAAATGTGACTGAGCAACATCATATGCAAATCCTGTAAGGTGCTGACTGTACTAAGAAGCAAATGCAACTTAGAGGGCTGACTAGATGCCAGTTATTTGAATCCCACACTTAAAAAATTCAGCAGTCAGTTACTCACAAGGGGTAAGATCTGGGGATTATGACCTATTTCTGCCCATGGGAGGCAATGCAGGATGAGGGTGTAATATCAGCATTAGCATTTTCTCACATCTGATATTTGAATGATTGAATAATTGTATTTGATTGTTTTATTTGAAAGAACCTGATTTACAATTAGGAGTATATTTTTGACATTTTGGGTGACGATACTCCTGAGTTTAGGTCTGGGGAAAAACCCTTGCAGTTAGGGGGAGCTACTCCTGGATCCGCTTTTAAGCAAACTGGTCATAAGAAGGGAGAGTGTTTTTTCTGTGGACAAGAGGGACATTTTATTGGAGTATGTCCATACATTCAGTGTAAAATAAAAAGGGTCTTTTAATTCCCATCTGACTCTTGGAGTGGTGAGAGGACAGTCAGAAAATGTGCATTTGTCTTTGACTGGTAGTACCTGATTTCTCCTGACTGCTGAGGCAGCGATAGAGTCAAAAACTGTGGGGATTGAGGTGATTATCGACAGTGGGGCTGGGGTGAACCTGATTGATGCCCAGTTTGTCCTTATGCACGGGTTGTCACCAAGTGCATAAAAAAAAAACATTTCCGTTTTTGCTATTGATTCTGCACTAGTGTTGATCGAGCACTGTCGACTGAGCATCCGAGCACAATGAAAGTCAATGGGAGAACCCCAGGGACCCACTGCTCGGAAGAGGGGAGGGTGTCGGGACTCTAGTTTGGCTTAGGAGTCCCTGCTCTAACTCCATATATAGCTATGTCCATATATGGAGTCAGTGCTTGAGGACATCCCAGTGTATTTAAATATAATTTAGCCTGTATTTCAGAAAAGTTTTTTTTTTAGGACGGAGGTCTTCAGCCATGTCTGGATTTCTGTGAACTAAATCAGATTACTGTCCGTAATCCTTACCCCCTTCCTTTGTTTCCTGATTTGTTTAACCAGATTGTTGGTGCCAAGGTGTTCTCCAAGTTGGATTAAAGGGGGGCATATCATCTGGTCTGCATAAAGGAAGAGGATGAATGGAAGACGGCTTTCAATACTCCTGAGGGTCACTGTAAGAACCTGGTCATGCCTTTTGGGTTGACCAATGCTCCTGCGGTTTTCCAGCATTTTATGAATAACATTTTTCATCACCTGGTGGGGATGTTTGTAGTTGTGTATTTGGATCACATACTAATTTATTCTCCAGACGTGGAGATACATCAGGATCATGTTAGACAAGTGATGCAGATCCTAAGGGATAAAAATTGTATGCAAAATTAGAGAAGTGTGTTTTTGCTGTCCATGAGGCACAATTTTTGGGGTACCTATTGTCGTCTTCGGGTTTTCCGAATGGATCCGGAGAAAGTCTGTGCCGTATCGGACTGGGATCGACCCGAAAATCTCAAGGCTCTTATGCGGTTTTTGGGGTTCACCAATAATTACCGAAAATGTATTCAGAACTATTCGACAGTGGTAAAACCCTTAACTGACATGACTAATAAAGGGACGGGTGTCTCAGTGAGGTCTGATTTGGAATTGCAAGCCTTTTTTTCGATTAAGGAATGCTTCTCTTATGCCCCTATATTGGTGCAGCCGGAGGTATCACAACCTTTTATTGTGGAAGTGGACGTGTCGAGGTGGGAGTAGGGGCAGTTTTATTGCAGGGCCCATCACCTGGTATATGGCGTGTGCCTTTTTCTCTATAAAACTCTCTTCCACAGAGAGAAATTACGATGTGGGTAACAAAGAGTTACTGGCTATTAAGTTGGCTTTTGAAGAATGGCGTCATTGGTTCGAAGGGGCGATTCATCCGATCACGGTTTTCATGGATCACAAAAATCTGGCTTACCTGGAGTCAGCTTAACGACTGAGGCAAGCCAGATGGTCTTTGTTTTTTACCAGATTCAATTCCACTGTCAATTATCGTTGTGGTGTTAAGAATGTAAAGCAGATGCCTTGTCACGTAGTTTTCCTGGAGGTGGAGATTTTTAAACTCTGAGTCCTATTCTATAGGAAGGGGTGGTGATATTCATCCTATTCCCTGACCTAGAGGTGAAAGTGTTAGAGGCCCAGGAAGATGCACCGGATTCTTGCCCCTCTGTGAAATTGTTTCTGCCATTGGAATTGCGTTGCAAGGTGTTTGAGGAACATCACTGTACTAGTGCTTACAGGACACACTGGGAGCAGATCTACTGCTGACCTCATCTCTCATAGATTCTGGTGGCTGGGGTTGTGTAAGTGTGTTGAGGACTAAGTGTCGGCCTGTAGTGTCTGTGCACGCGCTGGTGACAGATACACGGCCTTTTGGATCCCTACTTCTGTTGCGTATCCCATCCAGACCATGAACTCATTTATCTATGGATTTCATCACTGATCTGTCTAAGTGGTTAGGAAAGACAGTTATTTTGGTAGTGGTTTATCGTTTTAGTAAAATGGTGCACTTTATAGCCTTGTCTGGCCTATCTAATGCTAAAACACTTGCTCCAATCTTTGTTCACAAACATTGTGAAAGTCCCTGGCATTCCCTCTGACATGGTTTCAGATCATGGGACTCATTTTGTGTCCAGATTCTGAAAGGCATTATGTACTTGGCTGGGGGTACAACTGTCTTTTTCTTTGGCTTTTCATCCTCGTTGTTGTCTTTCGCAGAGTTTGCAATAAATAATCGTAGACAGGAATACACTGGGAAGTCACCGTTTTTTGGAGCATATGTGTTTTACCCGCAGTGTGTCACTTTTTCTGGTTCACATACTTCTGGTATTCCTGAGGAGGAACGTTTTTCGTCATCATTATCATCTATAGGGCAGAAAATTCTAAAAACCTTGATCAATATGGGCAACAAGTATAAACGTGTGGCTGACAGGAAATGTATGAAGGTCCGAACCTAAGAGTGGGTGATTTGGTGTGGCTGTCCACAAGAAACATTAAGTTTAAGGTACCTTCTTGGAAGCTGGGTCCAAGGTTTATTGGTCCATATAAGATCACCGCCATTATTAATGCAGTAGCTTTTTGTCTTGAACTTCCTAAGGTTCTGAAAATACATAATGTGCTTTATAAATCTTTGTTGAAGAGATATGTTGAACCTTTGGAGCCTTCTTCCTTGTCACCTGCTCCTGTTATGGTGGACGGTAGTTTAGAATTCCAGATTGCCAAAACAATTGACTCTCAAGATCTCTGCAGAGCTTTTCACTATCTTGTTAACTGGAAGGGTTATGGACCTCAGGAGAGGATGTGGGTACCGGCATCTGAAGTGAATGTCAGTCATTTGGTGAAAGCTTTTCACAGGTCTCACCTGGATAAGGTTGGTCCTGGGTGCCCGGAGGTCACTCGTAGAAAGGGGGGTACTGTCACGGACATACCAAGACATACTGACGTCCCTGCGACAGTCAGTGGCAGGAGATCTTTCAGACTGGCAACACGTGGTTTGGTTTGACATGTTTACCTTGTGGATCAATAGGCGTCTGTGTTTTTTCTGGTACTGGCCACACCCTTAATCTCCAGGTGTTGCTATTGTGGTCAACTTTCCCTATTCATAGTTGTCTCTCCCACAATGCTGTGCGGTTTATAGCTTTCTTTGGACCTGTGGATAGCTGGTGTTTGGATCTCAGCTGAGTTCCTGGTGCTGCCATAGCTTCTTGGAAGTTAAGTGATTCCTTTCCCTTTGTATTTTGGCTTTTCTGTGTGTTACATTTCTTTCTCCCGTTCATCCTTCCTTTTGGAGGAACAGGATGTGTCATTCCTGTCATTAGTACCTTTAGGGTTAGATAGGACTTTAGGTATTCCTGTGTATGAACTCAACTACCTCTGGGGTCTGTTCATACTGTTATTCAGTCAGTGCTTTGATTAGGGTTTTCACTAGGAGGTGTCCATATTCCGTCCCTAGTTTTCAGGCCTTATTTCCTTTTCCCATTCCTTCTTATGTTCAATGTAGGGGTTTCCTTCCCACACTAGAGCATGACAAGTAAAATGTGGATGTAGAAACGGTAAGGTGTGTAGGGGCAAAAATAGTAGCACCTTCAGTAGTAGCACAACATGGAACAGACAAAGCAACAATTAGATGTGTGTGTGGCTGTGTTGGGGTAGTAGTTGTAGTAGAGGCAACTGTGTGGGGGTAATGGTAGGAGAGAGACAACAGTATTTTTGAAAATGAGACCATTTTAAAGATTAAAAAACAATAGATTAGCTGTGCAGAAGTGAGAATATCATAATAAAGAATTACATTTTGGTGAAAGCGCAAAACTGCTACATTTCCATAATGATGAGACACTTTTTATAGATGCCTGACTGGCATCATTTTTTTTTTTTTTTACGGATGCCTATTTGTTAAAAATTCCAACTGATGGCATACAGAAAAAGTCAATTTTGTGAATGATGATATAATTTGTACAGGTGCCTGTCTGATGGCACGTAGAATAAGTCAATTTTAGAGAATAATGAAATTTTGGGGAAGGCACAGAACTGCACTTATACGAACCCTTGGCCAAGAGTGCGGTCACTGGGTTATGGCAAAAACTGTGGCAGATTGCATAGAGAAGAATTTGATTTTTTATTCCAGTTCGGAATACTTTCCAGTCCTATTTTCCCATAGGATTCAGTGTTGTCCCATGTGCTGCAAAAGACCCCTGGTTCCCTATGTTGGGCATTAAATGCCCGCAAATAATTTTAATCTTGCAGATCTTGCGCACGGTTGTGGTTTTGTGACTTGCAAAAGTTATAACTTCAGTTCAGACTAACTCCAGTCTAGACAACGTCTGAGGTAAAGTAAAATCCATGGTCTCATCATTGTAGTGCAGCTCTGCTTGTTTACATTGATTGCTGTGTACAACCAAAAGCCAAGCCAGAATTGTCCACATGGAATCTTGTTTATATTTAGATTAGAAATGGAATCAAATCATCCTAAGGGTCCATTCACATGTCCGCAAAATGGATCCTGATCCCTTCTGCAATGTTGCGGAACGGATCCAGACCCATTCATTTTGAATTGGGCCGGAAAAAATGCAAACAGCACACAGTGTGCTGTTCTCATCTGCATTTCTGTTCTGCAAAAAAATTATAACATGTCCTATTCTTGTCCACAGATATGGACAAGAAAAGGCATTTCTATTAAAGTGCCGGCCATGTGCGGTCCGCAAAATGCGGAACACACATGGCCGGGTGTCCATGTTTTGCGGATCTGCAATTTGCGGACCAGAAAACACTTGCGGACGTGTGAATGGATCCTAATTATTGGGGGAGGAGGATACCTTTAGTCATTGTCTTCCAATCACTCAAGCATGCAACCATTTGTTAGGCCCTTTAAGCATCTTAAAGAGCAAGTTTTATCCATGGGTACTGGCTCAACAATTGCACATATAAAGCCCACAAATCGACTTGAGAACCCATTTACTGGCATACTTATTGGCTTATTTAGTACATACATATTATATGCTGTAATATTGGTGAAATGTGTTAAGAATGTAATCTAAAGAGATCATAGCCTGCATCTGCTCTGTCCAATTAAGGTATGTACAATATATACTTAAGATAAAGATGTTAATCAAGACTCTTTTACAACTCCTAAGAACACATTGGCAGTGAAAACTACTTTTAGTTTCTCTTTTGAAGATTTCTGTTTACTACCATTTTACATGTAAATTTATATACATGTATATATTTTTTGAGTCTAAGGAAATTGGCTTGTTGTCTTTTAAGTGACTTTAAGTAAAAAAGATCCTTTCAATTAAAAATACAATTAAATGAACTGCACAAACACAATACAAAAGCAGCTATCATCCTATAATGTATTAATGGAAGCAAAAAGGTTATATACAGAATGGATGTGAAAGTAGGTCTCTTTTGAGTAAAAGCCTCATGGAGTGCATTACCGTGAAAGCAAGAGTTATTCAACAAAGAACATGCCTCCTTCACATAAACAACTTTTAATCCATGGGCCATTTTAGTAAATGGCTACTTAAAAGGAAAAAACATAGCATTTTCTGTAGAAATGTGTTATTACTTTCAGTGTGGCCTGAATGTCCTATAACACTAAAATGGTCACATGTCCAAAGTCATATTTGCTCATTGTTATGCACTTTCTTATATAAAATGCAACATTAGGATTGGTAAGAGATAATGAATGAAACACATGGAGAGATCATTGGTGAGAACAATGGTAAAATGAAGAGGATCGCTTATGTGAATGAGCAAGGTTAATAAAAGAGCATCTGTGTCTGATTCAAACAATGGAAGATCATCTTCAGAAAACGAAGGACTAAGGAAATCATTATGCCACATAAAGAGGGCTGATATATATATGTTTCATATCCTGCTGTTCTTAGTTCAAACATTATTCTCAGCATGACCTTGAAGATGGAGACTCGGCTGGCTGGTGGTAATGTAGTCACTCTTGCTCTACTAAACCTCTCCTTGTTTCTCTTTCAGGAGGTGTTTGTAGTCTAGGGTAATCTGAGTTCATTTGCAGGCATAACAGACATCATATGAAGAAGATATGAGAACTATTAGGGCTATAATAGTTCAGAAAAAGCCTTAGGCATGCTGACTCTTAGAAGAGAAGTTGTGTAAGAGACAATGCTTCTCCCCACTGTGCATTGCAAGTAAGAATGGCCTAACTTAACTGATCGAGAAAACAATACTGTAGAATTAATTTCTCCTCCTCTATCAATATGAAATTTCAATTACACATACATCAAAGCATCAGGCATAGCTTGTGTCCTGGATACCATGGAGTGGGCATTAATACTTGACCATGCTTAGGATATTTAGATGTTGGTGAAACTTAAAGCCCTTGGACGCCAATTAAAAAATCTGTTATACCTCCCCTTTATGCTTGGCATGGGAGTCTTTGGGCCGCTCAGACATTAGAGCTATAGTGTGACTGCTACCTCTACACACCATGTAACTACCCCAGATGTAGTACTTGGGCAAAAAAAAAAAAAAATGAATCTTTTCCCCAGGGGAAGGGAAACCTTAGGCCTCTTTCACACTTGCGTTGTTAGGATCCGCCGTGCACTTCCGTCGCCGGAAATGCCCGCCGGATCCGTAACAACGCAAGTGACCTGAAAGCATTTGAAGACTGATCAGTCTTCAAAATGCTTTCAGTGTTACTATGGCAGCCAGGACGCTATTAAAGTCCTGGTTGCCATAGTAGTATTGGGGAGCGGGGAAGCAGTATTATTACAGTCCATGCGGCTCCCGGGGCGCTCCAGAATGACATCAGAGCGCCCCATGCACATGGATCAAGCGATCCATGCGATCACGTGATCCATGCGCATGTTGTTCCCCCGCTCCCCACAACACTTTACCATGGCAGCCGGGACTTTAGCGTCCTGGCTGCCATTGTAACCATTCAGAAAAAGCTAACTCTATGCCGGAAAACAAAAACGCAAGTGTAAAAGAGCCCGTAGTTAAATAATCAATGTTGACTGCTGGTTTGCTATTTTTTAGTTCAAATCGAAATGTAGCCATTGATTGTAAACCTTTAAATTTATTTCCAGAGATTTTAAAAATGGATTTTACACTGATTATTAGAGATGAGAGAATTTTTCAAAAATTCGATTCGCAGGTTCGCCGAATTTGTCAGGGAAAAATTCAGTTCGATCTGAATATATTTGCGACAAATTACATAAAAAAAATGGCTATTTCCTGGCTGCTGAGAGCCTTTATAGTGGTGTAGAACACTGCCTTGCAGTAACACGCATGGGGAGTCTGCTTTGGTAGTGAAATAATACTGTGAGTCCGTATGACATGCGGATGACCGGCGTCGCACATAGAATTACTGCACACTTCACTTATTTAGGAAGTCATGGGGCCAAAACTGACCAAACAAGTATGAACTCAGCCTTACAGGTCAATGTTAGTTTCAAGAAGAAGCGCACTCCTTTTGCACCGTCGTCAGCTGATTCCACATAGATGTAAACAGAACCTGTTCTGTTAAACGCATATAAAAGTATCGCCCCCACACACACACAGAGTGGGGAGAGTGTCAGCAGTAAGTTTGTGTTGACGTAACTGATTATTTTGCCCTTCCTCTGATCCGTCAGAACAATAACCCCCCAAAAAACGGATCCTGTATGTTGAGCATTTACCTTAACTCGGTCCGCATTTGGTCAGTAATCTATCAGTATTACTAATGCCAAAAAAAAACAGGAGTGGAACGAAAACAGAGATGACGTGTGAACCGAATATTTGCATGTCTGTAGCCACTGTTTTGTAGCCACTGCTGCTTTTGGCTACCAAATCACAAGCCAATTCTGATGGGACCATATAGGCCTTACAGCTGCTACACAGAGAGGATCCATTGTGCATCTCATTTTTCCTTCCTTCTGACAGATCATAAAAAAGGGTCAAATAAAAGATGATGTCAGCCAAGCCAAAAAAGCAAAATAGTGGCCCGGTCATGAAGTGGGAACAGAATGAGAAGTCCATAGAGTGGCCCGATGACATAATGGTGAGGTGGAAGCATCATGAGGACACCACAGAGTGGCCAAATGACAGAATCTGGAGGTGGCGGCAGCATGAGGAGGCCACAGAGTGGCACAGTGACAGATTGTGGAGGTGGCAGCAGTATGAGGAGGCCACAGAGTGGCATGACGACGAGAGATTGTGGAGGTGGCAACAGCATGAGGAGGCCACAGAGTGGCACGAAGACAAGATACTGTGGAGGTGGTTACTTCGTCTATTCATTTATAGAGAATATGGGACAGAACAGAAGGTTAAAATTTCTCAACTATATAAAGTGTTTTTTAAAACACAATTTAATAATACCCGTTTTCTGGCACAAATGGCTTGGCAAATTCATTGTCTGGGAATTTCCCTTGAATATTTGGATAATACATTGGTGAATTTAAGTTTCCTTTCTTATCATTTTAATCAAGTTTTAGTTCAATTTAATATTTAATAAAAAAAAATTAAGTGTTGCCTAAGACAGGAGAGAATCGGTGGCCAGCCTTCTATTTATTCTACAATGTTGTTGCGAAGGAGAAAGCATACCAAAAAAAACTATTTCTCTCCACCTGGAGACAATATGTGGCATCAAAGCTATAGTGAGAATCCCATCACAATAGGATGGGTACGCCATCCTGGGCAGATTGTATATGTGGGCGACATACAGAATGTAACCAGGAAACAGATTGAGGAATGGGGACAATTTCATCTGATGATTGGCAGTAGTCCTTGTAATGACTTATCTGTGTTAGTGTTGATCACGAATTTTCGAATTGCGAATTTTAATCGCTAATTACGGCACTTCAAGAATTCGCGAACATTTAGAATATCGCAAAATATATTCGCAATTGCGAATATTCGTTTTTGTGCAAATTTTTTATATGCAAATTTTCGCAAGCAAGGTATCTTTTAGATGCCAGTTTATGTGAATTTCTATGCAAATTTTATGCAAATTTTTATGCAAATTTATGTGAATTTTTATGCGAATTTTCGCTATCAGAAAATAATCACTGGAGATTACGAATTTGCGAATTTTCGAATATATGGCGAATATTCACCCAAATATTTGCGAAATATTGCCCCTGCCGCTCATCACTAATCTGTGGTTATCCTGCACCGGAAAGCGGAAAGGCCTTTATGGTGGCAGTGAACAACTGTTTTTTGACTTTCCGCAATTAGTCAAGGAATTGTTGCCTAAGACAGGAGAGAATTGGCCAGTCTTCTGGTTATTCAATGATGTGGTTGCATTCCAAAAAACTATTTATCTCTACCGGGACACAAATCCTGTAAAGATTGATGCAAGTGTGGTATCTGCTGCTCATCCAGCCAGATACTTCTGGGGGAACCTGCCTGGCATAAACAGGCCTCTAGTAGCTACAGACAATGAGAATACAAAGCTTCAAGGTTGCTTGGAGCCCAGAAGAGTTGCAAAGTTCATCAAGATTCAAACCATAACTACCAGCCCCTGGTCTCTAGGTCAGGGAAAACATCACGAGTTTCCAGTCATCATGGATGGGAAGGAGGACATACTGTGGTGCACGGAGATGGAGAGGGTCTTCGAATTCCCCCGCACTATACGGATGTCTCAGAAATGAACCACTACTCCCGACAAGAGCTCCTGGGAAGGTCATGTAGTGTCCCGGTCATCCAGCATCTATTCGCACCACTGAAGGATTATTTTGAAACTGTATGGAAGACAGACGGGGCCCCTACGCTGCAGATTTATCATGGAGACAACCGATTTTATAATTTTACATTATTATATAAAGAAAAAAATAAATTAAAATGAAGCCCCTCCCGTCTCCCAAGTGTAATCAGCTACATCAACATCATCAAGTACTGTCTGCAAAACACTGATGTCCTCCTCAACCGTCTCTACTTGCCCGCCTAGTGGAGGAAAGGACAGAGGCAGGTTGAGGACAGGTGAGGGCACAGGGCCTGCTCCCAGGCCATGCCAACTAAAGGTTGTGTCTGACTCTTGGCTGGGGGTGTCTGATGTCACTTGCGACGAAGTCGAAGATCGACTCAACCATTCAAGAACCGCTGGATATGACACGACCACTAGCTGACACTGGGAGCTCAAACCTCTCGAAGTGACCCCTGCTGCCACGGCCCCTTACTCTGCTGGGACCTCTGCCTGCGCCAGAAACATTTACGCCTCTGCCGCTCCCCTGTGCAGGGCCTCACACTTCTCTGTCTGACATACTGTTAGATCAAATAATCAAAAGTTAGATCAAATATTTTTTTTTTCGCCACTAATACAAGGCAAACAAGGCTTCAGAATATATCACTGTGCCGCAGAAAGGCAATTAGGCCCAAATTTTTTTCTACTTTTACACAATAAGCTTTTCAACAGATATATGCAATGCTGGATGGCGAATATATTTTTATTTTGTCACCAATACAAGGCAAACTGGGCCTCACAATATATCACTGCACCGCAGAACGCCAATGAGGCCCAAATTTTGTTCTACTTTTACACAACAGGCTTTTCAACAGATAAGTGCAATGCTGGACGACGAATATATTTTTATTTCGCCATTAATACACGGCATAAAGGACTTCCAAATATATAACTGCTACGCTCAGCGGCAAAGATATTTTTGTTTTTCAACTAATACATGGAAAAAAGGGCTTTAAAACAGATAACTGCACTGCTGAGCGGCAAATATATTTTACTTTTGCCACTAACACATGGCAAAAAGGGCTGTAATTTCAACCCTTCACCACACACCGGCTAATAAGCCCTTTTTTCCCACTAATACAAGCCAAAAATGCTTTAGAACATATAACTGCACCGCACAAGGGCAAATAAAACATAGAAATATTTCCATGTAATAAACCCTGTTAATGCCTGTATCAAACAGCACTTGCACCCTGATAAGACAGGTTTGCTGGAATTACAGAGCTTTATAATGGCAATTTGGATCCCCAGTCAATGCAGCAAGGTGTATTCGGATTGTTACTATTACCCAGGCTGTCACCTCCCCTACTGAACCCTGCTCAACATAAATATTGCAGAATGATTCCTCCCTATCCTTTCCCTACACCTTGAGTAATCTTTCCATCCACTTGTAAATCGCTTTTTTTCACCACCATCAATCTTTCCTATCATTGGAGTATCAAACAGTGATCAGCCGGCACTCAGTTCCAAAGGCGTGGTGCACGTGTCAGAGACAACAATCTCAGCGTATATGGTAGATAAAGACCGGCACTCACTTGTTCTTCTTGTCAATAGATGCTTTATTAGTCACATACAGGAATCTGTGACGCGTTTCGGCTTACAGCATGAGCCTTCCTCAAACAGGTAAATCAGGTGTACATACAAGATAACATACAGAGTTTAAATAGACCGTCAGAGCGGAGGTGACGTCAGCTAGCCAAGTTAACCGGCTAAACAATGCTAAGCAGGAGAAAGGAAATAGAATTACGTGAAGGAGCAACCCCATCGCAGCAGCATCAACAACCACCAAAATGTATGGCTTTTAAAGGAATTCTCCAACAGTAAGGCCTGGTTCAGAGTCAGTTGATGCCATTGGGGGTCCGTCACGTCTTCTAAAATAAAAAAAAGGAAAACGAGTAAGAAAAAATAAGTTAAAAAAATGACAGATGCTCAAATATTTAAAAACAATGGAACATGGGAATTACAGGAAACCATTCAGATCATACTCCCGATTTAATCCCCTTGGTTCAAGTTTCTGTAATGTGTGAATCCAATACGCTTCACGTTTTTGGAGCATTTTAATCCTGTTCCCACCTCTGCGCGGTTGCGGTACGTGTTCAATGATTTGGAATCGCAATTGTGAAACGTTATGATTGCAGCGATCGAAGTGGTAAGGGATCGGTAGGATCAGATTTTTCTTGCGTATGGTAGATTTATGTTTGGAGAAGCGATCCTTCATCCGCATGGAAGTCTCTCCTATATATAGGAGACCACACGGACATTTTAGTAAATATATTATGTAATTGCTGTTACACGTAAAGAATCCCTTCACAGGGAATTGTTTTCCTGTGTGGGGGTGTGAGAAGTATTCACCTCTGATTACGCTGGAACATTGTATGCACCCCAAGCAGGGGAATGTACCCTTTCTTGGGGTAGATAAGGTGTGTTGTCGCTTCTCAATTTGACTGCTACCTACATCAGCCCTTACCACCATGTCGCGTATATTCTTATTACGCTTGTAACTAGTGTTGAGCGAACAGTTCGAGCATCGTTCGGGTTCGTACAGAATTTTGGGGTGTCCGGGACCCGGACCCGAACCCGGACATTTTCAAAAAAGTTCGGGTTCGGGTTCGTCGTTCGGCATGTATTTAGGCGCATTTTGAAAGGCTGCAAAGCAGCCAATCAACATGCATCATACTACTTGCCCTAAGATGCCATCGCAGCCATGCCTACTATTGGCAAGGCTGTGATTGGCCGAGTGCAGCATGTGACTCAGCCTCTTTATAAGCTTGTGCGCACGTCGGGACGTGCTCACTCCCGATGTGAATAGAACAGGGATAGACGCAGCTGATGCTAGGGCGAGAATAGGCAGGGATAATTGAATAACTGGAAGCAAATTCTCTCCTCCACCTGTGATTCATCTGAACAACTGCAGCTGAGCTGCTTTTTTGATAGGGATTGGCTATTTTTAGAGTGGCCAGAGTGATTTTTCCATCCACATGTACCTGAGCTGACCGCCGGCCGCCATTTTGCGACTTAGTAGTGCTGCAGCAGAAGCTGCCACAGTGTGCATTCCAAAGCTCCAAACAAGTCAGACATCTACACCTGGGATTCAGACCAATAGCGATTTAGCAGCACAGTCCAAGGCTATTTTTTTTAAAGGTTGTGCAGACCATTTTGTGGCACATGTTACTGGGCTGATAGGCGGCGTGCCATCTTGGGACTAGTGCTGCAGCTACAATCTCTCCCAACGTCCATTAATCACTCTGTAATAGTGGTCTGTGCCATAGAAATCCTACATCAGGGACTTGGGTGTGCTTGTGTCACGCCTACTAATACCAGTCCACCTGTAATCCATACAGTCAAAAGACTGAAAGTATTCCAGTGAGGGAATTTTTTTATTTAAAAAGGCCAAGTTAGTTTATCTGGCGTTCAATATACTAGATACAGTTAGGCCTGCGTTTCATACATCTGGAATTAGCAAACTAATGTGCTGGGGTTGGGAAAACATATATGTACCCATACTAGAATCTGTCAAAGAAAGCGGTACTCACATATAACAGTCATTCCATCTGTAATCCATACAGTCAAAAGACTGAAAGTATTCCAGTGAGGAATTTTTTTATTTAAAAAGGCCAAGTTAGTTTATCTGGCGTTCAATATACTAGATACAGTTAGGCCTGCGTTTCATACATCTGGAATTAGCAAACTAATGTGCTGGGGTTGGGAAAACATATATGTACCCATACTAGAATCTGTCAAAGAAAGCGGTACTCACATATAACAGTCATTCCATCTGTAATCCATACAGTCAAAAGACTGAAAGTATTCCAGTGAGGGAATTTTTTTATTTAAAAAAGGCCAAGTTAGTTTATCTGGCGTTCAATATACTAGATACAGTTAGGCCTGCGTTTCATACATCTGGAATTAGCAAACTAATGTGCTGGGGTTGGGAAAACATATATGTACCCATACTAGAATCTGTCAAAGAAAGCGGTACTCACATATAACAGTCATTCCATCTGTAATCCATACAGTCAAAAGACTGAAAGTATTCCAGTGAGGGAATTTTTTTTATTTAAAAAAGGCCAAGTTAGTTTATCTGGCGTTCAATATACTAGATACAGTTAGGCCTGCGTTTCATACATCTGGAATTAGCAAATTAATGTGCTGGGGTTGGGAAAACATATATGTACCCATACTAGAATCTGTCAAAGAAAGCGGTACTCACATATAACAGTCATTCCATCTGTAATCCATACAGTCAAAAGACTGAAAGTATTCCAGTGAGGGAATTTTTTATTTAAAAAGGCCAAGTTAGTTTATCTGGCGTTCAATATACTAGATACAGTTAGGCCTGCGTTTCATACATCTGGAATTAGCAAACTAATGTGCTGGGGTTGGGAAAACATATATGTACCCATACTAGAATCTGTCAAAGAAAGCGGTACTCACATATAACAGTCATTCCATCTGTAATCCATACAGTCAAAAGACTGAAAGTATTCCAGTGAGGGAATTTTTTTATTTAAAAAGGCCAAGTTAGTTTATCTGGCGTTCAATATACTAGATACAGTTAGGCCTGCGTTTCATACATCTGGAATTAGCAAACTAATGTGCTGGGGTTGGGAAAACATATATGTACCCATACTAGAATCTGTCAAAGAAAGCGGTACTCACATATAACAGTCATTCCATCTGTAATCCATACAGTCAAAAGACTGAAAGTATTCCAGTGAGGGAATTTTTTTATTTAAAAAGGCCAAGTTAGTTTATCTGGCGTTCAATATACTAGATACAGTTAGGCCTGCGTTTCATACATCTGGAATTAGCAAACTAATGTGCTGGGGTTGGGAAAACATATATGTACCCATACTAGAATCTGTCAAAGAAAGCGGTACTCACATATAACAGTCATTCCATCTGTAATCCATACAGTCAAAAGACTGAAAGTATTCCAGTGAGGGGATTTTGCTTATAAAAAATAATATATTTCATTGTGGTGCGAGTTGAATCGCAACAATGAAGAAAAATACTATTAAGGGACGAGGACGCGGTCGTGGTGGTGTCCGTGGAGCCTCTGTTGCTGGTAGAGGACGTGGCCGTTCGGCTCCAGGCGCACACAGTAGGGAGCGAACTCCCTCAACTAGCCGGCAGAATGTACCGCAATATCTCGTGGGGCCCAATGCCGCTCTTAGGATGGTAAGGCCTGAGCAGGTACAGGCATTAATCGATTGGGTGGCCGACAGTGCTTCCAGCACGTTCACCACATGGTCTTCCACCCAGTCTTCTGCGGAAAGCGCACAGGTGGCACCTGAAAACCAAGCCCATCAGTCTGTCACATCACCCCAAGCATATCAGGGAAACGGTCTGAGCCACAAGTTATGCAGCAGTCTCTTCTTCTGTTTGAAGACTCTGCTTCCAGGGTTTCCCAGGGCGTCCACCTAGCCCTTCCCCAGTGGAGGAAGACATACCATGCACTGGCGCACAACCACTTATGTCTCAGATGAAGAGGACATGGGAATACCACCTCATCGGAGTCCGCACGTCTCTGATGATGACGAAACACAGGTGCCCACTGCCGCGTCTTTTGCAGTGTGCAGACTGAACAGGAGGAGGTCAGGGAGGAGACTGGGTGGAAGACGATGCAGAGGACGATGAGGTCTTAGACCCACATGGACTGAAGGTCGTGGCGATGACTTTCACAGTTCAGAGGAAGAGGTAGTGGTGAGACCGAGACAACAGCGAAGCCAAAGAGAGAGCAGGGGCCAAAGCAGGCGAGCCGCCGCCCCAGAGTTCGCCTGCTACTGGACATCGCCATCAGGGACCCAGCCCCACAAAGGCAGCTTCAAAGAGTTCCCTGGCATGGCACTTCTTTAAACAATGTCCTACCGACAAGACCCGAGTGACTTGCACGCTCTGCCATCAGAGCCTGAGGCGAGGCATTAACGTTCTGAACCTCAGCACAACCTGCATGACCAGGCATCTACATGCAAAGCATGAACTGCAGTGGGGTACACACCTTAAAAACCAGGCACTCGCTGAGGCTCCCCTGCTCCCTCTACCGCTGCTGCCTCGGCTTCCGCCTCGAGAGGAATGTTGCCATCTGCCGAGCAGCAAACAGAGGATGTGCCACCGACACCACCACCACCGCCACCGTCAACTAGCGTCTCCACTATATCACACAGCAGCGTTCAGCTCTCAATATCTCAAACCTTAGAGAGGAAGCGCAAATTCCCCGAGTCACCCTCGAGCCCTTGGCCTGAACGCCAGCATTTCTAAACTGCTGGCCTTTGAAATGCTGTCATTCCGGCTGGTGGACACAGACAGCTTCAAACAGCTGATGGCCATGGCTGTCCCGCAGTATGTGGTTCCCAGCCGCCACTACTTCTCCAAGACAGCCGTGCCTTCCCTGCACATGCAAGTGTCCGATAAAATCAAGTGTGCACTGCGCAGCGCCATTTGTGGCAAGGTCCACCTAACCACAGATACGTGGACCAGTAAGCACGGCCAGGGACGCTATATCTCACTAACTGCACACTGGATGAATGTAGTGGCGGCTGGGCCCCGGCGGACAGTTCCTTGGCGCACGTCCTTCCGCCCCTAGGATCGCAGGGCATCATTCTCTGCCTCCTGTAGCCTCCTCCTCCTACTCGGCTTCCTCCTCCACTGCTTCCACCAGCTCATCCGGTCAGCCACACACCTTCACCACCAACTTCAGCACAGCCCGGGGTAACGTCAGCAGGCCATTCTGAAACTCATATGTTTGGGGACAGGCCCCACAGCGCAAAGGAGTTGTGGCGGGGTATTGAACAACAGACCGACGAGTGGTTTCTGCCGGTGGGCCTCAAGCCAGGCCTGGTGGTATGCGATAATGGGCGAAATCTCGTGGCAGCTCTGGGACTAGCCGGTTTGGCGCACATCCCTTGCCTGGCGCATGTGCTGAACTTGGTGGTGCAGAGGTTCATTCACCACTACCCCAACATGTCAGAGCTGCTGCATAAAGTGCGGGCCGTCTGTGCGCGCTTCCGCCGTTCACATCCTGCCGCTGCTCGCCTGTCTGCGCTACAGCGGAACTTCGGCCTTCCCGCTCACCGCCTCATATGCGGCGTGCCCACCCGGTGGAACTCCACCTTGCACATGCTGGAGAGGCTGTGCGAGCAGCAGCAGGCCATAGTGGAGTTTCAGCTGCAGCACGCTCGCGTCAGTCGTACTGCCGAACAGCACCACTTCACCACCAATGATTGGGCCTCCATGCGAGACCTGTGTGCCCTGCTGCGCTGTTTCGAGTACTCCACCAACATGGCCAGTGGCGATGACACTGTTATCAGCGTTACAATACCACTTCTATGTCTCCTTGAGAAAACACTTAGGGCAATGATGTTAGAGGAGGTGGCCCAGGTGGAGGAGGAGGAGGAGGATGAGGGCTCGTTTCTAACACTTTCGGGCCAGTCTGTTCGAATTGGCTCAGAGGGAGGTTTGTTTAAGCAGCAGAGGACAGGTTCACAAGTCGCCAGCCAAGGCACTGTACTGGAGGACGAGGAGGATGAGGAGGAGGAGGTGGAGGGGACGAGGATGACGCAAGTTCACAGCGGGGTGGCAGCCCAGGCCCATCACTGGTGCGTGGCTGGGGGGATACGGTGGACGATGACGATACGCCTCCCACAGAGGACAGCTTGTCCTTACCCATGGGTAGCCTGGCCCACATGAGCGAATATATGCTCCAATGCCTGCGCAACGACAGCAGAGTTGCCCACGTTTTAACGTGTGCAGACTACTGGGTGGCCACCCTGCTGGATCCCCGGTATAAAGACAATGTGCCCACTTTAATTCCTGAACTGGAGCGCGACCGTAAGATGCGTGAGTACAAGCGCTGCGCTGATAGAGCGCTCTTGAGAGCATTCCCACATGTCACAGGGGAACAGGTGGAAGGTGAAGGCAGAGGAGTGGCAAGAGGTCGCCAACGCAGCTGTGTCACGGCCAGCTCATCTGAGGGCAGGGTTAGCATGGCAGAAATGTGGAAAAGTTTTGTCTCCACGCCACAGCTATCTGCACCGACACCTGATACGGAACGTGTTAGCAGGAGGCAGCATTTCACTAACATGGTTGAACAGTATGTCTGCACACCTCCACATCCTGACGGATGGTTCGGCCCCATTCAACTACTGGGTTTCGAAATTGTCCACGTGGCCAGAGTTAGCATGTTATGCCTTGGAGGTGCTTTCCTGCCCGGCGGCCAGCGTTTTATCTGAACGCGTATTCAGCACGGCAGGGGCGTCGTTACTGACAAGCGCAGCCGCCTGTCCACAGCCAACGTGGACAAGCTGACCTTCATAAAGATGAACCAGGCATGGATCCCACAGGACCTGTCCCTCCCTTGTGCAGAGTAGTCCTTATTAACTGCCTAAAACATGTCTTGTTGTGCTACGGGCCACTTCTTTATTTGATACAAATTTTATGAAACCCACAGTTGAATGAAACTCTTCTCTGTCTGGGCGCCGGGGCCTAACCAGATGAAAGTGGCCGGTTAAACTAACGGGTGACATGAAGCCATAACCTCTGCCATGCTACCTCTGTCTTCTGTCTGGGTGCTGAGGCCTAAGTCAAATAAAGCGGTCTTCTGCTGTGCTGGGGGATATGAAGCTAATCTCTGACCTCTCTCCTCTGTCTGGGTCCAAAGGCCTAAATCACTGAAAGAGGCCTTCTCCTGTGGTGTGTGATATGATGCCAGAATATGTGCTGTGGGGCCTCTCTCCTCTTCCTGGGTGCAGGGGTCAAATAAACTAAATTGTGGCCTACTCCTGTGGTGGTTGATATGATGCCTGATTCTCTGATGTGGAACCTCTCTCCTCTGTCCGGGTGTAGGGGTCAAAGTCTGTCAAAGTCGCCTTCTCCTGTGCTGATTGATATAAAGCTTATGCTTGTGCCATCTGACATGGTTGCCGGGGTCTGATTCAATGGTGGCCTACTCCTGTGGTGGGTGATCTAAATGCCTGATTCTCTGCTGTGTAACCTCTCTCCTCCGTCTGGGTGTAGGGGTCAAAGTAACTAAATGGTGGCCTACTCCTGTGGTGGGTGATATGATGCCAGAATATGTGCTGTGGGGCCTCTCTCCTCTTCCTGGGTGCAGGGGTCAAAGTAACTCAATGGTGGCTTCTCCTGTGGTGGCTGATATGATGCCAGAATATGTGCTGTGGTGCCTCTCTCCTCTGTCTGGGTCCAAAGGCCTAAATCACTGAAAGAGGCCTTCTCCTGTGGTGTGTGATATGATGCCAGAATATGTGCTGTGGTGCCTCTCTCCTCTTCCTGGGTGCGGGGTCAAAGTAACTCAATGGTGGCTTCTCCTGTGGTGGCTGATATGATGCCAGAATATGTGCTGTGGGGCCTCTCTCCTCTTCCTGGGTGCAGGGGTCAAAGTAACTCAATGGTGGCTTCTCCTGTGGTGGCTGATATGATGCCAGAATATGTGCTGTGGTGCCTCTCTCCTCTTCCTGGGTGCAGGGGTCAAAGTAACTCAATGGTGGCTTCTCCTGTGGTGGTTAGTATGATGCCAGAATATGTGCTGTGGGGCCTCTCTCCTCTTCCTGGGTGCAGGGGTCAAAGTAACTCAATGGTGGCTTCTCCTGTGGTGGCTGATATGATGCCAGAATATGTGCTGTGGTGCCTCTCTCCTCTTCCTGGGTGCGGGGTCAAAGTAACTCAATGGTGGCTTCTCCTGTGGTGGTTAGTATGATGCCAGAATATGTGCTGTGGGGCCTCTCTCCTCTTCCTGGGTGCAGGGGTCAAAGTAACTCAATGGTGGCTTCTCCTGTGGTGGCTGATATGATGCCAGAATATGTGCTGTGGGGCCTCTCTCCTCTTCCTGGGTGCAGGGGTCAAAGTAACTCAATGGTGGCTTCTCCTGTGGTGGCTGATATGATGCCAGAATATGTGCTGTGGTGCCTCTCTCCTCTGTCTGGGTCCAAAGGCCTAAATCACTGAAAGAGGCCTTCTCCTGTGGTGTGTGATATGATGCCAGAATATGTGCTGTGGTGCCTCTCTCCTCTTCCTGGGTGCGGGGTCAAAGTAACTCAATGGTGGCTTCTCCTGTGGTGGCTGATATGATGCCAGAATATGTGCTGTGGGGCCTCTCTCCTCTTCCTGGGTGCAGGGGTCAAAGTAACTCAATGGTGGCTTCTCCTGTGGTGGCTGATATGATGCCAGAATATGTGCTGTGGGGCCTCTCTCCTCTTCCTGGGTGCAGGGGTCAAAGTAACTCAATGGTGGCTTCTCCTGTGGTGGCTGATATGATGCCAGAATATGTGCTGTGGGGCCTCTCTCCTCTTCCTGGGTGCAGGGTCAAAGTAACTAAATGGTGGCTTCTCCTGTGGTGGTTGATATGATGCCTGATTCTCTGCTGTGTAACCTCTCTCCTCCGTCTGGGTGTAGGGGTCAAAGTAACTAAATGGTGGCCTACTCCTGTGGTGGGTGATATGATGCCTGGTTCTCTGCTGTGGGACCTCTCTCCTTTGTCTGGGTGCTGTGGTCAAAATAATAGTAAGTGACCTTCTCCATTGGTGGGTGACTTGAAGCCTGATTCTGTGCTATGGGACCTCACTCCAATTAATATTGTTTAATTTTTATTTATTTTATGTTAACTCATCATTTCCCTATCTACATTTGTTTGCAGGGGATTTAACTACATTTTGCTGCCTTTTGCAGCCCTCTAGCCCTTTCCGGGTGTGTTTTACAGCCTTTTTAGTGCCCAAAAGTTCGGGTCCCCATTGACTTCTATGGGGTTCGGGTTCGGGATGAAGTTCGGGTCGAGTTCGGATCCCGAACCCGAACATTTTTCGAAAGTTCGGCCGAACTCGTCGAACCCGAACATCCAGGTGTTCGCTCAACTCTACTTGTAACAAATCAGAGGAGGATTCTGAAATTCCTCCACAGAGGGGTATGCCCTGGACAAAATGCTCCAGTGTCTATTGAGAATAAATATACACTTGTTAACCCAGGGGTGGTATTTTGCAACAAAAGGTATACGTGATTTTTTGTTTGTTTTGCTTCCTTCCAAAGGAACAACCTTGTTCCTCTCCTTATTAAGCAGTGAGGTGGGATAACCACGATTCTTAAATCTGTCAGTCATTTCATTCAGGCGGGTTTCCCTGACCCCGTATTGGACACAATTCTACGTAATCAGAGGTGAATACTTCTCACACCCCCACACAGGAAAACAATTTCCTGTGAAGGGATTCTTTACGTGTAACAGCAATTACGTAATATATTTACTAAAATGTCCGTGTGGTCTCCTATATATAGGAGAGACTTCCATGCGGATGAAGGATCGCTTCTCCAAACATAAATATACCATACGCAAGAAAAATCTGCTCCTACCGATCCCTTACCACTTTGATCGCTGCAATCATAACGTTTCACAATTGCGTTTCCAAATCATTGAACACGTACCGCAACCGCGCAGAGGTGGGAACAGGATCAAAATGCTCCAAAAACGTGAAGCGTATTGGATTCACACATTACAGACACTTGAACCAAGGGGATTAAATCGGGAGTATGATCTGAATAGTTTCCTGTAATTCCCATGCTCCATTGTTTCTAAATATTTGAGCATCTGTCATATTTTTTCTTACTCGTTTTCCTTTTCTTTATTTTAGAAGACGTGACGGACCCCCAACGGCATCAACTGACTCTGAACCAGGCCTTACCGTTGGATAATTCCTTTACAAGCCATACATTTTGGTGGTTGTTGATGCTGCTGCGATGGGATTGCTCCTTCACGTAATTCTATTTTCTTTCTCCTGCTTAGCATTGTTTAGCCGGTTACCTAGGCTACCTGACGTCACTTCCGCTTTGGCGGTCTATTTAAACTCTGTATGTTATCTTGTATGTACACTTGATTTACCTGTTTGAGGAAGGCTCATGCTGTGAGCCAAAACGCGTCACAGATTCCTGTATGTGACTAATAAAACATCTATTGACAAGAAAAACAAGTGAGTGCCGGTCTTTATCTACCATCTTTCCTATCATTGTCCATAGAGCCTGCAGACACGTCTCTCCCTGCACTAAGCACGCTGGTGAATGGCAGAATCTAAGATGGCCACCGTATTTATAGGGCTGAGACATCACAGGGCTTGCTGGCTGCTGATTAGTTGACTGCATGTAGGTATGGGTGATTCCGCCTTCCGCCAGAGTTCCTTGCCCCATGTCCTCACAAGTGTAGCAGCCATTTTAGTATAAAATAATATTTGTTACCACGAAGCGTGAGGAAATTTGCATTCGGTACGAATTTAATTTTTCCTGAAATTCAGATCAAATTCCACCTCTTCAGCTTTGATTCGCTCATCTCTACTGATAATGAATCAATGTATGTAATTCTAAAGAGAAAATAGATACATCTTCAAAAAAGCGAGAGCCAAGGGATTGAGAAGGTAGAAACATCTGGAACATTAATGTGGATTCCTGTTCTAGAAAATGAAATCAGGAGCGGATCTTACAAGAAAAGACTGAAACAGTACAATAGTTCTGCCAAAATTTGTCTTTGGTTAAAAGTATGTTTTAAAGTCAATTTTAATTGAAAATCTAACCCTGTAGTTTTTTCCGCTGTTAATACAAGTCTTGTTAGAAACTTTTCAGGTAGGTAATGTGCCACTCTAATTGGAACTAGTCATATATGGAATGTGACACCTCTACAAAAGACCACCACTTTGAGAAGATCACCCCGTTATTTATACCAGATTTCCTGTGATAGATTTCATATGTATTATATACTATGCATACTGGCCATTTTCTTTTGGAGGATCATTTATGTAGATGGACTCTCTTCATTTTTATTTATTTTTTTTTTTATTTACTGGTTATACTGTATTGGGATAGCTTTCTACCAGGTAAACAGCCCAAAGGTAACATTTCAATTCATAAAATAACAAGAGCTGATCAGACCATTGGTTACAGATTTTGTTATTCACTAGGCCTATATCATGACATATGATATCACCATTTACCAGCATTGTATCAGGAGTTAAAGGGAACATGTCACCTCAAAAATCGGTCCTAAGCCGCCGGCAGCACCATACAGTATCCAGCACCCTGTTTCTAATCTTACCGCCGGCACACTTATTCAGTCAGGCTTGAAGTCATGGGGGCAGTGGCCTCCTTGCTTCAAGCCATGGTAACCACGCCCCCTTCCCTGCCCCTTCGCTTTGACTGACAGCCGGCTGTTTGGCATAAACGCTGTCAGTCACAGCACAGGGGCAGGGAAGGGGGCATGGTTACTGCCCCCATGTCTTCATGCCTGACTAGAGGAGCGCACCGGCCTGGAATAAAAGATAGTTTTCAGCCCTTTTATTGTATCAGACTGCTGAAACAAAAGTAAGATTATAAACAGGCTGCCGGAGACTGTATGGTGCTGCCGGTGGCTTAGGACTGTTTTTTTTAGGTGACAGGTTCCCTTTAAGTGTGATGTAGTCATGTAGATCTAAATGCAATTATATCAATAGCAAATAAGTATAAGTAAAGCAACATGAAACAAAACTGAATTTTTGTAAGCTGTCGTAGTTAGTTCGGCACATCTGCTACAGATTTAAAGTGACACTTTTGGAAGGAAAAGGTGTAAATCCATGGATTCCAGAATAATACAAGAGATGAATAACTGAAAAGTCACAGAATACAATGGTTGCTGCTGATAAATGATCCATGCAGATTAGTACATCCAATATATCTACTGATCAGCCATAAAATACTGACTAGATCTTCTGAAGGTTTCTTTTTATATAGAAAAAAAGTGATGTCTTCAAATAAATTAAAGCTGCTATATAAAAAAAAATAAAAGTTTTGGCTCAGTTTTTTAATGTCTGGCAGTGTGAGCATATTGAACAGCCAAGGCTGGGTAAAACTGTGGTATATGCAATGCCAAAAAAACAGATGCCATTTAAAACTGTCAGGAAACCTGACAAGCTGTTGGGCATTGCAAAATACAGAAGAAAAGCTGCTGGGATAAAGAGATTTCATATACAACATAGGAGAAAAAAGACTTAGAGTATTAAAGGAAAAAAGTATCATAAAAAAACAAAACTATGGTTTAAGTCACATTTTGTGTTATACATATTGCAATATAAATTCATGTTATTAAAGATGTTTGCTGCAGTTTTCACTGGTCACTGAGCCCTCATGTTTCCTGTCACTTTTCAACCTGTCTTGTGGGTATGTCAATGTTATCATAGACAGGAGGACAATGAAAAGTACCACCACCCTTTTAAAGCTAAAGACAGATAGCACAGAAACACGCCACTGACTATAAGAGATGGAGACAACTCACTTCCTCGTCCCTCCAACCCTCTCTGTACAATGACCTCTGCATGTGTTAGACAGCATGCCCACAACACTCTCTAACTAAGGGCAGCATAAAGTATGTAGTGACACACATGTTGATTTCAGTGATCTGTCACTTGTGAGCTAAAAATACCCGGTTACAGAGAACCAGCATTATAAATTATATATTTTAAATTAGGGTTGAACCAATCATAACTAGTGTTGAGCGCGAATATTCGAAAAGCGAATTTTTTTAGCGAATATCGGCACTTCGCTAATTCGCGAATATTTCAAATATAGCGCTATAAATTCGCTATTTCGAATATTAGTTTTTTTTTTTTTTTTTTTTTAGTTATATTTTTTTCTTTCCTACTTCCCAAAAGTAGTTCTTACCTGTCCTGAGGATTCCTGGCTTCCTGGCTGCTCTAGTCAGTGCCCGTTGCCGCTTCTGCCGACTTCCGTGCTCATGTGGAGCGTCCCCATCCATGGGAGAATCTCCATATACTAAAATGTACTGTCGGATTTGAGGAATTACGTTGAAATCGCAATGCGATTAATTCAAGTTATATTAATCGCATTGCGATTACAACTTAGCACTGCTATCTTACATAGGCTAGAGTTAACGAATATGGAGTATAGCTATGCACTAGCAGTGCTAAGTTGAAATCGCAATGCGAATACTTTAAGTTAAATTAATCGCATTGCGATTTCAACTTAGCACTGCTGCTATATTCCATATTTGTTAACTTCGTTACGTTAATTCTAGCAAGCTGACCCATTATAAACCCAGCTCTAAGTTGAAATCGCAATGCGATTAATATAACTTGAATTAATCGCATTGCGATTTCAACGTAATTCCTCAAATCCGACAGTACATTTTAGTATATGGAGACGTTCCCATGGTGATGGGGACGCTCCATGAGCACAGAAGTTATGGTTGGCTTGGTAGAATTAGCGAATAGCGAATATGACGAATGTATTCGTCATATTCCTCAAAACGAAGATAACGAAGTATTCTACATCTTCGTTTTAGCTACCTATTCGTCTCGTCATCGTCAACTTCGCTATTCGCTAATTCTAGCAATCAAATAGGAAGGTTGACTTACCAGACAGCTGTGTTAAATTCGCTATGCGATTTTTTTTTTTAATACAATAATTATATTACTTGATAAAATTATTATAAGTATTCTATTTATTAAAAATAAATAAATCGCATAGCGAATTTAACACAGCTGTCTCTATAGTCAACCTTCCTATTTGATTGCTAGAATTAGCTAAGTTGACGAATAGGTAGCTAAAACGAAGATGTAGAATACTTCGTTATCTTCGTTTTGAGGAATAGACGAATACATTCGTCATATTCGTCATCCTCGCTAATTCTAGATATGAAACCAATAGGAAAGTAGCCTTAAGTACAAATCGCAATATGCGATTATTTAAATCGCATGTTAATCGCGATAACTAGAAAAAATGACGAATATTCGATTTCGACGAATATGAAACGAATATTCATTCGAATATTCGCGAATTTCGTCGAAATCGAATATGGCACCTGCCGCTCATCACTAATCATAACCAAACAAATTGTCTTCGATCAGAATTTCAGGAAAAATTAGATTTTCCGTGAAGCAAAATTTTCTCGAACTTTGTAGTAATTAAACTTTTTTTCCTGAAATGGCTGCAAAAAACAAACAAAACATATTCACTTCATCCATTGACTCACGGAGAGGCCATCACATCTATCTTGATTGAGGAAACAAGGCAAAATCTGTCATGGGGTGACATGTGACGTTATCCCATCACTGCACAAGCCAGTGTGATGATGTGATTTTGCACGGTTTCTTCAGTCAAGATGGTCACAATGGCCTCTCTACGAGCAAATGAATGAGGTGGGTATGTATTTTTTTTAACCCTGATTAACCCCTGAAAGACCTTTATTTTAACATCAGATTCTGCAATCAGCGATTAACGTGGCATCTGAGGAGGTTAATGACAAGGGGTGCCATGATCGCCATTCACCGTCATTGTGCCCACTACTTACAAAGGAATGCAATTCATGACAAAGTAATTTGTAACAAATCAAATTTCTTTGCAAAATTTGGCAAAGCAGCTGACTGGAATTTTTCATATCTTTTCTCATCACTAATTATAATCATTGTAACCAGTGATGAGTGAAGCAATGAAAAATTTGATTTGGCTGCTTCGCCGATTTTCACAAAGAAATTTGTTTGTGACAAGTTACTTTGTCACAAAACACATTCCTTTGTATGTAGTGGACGAAATGATGGGGAACTCGAGCCGCCCCCTACCATTGAACCCTTTAGATGCCGCACTCATTGTTGACTGCGGCATCTGATGCTACAATTTTGGCCTGTCAGGGGTTAATCAGTTTAAAAAAATAAAAATACCTATTTGCCTGCAGAAAGGTCTTTATGGTCACCTTGATTGAAGACATTGGGTGAAATTTAACGCTTCATCACACTTGCCTGGTGTGGTGACCAAAGTGTTGATGTGGTGCCATCATACATCACCCTGAGTGAGATTTTCAGCAGCATCTATTTGTTATTCCTTTGTAGCATATATGGGAGGCGTGGTGACCTCCATGCAGTCATGCACACCTGACTAGTGAATCCGCCCTGTAGGCTGGTTTTAAAGTCAGTATAAAACTGAGTCTGCTTTATAGAACTTACCAGAAGCCATTTGGTTCCAGGAGAAGTACTAGTGGGCTCCTGCACTCCCTGGATTTTGTGTGGCTGATATGGCCCATAAAAGGTAAGAATTAATGTTAGGGACCACTCATAGAGGCAACCGTGAAGTGGTGGGTGGCTTACATAATTTGGCCAAAATATAAACTAATGCCTCATCTAACATCCAGCATAGTGGCAGGACGGAGCTCTAGCTGCAGTGTGCCATTGCACCTTTGTTTTTACGTTTGTATGTGTATTTCACCATAGCAACGTGCACCTGCGTATTGGGTTGTGCTGACTGCAATCCCCATTTTATTTCTTTGTAGCATATATGGGAGGCGTGGTGACCTCCATGCAGTCATGCACACCTGACTAGTGAATCCGCCCTGTAGGCTGGTTTTAAAGTCAGTATAAAACTGAGTCTGCTTTATAGAACTTACCAGAAGCCATTTGGTTCCAGGAGAAGTACTAGTGGGCTCAGCATGCATGTTGGTATTTGCATCCCTTGATCTGATGAACGCTGTATGGCACCAGACGGGGTTACAAGCAGAGTGTATCTGGCATGCATGCTGCACCTGCACTCCCTGGATTTTGTGTGGCTGATATGGCCCATAAAAGGTAAGAATTAATGTTAGGGACCACTCATAGAGGCAACCGTGAAGTGGTGGGTGGCTTACATAATTTGGCCAAAATATAAACTAATGCCTCATCTAACATCCAGCATAGTGGCAGGACGGAGCTCTAGCTGCGGTGTGCCATTGCACCTTTGTTTTTACATTTGTATCTATTTGCCAAGGCCTGTGGTTGGCGTCATGACATGGTTGCCACACGTGCAGTGGCCTGCGGCAACGTGGTGTTATTGTTGCATGTGGGGGCAGTGTCACGGCCTATGTTGTGTGTGCCGGGACATGGTTGCCACTCATGCTGTTGCCTGTGACAACTTGTTGTTTTTGCATGTGTGTGATTTCCCTTTTAGTTTTTTCCCTTCCCTCTCTGGTGAACACGGGTTAATGTGTGTGCACTTCCCCTTTAACTTGTTTCCTCCTTCTGTCTGGTTTTCATGGGGTTAATTTCTCACTAGGCGTGGATCTGGGTGTGGTCTCTAGGTTCTTTAAATCCTTGTAGCTGGAGCCTGAGATCAGTTGTTTGTTTGTCTCCAGCCTTGGTGTGTGTGTGTTGGGGTTTGATGTTCCTGGATTCCATCTGTCCAGTCTGTTGACCATGCTAATAGAACATCAACATCTTGGCCTTCTTTCTATGTTCACCCCTACCCTTACCTGTTGTTGTGTTTAATTTGGGATTGTGTTTTGGGTGTGTGGTGATGTCTGGTTTGGTGTTCTATGTCTGGCGTGTTTGGTGTTATGCCCCGCATGGTTGCTAGACATCTCCTTTGTCTGTACATGCCTGTGACAGTGGGCCCGTTGGTTTCCTTGGGGAGTGAACCTAAAAACATTTAACAGCCTTGCCTGGAGCCTCCTTACTTCCGGTCTCTGCATGGGGGTCCAGGTTGTTTTGGTGTTGTTTTTTCCATCTTTGCTGCAGCAGGTAAGTGTTTGATTATATGTGTCCTGTTGTTACATTTGGTGCTTACCTGCCATTCAGTGGCTGCTCTATCCTTCTCCCCATGTGTTACTAGTCCGCTGGTACACGCCGGTTCTTCCGTGTTTTTTTGGAGGAACTGGTGTACTCCTGCCCTGTCTCCTTATCCTAGGGCATTTCAGAGATTCCAGGGATCTGACGTTTCTGAGTATGGGCCCTCCTACCTTCTGGGTCAGCACATACAGCTAGGAGACCAGAGCTGAATTTAAAGATACGGTAGAAGGTCCCTGCTCCCTTTTCCCTGTTCTAGGCTTAGTCACAGTTCTCTTTATACGATGGGGATTTTCCCCCACTCCCCACCGTGACACTATGGCAGTGACTGCCTCTTTGCGAGCAAATGAATGAGGTGAGTATGTTGTTGTTTTTTTGTTTTTTTTACTACCATTTCAAGAAAAATAGATTCAATACCACGAAGTGCAAGAAAATTCGGCCTCACAGCAAATCAAATTTTCCTGAAATTCTTATTAAAGTCAATTAATTTGGCTTTGATTTGCTCAACACTACTGTAATTGTAACCCAGGTCTGGAAGAGTCATGGCTGCCTGAAAAGAGTCATGGTTATTGATGAGTTCCCCCTCTCTTCTCCCACCCGCTGATCATTGACAGATTTCTCCTTAGTTTTCCCTCCTAGGAAAAAACTGTCAATCATCAGCAGGTGGTCAGGAAGAGCAGACACTCATTAATACCGGTGACTCTATACAGACAGCCCAGACTTTTTTCCAGCATGGGCTGTGAAAACTATAATACTGGTTCTTGGCAACTGCTTAATTTTAGCTTGTGAGTGACGGATTGTTGAAATCAGTGTTTGTTACATTATTTTGCAATATATTTATTCCATGTGATTTAAACAATCAAATTGGATCATGTGACCTACTTAGCATAAAAATATTTAAACAATAGCTTTCCAGCCGGACCCACACTACTGTCCTATAAGGGTTTCATTCATATAAAATCATGTAAGGACTAAAGTTAAGAGAAGCTCTTTGAACCCAAACAGTAAAAAGTTGACATTGGTAAAATGATTGTGTTAGCAAAGTTCATAGCACAAACCAAAGTATCAGCCATTTAGTGCACTTTTATTCTTCATAGAAACATCTCTTGGCTGCCAGGTTAGAGATACAACGAGAATTGAACGGAAAGTGACCTTTGGGCAATTCACATTATTAGACCTCACAGAAGATGCCAGAAGTATACTTTCCCATTTGAGCTAGTGACTGCTATCTTAATATCCAACAATTGTTCATAATCAAAAGGAGTAATAGAAGGGAATGAAAGTGTATGGGTTAGTAAGCTGTGTTTTGAATGGTCATTCCAGAACATAACTCTTCTCCTTATTACTTTCTATAACAAACCCTTTTATATCCTTGATGATGGAGACTGAAGAAGACATAGCCAAGTTATTATGGTAATGAGCGACCGAGGCGAGGGAATTCACTGAACCATAAAAAACTGTTACTGAAAAAACTGTGACTGATACATAAGCCAGCACTTTATTCTTTCTCGGATCACCTTGTATAACGTCCACAACTCATTCTTACAGCCCTTTCCATTAATATGTAGGAATATTATATGATGCAATAAGAACTGTACCATTTATATACACATAGTTTTTCTTTCTCGGCTCTGAATTGCAAGAAACAATCTCCATGAAGACCACACAAAATAAACAAGAAAGATTTACAAAAATTATTGTCACATAGAAGAAGGACAAATTTGTCAGTATGAGGGTCTGTGTATACTATGCTCTGATGTATTCAGTTTAGTGCTACAGAAATTTTGAAAGAGAAAATGTACATAAAGTTGATAAGATTCGCTTTTCTGTACATTAGCGTGTAACACAGCAAGTCTCAGAGCACATAAATATAACCTATAGGACTATGAAGCAGAAGAATTTTGTAAGCTGTCCTACGTAACACAAAACATCTGCTACAGACTTAAAGTTATACTTTTGAAAGGAAAAGGTATATATATATATATATATATATATATATATATTCCACAGTTTAATCATGTCCACTGTCTGTCCAAAGCTGAAGTGGACAAATATGTTAGGGTACGTTGATATCTGAGTTCAGGAGTATTGGCCTACCAGAAGAACACAGGATAATGCTGTTCACCAACGGATCCCCTTTGACTATAATAGCCTCTGGCGATGATCCATCCACTTTCTGGTGGAAATGCAAGCTGGATAAAAAATTGTACATGCAGAACTTTTTTTCAGGCTGAAAGCTAGAATTTCTACTGGAAAGCAGCCAGTTACTGAGATGACTTATAAGTAGAGAAAATTTACAGGGTGTCCTCTTCCACTTAATTGACAGTGACAGAAATATAGCACTGGTGCTCTTAGGCTCTGTTTCCATTTGTGGAGTCATTGAACAGTCACTGCACATGAAAAATGCCTAGCCTTAGAACTTGATTTAAACGCAGCCTAACAAGAGACTGAAGTGCTTGTAAATGATAGGCGGGGGTCCCAGGTGTCGACCCCCACCAATCTAATATTGATACTCTATACAGAGAATAGGTAACCCCTTTAACAACACTAATTAGTTTACATGACTTTCACTTGCATAAAAAGAGCTAAAGAAGGTTAGAATTTTTTTAGGAATTTAAGAAGAAAATTGAATTTTCAGTGAGCCAAAGAAACTTCAGTCTTTCAACATTACTAAGAAAACAAAAGAGACTTATCTGTGTTCCGATCTATAAGAAAACGGAAAAGTTCACTTCACAACAGTCTGACTTTGCCTTGCAAATGTAATTTTTTAAACCATTTAAGTATTTTTGTTTATATTTCTTAAGATTTCTCAAACTTCTATCCATTTTCAGTATAGAAATACTTGTTATAAAAGGTCGCCTGACCTTGTCAGAGTCAGTCCTCGTCATTAAAATGTCTAAAACAATGTAAAACCTTAAACAGAATAGGAACATACATCAGGGGACTGAGCGGTGAGCAAATTACAGATTCAAGCCATGAATGCAAACAAACACAGTCTACTGCAGAATAAACACTGAGGCCATTTATGTCCCTAGACAATTTGCTTTGTGCTGCAAAGGATTGTCTGTGCAAGAATAACAAAAGTAATATATCATACAAATCCCAATCAAGTAAAAATATTGTGCCAACCTACACCAGATTGAGATAACATGCTGTAAAATAAGCTAAAAACAAGAAACCACATTATACATCATATTATAAGTTAGAGCTCATGTAACACAACAGGTGTGGACCCACTATGTCACTAAATGAATTTGGCTTAGTACTTCTTCTAAGGGTGTTATCCAAGTGGTCCCACTTATCTTCAACCCTATACAGGTCACTGCCTCTTGGAATAGTCTTTGTTCAGTGACAGCAGACCCAGGAGGGTCAAGAGACACTGGTGTGTGATACAAAAGTGGACAGGCAGAAATGTAGTCAGTGGACAAGCAAAGGTCAGGACAGGGAGAGTATGTTCAATTCAGTAAATAGGCAAAAGGTTGAGGAAATCATCAACAGGTCAGTATGATAAATAGGCAGGCAGAAATGGTACAGTATGCTAAATGGGAGTAATTATTGTAGGGAACATTACATGGCAACAAACACCTTCATAGGGGCTAGCAAGGAAAGCAAATCTTTTTGCTCAAATATCTTCCCATAAAGAAAGGTGCCTCAAATACCCTGAAGAAGGTTAGCTTTAGGCTGGGCCAGATTTGGATGTACAGAAGAAAAGAAAGGCCAAAGCCCTAGTGTGGAGTGGACAGGATGATTACTACTAGCAGAGAGAGATGCTGGTGGTCATGAACCAACAGAAAACTAGAGAAGAGCATGCTGGGGACAGAGATATGCTTGCATCTACTGTTACAGCCCAACCTGTTATATTTAACTGTTGCTTTTTCCTGGATTTCTATTATTATGAATTACATTGTTTTACCTGTCCTGTTTTCAGTGGCTGCTGTTTGGCCCAGAAAAAGTGTAAAGTTTTACAAAAAATTACAGTCTGTTTTCAATAGTTAAAATGTCTCTTCAGGAATAATACAAGTTTTAGAATTAATTTTCTATAGGAACATCTTTCAAACTGGGTCACAAAATATAATTTTGAAAGTATTAGTGGAGTAACATTCCTTTCTACATGTAACATTTCATAGAGGTTGAGGTATCAAAATAGCCTTACCTAAATGTTAAACATGGAGTGACTAGGTTTGACAAAGACCGATTGCTATTATGGGTCGAAATGTTGCTGCTTTTATCCGTGTATATCTTTGGCTTAAATAAAAAAGAAATTGAATGGTGGTGTCACTTTATTTATTCTATAGTTAAGAGTGGATAGTGCTGGATCTCTTATTAAATTGGCGCTGCCTGCCTCTACGTTTTGTAATTTGTTATTACAGTCCATGTATGATTTGGATTTGCATACAAAGAACAGTGTTACACTTAACAATAGGTTGAATCTGGTATTGTAGCTCAATTGAATGTGAAAAAGCTTTAATACTAGACAAAAGTGTATGGGCATTAAAAATTATGCCAGGATCTAACCTCAGGATCGGTCATCAGTATCTGATAAGTGGAGATATGACACTCAGCTTTCCAAGTACAGAGGTTGTGCTTGGTAACACAGCTCATTCCCATTCACTTGAATGGGATTGAACTTCCCCTGGTCATGGGACTGATGAATTAGACATCACTGTCCTAGGATAAGCTGCGAGAAGGGTAAGCACCACAGGAACCTCAAACAGCTGATCATCACAAGTGTTGCCCCCCCCCTCCTCAATCAGATACTGATGAGGATAGGTCATTAGTATAAACCAGTTAGAAAACTTCTTTAAGATGAACATCAAGTGTGCTAAGATTCTGCTGATTCATGTGACCAATTTGTTATACATTTTTTTCTTTGCAGCTATAGCTTTTTAATAAAACTTCCATTAAAATTTGTTTTTCTCCAACATATCTATGACTACCGTAAACCACTGGTTTTCAGAGGCAGTTAGCTGGTTAGTCATAACAATAATATCTGTGCACTATTCACACCGTTACCTTGGAATACGATAAACTACTTGCAGTACTTATGTTGCTAAAAGCAATAAGTCATTCTTATAATGGTGATAAAATAACAAACAATTATTATTTCACTTCTGCTACAAAATAGCCCAGCAACAAAAAGTGGAGAAAAGCTGAGAGCACTAAACAACTCTAAAAGGTGGCAAAGTGCTTTTAGGTTCTATATTATCAAGAACTATTAATGGTGCTAAAATTAGAAGCACATATTCCTGTGCCCACAAGCAACGGATTGAAGCTTATATTAAATCTGTAACATTGAAATGGCTTCTAATTTCTTATGGAATGTTCCTCTCCTTGCCTTACTCATGCTAGGAAAAGAAAAATTCTAATTTTTGCTCTTAATATAATGTTATACGAAGAACAGTACTGCAGTTTGTTGTCATGTTTATTCAGAAATGAAGGTATTTTAAACTAATCAAATTATTGTTCCGCTGTTAAAATATAATATATAATTTCACTAATTGTGAAAAACACAAGGAATGTTTAAATTAGCAAGAAATATATATTTTGACTCTATTATAGACAATTTAATTTTATTGGCAAAATGGTTACATTTACAACTATGGCCAACAGGCACCAGATACTTCAAAGGTCCACCATACTTCCTCAACTGTTATACTATTTCATCAATTGACCTCTGTTGGATAACAGAAAGAGGTAATTTCGCCCCTGAAACACATCTGCCCCTGAAAACACTGGATGTGCTGCTGATAATAATATAAACAAATGGCTACACAATCGACCTGATTGATAATACGGTCATTTATTAAGCTAATTATCCCTACCCATGTATAAGGATCCTTATTCTACCCAAACTCGAACACTGACATCAATTATGATCACTCTGTAGAGGATATCAAGGGTGAAGAACATATTTGGTTATTTTAAAATATGCACATAGACTGGTTCTTTAAGATACAATGGTCTCAGAATACAATATTTTCAACACACAATGATCTTTCCTTGGCCATCATAATTCAAAACTAGACTCAATATACAATGCTTCACACTCAGAGTGTCCAAGAACCAATTAATATTGTAAATTTAGGGACCACTGTACTGTAACTTGTTGCTTGTGCAGACTACTAGTTCTGTCTGTAGGGATAAGATGGGGGGCAGGTAGGGGAGGTCTCATAAACATTAATTGCACTTGTACCAGGAGCAATAAGGATCTTTAGAGATATGTTCACCAGAAGTCATCACTCAGCAACTTGTGCCACTAATGATAAGTCTAGAGCAGGGGTGCCCAACCTGCGGCCCCCCAGCTGTTGCAAAACTACAACTCCCAGCATGCCCAGGCAGCCTACAGCTATCATCCTACAGCAGGGCATGGTGAGAGTTTTACAACAGCTGGAGGGCCACAGGTTGAGCATCCCTGGTCTACAGCTTTCCTGCCATAATTACATTTAGCATAACCACAAGTTATGCCATAGAACCCTAATCAGATAGCATGAAATTGAAACACTTTAATCTGAGCCTCAGTTATGCTTTATTCTACTTTATGTTGGATTATGCCTGTAAACAGCTTTCATGCTATGCTGACAAATGGGATATTCAGGTTTACTACCCTTGCCAGGCTTTTTTTTGGAAATTGGTACTTACAAATATTTCACATTCATGCAATCACTGCCAATGCAGCCACCTGTTCTTTATGCTACCCTGGTAGGCAGCGGCCCCAATGTGCAACCTGATGCTTTTTTAAACATGTGCCTCTCAGCGCTTGTATTTTTCCCAAATGAACCAAACAATCCTAGCAATTATAAACAGACTACATTGTTGGCACCCCAAACTGGACTTTTCTAGATGAAATTCTATCAACAACAATAAAGTCTGTATCACACTTCAGATTAATTTGCAGAAATTGAGCTGTGCTTATGTTCTATCCACATGAAGCAGGCATTATGTACACATGAAATGAACATAAGCACAGGATGCATTTTCCCTAAATTGTTTCCACTCATCCTGTGTTTCCTGGTTATTTACTCATAAGAACCTTAGCCAAGGTAAAGAGAACAATTGCTATAGGGTGTTCTAGAGGGCAGGAATATTTTCTAAAGCAATGTACATCCAGATTGTAGTTTACTTGCTACATACGAACAATCAGAGCTGCTAGTTAAATGTCAAATATTCAATTTCTTTAAAATATTGTGCTTTTCACATTGCCAACTATAATGATTGACATATTTATATATTGTCTTAAAGGGTTTATGACACGATTGATGTAAAAAATGAAAATTAGGCATCATATAGTACATGTCAATACCTTTCTAAGAAAGCTATAACCAGACTTGTACCACACATGGATCCAGAGATCTCCACATTTACTGCTCCAATTGCTCTGCTAGATTACGTGTTAGGGATCTAGTTGTTCCATCTATATTGGGTGATCCAAAAGAGCCACAAATAAATATTTCTATAAAACACCAAAAATAGCCATAATTCTGTAGGGCAGTTCTAAATTTATTTTGGTGGTCTAGGGCAGTGTAGAGGTTAATCCTTCATACTTGGGGTCTGGTGGATTACTTATTTCTCTACTGTTGTCCAGACTGTAACAGGAGGTTTAATACTGATAGTTCAACTTCCTGTTCTTTCCCTGCACATAGAGTGTGTGCGTGTCTAGAAACGGGAAAATATGTCTGTGGAACTGTATCAATATAGCTCCAGGATTGCTAAGAGAGCTTAAGGAGTCTGTACAGTATTTCAGGGTTCGGGGCATGGGTGGAGAAAGGGTTTATAATCTGCAGGAAACAAGTACACCTTGCAGTACATAAAATACAGTGCTTCTTTATGTAGTGATTGACAAATCTACATGGAAGAATGTGAGTAGATCGTTCCATAGCAATAATTTAGAAATTAACAACTTTTTGGACCTACTGTATCTGTTGCTTCCCGTTCATCATATACACTGCCTATGACATACATGATGAACAGTCTGCAGGCCCTCCTGTGATATTTTATGTGTCTTATACCTGCATTTAAAGGAGTTGTGTTTCTGGAGATGATATGACTCTAGAGTGAAAATAGCTGCATACTGTATAATGGTTTTTAGATGGTGAGTGATTTCATTATCTGATGCATATCCCATTGAGCCTCCACTCTTTGTAGATGGATCCAATCACCTTTGATGAGATCTACAAAACTATGATATGTATGGTGAACGTTTAAAAATACCTGCAGTTTTTCAACATAAAAAAATTATTCCAAAAAGCAAAGACCCACCCGCATCTACTACAGTTAAAATTTGATGCACTTTGCAGTATTTTTTGGCAAATTTGGTGTATCTCACTTTGGGTAAATCCTCTGGCCCTAGAATGGATGAGGCGCTTTTTTTTTTTAGGAAAAGGGTGTGGCTTAGTGGGAATGCACATGGTCTGAAATGCAATAATTTGCCTAAAATTACACTATCATTTAAGCAAAAAAATATGTTGCAAAATAATCCAACCAATAGATCCTATACAGTTAGAACAATATATCATCCATCATGAGCCACTGTGATACATTTGCCATATTTTTAGACTGCCTGTCTAAGTTTACACTTTCTACAGGTTTAATGTATTTTCTCCAAAATGCAATGTTTGAATAACCGATGAACCCTACCAATGTAGTTTGGACACATGAATGCAAGTTTATAACAATTTCATTTTGCTCTTGCCGAGAGTTGGTCAAATATTGACTTATATCTTTGGCTACACAATGTTATAAGTATATAAAATAATGAAGATGCATAATTTATATTAAAGAGTAGCTCTCAGATAATTATTTCTGCTAGACTTTAGTTCTTCATTTGCATTTACTGTATTAAAAAAAAGTCTTCATATTCCTGAAATAACATGAATATTCAATTCTCAGGTGATAAACAATCTCACATATTCAAAATGTAGCATACTCTGTAAATATTGCCTTTAATTGAAATGTCGGAAAGCTAAGCACATTTTTCATTACCCAAGATGCTGCATCTGATTCATAATTTAAAGAATAGAAATTAATGCAGATTGCCTGCATATATATATAATATATTTTTTTTTTTTTCAAATACAAAAGAAAACAATATGGGTTTAAGTGACCATGAGCGGTACTGCATTATACTGTATATTGATTTCCAGCCTGGAAATGATCACATCTGATTTCATGCTATACCTGAGACCTTTGGAACACCAGGATAAATCTAACATCTGGTATAGCCTTTCCCTGCAGAACGTTTTTGAAAAGTACAAGCCTTTAGCCCTACACATGGAATAACTGCTGGTGACAAAGCAGAGAAAAAATTTTTTGTAGTTCTAGCTCACCCATTCCTATAGAGTCCCTGTGTTTGTGCGGGGACACCGTTTCAGTTACACATGTCTTTTTCAGAAGATAAATCCAGCACCAAGTCCAGAATTAAAAAAACAATCCGTAATTGGAATATGAGAAAAACAACTATATTTCTCAAAACTGTTTGAGCCTATTTGTTTCCAACTCATACAGAATCCTTATTCATGGCACAGTGGTAAAACAAACCTACATTTTTTCTGTTGTCTAAAACCTGGGTGTGTCCTATAGTCATAGTCCGAATAATGTGGTACTTTTCATGGTCTGCTATATTTTTATTACTATTCCGTCAGGAAGACATATAAGATACAGTGATATCCTACAATATTATAAAATATGTAAGTAAAATCTACAGTGGTAAATCCTGGTGGCAGAATGGTCTTCCAAACAGTCCAACATAGTAGGCATGCTTTTAGCTGGACAGGATAACACATTCGCCTTAACCTTCCATGTTTCATAATCACTTTAATTTTCCATGACTCTTACATTTTGAATTCAGCCCAATTTAATTAGACTACCCAAACATGCAAATCCATATAGCTGCTAAACAGAGATCACTCTCTTCCTTTCATAATGCCATGTTGATGGACATGGCAAACTCAGTGCCATCTGGCCATCTTGAATGGGTCTCTCCGCAGTGCCAGCCTACCACAAATAATGGTTATTCATATACAAATTTATTAAAGAATATTTCCAACTGAATAATTCTATCTGTGCCTTTTAATGTTCCATGTAGTATTTTTAGTTATCTTGGTCTCATTTATGGGAAAAAAGAAAATGGAAAGAAAAAGGGAAAAATATAAGAAAGGAAAGAGACATGGAGGAAGGAAGGATTGAGATAGAGAGAGACAGAGAGAGAGAGAGAGAAACTTAAAACTTGTGGGTATCCAGATTGGGCTTTTGCGAAAACAGAAGGAAGGAGAAGAAAGAACACCAAGACTACCAGTGAGGGCGAGAAGCATGACAGATGCAAAAATATGGTTATCCCATATGTATCTGGGGTGTCTGAGAAACTCAAAGGGATTTTTAATAAACATAACATTCCTGTCTACTTTAAACCCAGCAACACACTGAGACAACAACTGATTGACCCAAAAGACCGAACGCCTAAACACAAGCTGGACAACATTGTGAACACAGTCCAGTGCAATGAGGAATGCGCAGAACTTTATATCGGCGAAACAAAAAAATAACTACATCAGCGTATGGCACAGCATAGAAGAGCCAAAACCTCTGGTCAAGATTCAGCCGTGTACTGACATCTAAAAGAAACAGGTCATACCTTTGAAGACAGTCAAGTACATGTTTTGGATAAGGAGGCTGAAAGGTACAAACGATGTGTGAAGGAGTCCATCTACGTAAAAATGGAGAAGCCAAGCTTGAATAGAGGCAGGAGGGCTAGACATCTGTTGTCTGCCACTTACAATGCTGTCTTGACACCTTTTTTAGGGAGGTCATTATCACCTACTGACTCCAATTAGGACTATGGAATCAACACCTTTGACCCCATGCTGGGTATAATGATCTAATTACCAGATGTTGATTCAGTTACATATTTATTCTCAGAGAATTTTTGTACAAGTCACTCAGAATTGAAAAAGCTCGTTGGAAGAATGAGTGAAACGTTTTAAAGAAATCTACAGCAAGTCCAGTTGCCTTGATTTATTCTTTACAGATATATCTGGTTACCACTGCTTGAGAAAGGTACCATTGGGCGTACCAAAACGTCGCAATTTTCTGGTAAATTAATTTGCACAAATTTTTGGATGTGCCGTGGAAATTAACTTTTTTCATTCATATGGTTGTGAAGGATGGTTCCTGAGTCCACTGGCACTCCGTATACTAAGACACTTTGCGTCAGCTGTGCGACCCATTCAAACTCATATATATATAACTCATACATATATATATATATATATATATATATATATAGAGAGAGAGAGAGAGAGAGAGAGAGAGAGAGAACGAGGAAAGAAAGGAAAGACTGCTGGAAGGAGGGAGGGGGGAAAGGAGGGGAATCAGTAAAGAAGGAAAGAGGGAAGAAAGGGAGGAAGGGCGGAAGGAAGAATATAATGTGGGAGGTATAAAAGAAGAAACTCCTGTTATTTATTCAGCCAGACAGGTTAGTGCACATCAGTGTAGCGACGTTTCGGGCTAATAACAATTGGAGCGCTTCATCAAGCCGATCATGTGGCTGCAAACGTGAATGATGGCCACTGCACTGATGTGCACGAACTTGTCTGGTTGAATAAAGCCTTCACTTTGATATCAATAATTGGAGTGCTGTCTGAATATTGTATATTTAGAAGATATTGATCTTGAGGTGGAGAAGTAATCAAAAAGGGACGTGCACCCGGATAAAGCCTTATGATTGATTAGCGATGTGGCCCCACCAGTAGATTATTGAAGGTATAAAAGAAGGTCAGACATTACCCAGGATATTTTTTGGGAAGAGAGCAGTGTGCTATATGTGGACTCCTTACTCAAGTTTGGTGAATGGAATCAGGCAGCCAGAGTTGTAACTTGATAACAGAGGTTTTCTTGAACAGTTGCAGTCCTCCCAGTATTCTCATCACACTCTGCATGTATAGACCATAATGTCCTCTTTTACATGTCTATTTCTGTATGCTATGATTATGCAGCACAGCATGGCCACATGCTAGATAACTCACATCTGATAACCTAGTCATTATCCTATTACTAGGTTGTGCAACAATTGTGCTGTAAAATTCTGTCTAGTTGGTTTGGAGTTAGACACAACTTGCTTGCTAGCCTTTCACCAATCTGTCAGCTACTTCTACATATGTTTGCATGTAAGAGCACTGGTCTTTGTATCTGACTGATTCCTATTTAAGAGTGTCAAAGAATAGATATGCTACACCTCACTCTTATTATTTTGTGTAATTAAAATGTTTAAGTTTTCGTGTTTATGTTTTTGCCCTACGAATATGTCCATTGCCCTCTCTAAAAGCTACACAATGCATGCAATTTGAATCTCTAGCTTAATAGACCTTGCCCTTAATTTCAATCCATATGTAGTGTTCCCTAGCAGCCACATCGTATGAAATTGCTCTTTTCAATATGCAAATGTTAACACATCATAGATGTTCACCACGTCCAGCTACTGTAATGAGGACTTATTGCAGTGAGGCACACACAAGGAACAAAGTCAATGCAGATCTAGGATCTCATTATCCACTTGATACAGCTTAATGAAAAACCGAGTGGAAAGGCTTTGAATTTACATTAATGCATGTTAATGTGCACTGAGCATCCACTAATGACAGTAACATACGTTTATATACAGATACATCCACACACAATTACATGTATAATATCACCTACAAACCTGGAAAACCATGGCTGACACATCATGCTGTACTGCACTGAAAAACTGAGGTCTGTTACACCATTATGCATATATTGTGAGTTAGATTTTCAGGGACACGTTCCGAGGTTATTTAAAATCATAAAGTCAAGCAAATTCTGAAACCTATTTCTTTTAATGTCACATTGCTTCTGATAAAAATGAATTAAAGTAGACTGTTCCACATTTTGACAGTTCCAGGATCTTTAGTTGAACAGCACACAAGTGCGGATGAATGCACATAAGATCTGCACAAATTCCCATGCGGATTTCTGTGATTCTGCACCATATCCGCACCAAAATCTGTAATTTCTAACAGTGTTTTTTGGTGAGGATTTGATGCGTTTTTGCTGCAGACTCCACCCTTTATTGGAAAAGGGTGAAATTTGCTGCTAAAACTGCTAACATAGCTGACATGCTGTAGATTTGGAAATCCTCACGGCAGGTCAATTTCTGAACAGAAAACAAAAATTGGTGTAATCGCATACACTTTGCTGGTACTGTACTATGCTGCAGTTTTTCTACATGGGTATCTGCATCTGATCTGATCCGCACGATTGGGAGATGCAGTAGCGGCCAGGCGGGCATCAGGACACATGTGCCGGGGAGGAAGGTAAGTACAAACTCTGAGAGGGGCCCAGGCATTAGAGGGGGCATTATAGGGGTTGGATAACCCCTTTAAGCAAGAGCTAATTTAGATTATTTGCAGAACCATGTATACTACTAAATATGCAGTTATTCAATTTGTTAACGACTGACACAACCAGTACCATTGACTGAATAGTAGTGGTCGTCTAGAGCTGAGAGAACCTTCAATTCTTAGCTGTAGCTAAAAGAATATGAAGGGCAAATAGGGAGCAATATTCTTTGATGATAAAATCTTAACCATTTCAGCTTGAAAATATAGTAACTTGAGACTATAAGTCTATGGAAATCTAGCAATTGTTTCTGACTAGTGTTGAGTGAACACAAACTGTAAAGTTCGTGTCAGTACCAAACTTTACAATTTTTGGTACCCGGACCCGAACTTTGCCTGAAAAGTTTGGGTTTGAGTTCGATGTTCGGGCATTTAATAAAGCTTGTTGAAAGGCTGCAGGGCAGCCAATCAATGAGCTTTTAAGCGGTGTGGCCTTAGAAGCCGTCACAGCCATGCCTACTAATGACATTGCTGTGATTGGCCAGTGCATCATGTGACCCAGCCTCTATACATGTATAAGCTGGATCACATGTAGCACCGCCCATCAGCTCTCAGTAGTGAATTTTTTTGTGGGTGCAATACACCATCTTTGCACCCCTGACATAGAAAGCTAATCATAAATCTGGCTGTTAATTCTGTAGGAGACGTACAGTGTTTTTTTGTGGGTGCAGTGCAACATTGTACTTTGTACCCTGCCCTGACACATAGGTATATTAGTTAATCTGTCTGTTAGTTAGGTGCACGTTGTATACCCATTTATTGCGTGAAGTACACCTGCACTGCGTACATGACAGGGAAATTGATATAGTTAATCCATCTGTTAGTTAGGTGCGAGTCATATACCCATTTATTGCGTGAAGTACACCTGCACTGCGTACATGAGAGGGAAAATAATATAGTTAATCCGTCTGTTAGTTAAGTGCATGTCATGTACCCATTTATTGCGTGAAGTACACCTGTACTGCATATATGACAGGGAAATTCATATAGTTAATCCATCTGTTAGTTAGGTGCGCATTATATATAGTGATAAGCGACAGTGACAATATTCGAATTTGCGATATCTAGTGAATATTTGGTAAAATATTCGTCATATATTCACAAATTTGCGGTTATTTTCTTGATTGCGAAAATTGGCAATGTAATATGCACGTAATGTGCGCGCAATACAAGCGTGGGTCACTATAGCTAAATATTTCAAGCTGCTAGAAGTTTCCTGAGACTGGAGAAAATGGTTGGCCTGGCAGAACATTACAATAGCTTTATATGCAGATAGAGTGCTCCGATATAGTCGCGATTGCGCATATCGGCAATTAATGATGCGCATATTTTTGCGCAATACATGCAACTTCACATTTTAGCAGGTCTGACTACATATTAGTGATTGGTGTAAACTTTTGACAACACAGCACTATGTATGTATCTATAGACAGCAGAACCTAAAACCCTGCACAGCTACACTATATCACAATCTGACCTACACTGACTATCTCCCACTAACTACGGAATCTGTATTATATATATGAGCTAACTAGCTAACTATCTAATGTAATGTGACATGTGAAAGCAGAGAGCACAGCAATTACACTGCTGTCTTTCTCAAAACTGTAATAAACTGTAGAAAATGGCTGTGAGGAGGGTTTAATATACTAAAGGGGTAGGCAACTTTCCTATTGGTTTCTAGGGATGTTGCTAAGCTCAGACAAAGACATAGCAGCCTTTTTATTGGCCCACAAGCAAAAAGGGAGGTTACTGATGAAATAAATGTAGAATATTTAAAATTACGAATATATATCACTATTTTCTAAATATTTGCGAATTCTCGAAGTTGTGATATTCACAATTAAAAGAGGGAGCAGTGTGCAAAAGCAGAGTGGCCATCCCCTAGCCATTACGCCTGCTACTGCCCACCGCATCCAGGGACTGAGCACACCAAAGCCAGCTCCAAGGAGTTTCCTGGTGTGGCAGTTCTTCAGACAATGGGCTGACGACAAACTGTGAGTGGTTTGCACGCTGTGCAATGAAAGCCTGAAGCGAGGCCTAAATGTTCTAAACCTGAGCACCACCTGCATGACCAAGCATCTAAATGCAAAGCACGAGGTGCAGTGTAGTGAAAACTTCAAAAAACACAAAAGATCTCAGGCTCCTCCTGGTCCCTCTTCTGCTGCAGTCTCGGCCTCTTCCTCCCCCTCTAAAGTGACAGTGGCACCTGCCACCCCGCAAACAGAGGACGTGGCAGCAACTCCACCACGTCCGCATCCATCACCAAGCATCTCCACAATGTCCCATGGAAGCATTCAGCTGTCTATGTCCCAAACACTAGAGACAAAGAGTAAGTACCCCCCTACCCACCCACGATCCCTGGCCCTGAATGCCAGCATTTCAAAATTCCTGGCCTTTGAAATGCTGTCATTCCGTCTGTTGCAGACGGAGACTTTTAAAAAACTTATGGTGGTGGCTATCCCACAGTACGTGGTTCCCAGCCACCACTACTTTTCCAGGCGAGCCATCCCCGCCCTGCACAATCAAGTGGCGGACATAATTAGGTGTGCACTGCGCAATGCCATCCGTGGCAAGGTCCACATAACCTCCAATACATGGACCAGTAAACACGGAGAGGGACTTTATATCTCCCTAACTGGACACTGGGTAAATGCAGTGGCGGCTGGGCGTGAGGCGGATAGCAGTTTGGCGCATGACCTTACGCCATCGAGGATTGCAGGATGATTCTCTCTGCCTCCTGTTGCCGCCCCCTCCTACTCTGCTTCCTCCTCTACCGCCTCCTCATCTGGTCAGCGTAACACCTTTGCCACCAACTTCAGCACACCGCCAGCACCTCAAAAGGGAGGGATAGCATGGCCAAAATGTGGAAAAGCTTTGTCAGCATGCCACAACAACCAGCACCAACAAACTGTCATGGAATGTCTTAGCAGGAGGCAGCATTTCAGTAACATGGTGGAACAGTACATTTGCCGACGCCTACACATACTGGCTGATGGGTCTTCCCCATTCAACTTCTGGGTCTCCAAATTGGGAACATGGCCTGAGCTTGCCCTTTACGCCTTGGAGGTGCTGGCCTCCCCTGTGGCCAATGTATTGTCAGAACGTGTGTTCAGCATGGCAGGGGGGTGATCACAGACAAGCGCAGCCGCCTGTCCACAACCAATGTGGACAAGCTCACGTTCATTAAAATGAACCAGACATGGATCCCACAGGACTTGTCCGTACCTTGTGCAGAATAGACATGTATACCAGCCGCACCCAGCTATTGTTATACTCCAGCGCATTTTCTCTTTGTTTTCTTTTAAAATGAACCAGGCATGGATCCCACAGGACTTGTCCGTACCTTGTGCAGAATAGACATGTATACCAGCCGCACCCAGCCATTGTTATACTCCAACGCACTTTCTCTTTGTTTTCTTTTTTATTTCCACCCCCCAAAAAAATGTTAAATAAAAAAAACTCCTAGTTCAAGATCATTATTTTTTACTTTTTTAAAATTCTGTTATTTAATTTAATTTCCAGACCAATTGTCCTGCTCTTACACCTATTTTGTTTCCTTTTGCAGCCCTCTAGCCCTTTCTATAACTTCATTGAGCCATTTTAGTGCCCCAAAGTTTGGGTCCCCATTGACTTCAATGGGGTTCAGGCTGGGGGGCAAGTTCGGGGCAAGTTCGGGTCTCGAAGCCAACTTTGTGGTGAAGTTCAACCGAACCCGGCAAACCAGAACTTCCAGGTGTTTGCTCAACCCTATTTCTGACGCCCCCTTCCCCCCAAAAAATGTCCACCAAAAATATGTAGATTAAAGAAAGTAAGCAAATATTGAATCCAGATAGAACAAGTCATTACATATAAAAGTAAAAACTAGGTGCTCAAAGTTGTATATCACTTTTTATGATGAGGACAGGAGCTTCTTCGGGATTCTGTAATGTACTGCACATACATACAGTTTACTAAACAAAATGTAATAATATCTTCACCTGGTGACCAGAGAAACAGCTCAACCTGGCACAGGTATTGAGCACTACACAACATATAATACTGCATTGCTCTGTAGAACAGCAGTACTAGACAGACAGTCAGTTCATGCACTTTGCTAAGGTAGGTCTTTTACTAGTCAAAATGCTCATGCTCATTAGCTGGATTTTTCAGCCAAGCGGCAGTGCCTATGGTACTGTATGTTGAATATGATTTCAAGTTACAGAGCTCTAGAACAGATTACTGTACTGTAGATTGAAAATATAATTTTAAACAATCATAACTTGATGGACCCCTGTTTACTAAATATGATTATGAGAGGCTATTAGCCTATTTATGAATTTATCATGCATTATCAATATGTATGGTCCCAATATGTATGGTTCCAGTATAGCTTTCATCTCTCCTATTTATCAACTTTTTGGAGATATTCACGAGTAGGAAGGATACATATAATAATTTTTTTAAACTAGTCAACTTACCTTGAATCTCATAAATATCTCTAATTCAAGACAGAAAGGTAGAATGAAATGTCCCACTGTCAACAATCTAGTCACTTAAGGTACAGTATGTGTTTTTTAAAAGTTGGATTAACAAGCTAAGAACCATTTAACGGATTATAAGAATTTTTGTATAAAAAAATTGAAAAATACACAGTTATCTTTGCATAAGGATCTTGAGCTTTTCCTGGTGTTAAACATTCATTATGTTCTTCTCATGGAAATGTCACCTCCCTCTTTCAGTCTGTCTAAGTAGTAATTTCTGTATGGAGGTTTTGAGACACCAGCTTTGTTTAAGTGCATACTCCATGCCAAGTTTTAAAAGTTGGTGGTGGGAAAAAACCAACAATGCAATGCAAGCTGGCACATTGTAAAGAGTTCTCTGTCAGCTACTAAACACTTTCCAATTAATTTTCGGATAACTTACTTGAACAGAAGGATAATTTAATGAATGCAGTTGACCTTTAAGAATAATTAATATCAGGATAACAGACTAAACTGAGAAAATGATTAAGATTATTTGAATATATCCACAGCCAAAGCAGTTGTTACCACATTTTCTGAGGAATCGTTCCTCTCGTATCTCTTATTCATTTTGATCTTGCCTGCAATTAGTGTTCCAAGATTCTGGTGGAGTGACAAATAGTCTTCAGTCGAAGGTAAATAAAACCATCAGGTTTCTGCATCTGTCCATGAGCCTATTGCTTAGCAACAAAGGAAAAATGCAATGTTCATGTTCATAAACTGTGTTGAAAGAATAGCAAGTAGAAGCATGTGTTATTTGCAAGAGGAGGTATTAATGTATAGTACCTGCACCTACCCTGGCCTGAAGGCTCTACAGCCCCCATGCCATCCATCATACTTAGCTAGTGCCAGATATTGTTGTTACAGCGTCATTATGACGCTGGAGCTGGATCCTAGTAATTCATGAAGCACTTATTGCATTCTGTTTACTTCAATCTCATTATTAGTCCTGGTTTGCCGGTAATGAAAATTACTTTCCAAGAAAAAACTGTCCCGTATCGAATCTTTACAGCTAATAATTACTCCGACTTGTTATTAATAGGCCTGTGATGTGAAGATAGGCTGCACTTTCATCCATAAATAGAGAGAGGCAAATAGGACTCTTAGTTCTTGGTTTATTCTAATAAAGAAAGGCTAATGAAACAAGCTAATCAATGCTCATTTGGTGATACATCAATACAAAGCTTTCCTTTTCCCAGAAGAGCAAATTAAATTTGTTTTCATGGGTGTCATATGAATATTTAATCTATATATATAAAGAAGGACGTATATATATATATATATATATATATATATATATATTTGTGTGTGTATGTATGTTCTGCAATCACTCAAAAACGCAACCATCGATTTCAATGAAACTTGGTATACACATCCCTTGCTACCTGGAAAGAAATCTTGTGGGGGTCACAGCTCTCTAGGACGTACCGCTCCTGAGATATTCCCAAAAATGACCTGCATTATCCAATACAAGCCTGCAAGTCTTTCTCTTCATATCCCAACTGCCATACACACGGTCACATGTCCCTTATCAGTCAATAGAAGCTTGCAGGCCTTTAGTCTCCACATACATACAGTTTTACTCCAGGTTTCCATAATAACTCAGCCATTTTCATTCATTGCTGTAGGTCAGCTTTAGGCTAGGGCTCCACGACGAAATGTGTCGGCGACAATAAGTCATACGACACATAGGGCACAAATACACAGCTAAATGTGTCGCGCGACAATTTTTATAATAATAGTCTATGGTGTTGCACTGCAACATGTGACATGCTGCGATTGCAACGCAACAGTCGAAGAAAAATCCATTTTGGATGGATTTTTTTCAACTGTCGTGTAGCAGTCGCAGCATGTCACATGTCGCAGTGCGACACCATAGCCTATCATTATAAAAATTGTTGTACTGACCCCTGATATATTTATACATAGTTATTAGATCTCCCCTCAGTTGTCTTTTTTCTAAAGTGAATAGCCCAACTTTTGATAATCTTTATGGTACTGTAGTCCCCCCATTCCAGTTTTTACTTTAGTTGCCCCTCTCTGAAACCTCTCCAGTTCTGCTATATCTGCCTTGTTGAAAGGAGCCCAGAACTGTACACAGTACTCCATGTGTGGTCTGACTAGTGATTTCTAATGTGGTAAGACTATGTTACTATTACGGGCATCTATGCCCCTTTTGATGCAACCCATTATCTAATTGGCCTTGGCAGCAGCTGCCTAACACTGGTTTCTACTAGTGTTGAGCGAGCATGCTTGGCCGAACATCCCGTGTACTCGAGCCCGATGCTTGAGTCTCCTCCCTTACTAGATATCTCAGGTAGTCAACTGTCCATCCAAGCAGCAAAGCATGAGGTGAAATGCATTCTTTGTATCTGAATAACATTCTGAAGAAAAAGTACATCTCAGCCTTTTTACATAATAGCTATTTTTATAGACCATACTGGTATAACCTAGCTATCTCCTGCATATAATTATATATTTACGGCTGGTATAAGTTAGACATCTTCTTGTATATAGGGATATGGACCATGATGGTATAACCTGGGTATGTCCTGTATATAATTATATATGTACAGCTGGTATAAGTTATATATCTCCTTGTATATGACCTGGGAGTCCAAGATGCATCCAGACATCGTCCCCATGCTGTTCCCAAACCATTTCAGTGGTATTTCCATCAATTTCAGTCCTTTTCCTGTGAACCAGACACCCTCCCCTCTTCAGAGCAGGGGGTGACTTGTTTAATGCTCTGGTTCTCTCATTGACTTCCATTGTACTCGGGTGCTCTGTAGAGCACCCGAGCACTCGAACACTTGAGTGCTCGATCAACACTAGTTTCTACAGCTTAGTTTGCTGTTCACTAAAATTCATAGGTCCTTTTCCATGTCAGTGTTACCCAGTGTTTTACCATTTAGTATTTATTGGTGACTTGCATTACTCCTTCCCATGTGCATAACCTTACATTTGTCAGTGTTTAACCTCATCTGTCACTTATCTGCCCAAGCCTGCAATCTATCCAGATCCCTCTGTAGCAGTATACTGTCCTCTTCCATGTTAATTACTTTACACAGTTTAGTGTCATCTGCAAAAATTGCTATTTTACTGTGCAAGCCTTCTACAAGATCATTAATAAATATATTGAAGAGAATAGGGCCCAATACTGACCCCTGAAGTACACCACTAGTGAGTGACCCAATCTGAGTGTGTACAATTAATAACCCTCTGTTTTCTATTACTGAGCCAGTTACTTACCCACATACAGACATTTTCTCCCAGTCCAAGCATTCTCATTTTATATAATAACCTTTCATGCGGTATAGTGTCACATGCTTTGGAGAAGTCAAGGTATACAACATCCATTGATTCACCTCTGTCAAGTCTACTTACTAGGGTTGAGCGCGAATATTCGAATAGCGAATTTTAATCACGAATATCACCACTTTGAGAATTCACGAATATTTAGAATATAGTGCTATATATATGTATTCGCGAATAGTGTTAATCGCGAATATTCTAATGACGAATGTATCGCAAATTTATTGTGAATTTATCACGAATATCAGCACTTAGCAAAATCCCTAGCAACCAATAGGAAAGTTGCCTACCCCTTAGTTTTGATCGCGAATATTCTAATCGAGAAATTTTTATCGTGAATATATTACATTGCCGCAATCAAGTAAATAATGACTGGAGATCACAAATTCTCAAATTTGCTAATTTATGGCGAGTATTCAGGCAAAATTTTTCTAAATATCACAAATTTGAATGTTGCCTATGCCTCTCATCACTAGAACTTACCGCCTAATAGAAACAGATTAAATTAGTTTGACATTATGGGGAACCCCTTCAAAATATGGATTACTATCTTCAACAATATTTAGGCTTGCCCACTCTATGGCCGGTACTTAAAAACGTTAGTTCCCTATCGGGACGAATGTTGCAGGTCCATAGGCTGGCACAACAGGTGTGGAGAGATGCAAAACTATGTCAATACCAAGACTGGGCAGATACCATACCTTTATGGGATAACTCATTGTTCCACCACTTACAGGGCATAGAAGGGATACATACCAGGAAAATATGTGGAATAACTACATTGTGAGACCTATATCAAGATGGAGTTTTACGCTCCTTTTCTCAACTTCAAGAACAGTATAGCATTGCATGCACCCAGATTTTAAATATTTACAAGTCAGGCATGCCCTCCAGGACCAATTCAGGGCCGGAGACAGGGCCATCTCCTCTTATCCTTTAATAGGGGTTGTCAAGTCCCAAGGACCTAGAGGTATAATCTCAGCACTATACACACACTTATTGGGTAACCATATGTCATCACAACCCATACTAGCCGAGGCCAGGTGGAGAGAAAATATTCCCCATCTTTCTGCAGAAGATTGGACAATGTCATTGGAGGCAGTTATGAATTTATCTTCTTCTGTTAACAACAGACTTATCCAACTATTTATTTTACACCACAGCTATCTAACTCCCACTAGACTGCACAAGATGGGGAGGACCCCTCTGCCCATATGAATCAGATGCTCTCACAGTAGTGCCGATTTTTGGCATATGATGTGGGAATGCAGTTATATTAGATCATATTGGAAAGATGTACTTGCAGTACTTTCATCCTTAGATATAGGCCCAATACCGTTATGCCCCAAGGTATGTTTGCTGGGTGTTCTAGATAATGATGGATGGTCTCACGACAATAAAATATTTCTGAGCGAAACCTTGTTCCTCGCCCGGAAGGTAGTTGCCCTTAAATGGATGGCAAATGATTTACCTACGATAGGGATTTGGAAAAGTCTAGTAAATCAAGTAATACCCTTTGAAAATGTGATATTCATACACAGGAAATGTCCTAATAAATTTCAGAAAGTATTGGGTCTCTAGTGTGACTCACTGTTGACCTCGTCACCCGAATTGGTGTTACCTGATGATCTTTACAGTTGACGTAATATGTAAACCACATATGACGACAATGCACTTGTCTGCTTTATTAAATCTCTGTTACTCATGTGAAGAAATATTGTCTTACCCTAAAGTATCGACTTGTAGTTGCACTACTGTAACCATTGTGATACAAAATTCTGTATGTTGCATACTTCTGATTTATCCATCCACATGGTCACATGACATGACACCTGAGGTTACACAGCTTACACAAGTCATCATAGTACACATATTATAAACAACCACATTTTCATAAAAAGTCCCAATAAAAACAAAGCTGATAGTACAGACATAATAGTTAACTGAATATCCCCAATTTTTTTTTCAAAAACCTCTATATTTCCCTTATTGGAACTATTTCCCGACCAGTTCCCTATAGCTAATTTTCCTCCTAAGTGGTATACAATAGGACCGGATCTATATTAACCTGTTTATATTTCCATGTTATATTTCACTAATCCAAATCTTAAGATATCTGGTGACCCAAAGAACATTTACGTTCCCTTTGCGGCAATGCACATCAAGATCATGTGTGTCAATACGGCCAATGAAAGAATACTATCACCACCATTCATAAAACCCATTATCCCAATTAGGCTTGGCTGCCATGACCTAAGTCACTATACCACATGCAACACTATAACCAATGACAGAGTACTCTTCTCCAAAGAGGTGGTAGGTCTTTGGAGAAGGACCCGTGGAGTACTCTGTCATTGGTTATAGTGTTGCATGTGGTATAGTGACGTAGGTCATGGCAGCCAAGCCTAATTGGGATAATGAGTTTTATGAATAGTATCCTTTCATTGGCCGTATTGACACACATGATCTTGATGTGCATTGCCGCAAAGGGAACGTAAATGTTCTTTGGGTCACCAGATACCTTAGGATTTGGATTAGTGAAATATAACATGAAAATATAAACAGGTTAATATCGATCCGGTCCTATTGTATATCACTTATGAGGAAAATGAGCTATAGGGATCTGGTCGGGGAAAAGTTCCGATAAGGGAAATATAGTGTTTTTTGAAAAAATTGGGGATATTCAGTTAAGTATTATGTCTGTACTATCAGCTTTGTTTTTATTAGGACTTTTTATAAAAATGTGGTTGTTTATAGGAATGAGCGAATTTTGGGGTGTTCGGGACTCGGTGTTCGGCGATTTCTTCCAGCTTTCTGAAGTGCTGCACAGTACTACTAATGGCATGGCTGTGATTGGCCAAGAGCAGCATATGAACCAGCCTCTATTTAAGCTCGAGTCACGTAGCACCGCATGTCACACTGCTCTGATTAGTGTAGGGAGAGGACGCAGCTTCTGTGAGGGTGAGATTAGGCATGGAAAAGTCAGCAAAAGCACCTAATGAAGTCATCGATCTACATCTGTGAATCATTCAACTTCTGCTAGTTAATTGCTCAGTGGTTTTTAGGCTGCACAGAGCGTTTTTCTGTCACTTTGAACGGCGGACATTTTGTGTCTTGTGGTGCACCAGCACAAGCTGCCACCAAGTCCATCAATCCATGAATACTAGTTTTTTTTTTTTTGCTATATCCTACATCAGGGGCTTGGCTGTGCTAATTGTCACCCCTAGAAACTCAGGATAGAAATTTCTATATTTTATTAAGGGAATAAATTAAATTGCCAAAATAGCAATCCCCCAAATCTGGTGTCCCAGCAATGGCTGGCAAAGTTTATTAGTGTCCGGCAAACAATATATTTTGTTCTGAGGGGAAATTCAATCGCCAGAATAGCAATACTGTAAATCTGGTGTCCCAGCAGTGGCTGGCCAAGTTTAATAGTGTCCGGCAAAGGATATATATTTTTCTGGGGTGAAATTCAATTACCAAAATAGCAATACCATAAATCAGTGGTTTCAGCTGTGGCTGGCCAAGTTTAATAGTGTCCGTCACAGGATAGATTTTGTTCTGGGGTGAAATTCAATTGCCAAAATAGCAATACCCTGAATCTGGTGTTCCAGCTGTGACTGGACAATTTCCCTAGAGTCCGTCAAAGGATATATTATTTTATGGGGTGAAATACAGTTGTAAAAATAGAAATACTGTAAATCTGGTGTTCCAGCTGTGGCTGGACAAGTTTAATAGTGTTCGGCAAAGGATATATTTTCTTCTGGGGGGAAATTCAATTGCCAAAATAGCAATACCATAAATCAGTTGCTTCAGCTGTGGCTGGCCAAGTTAAATAGTGTCCGTCACAGGATAGATTTTGTTCTGGGGTGAAATACAGTTGCAAAAATATAAATACAGTAAATCTAGTGTTCCAGCTGTGACTAGACAAGTTTCATAGTGTCTGGCAAAGGATTTTTTTTTTTCTGTGGTGAAATTCAATTGCCAAAATAACAATACCATAAATTAGTGGTTTCAGCTGTGGCTGGCCAAGTTTAATAGTGTCCGGCAAAGGATATATTTTTTTATGGGGTGAAATTGAATTGCCAAAATAGCAATACCATAAATCAGTGGTTTCAGCTGTGGCTGGCCAAGATTAATAGTGTCCGTCACAGGATAGATTTTGTTCTGGGGTGAAATACAGTTGCAAAAATATAAATACAGTAAAGCTGGTGTTCCAGCTGTGACAGGACAAGTTTAATAGTATCCGTCAAAGGATAGAATTTGTTCTGGGGTGAAATTCACTTGCCAATATAGCAATACCCTGAATTTGGTGTTCTAGCTGTTGCAGGCCAAGTGTTAATCTGTCCGTAAAAGGGTATATTACACTCAGCGTGCATCTCCAAGTATATTTCTTTCCGTAAAAGGGTATATTACAAAAAGTGTTACATTACAATTGCTGAAAGCATAATCCTGTAAATCTGCACTCACTTTCGTGCATCTCATAGTGTATTTCTGTCCGTAAATGGGTATATTACACTCAAGGTGTATATACAAGTGCTGAGAGGGTCATCCTCAATAACTTCACACGCTACCGTGCATCTCCCATTGCATTTCTGTCCGTTAAAGGGTATATTACACAAAGTGTTAAAATACAATTGCTGAAGGCATAATCCTACATATTTTTTCACACGCTACTGTGCATCTCCAAGTGTAAATCTGTCCATAAAAGGATACCTTTCATCCAGGGCCTAAATACTAGGCTTACAATTGATATTCCCCTAAATCAGTGTTTACTGCTGTGCCTGGATTAGTGTAATACGGTACATAAATAGGCAGATAGTGTTAGGTGCCTGTAAAAAAGGCCTGAATTTGAAATCAATACATTGGGCCAAATATTTTTTGTCTTATTGTGGTGCTTGGTGAACGGTAACAATGAGGAAAACATCTAGTAAGGGACGCGGACACGGTCGTGGTGGTGTTAGTGGATCCTCTGGTGCTGGGAGAGGACGTGGCCATTCTGCCACAGCCACACGTCCTAGTGAACCAACTACTTCAGATTCCAGTACCAGCCAGAATTGACAGCGATATTTGGTGGGGCCCAATGCCATTCTAAGGATGGTAAGGCCTGAGCAAGTACAGGCACTAGTCAATTGGGTGGCCGGCAGTGGATCCAGCAGTTTCACAACATTAACTCCCACCCAGTCTTCTGCAGAAAGCGCACAGGTGGCGCCTGAAAACCAAGCCCATCAGTCTGTCACATCACCCCTATGCATATCAGGGGAACTGTCTGAGCCTCAAGTTATGCAGCAGTCTCTTATGCTGTTTGAAGACTCTGCTGGCAGGGTTTCCCAAGGGAATCCACCTAGCCCTTCCCCAGTGGTGGAAGACATAGAATGCACTGATGCACAACCACTGATGTTTCCTGATGATGAGGACATGGGAATACCACCTCATCGGAGTCCGCACGTCTCTGATGATGACGAAACACAGGTGCCAACTGCTGCGTCTTTTTGCAGTATGCAGTCCGAACAGGAGGTCAGGGAGGAAGACTGTGTGGAAGACGATGCAGGAGACGATGAGGTACTAGACCCCACATGGAATGAAGGTCGTGCCACAGACTTTCATAGTTCAACGGAAGAGGCAGTGGTGAGACCAAGCCAACAGCGTAGCGAAAGAGGGAGCAGGGGGAAAAAGCAGAACAGTCGCCACTAAGAGAGTTCGCCTGCTACTGGCCAATGCCACCAGGGACCGAGCATCCCAAAGGCAGCTTCAAGGAGTTCCCTGGCATGGCACTTCTTTAAACAATGTGCTGACGATAAGACCCGAGTGGTTTGCCATCAGAGCCTGAAGCGAGGCATTAACGTTCTGAACCTTAGCACAACCTGCATGACCAGGCATCTACATGCAAAGCATGTAGAGCATGAATTGCAGTGAAGTAAACACCTTAAAAACAAGGAACTCACTAAGGCTCCCCCTGCTCCCTCTTCTGCTGCTGCCTCGGCTTCTTCATCCGCTTCGGGAGGAATGTTGGCACCTGCCGCCCACCAAACAGAGGATGTGCCACCGACACCACCACCTGCGTCACCAAGCATCTCCACCATGTCACACGGCAGCGTTCAGCGCTCCATCTCACAAACCTTGGAGAGAAAGCGTAAATTCCCACCTAGCCACCCTCGAGTCCTGGGCCTGAATGCCAGCATTTCTAAACTACTGGCCTTTGAAATGCTGTCTTTCAGGCTGGTGGACACAGACAGCTTCAAATAGCTGATGGCGATGGCTGTCCCACAGTATGTTGTTCCCAGCCGCCACTACTTCTCCAAGACAGCCCTGCACAACCAAGTCTCCGATAAAATCAAGTGTGCACTGCGCAATGCCATCTGTCGCAAGGTCCACCTAACCACAGATACGTGGACCAGTAAACACGGCCAGCTATATCTTCCTAACTGCACACTGGGTAAATGTAGTGGCGGCTGGGCCCCAGGCGGAGAGTTATTTGGCGCACGTCCTTCCGCCGCCAAGGATCACAGGGCATAATTCTTTGCCTCTTGTAGCCTCCCCCTCCTACTCGGCTTCCTCCTCCTCTGCTTCCACCTGCTCATCCAGTCAGCCACACACCTTCACCACTAACTTCAGCACAGCCCGGGCTAAACATCAGCAGGCTGTTCTGAAACTCATATGTTTGGGGGACAGGCCCCACACCGCGCAGGGGTTGTCGCGGGGTATTGAACAACAGACCGACCAGTGGTTGCTACCGGTGGGCCTCAAGCCCGGCCTAGTGGTGTGCGATATAGGGCGAAATCTCGTCGCAGCTCTGGGACTAGCCTGTTTGACGCACATCCCTTGCCTTGCGCATGTGCTGAATTTGGTGGTGCAGAAGTTCATTCACAACTACCCCGACATGTCAGAGCTGCTGCATAAAGGTCGGGTCGTCTGTGCGCACTTGCGGAATTCACATCCTGCCGCTGCTCGCCTTTCTGCGCTACAGCGTAACTTCGGCCTTCCCGCTCACCGCTTCATATGCGACGTGCCCACCAGGTGGAACTCCACCTTGCACATGCTGGAGAGACTGTGCGAGCAGCAGCAGGCCATAGTGGAGTTTGAGATGCAGCACGCACAGGTCAGTCGCACTGCGTAACAGCACCACTTCACCACCAATACTGGGCCTCCATGTGAGATCTGTGTGCCATGTTGCGCTGTTTCGATTACACCACCAACATGGCCAGTGGTAATAACACCGTTATCAACATTACAATACCACTTCTATGTCTCCTTGACAAAACACTTAGGGAGATGATGGAAGAGGAGGTGGCCCAGGAGGAGGAGGAGGATGAGGGGTCATTTTTAGCACTGTCAGGCCAGTCTGTTAGAAGTGCCTCAGAGGGAGGTTTTTGCAACAGCAGAGGCCAGGTACAAATGTGGCCAGCCAGGGCCCACTAATTGAGGACGAGGAGGATGAGGAGGAGGTGAAGGAGGATGAGGATGAAGCAGGTTCACAGCGGGGTGGCACCCAACACAGCTCAGGCCCATCACTGGTGCGTGGCTGGGGGGAAACGGAGGACAGCTTGCCACCCTGCTGGATCCCCGGTAAAAAGACAATGTACCCACCTTACTTCCTGCACTGGAGCATGATAGGAAGATGCGCGAGTACAAGCGCACACTGGTAGACGTGCTCCTGTGAGCATTCCCAAATGTCACAGGGGAACAATTGGATGCCCAATGCGAAGGCAGAGGAGGAGCAAGAGGTCGCCAACGCAGCTGTGTCACGGCCAGATCCTCAGGGTTAGCATGGCAGAAATGTGGAAAAGTTTTGTCACCACGCCACAGCTAACTGCACCACCACCTGATACGGAACATGTTAGCAGGAGGTAGCATTTCACTAACATGGTTGAACAGTACGTGTGCATACCCCTCCATGTACTGACTGATGGTTCGGCCCCATTCAACTTCTGGGTCTCCAAATTGTCCACGTGGCCAGAGCTAGCCTTTTATGCCTTGGAGGTGCTGGCCACCGTTTTGTCTGAACATGTATTCAGCACGGCAGGTGGTGTCATTACTGACAAACGCAGCCGTCTGTCCACAGCCAACGTGGACAAGCTGACATTCATAAAAATGAACCAGGCATGGATCCCACAGGACCTGTCCATCCCTTGTGCAGAATAGACATTTATAACTGCCTCCCCCTCAACCATATATTCTTGTACTCCGGGGCACTTCTTTATTGAATCCTCTTTTTTTAATTTTACCATTATATTGCGGTGCAACCAAAAGTTGAATGAACCTCTCCTACGTCTAGGTGCCAGGGGTCTAATTATCTGAAAGTGGCCTTTTCCAGTGGTGGGTGACATAAGTGATGCCTGATTCCCTGCTATGCGACCTCTGTCCTCTGCCTGGGTGCCGTGGGCTAAATATCTGGAAGTGGCCTTCTCTATTGCTGGGTGACATGAAGCCTGATTCTCTGCTATGCGACCTCTCTCCTCCGTCTGGGTGCCAGGGGCCTAATTAACTAAAAGTGGCCTTCTCCATTGGTGGGTGACATGACACCTGATTCTCTGCTATGCAACCGCTTTACTCTCTCTGGGTGCTGGGGCCTAAATAAATAAAATTGGCCTTCTCCAGTGGTGGGTGACATGACGCCTGATTCTCTGCTATGCGATCTCTGTCCTCTGTCTGGGTGCTGGGGCCTAAATAAATGAAAGTGGCCTTCTCCATTTGTGGGTGACTTGAAGCCTGATTCTCTGCTATGCGACCTCTCTCCTCTGTCTAGGTGCCAGGGGCCTAATTAACTAAAAGTGGCCTTCTCCATTGGTGGGTGACATGATGCCTGATTCTCTGCTATGCAACCTCTTTCCTCTGTCTGGGTGCTGGGGCCTAAATAAATAAAATTGGCCCTCTCCAGTGGTGGGTGACATGACGCCTGATTCTCTGCTATGCGACCTCTGTCCTCTGTCTGGGTGCTGGGGCCTAAATAAATGAAAGTGGCCTTCTCCATTTGTGGGTGACTTGAAGCCTGATTCTCTGCTATTGGACCTCTCTCCAATTGATATTGCTTAATTTTTATTTATTTTATGTTATTTTAATTAATTTCCCTATCCACATTTGTTTGCAGGGGATTTACCTACATTTTGCTGCCTTTTGCAGCACTCTAGCCCTTTCCTGGACTATTTTACAGCCTTTTTGGTGCCCAAAAGTTTGGGTCCCCATTGACTTCAATGGGGTTCGGGTTCGGGATGAAGTTCGGGTCGAGTTCGGATCCCGAACCAGAACATTTTCGGGAAGTTCGGCCGAACTTCTCGAACCCGAACATCCAGGTGTTCGCTCAACTCTAGTTGTTTATAATATGTGCAATATGATGATTTGTGTAAGCTGTGTAACCTCAGGTGTCATGTCATGTGACCATGTGGGTGGATATTTAAAGAGGAGTGGAGGAGTGATTTTGTATGCACCTTATGGTTTGGAGTATTGTGTGCCCCTGAAGAGGCGCATCAAGCGAAACCCGGGTTGGGCAGAATTTAACACGTTTTTTATTAATCTTAAGATATGCTGATAACCAAGCTTTGTCATTGTAAGTACAATAAAGTGTCTCTGTCTGACTGAAACCTGGTGGTGCTTCACTATCTTTGGCGTCTGGTGTTCTAATCTAACTAGGTGGACTGAGACGAAGGTGTGCAGGTGAATCAATAGAAAAAATAGGGGCAACAGTACTTAAAACCTAACGTTTAATAACCACAAGATAAAATGTGATCACAATGTGATTCCTTCCTGTGTCCTAGAAGGAATAACCTACCTCTGGAGAAATACTCCTGATTTTCTGTGTTTGTAGCAGCAAGTTCCACTCTACTTATCACTGGCACTCTACCCCGCTTTCTGACTGGTATACAGCTAGCTACCTCACTTTCCTGAGCCTCCTCACTACTATCCTCCCCCACATCTATCCCATAGAGTGCTTTCTAAGTGAGGAGCAAACTCTTTTCCAAATTGTCAATGCTTCTCAGTGTTGAAACTCGTCCGGTTAGATACACGATTTGCCATTACAAACGGGCAATTTGCTCATATTTTGAACAATGATGTGCACCCTCAATCGGCTGTTCCAGGACTGCAAACAATAAACAAGATGTGCACTGGACTACGCTGTCAATAATGGAACACATACTAAATGAGGATTATTCAAGAAAATACAAAAATACAATATAATGCAGTGATAAGAATCTAACTGACTGTAGTCCTCTCCTATAGTTCCTGAATCTCATGTCAAGTTATCTAAAGTCACTCACTTATTACAAACTCACACTTAAAAGCAAACACTCAAACACTCACAAACTCGCGTTTTTTGTCTGCTTGTATAAGTGCAACTCTCAAACCAGACTGCTTTTTTTGAAGAGAAAAACGGTCCAGCTTCACTGAAAAGATACTTGAGGCTTTATTGAATCCCGTGCAGATAAAAACCAACATACAACAATGCAAAATGGTGATCGCAATCATGTACCAGACACACCTCCTGATGACATCCTCCACAAGCAAAGTACATAGCAGTTACAACATGCCAAAAAACATAGAAAAATAAGATCAGCAAATTACAATGATAGAGAAAAGGTAAAATATTAATAATATAGAATGTTATCATGACGCCGGTTCAATCCTGATGGTATCTGTGAACCTAACTTGAAAATCCAAAAGTACTCACGATTGAGCAGCTTTTTCTTGTGATCACCGCCTCTGCTTGGTCTATTAACCCTTTCTACTCCTTGTACTGACATGCTGTCTGTATTGCCATTGTGAACCGCAGGAAAATGCAAACTTGCAGCAGAAACATTTTTTGTTCTGGCATGGGGTACATCAGAAATGTGACGACATATTCAAACTTTTAAGCTGTTTGATGTGCACCCCACGTACTGTAAATTACACAGAGAACATGTTATGCAATATACCACATATGTGGTGTTACAATGGATATATTGCTGAACAGTATGAGTGGTATGATTACTTGTGGACATAATAAGCGAGCCCATCTTCATATATGAGGATCAAGTATCTTTTCAGTAAAGCTGGACCATTTTTCTCTTCATTCTGGTATTTGTTGTGCGCCAAGGTTCAGGGCAAGGTCCGGGCTCCTGGCTTCCTGTGGATGAGCGCGACACCCTTCAGCGTTGTTTTAAAGACTGCTTTTTTTCCTCTGGATTCAAAGGACTGAGCTGCCCTCAAGACTGTACACCCTAGTTACTTATCTGTGCAACACCTTGTGCAACACCCAGGGCCGGCACGTCCTATAAACCGGATAAGCAGCTGCATAGAGTGCCCCTTGGGAAGGGGCGCCGCCAGGAGCGCCAGCCCCCCCTCATGCTGCAGCCGCCTGATCACTCTATATTGAGCTTCTGGCGGCTGCAGCACTGCCCGGACTGGCGCGTCCATGAGCGCGCACCGCACGGGCACAGCATGAAGAGAGTGACTGACAGGAGGGAAGCGCTCAGCACTCCCTCCTGTCATTCCCTCATTGTAGCGTGGCTGAGGCCTGTATGGTCCGCGGGTACAGGGAGCATCTGTCTCATGTACCTGGCCGGACTGACATGAAGTGCGCACACAGTGTGCACTTCCTGTCAGTCCGCTCGGGTACAGGAAACAAAAGCGCCTGTTCCTGCGGATCCTACAGAGCTCGGCCACACTACACTAGAGGTAGGGGGGGGGGCGAAGAGAATGACAAGGGGGGAGAGAATGACATAGGGGAAAGAGAATCACAAGGGGGGAGAGAATGACAAGAGGGGGAGAGAATGACATGGGGGTTGGGGAAGAGAATGACAAGAGGGAGAGAGAGAACTGCCGTTAGTTAAAGGGGTTCTGCAGTTTATTTAAACTGATGATCTTTTCTCTGGATAGATCATCAGCATCTGATCGGCTGGGGTCCGACACCTGGGACCCCCGCCGATCAGCTGTTTAAGAAGGCAGCGGCGCTGGCAGTAGTGCCTCGACCTTAGCCCCACCCAGGCCAGTGATACTAGTTGTGACATCACTGGGCCTGTGGTAAACAGCTAGAAGGCCGAGGCGCTACTGCCAGCGCAGCTGCCTTCTCAAAGAGCTGATCGGCAGGGGTCCCTGGTGTCGGACCCCTGCTGATCAGATGCTGATGATCTATCCAGACGATAGATTATCAGTTTAAACAAAGTGCAGAACCCCTTTAATATGGCAGATCATATGGGTGGGTTATTGTGATGTTACTTTGTTATTGCTGATAATAGTTTACTAATGACTTTTAAACTATATGAAGCTATCTGACTTTGTGAAGCTGGCCTGAAAGATTTGATGATTGCCATTAACATACCTGTATATCCATACCAGTGCACTACGCTAGTGGATGACTAATAGAAGTGCTATAAGTCGTGTTACTACACAGTTAAAATTAATAAAGTGATTATTGATCACAGATTGTAAAATAAACATTAGGACATATAGAGACTTCAATAAAAACCCACTGACTTTATATAAAGAAGCATTATGTCTCAGACAAATAGTCCTGGTGGTTTACATATTGAATTCTCAAAGAGGCTAGAACACTTAATTGACCACATTTTGATCCCAAGACATAATGTATTTCTAGACTATTGGACATTAATAGCTATGTAATGTGTCCTATAATTTGCTAGTCTAGAGTGTAAATTATTCCTTATGTTTATAGCACTAGAAAAATAATTGCTTTTATGTCTTTTACCACTGGTGACAAGATGTCTGAACATGCAGATATCTTTGGGTAATTAAATAAATGAGAGCTATGCAAAAGGAATTAATCACCCCCAATCCTTGTGGAGATCATCAAGTGGACTTTAGATAGTGAATACTATATCAACCTCTGGCTCATTTGATGAGAAACTACCATACACTTCTCATAAGGCTTTATCAGATGTATCACATCATCTTATCATTATTACTGTAATTGTGTATAGTCCCAACTCCCGGTATTATCCTTGACATGGCAGATTGTTAAAAAATGAGCAACTGCAATTTTTTTTTAATCTTTATCCTATTTTTCCTTGATTTGAGATTATATATATATATATATATATATATATATATATATATATATATATTAAAAATATTACAAAAATATTTGCTAGAAACTCGTAAGTTGAAGGGTTTCTGAAGCTGGGAAGATAACAGATGGCCTTCTACCTATTACTGAAACAACTAGATATAACTGAATTGATTCTAAATTAATTGGATTCAAATTGGATGTTGTAAAAGGTTGCATCAAAATTAGAATTTTTGGAGATTTGATTCAGGCAAATGTTGTATGTACAGATGCCCAGTAACTTTCAGGATAGTATAATGACAGCTTTTAGTGGTTGTCATCTAGTATTTATCACTATAAGTGTCAAAAACCAAGATAACTGAAACAATTAAAAAGAATATTAAAAAAGACTTGTCTGCTTTTTCTTATTGATGTCCGATTCTCTGGATAGATCATCAATATCAGATTGGCAGAGGTCTGACTCCCGGCACCCCTTCCGATCAGCTGTTTGAAGAGAAGGCAGCACTCGTACCAGCGTTGCCTTCTCTGCTCTGTCTACCTGCTCGCCTCAGCAATTGCAGTAGTGAGCAGGTGTAATTTCGAGTATGGCGCCCCCATTCACTTCCATAAGAGGTGCCCCTCTTATGGACTTCAACAGACAGAGACGCCCCATAGAAGTATACAGCTGATCAGCAGGGGTGTCAGGAGTAGGACCCCCGCCAATCTGCTATTGATGGCCTATCCTCAGGATAGGTGATCTATAGTAAAAAGCGGATAACCCCTTTAACAAAATATAAAAATGTTAGTTCCAGGTAATTTAAGGGTGAAATTTAATTTTACAATTCTTTCTTTATTTGATATACAGTATTCTGTATGCCTGTACACTTTAGTTAGGACATTCTATAGAGTTAGTACAATAAACTGATCACTAAACTTGTTAAAAACATGTTAAAAAACATTGCTAACATAAGTTGGAAAGAAGTGTAAATTTAGAAAAGATATTCGGTGCTATTAAATATGGAACCTGATGTGGGAGAATTTACGTCAATGTGTCAAAATAAGCCCACGTGAAATTACATTGATGGCATATGTTAAAGAGACGTGCTATTTTGCATATGATAATTTGACACTAGATATAAAGATCCATTGCTGCCACCCTAAGGCTTTCCACAAACTCTTTGCATTCTGTTGAATAAATATGAGCTGAGAAGATAAGATCATGAAAGGTGAAAAATCCACTGAAATACCTCCATTCCATACTGTAGAAGAGCAACTGATATTGCACCCATATCTGACTAAACTTTTACCAGTGTACTGTACTTTTATGAAATGGCTTCTCAGTATAAACAAATACCACTTGCTAGTACCAGATGTGCCTTCTACACAAAGGTGCATAATGTTTTATAATCTACAGTTTTTTATAACATTTGTTAAAGGGTTTGTCCCTTTAGAAAACCTCTGCTGTTGACCACCAGTTTTCAGGCCAGAAGAAAGTACTGATGCAACAAATAGGGACCATGTATTACATTGATTTGATTGGGAGATATGTAGAGAAAAAGAGAAATTGATTAAAGAAATAGAAAAAAGTGAGAAACAAAATAATAAAAAATATGATGTGTCATACACAGATTCTAAGACCAGTAGTAGCACTGTCAATTCAGGTAGAACTTTTTCAGCCCTGAACCAAATCAATAAATTCAGTTAAATCAAACCCAAATCAAATTTTGAGCGATTCACTAATGTCTACTGCTTGGTTAAAGGGGTTGCCCCACAAAACATTTTATACAATTTTCAAACTAGCGCCTGGATCTAAATACTTTTATAATTGCATCAAAATCTATCGGTATAGCACCCCCTGCCTTTTGTTCTTTTTCAAATTTTTCTGTCTTGCTCACTGAGGTGGAAGCATATGCTTAGTTCTTCCTCAAACTGCCGCCAGCTAAAGCAGAAGGAACACACACCTGAGATAGGACACATCCCCTAAGCTACCATCGTCAAATAAATCTATCAGAGCAATGAATGGGGAGATTCCTGGAATCATGTGAGGTTCAGGGCTCGTTCTGTCTTTGGTGTCATGTACTATATGATGTCTTATTTTTTAATTTTTTCACATTATTCATGGGACAACTCCTTTAAATGTATGATAGTGGCGTCTAACGGTTGTCTGTCTCCAAGGGCAACCTACACAATTTCCAAAGCAGCTATGGATAGGAATGACAAAATAAAGGCATCAAAAATCTCTACCAAATCATAAAAGTAAAATAATTTTACAATGGCAGACCTGGTACACTGCCATACAGAAGGATTGAAGTACATCAGTGCTCAAGTGATCACATGGTTAAAAGGAATTTGTCAGCTCTGAAACACCCACAAAACTAAGCATTGATAGTGTGAAGTCCCTGGTGGGACTAAAGAATAAATATAAATGAAACATAACACAATCAATCGGAAATAAAAACAACAAATGTTTTTCCATTTCAAAATGCTATAAAAAAAACTTAAATATGAAAAAAGCTTATATAATTAATAATGTCACATACGTAATATATTGTATTATATTACTACCATGCAATTCTCCTGCACGAAAATGCTATGACACAAAATTGTGAAAATGTCTATTATCTCCCTTTTCCCTCTTCCAAAAAAGTTAATTAGTAGGTTCTATGTACCCAAAATGTAACTAATGAACACTGGAAGCCACCTCACAAAGCTCAGTTGACTATTAAGTAAAAGTTATAGTATGGCTCAGAATGTAGTAAAATAAAATAAAACAGAACATAAAAAAACTATACATTTAATTTGTCATATATCAGATACTGCATGGTGAAAGCTGTAAGCAAACAAATTTCTGTTTCTTTTTGTTCTCCACAAGATGTTCAATGCACAATATATCTTTCAAAATTACTGTGACATGTCTGAATTTATCCCCCCCCCCTTCCCGCTACAGTTGTTGACTGCTGATCACAGCGATTAGGTGCAGGGGTCACATGACTTATACAGGCACCTCACAACTGCTGTTTGAAAAAAGATGTGGTAGTATTGAGAATGACATTGCAGAAAGAGGTGAGTAGGTATAGAATGTTTTACCTTTCTGCCTGTGTGCCAGCAGTATAGCCCTAATGCTTGCCAGGGCTACACAGTACTGACTTCAGCCCTGGCAAACATCAGGACTGTTCTGCATGAGCACCGATTCCTGAAGAGCTGGTGCACGAGCTAGAACACAGGAAGGCTAGATTACACTGCCACTTCCTGGCCCTGTCACTTAGAGCTGGAGGGCGAAGCTAACAGCGATAGGGAAGGGAGCTGTGGGTACAATGAGGTGCAGTAGTAATGCCCTCTTTTCACAAAACAGCTCATTTGCATAGTTCAAAAAGCTTAAAGGAATATTCTGGTTACATTAAGATATATATATATATATATATATATATATAACTATTAGATAGATTGGGGTCTTACCACTGGGACCCCCACAATTTATGAGAATAGGGGTCCTGTACCCCCTGCAGCCCCCTGAAATGAAAAGAGTGGCCAGTCACACATGCGTACAACTGCTACATTTATTTCTATGGGAATTCTGGCAATTTCAATGGGCTACAGTGGGCACGGGGCCCCTGTTCTCGTGATCAATGGGGGTCCCAGCAGTAGGAACCCCAACGATCTAATAGTTATCCCATATCCCGGGGATAGGGTATAACTTAATATACCTATAATACCCCTCTAATGGCTCAGGAACTGAGGTACTGATCTGCTGCGGGACAACAATGTTTGAATCAGGAGACTGTGATGAAGCTAACTGTTTATTTGGCTTGTTACTAAGGTACATGGTGACAGACGCTCTATGCTTTTAGGGGTTGTCCAAGATTTGTAATAACAAACGTTAGATATAAAATTATGATGAACAGAATTATCTGAATATATAGTCAAATCTTTGGAGTTTAGATAAAATGCCCTGCAAAAAGTTGCTATAAAGCACTTACTGTTCTGGTCGCTATAAACTTAAATTGTATACTAGAATATATTATCTATGATAATATAATATATAGTTGCCTGTGTAATGCCTATGGATTTGATAAAATGAGGTCCATTTAACTTTCATTGTCCGACCTGTTGGGACTGCACAAGATACGAATGCCATCATTGTACCAGGCTATTTAAACCGCCAGGTGAGAAGAGCTCAGTGTCAAATACTAAATGAGGTGTCCTGCCATCATCATGAGCTTTCCTAAACATTGTCCTTAAACTTGTCAACTTTTATATTCTAATGTAAAAAATAAAAACCCTCTTCGGAGCCATTATTTTCTGTGATAACAGCAGGCTGCACAATTAGTATGGAACAGGAAGGGCTCATCTAGTAATTGTGATTGCACAGCTGGGGTCCAGAGACTTGTAAAGGAAGAACATTAAAAGCTGACAGAAATAGAAATGACTTCAAGTGTGACATTCTCCCAGCTCAGCCTAAGTCTACTTTCACATTCACGTTTTGGCTTTCAGTTTGTGAGATCCGTTCAGGGCACTCACAAGCGGTCCAAAACACATCAGTTTGCATTCTAATGCATTCTCAATGGAAAAGGATCCCCTCAGAATGCATCAGTTTGCATCAGTTCAGTCTCCATTCCGCTTTGGAGACGGACACCAAAATGATGCTTGCAGCGTTTTGGTGTCCGTCTGATGAAACTGAGCCAATCCGTCCTGGCACACAATGTAAGGCCCCATTCACAAGTCCACAATTCTGTTCTGCAATTTGCGAAACGGAATTGCAGACCCATTCATTCCTATGGGGACAAACTATGTCCCGCCCGGATTTGGAATTGCGGATCCGCACTTCCGTTCCGCGAAAAAATAGAACATGTCCTATTCTTGTCCGCAATTGAGGACAAGAAAAGACATGTTCTATATAGTTCCGGCGATGTGCAGTCTGCAAATTGCGGAACTCACATCGCCGATGTTCGTGTTTTGCGGATCCACGGATCCGCAAAATACTTGCGGACGTGTGAATGGGGCCTAAGTCAAAGAGGACGGATCAGTTTTCACTGACACAATCTGGCACAATAGAAAACTGATCCGTCCTCTATTGACTTTCAATGGTGTTCAAGACGGATCCGTCTTGGCTATGTTAAAGATAATACAAACGGATCCATTCTGAATGGATGCAGACCGTTGCATTATCTGAATGGATCCGTCCATGACAGATCCGCACTAAACGCGAGTGTGAAAGTAGCCTAAGTCATAACCTTCAAAGTTGTCATATCTAGGCTGCTGTCTGGTGTGTCTTTACATGGAGACTTCATGTAGAAAAGCATCATGGGAGATGTAGCTTAGCCACATAACATTTAAAGGTAGTTCAAATTCAAGGTTAATTTAATGGCTAAGGGCAAGTCTACATTTGTCATTGCAGAGCCCTTCTAGAATTCATCCTGAGTAGCCATATGGCCCTGTCCTTTAGGGTTAGGAATAGATTCACTATGGTTGGCACTATTTGGGAGCTCAGGGGATGATATATGGAGCCTTGCCAATGGTCCAGCTATGTGGCCATTGTAATGGCAGATTTACACAGCCCAATTGTCGGTCTGATTTTTGGGAACTAATCCAATTACGAACGGTCGTTCTTGATTATAGGCCCATGTAAAGATGCTGCAGATCACCCGATGAATGAGCAAAACACTCATTTATTGGGTGAAATGATCTTTCATATGGATACCTCAATCATCATTACTGGGCAGCAGATGATCCTATATAAAAAGTAATCTTCTGCCCAGAGATAATGAATTTGTATGCGGATAAGGGATAGAAGTAGCCAACGTTTTTCCCCATACAGTGAAAGTGGTTTTTGCATCTAAATGCATCGCTTCACCTCCACCGATGACCACAGATGAACAGGTAATTATCATGAAGAAATGGTCCCTTCCTGATAATTGCCTGCTCAGTCGGGCAGTGTAAATCTACCTTTACTGCTGCAGTTATAGGTTCCTATGAATGACCTTGATCCAGACCGCACTGTAATAATTTCAGTCTAGGCCTAAAGGTGACACACATACTAACTTTTGTTTTGATTACGTAGGTCAAGCTCATTCACTGCAAGATAGAAGATTTTCAGGAAATAAAACAAAATGGACAGCTCTGGAGCAAGGATGTTTAGGTAGTTGTTTGCCTTTCTGTTTTGTACATGGAGTGCAAGGAAAGAATCCATTAAGGAATTTGACATTTCCGGAATTGACAAATAATATAAGGTAAAATAACAACAATAACAGGTTTTACTTTTCTTCTACTTATCTTGAGATTTCTCAGCCATTCATCCTCAAATCTACATATAAAACTCTGAATGTTTCATTGTGTCTGGCATTGCAAATCAGTCCCATTCAAGTTAGAGGGGTTTGGTGCTTAGTTATTGATGAGCTATGCTCAGAATAGATAGTCAATATTAAATGGGGTTCAACATTAGAGTTAAGCGAACACCTGGATGTTTGGGTTCGAGAAGTTCGGGATCCGAACTCGACCCGAATTTCACCCCGAACCCCATTGAAGTCAATGGGGACCCGAACTTTTGGGCACTTAAATGGCTGTAAAATAGCCCTGGAAAGGGCTAGAGGGCTGCAAAAGGCAGCAAAATGTGGGTAAATGCCCTGCAAACATATATGAATAGGGAAATGACTTAAAATAAAATAAAATAAAATACAGAAAAATAATAAATAAACATTCTAAACTTGAGCCCAAGTGAGTGACAGTGACACCTGTCACCCAGCAAACAGAGGATGTGGCAGGAACGCCACCACATCTGTCATTGTCACCAAGCATCTCCACCAAATCCCATGGAAGTGTTCAGCTATCAGCTGTCCATTTCCCAAACACTGGAGAGAAAAATAAATAAAAAGAGGAAGTACCCCCTACCCATGGCTCTGAATGCCTTATTTCTAACTTCCTGGTCCATTGAAATGCTGTCATCCTGTCTGGTGGACAGTTTTAAAAACCTTATGGCGGTGGCTATCCCACAGTACGTGTATCCCAGCCGCCGCTACTTTTGCAGGTGAGCCATCCCTTCCCTGCACAACCAAGTGGCGGACAAAATCAAGTGTGCACTGCGCAACGCTATCTGTGGCAACGTCCACATAACTAACAACACAGTGGGTAAATGTAGCGGCTGGCCCAAAGGCAGATAGCATTTTTGCGAATGTCCTTCCGCCCCCGAGGATTGCTGGGCATTTATCTTTGTATCTTGTTACCTCCTCCTCCTCCTCCTTCTCGGCTTTCTCCTCCTCTACCTCCTCCTCATCCACTCAGCGTAACACCTTCACCACCCAAAGCAGCACAGCCAGGGGGAAACGGCAGCAGGTTGTTTTAAAACTTGTGGGACAAACCCCGCACCGCGCAGGAGCTGTGGACAGGCATGGAACAACAGACCGACCATTGGTTGGTGCCACTGAGCCTCCAGCCCGGCCTGGTGTTGTGCGCTAATGGGCGAAATATACTAGCAGGTCTGGGCCTAACCGGTTTGACACACATCCCCTGCCTGCCACATGTGCTGAATTTGGGGTGCAGAAATTCCTAAACACCAGACAGTGAAAATCAATTCAGTTAATCGAACACACACAACACCCCCACCCCCCCTTTCACTCAAACCATTAACAAACTATTTACAAATTTTCTTAAAAACATATTAAAAAAAACTATAATGCAGCTAAACTTACTATATAAACAAACAAAACTATATACACGCCTTATCCTTAACTTAAGGCCAGTGACATCCAAGTGGCTCGAAGGGTGGTTTCCTGCACCAACATTGTCCCTGGGCTGGAACACAATTGTCCAGCCAGGGCACAGTTCTGGAGGATGAGGAGGATAAGTAGGATGAGGAGGATGAGGAGAAACCGTGTTCTCAGCAGGGTGGCACCCAAGCGAGCTCACGGGCAGCTGGGTCACAATCAGCACCTCAGAAGGCTGGGTTAGCAATGGCGAAATGGGGGAAAGCTTTGTCATCACGACACAACAACCTGCACCACCAGCTGATCAGGAAAGTCTTAGCAGGAGGCAACATTTCATCAACATGGTGAAAGAGTACACGTACTTACTGATGGGTTTTCCCTGGCGTAGCTACAGGTAAGCGTGGGAAGCACACTGTTTTGGGCCCCTGACCTAGAACGGGCCCCCTCCAGGAGGAGGAGGAGGACTAAATGACTTTGTCAGGGCCCCCTGAACAGTATTATACAATTAAATTAGATACAGTGGCAGTATAGACAGTGTAGAAAGCGGATGGAAAATAAACCCAAACAGCCTCACACCCTACACACTCAACCCTCCACCCCCCCCTTTCACTCAAACCATTTACAAACTATTTACAAATTTACTTAAAAACATATTAAAATAACTATAAGGCAGCTAAACTAACCATATAAAGAAACAAAACTATATACACGCCTTATCCTTAACTTAAGGCCAACCAAAAACAAGTGGCTCAGAGGGTGGGTATCTGCACCAACATAGGCCCTGGCCTGGAACACAATTGTCCAGCCAGGGCACAGTTCTGGAGAATGAGAAAGAGGAGTAGGAGGAACGCAGGGGGATACAGAGGACACAGACGATATACCTCCCTTAAAGAGGATAGCTTGTCCTTGCCTCTGGGCAGCCTGGCAGACATGAGCGACTACATGCTGCAGTGCCTGCCCAACAACCGCCCAGTTACTGCCACATTTTAACTTTTGCTGATTACTGGGTGGCCACCCTGCTGCATCCCCGTTACAAGGACAATGTGCCATCCTGAATTCCCTCACTGGAGTGTAATAGGAAGATGAGCCCGCTAGTAGACACGCTGCTGATGGCATTCACCCCTGACACCGGGGACTCAGTGGAAGCACAAGGTGAAGGCAGAGGAGGAGGAGGAAGAATTTGCCAATGCAGCTGGGTCACCAGCAACACCTCAGAAGGCAGGGTTAGCATGGGCAAAATGTGGAAAAGCTTTGTAATCACGCCACAACAACCTGCACCACCAGCAGATCTGGAACATTTTAGCAGGAGGCAGCATTCCAGCAACATGGTGGAAAAGTACACATACTGACTGATGGGTCTTTCTAGGTGAATAGCTACAGTGGAAGCAGGGGAAGAAACTGCTTTGGGGCCGTGACCTAGAGAGGGCCCATCCAGGAGGAGGAGGAGGACTAACAGTATTATACAATGAAATTTTATACAGTGGCAGTATAGACAGTGTAGAAAGCGAATGGAACAGCTGCTGGGCCTGGTCTGAGGCATAGCGGCATGAAAGGAAGAAGTTTGCACAAAAATTACTATGGGAGGGGGGACCCATTCAAAAATTTTCTGTGGTGCCCAATCATTTCTAGCTACGCCACTGGGTCTGCCCCATTCAACTTCTCTGTCATCAAATTGGACACATGTCCTGAGGTTGCCCTTTACACCTTAGAGGTGCTGGCCTACCCTGCAGCCACTGTATTGTCTGAAGGTGTGTTTAGCATGGCTGGTGGCATTATCACAGACAAGCGCAGTCACCTGTCCACAGACAATGTGGGCAAGCTTTCGTTTATTAAAGAGAACCAGGAATGGATCCCACAGGACTTGTATGTACCTTATACAGAATAGACATGTTTACCGGCCTCACCCAACCACCTTTATACTACCGTGCACTTACACTTTGTTTTATTTTTTCTATGTTCCCAATGTTTTGGGGTCTACACTAATTTATTTAAAAAAATAAAAAAAAGTTATTGGCGACTACCTTTGGCTTCACAGCCCAAAAAGGCTTTATTTCATGCAAGAATGTAACCGCCAATTGTAAGTTCCCTGTCAGTTATGCAGTGCAGGGGTTTGTACCTGGCAAAAATGGTAATATTTTACCCAACAATTTAAAATCTATCCTTTGCTGGACAGTATTAAACTTGGCCAGCCACTGCTAAAACCACTGATTTATGGTAATGCTATTTTGGAAATTGAATTTCACCCAAGAAAAATGTATATCCTTTGCCGGACACTTTTAAACTTGGCCAGCCACTGCTGGAACACCAGATTTAGGGGATTGCTATTTTGGCAATTGAATTTTACCCCAGAACAAAATCTATCCTTTGCCGGACACTATTAAACTTGGCCAGCCACTGCTGGAACACTAGATGTAGGGGATTGCTATTTTGGCAATTGAATTTCACCCCAGAAAATTATCTATCGTTTGCCGGACATTATTAAACTTGGCCAGCCACTGCTGGGACACCAAATTTAGGGTCCTTTCACACTTGTGTTCTGAGGATCCGGCAGGCACTTCCGTCCCGCCGGATCCGTCAGAACGCAAGTCGCCTGAAGCATTAGAAGACTGATCAGGATCCTGATCAGTCTTCGAATTGCTTTCAGGTTACTATGGCAGCCAGGTCGCTACTAGCATCCTGGTTGCCGTAGTAGGAGCGGGGAGCGGGGGAGCAGAATACTTACCATCCGTGCGGCTCCCGGGGCGCTCCAGAATGACGTCAGAGCGCCCCATGCGCATGGATCATGTGATCCATGCGATCACGTGATCTATGCACTGGGGCGCCCTTACGTCATCCTGGAGCGTCCCGGGAGCCGCATGGAATGTAAGTATGCCGCTCCCCCGCTCCCCGCTACATTTTACCATGGTAACCAGGACTTTAGTGTCCTGGCTGCCATGGTAACCAGTCAGAAAAAGCTAAATGTCGGATCCGGCAATGCGCCGAAACGATGTTTAGCTTAAGGCCGGATCCGGATAACTGCCTTTCAATGGGCATTAATTCCGGATCTGGCCTTGCGGCAAGTGTTCCGGATTTTTGGACGGAACAAAAAGCGCAGCATGCTGCGGTATTTGCTGCATCCAAAAAACATTCCGGTCCTGAACTGAAGACATCCTGATGCATCCTGAACGGATTTCTCTCCATTCAGAATGCATGGGGATGATCCTGATCAGGATTTTTCCGGCATAGAGACCCGACAACGGATCTCTATGCCGGAAAACAAAAATGCCAGTGTGAAAGGGCCCTTAGGGGATTGCTATTTTGGCAATTGAATTTCACCACAAAAAAATCTATCCTTTGCCAGACAGCAGACAGTATTACACTTGGCTAGCCACAGCTGGAACACCAGATTTAGGGGATTGCTATTTTGGCAATTGAATTTAACCCCTCAATAAAATATAGAAATTTCTATCCTGAGTTTCTAGGGGTGACAATAAGCACAGCCATGCCCCTGATGTAGCATATAGCAAAAAAAAAATATATATATATATAGTATTGATGGATTGATGGACTTGGTGGCAGCTTGTGCTGGTGCACCACAGGACACAAAATGTCCGCTGATCACCCCAGAAAAAAGTGACAGAAAAACACTCTGTGCAGCCTAAAAACCAGTGAACAATTAACTAGCAGATGTTGAATGATTCACAGCTGTAGATCGATCACTTCATTAGGTGTTTTTGTTGAGCTTTCCCTGCCTAATCTGGCCCTCACAGCAGCTGCGTCCTATCCCTACACTAATCAGAGCAGAGTGACGTGCGGCGCTACGTGACTCCAGCTTAAATAGAGGCTTAATAGGCATGGCTGTGATGGCTTCTTAGGGCAAGAAGTAAAACACTAGCTGATTGGCTGCTGTGCAGCCCTTCAGAAATCGTGAAGAAATCGCTTAACAACGAACCCAAACCAGAATTTTTTTGAAAATGCTCGGGTCTGGGTCCATGTCCCGAACACTCCAAAATTTGGTATGAACCCAAACTATACAGTTTGGGTTCGCTCATCCCTATTCAACATATCACCAGAATCTATACAGGTGACAGTGCTGGAAGCATAGGGTTCCTTCCACTATGTAGTGGCTATGCCAGGATACTGCAACTGAGGGATCATTCTAATGGAAGTTGAGCTGCAGTATGCCTGCGCCAGAAACTACGCAGTAGATAGAGACTTCTGTCCACTGTATAATTTTTTATATTCCGTCACGGCCTAAAAAACACAGGTAGGTTGGGCAGGGTTGAGTTTGTGGACCCCTATAAATCTGTTATAAATAACCTACCATGACAATAACTATATACAGGAAAATGTGAGATTGAAAATAGAAAGCAATGGAATTGAGTATTGAATGAGAATGAAATAAAATACCTAATGCAAGTCATCATTAGTACAACGTATGTTAAGAATCTGCAATGATAGTTATTACTAATTACAAATTTAAAATGTAAAATGGTGTCCAAAAAATAAGTAGGCTTCACAAAGTAGAGGCTACCATTTGGAATGAACCAACACACTTGAGATTTACGATGATCCTCGTTCCTCAAAACTTCTTTATTTTTGTCAGAAGAAAGTCAAGCAGTACTTCTTCATTCCGTAGTAGATAGCTAAATTGTTCTCTTAGCCATAAATACTCAAGGTTATCATATTTCAAGGTCATTTGCAGAATGACTGACAGCCTTGTATTTCTTATCGAAAAAATCTCAAGACATCATTTTCCCAAGTGATGTCATCTAATTATCGATGAACGATGAAAGCTGGGACCTCATTGACCTGGCGAGCTGAGATGGTTGAGCTGAGATAATGTGAACAATAGTCATTCTTTATCTTTAGAATACCTTGAGCAAACAAAAACTGCACTGTGGAATTCAGCTCTGTCCTGTATTGCATTGAAGACATTACAGACAGAATAAGGCATGCTGTCATATAATTAACTACAAGCACTCATTAATGGCTATAAATCACCACAAGGGCTTCAACAATATTACCTTATAGAATTTTTAGAAAGCTGCTTAATTACGTCAAAAGGGCAGTTATTTATGTTTCTAGCTTCTTAAGAAAATAAATTGATGATATGATACAATACATAATTTGATATAAATTCCTCACCCACCCAGGGGGCTCCTTACAATAAAGAAAAGGAAATATTGATTGAGGTAGCCTTGATCCAATGGTGTCAAATGGAGCTGTAATACAAAAACTATGAAAAGAACACCAAACCAGCAATTCACTCCCTTTATTCTCATGATCACTGGGGATCCTGGCAGCTGGACACCCACTCACTAGAAAGTGATGACCTAGCAATTTGACACTGTCAGCATTGATTTGGTAGTGTCCTTCTGTGCAGGGACACAATCCCAACTGGTAACATCCATCTGGACCTTAATTGCAAACTGCTATTAATTCATTCATATGTAAGAATAATAAAGTAATACCACATCATAAAATCATAGCAGTAGATACTTCAGAATTGTTATTAGAAGGGGGTTGCAAGTAGTTTTTAAAACAGATATGTCATATTTCCTAAAGACCATTAGGATATATGGATGAAATTAAAGTGTATCCATGAAAAAAAAAAAAATAATTCCCCCCATGGACAGCAGAATTATAATAGATGTAGCATAATCAGAAATGTTTGTCTAACCACAATATGTTAGGTCGTTTTCCTTAGGCTGCTTTCACACTAGCGTTTGATGCAGATCCGTCATGGTTCTGCACAAACAAATTTGTTCAGATAATACAACCGCTTGTATCCGTTCAGAACAGATCCGTATGTATTATCTTTAACATAGCCAAAACGGATCCGTCTTGACCATTGAAAGCAGCGTTTTGGTGTCGACCTCCAAAGCGGAATGGAGGCAGAACTGAGCCAAACTGATGGATTTTGAGCGGATCCTTATCCATTCAGAATGCATTAAGGGAAAAACGGTTCCGTTTTGGACTGCTTGTGAGATCCCTGAACGGATTTCACAAACGGAAACCAAAACACCAGTGTTAAAGTAGCCTTACTCTGTTGGGTCAGACAAGAATCGGGCAAAGTGATTTTTGCACGATCTTTTTGATCTTTGGGGCAATAAGCTGCTGCCAGAACTGTCTGGCAGTGGCTTCCTCTGCTCTTCCCAAAGCATACACAGACACGTTTGGGTGAACTGAATGTGTATGTGTATAGGGAAGGAGGGAGACTGGGGAGATAGCTGTCGGCTGAACAATAGTTCAGCTGACAGCTAGTGAATGTGTATGGTCAACTTAAGTGTCAACTTAAGGTTTTCTGATGTATTTTTTTGAAGCCATGACCAAGAGTGGATTCAATAAAGAGGAGATGTAGAATTTGTCCTTAAATTCTCTTTTTATCATACACTCCTGATTTTAACTTCAAAAACCGCTACAAAAAGCACCAAAATGTTTGTCTGCACCGTAAGAAACTGCAGCTGCAATAATACCTATCCAAAGAAGTAAAACATCAATTTGAGCAACACTCATCTGCATATATGGTACATATTTTCATAAAGAATTTCCAGCAACGTAAAAGGCACGCATAGATGGTTAAGTGTCTGGTATTATCAGAAATGCTCTGTTTGAAATTCACGTCAGCCCTGCATTTTATTATAGAAATAGTTTTCCATCTTGTCTACCTGAGAATAACATGCAACTGGGCAGCACGTTGGCTCAGTGGTTAGCACTAGGGTCCTAGGTTGAAATGTGATCAAGGACAACGTTTCCATTGGTTTCCTCTGGGTTCTTTGGTTTCCTCCCATACTCCAAAGACATACTTATATTGACCTTTGACTATGAGCCCCATTGGGGACAGCTTGATGCTAATGTCTGCAAAAGCACCACAGAATATGCCAGCTTTATATAAGTGCATGAAATAAATAAAATGGAAGTTATTTTAGAAAAGCATAAGCATACTATTTAAGGTGGCTAAAAGATGGAGTGTGTTGAGGCCTTAGTGATGACTGATGGGCATGTGCTAATCAGCCTGCATTGGTTCCACAGGATATGTTAGTTAGATTGAGAGAAAAAATACAAAGATATTGGTGTTGTTTCATAGTGCACTAAAGAGGATTTTAATATTAGAAAAATTGAGTGTGGAGTGTATGCTGAAATAACAGCTTTTTTTTGCTAGTAACTGCTAGTAATGGCATGGCTATGATTGGCCGGTGCATCATGTGACCCAGCCTCTATACAAGCTGGGTTACGTGTAGCACCGGCCATCAGCTCTGAGTAGTTCAGGGACAGGAAACAGGCAGCTGAAGCAAGGGAGGGTGTTAGGAATCTGGCTATTTGTTTTGTGGGTGACCTATAATGATTTTTTGTGGGTGCAATACACCATTTTTGAAATCCATTTTTGACACAAAAATATGATAGTTAATCCGTCTGTTAGTTCGATGGGTGACATATACCCATTTTTGGTGTGAGATACATATGGACTGCATATGTGACAGGGAAAATAATATAGTTAATCTGTCTGTTAGTTCGGTGGGTGACATATATCCCATTTTTCATGTGAGGTATACGTGCACTGCATATGTGACAGGAAAATTAATATAGTTAATCCATCTGTTAAGTGCACGTGCATTCTGATGATGATAATGACGAAACACAGGTGCCAAATGCTGCGTCTTTCTGTTATGTGCAGACCGTCAACGAGGGCAGGGGTGAAGAGTGGGTGGAAGATGATATGGAGGATGATGAGGTCCTAGACCCCACATTGAATCAAGGTCATGCGAGTGACGCATGCAGTTCAGAGGAAGAGGTGGTAGTTACACAGCGCCAGCCACACAGTAAAAGAGAGAGCAGGGTGCAAAAGCAGAGTGGCCGTCCCCTAGCCAGTATGCCTGCTACTGGCCACTAGAGATGGCCCGAACTATCCGCCGGCGAACAGTTCCCGGCGAACATAGCTTGTTCGCGTTCGCCTCTGCCGGGCGAACATATGCGATGTTCGGTCCGCCCCCTATACATCATCATTGAGCAAACTTTGACCCTGTACCTCACAGTCAGCAGACACATTCCAGCCAATCAGCAGCATACCCTCCCTCCCAGACCCTCCCACCTCCTGCACAGCATCCATTTTAGATTCATTCTGAAGCTGTAGTCTTAGTGAGAGGAAGGAGAGTGTAGTAGCTGCTGATTTAATTGGGAAATTGATAGCTAGGCTAGTGAATTCAGTGTCCACTCCAGTCCTGAAAGACTCATCTGATCTCTGGTGTAAGGACAGCGTCCTGACAGCACCCCAAAAAGCCCTTTTTAGGGCTGCAACATTAGTCTGCTTTTTTTTTTCCTTTATATACATATTGCAGTTGCCTGGCCTGCCTGTGTGTGAGGAGCTGCAGGCCCACAGACTGTAGTGTGCCCACTGCCAGTGCCCACCCCTGTCATTCCGTGTGGTACAGGACTTTGCATCTAATTTTTACACTTTAATCTAAGGTTAGTTGCCTGCCAGTGTGTGTCAGGCTGACTTCCACTGACTGTAGTGTGCCCACTGCCAGTGCCCACCACTCATACCGGCTGGCACAGGACTTTGCATAAAAAAGGCATTTAATTTTTACACTTTAGTGTAATTTCAGCTGCTTGCCTGCTGCTAGTGTGTGTCAGGCCGACTTCCACTGACTGTAGTGTGCCCACTGCCAGTGTCCACCACTCATACCGGCTGGCACAGGACTTTGCATAAAAAAGGCATTTAATTTTTACACTTTAGTGTAATTTCAGCTGTTTGCCTGCTGCTAGTGTGTGTCAGGCCGACTTCAACTGACTGTAGTGTGCCCACTGCCAGTGCCCACCCCTGTCATCCCGTGTGGCACAGGACTTTGCTTAAAAAAAAGGCACTTAATTTTTACACTTTAATCTAAGGTTAGTTGCCTTCCAGTATGTGTCAGGCTGACTTCCACTGACTGTAGTGTGCCCACTGCCAGTGTCCACCACTCATACCGGCTGGCACAGGACTTTGCATAAAAAAAAGCATTTAATTTTTACACTTTAGTGTAATTTCAGCTGCTTGCCTGCTGCTAGTGTGTGTCAGGCCGACATCCACTGACTGTAGTGTGCCCACTGCCAGTGTCCACCACTCATACCGGCTGGCACAGGACTTTGCATAAAAAAGGCATTTAATTTTTACACTTTAGTGTAATTTCAGCTGCTTGCCTGCTGCTAGTGTGTGTCAGGCCGACTTCCACTGACTGTAGTGTGCCCACTGCCAGTGTCCACCACTCATACCGGCTGGCACAGGACTTTGCATAAAAAAGGCATTTAATTTTTACACTTTAGTGTAATTTCAGCTGCTTGCCTGCTGCTAGTGTGTGTCAGGCCGACATCCACTGACTGTAGTGTGCCCACTGCCAGTGTCCACCACTCATACCGGCTGGCACAGGACTTTGCATAAAAAGGCATTTAATTTTTACACTTTAGTGTAATTTCAGCTGCTTGCCTGCTGCTAGTGTGTGTCAGGCCGACTTCCACTGACTGTAGTGTGCCCACTGCCAGTGTCCACCACTCATACCGGCTGGCACAGGACTTTGCATAAAAAGGCATTTAATTTTTACACTTTAGTGTAATTTCAGCTGCTCGCCTGCTGCTAGTGTGTGTCAGGCCGACTTCAACTGACTGTAGTGTGCCCACTGCCAGTGCCCACCCCTGTCATCCCGTGTGGCACAGTACTTTGCATCAAAAAAGGCATTTAATTTTTACACTTTAGTGTAATTTCAGTTGCTTGCCTGCTGCTAGTGTGTGTCAGGCTGACTTCCACTGACTGTAGTGTGCCCACTGCCAGTGCCAACCACTGATACCGGGTGGCACAGTAGCTTGCCGATAAATAAGGCATTTAATTTTTAGACAGTAGTCTAAATTCAGTTGCTTGCCTGCTGCCAGTGTGTGTCAGGCCCTCTTCCACTGATTGTAGTGTGCCCACTGCCAGTGCCAACCACTGATACCGGGTGGCACAGTAGCTTCGCCGATAAATTAGGCATTTAATTTTTAGACAGTAGTCTAAATTCAGTTGCTTGCCTGCTGCCAGTGTGTGTCAGGCCCTCTTCCACTGACTGTAGTGTGCCCACTGCCAGTGCCAACCACTGATACCGGGTGGCACAGTAGCTTCGCCGATAAATAAGGCATTTAATTTTTAGACAGTAGTCTAAATTCAGTTGCTTGCCTGCTGCCAGTGTGTGTCAGGCCCACCTCCACAGACTGTACTGTGCCCACTGCCAGTGCCAACCACTGATACCGGGTGGCACAGTAGCTTGCCGATAAATAAGGCATTTAATTTTTAGACAGTAGTCTAAATTCAGTTGCTTGCCTGCTGCCAGTGTGTGTCAGGCCCGCTTCCACTGACTGTAGTGTGCCCACTGCCAGTGCCAACCACTGATACCGGGTGGCACAGTAGCTTGCCGATAAATTAGGCATTTAATTTTTAGACAGTAGTCTAAATTCAGTTGCTTGCCTGCTGCCAGTGTGTGTCAGGCCCTCTTCCACTGACTGTAGTGTGCCCACTGCCAGTGCCAACCACTGATACCGGGTGGCACAGTAGCTTGCCGATAAATAAGGCATTTAATTTTTAGACAGTAGTCTAAATTCAGTTGCTTGCCTGCTGCCAGTGTGTGTCAGGCCCACTTCCACAGACTGTAGTGTGCCCACTGCCAGTGCCAACCACTCATACCGTGTGGCACAGTACCTAGCACGCGTAGTACCACTTATCTAAAAAAAATGACAGGCAGAGGCAGGCCACCCCGCAGGGGCCGTCGTGGTCGTGGTGCTGTGATTTCCACTGTCCCTGGAATAATGCCCAGTTTTCAGAGGCCACGTACCCTGAACCCGAAAAATTCAGAGGACGTAGTTGACTGGCTTAGACAGGACACCCAATCTTCAACAGCTTCCGCTAAGAACCTTGACGCACCATCCTCCTCCAGCTCAGCTTCGGTCACCTGCTCTCAAGTTACCACGCACTCGCCCGTCGCCACCACCACCACTACCACCACAGCCACCACAGCCGCTTCACTTGATCCGTCAGAGGAGTTATTTACACATCAGTTGGATGCAATTAGTGATGCGCAACCATTATTGCCAGATGATGTAGATTACGGGGATATGTCTCAGTCAGGCAGGATTACACACATGGACGTACAGTGTGATGATGATGATGATGATGTTGTACCCGCTGCTGCTTCCTTTGCTGAGGTGTCAGATACAAGTGAAGCGGTTGATGATGACGATGTGTCCACGGATGCCACGTGGGTGCCTGCTCGAAGAGAAGAAGAGGGGAAAGTTCTGAAGGGGAGACAGAGAGAATGAGGAGACGAGTTGGAAGCAGGGGAGGTCGTCGCAAGGAGTTAGTGGCACAGTCAGACAGCATGTATCGGCACCTGGGGTCAGCCAGACAGCACGCCAGTCAACGCATGCTGTTGCCACCACTAGAATGCCGTCATTGCAAAGCTCAGCAGTGTGGCATTTTTTTGTGTGTCTGCCTCTGATAAAAGCAATGCCATTTGCAACCTGTGCCAAAAGAAACTGAGTCGTGGGAAGTCCAACACCCACCTTGGTACAACTGCTTTGCGAAGGCACATGATCTCACATCACAAACGCCTATGGGATCAACACATGAGTACAAGCAGCACACAAACTCAAAGCCACCATGCTCCTCCTGGTCCAGCATCTTCAGCCACGTCAACCACTGCTGTCCTCCCTGCCCCCTCTCAACCACCCGCCACTCCATCTCTCACCTTCAGCAGTTCCTGCTCATCTGCCCACAGTCAGGTGTCTGTCAAGGACATGTTTGAGCATAAGAGCCAATGTCACAAAGTCACCCCCTTGCCCGGCGACTGACAGCTGGCTTGACGGAACTCTTAGCCCGCCAGCTTTTACCATACCAGCTGGTAGAGTCTGAGGCCTTCAAAAAATTTGTCGCTATTGGGACACCACAGTGGAAGGTACCCGGACGAAATTTTTTTCAAAAAGGCAATCCCAAACCTCTACCATGTCATTGAAAAGGAAGTCATGGCATCTCTGGCATACAGTGTTGGGGCAAGGGTCCATCTGACCACTGATACCTGGTCTGCAAAGCACGGTCAGGGCAGGTATATCACGTATACTGTGCATTGGGTCAACCTGCTGACGGCTGACAAGCATGGAATGCGTGGCTCCGCAGCGGAGTTGGTGACACCAACGCGACTTGCAGGCAGACCTACTGCCACCTCCTCTACTCCTACTCCATCCTCTTCAATATCCTCCTCGGCTGAGTCCTCTTCTGCTGCGGCGTCTGGCTGCACATCAGATGATTCCCCCCAGCTCCCCAGGGGCTATTCCACATCCCGGATATGACAGTGTCACGCTATCTTGGGGTTGACTTGCCTGAAAGCAGAGAGCCACACAGGACCAGCACTCCTGTCCGCCCTGAACGCACAGGTGGATCAGTGGCTGACCCCGCACCAACTGGAGATCGGCAAAGTGGTGTGTGACAATGGAAGCAATCTGTTGGCGGCATTAAATTTGGGCAAGTTGTCACATGTGCCGTGCATGGCACATGTGTTGAATCTCATCGTACAACGTTTTGTGTCTAAGTACCCAGGCTTACAGGACGTCCTCAAGCAGGCCAGGAAGGTGTGTGGCCATTTTAGGCGTTCCTACACGGCCATGGCGCACTTTTCCGATATTCAGCGGCGAAACAACATGCCAGTGAGGCGCTTGATATGCGACAGCCCGACACGTTGGAATTCAACACCCTAATGTTCGACCGCCTGCTCCAACAAGAAAAAGCCAACGAGTATTTGTATGACCGGGGTGCTAGGACAGCCTCTGCGGAGCTGGGAATCTTTTTGCCACGTTACTGGACACTCATGCGCAATGCCTGTAGGCTTATGCGTCCTTTTGAGGAGGTGACAAACCTAGTCAGTCGCACCGAAGGCACCATCAGCGACCTCATCCCATTTGTTTTCTTCCTGGAGCGTGCCCTGCGAAGAGTTCTGGATCAGGCTGTAGATGAGCGTGAAGAGGAAGAGGAAGAGTTGTGGTCACCATCACCACCAGAAACAGCCTTGTCATCATCGCTTGCCGGACCTGCAGCAACGCTGGAAGAGGAGTATGAGGAAGAGGAGTCAGAGGAGGAATGTGGTGGCTTTGAGGAGGAGGAAGACCAACCACAGCAGGCACCCCAGGGTGCTCGTTGTTGTCACCTATCTGGGACCCATGGTGTTGTACGTGGCTGGGGGAAGAACAGACCGTCAATGACATCAGTGAGGACGAGGAACGGGAAATGAGTAGCTCTGCATCCAACCTTGTTCAAATGGGGTCTTTCATGCTGTCATGTCTGTTGAGGGACCCACGTATAAAAAGGATAAAGGAGAACGATCTGTACTGGGTGGCCACGCTACTAGACCCCGGTATAAGCAGAAAGTGGCAGAAATGTTACCAAATTACCGAAAGTCGGAAAGGATGCAGCAGTTCAAAACCAAACTAAAAATATGCTTTACACAGCTTATAAGGGGATGTCACAGCACAACGGGAATCTAACAGGGAAGAGGTGAGTGTAATCCTCCTCCTACCACGGCGGCAAGGACTGGACGATTTACAGATGTGTTGTTGATGGAGGACATGCGGAGCTTTTTCAGTCCTACTCATCGCCACAGCCCTTCGGGATCCAGCCTTAGAGAACGACTCGACCGACAGGTAGCAGACTACCTCGCCTTAACAGCAGATATCGACACTCTGAGGAGCAATGAACCCTTCACTACTGGGTGTGCAGGCTTGACCTGTGGCCTGAGCTATCCCAGTTTGCGATAGAACTTCTGGCCTGCCCTGCTTCAAGTGTCCTGTCAGAAAGGACCTTCAGTGCAGCAGGAGGCATTGTCACTGACAAGAGAAGTCGCCTCGGTCAAAAAGTGTTGATTACCTCACCTTCATAAAGATGAATGAGGCATGGATCCCGAAGGGACTGACAGTGGGGGATACGCTTGACTAACAAAAGGCCTGATTACATGCCATGGCCTTAAAATGGTCCCCACGCTGCTGTATTTAATGTCTGCATACCGGATGACTTTCGTGAATTCTCCACCACCAACTAGGGTTCAAGCCGCAATGTTTTAGTCACTTTTCTGCCTGGAAAACATAAATTTTTCCGGCCGCTGCTACAATAGCGGCTGCAACAGTGCCATTATTTTTCAGGCATGTGTACATGCCTAATTTTTCTGTCCTATGGTGCAGCACTGTGGCTGCAAAAACAAACCAAAAAAAAGGCACATACAAGTGTCAATTCCCTTCGTGATCGTTACCTTGTTGTGGTGAAGGGGCTTGCGTATCACAATGAAGCAATCATCATCACCTCTATAAGTGTGTTGGCAATGTTGCCACACCCCAGATGATAAGGCCGTTGCTTCATTATGATCAGACCAAAAGCGATCGGGTGGCCACGCTACTAGACCCCGGTATAAGCAGAAAGTGGCAGAAATGTTACCAAATTACCGAAAGTCGGAAAGGATGCAGCAGTTCAAAACCAAACTAAAAATATGCTTTACACAGCTTATAAGGGGATGTCACAGCACAACGGGAATCTAACAGGGAAGAGGTGAGTGTAATCCTCCTCCTACCACGGCGGCAAGGACTGGACGATTTACAGATGTGTTGTTGATGGAGGACATGCGGAGCTTTTTCAGTCCTACTCATCGCCACAGCCCTTCGGGATCCAGCCTTAGAGAACGACTTCGACCGACAGGTAGCAGACTACCTCGCCTTAACAGCAGATATCGACACTCTGAGGAGCAATGAACCCCTTCACTACTGGGTGTGCAGGCTTGACCTGTGGCCTGAGCTATCCCAGTTTGCGATAGAACTTCTGGCCTGCCCTGCTTCAAGTGTCCTGTCAGAAAGGACCTTCAGTGCAGCAGGAGGCATTGTCACTGACAAGAGAAGTCGCCTCGGTCAAAAAGTGTTGATTACCTCACCTTCATAAAGATGAATGAGGCATGGATCCCGAAGGGACTGACAGTGGGGGATACGCTTGACTAACAAAAGGCCTGATTACATGCCATGGCCTTAAAATGGTCCCCACGCTGCTGTATTTAATGTCTGCATACCGGATGACTTTCGTGAATTCTCCACCACCAACTAGGGTTCAAGCCGCAATGTTTTAGTCACTTTTCTGCCTGGAAAACATAAATTTTTCCGGCCGCTGCTACAATAGCGGCTGCAACAGTGCCATTATTTTTCAGGCATGTGTACATGCCTAATTTTTCTGTCCTATGGTGCAGCACTGTGGCTGCAAAAACAAACCAAAAAAAGGCACATACAAGTGTCAATTCCCCTTCGTGATCGTTACCTTGTTGTGGTGAAGGGGCTTGCGTATCACAATGAAGCAATCATCATCACCTCTATAAGTGTGTTGGCAATGTTGCCACACCCCAGATGATAAGGCCGTTGCTTCATTATGATCAGACCAAAGCGATCGGGTGGCCACGCTACTAGACCCCGGTATAAGCAGAAAGTGGCAGAAATGTTACCAAATTACCGAAAGTCGGAAAGGATGCAGCAGTTCAAAACCAAACTAAAAATATGCTTTACACAGCTTATAAGGGGGATGTCAATGGGGGATTCGACAATGGTTAATCAATTCGACCGGATAGGGTCCGTAACAGGGATTAAACTGATAGCAATAGTACTAGTTAAGACACCACTCATATAGGGTGTCACAGCACATTGCTCTGTGCACGCGCAGTGCCCCAATTTGGGAGTAAGAGGACCGACCAAGCTGCTTTTTCCATCTCCCGGTTCCTGAAATCAATTCAGTTTAGTGTACGAGAGTTTGGTCTGTCACTGTGAAGGCAGTCGAAGGTACCCGGCCTAAATTTTTTTCACAAAAGGCAATCCCTGATATGGGACGTAACAGGGATTAAACTGATGAGAATAATACTACAGAAAATACCACTCATATCAGTGGAGGGAGCCAGCGTTTTTAACCATCTCCCGTTCAAAAAATCTATTTAATAAATGGCCCCCAGATTGGGGAGTCGGGGACGTTAGAGGGATTAAACTGATGAGAATAGTACTACAGAAAATACCACTCATATCGGGTGTGACAGTAAATTGCACGGCGCAGACGCAGTCACCGTGGTTTAAAACAGAGTGGAGGGAGCCAGCGTTTTTTAACCATCTCCCCGTTCGAAAAATCTATTCAATAAATGGCCCCTAGATTGGGGACGTTAGAGGGATTAAACTGATGAGAATAGTACTACAGAAAATACCACTCATATCGGGTGTGACAGTAAATTGCACGGCGCAGACGCAGTCACCGTGGTTTAAAACAGAGTGGAGGGAGCCAGCGTTTTTTAACCATCTCCCCGTTCGAAAAATCTATTCAATAAATGGCCCCCAGATTGGGGACGTTAGAGGGATTAAACTGATGAGAATAGTACTACAGAAAATACCACTCATATCGGGTGTGACAGTAAATTGCACGGCGCAGACGCAGTGACCGTGGATTAAAACAGAGTGGAGGGAGCCAGCGTTTTTTAACCATCTCCCGTTCGAAAAATCTATTCAATAAATGGCACCCAGATTGGGGACGTTAGAGGGATTAAACTGATGAGAATAGTACTACCGAAAATTCAACTCATATCGGGTGTGACAGTAAATTGCACGGCGCAGACGCAGTGACCGTGGTTTAAAACGGAGTGGAGGGAGCCAGCGTTTTTTTAACCATCTCCCCGTTCGAAAAATCTATTCAATAAATGGCCCCAGATTGGGGACGTTAGAGGGATTAAACTGATGAGAATAGTACTACAGAAAATACCACTCATATCGGGTGTGACAGTAAATTGCACGGCGCAGACGCAGTGACCGTGGTTTAAAACAGAGTGGAGGGAGCCAGCGTTTTTTTAACCATCTCACCGTTCGAAAAATCTATTCAATTCATCTTTTGGGGACCCTTGGTGTTGTACTTGGCTGGGTGGAGGAAGAAACCTTCAATGACATCACCGGGACGTGGCTAGCTTGGTATCCAACCTTGTGCAAATGGGGAGTTTGCGGTTGTGCAAATGAACTGTTTGCGGTGCATTAAAAGGGAGTTTGGTCTGTCAATGTCAGTGAAGCGGGCGTAACCCTTACACTACCTGATCGATACAACATCATACCTGATCGTATACACACACTGGATGTTTTAAAGCACGTTATTCCAAACAATTTAGGAATGTTAGTTGATTTATGCCCTTTATGGATTAAAACCCGACTCTGCGTCCACTACGTAATTTTCCATGGGAGTTTTGCCATAGATCCCCCTCCGGCATGCCACAGTCCAGGTGTTAGACCCCTTGAAACAACTTTCTCATCACTATTGTGGCCAGAAAGAGTCCCTGTGGGTTTTAAAATTCGCCTGCCAATTGAAGTCTATGGCGGTTCGCCCGGTTCGCCCGTTCGCGAACATTTGCAGAAGTTCGCGTTCGCTGTTCGCGAACTGAAAATTTTATGTTCGCGACATCACTACTGGCCACCGCAACTAGTGACTGAACACACCAAAGCCAGCTCCAATGAGTTCCCTGGCGTGGCAGTTCTTCAGACAATGTGCTGACGACAAAACACGAGTGGTTTGCCCACTGTGCAATCAGAGCCTGAGGCGAGGCATAAATATTCTAAACCTGAGCACCTCCTGCATGATCAGGCACCTAAATACAAAGCACGAGCTGCAGTGGAGTACACTACTGAAAAACCACAAAAAAATCTCAGGTTCCTTTTGCTCCTTCTTCTGCTGCATGTTCGGCCTCTTCCTCTCCCTCTGGAGTGACAGTGGCACCTTCCATCCCGCAAACAGAAGATGTGGCAGCAACACCACTACCTCCATCTCTGTTACCCAGCATGTCCACACTGTCCCATGGAAGCGTTAAGCTGTCTATCCCCCAAACACTGGAGATAAAGAAGAAGTCCCCCCCCCCCTACCACCCGTGATCCCTAGCCTTGAATGCCAGCATTTCAAAACCCCTGGCCTTTGAAATGCTATCATTCCGTCATGTGGAGACAGAGACTTTTAAAAACCTTATGGCGATGGCTGCCCCACAGTACATGGGTCCCAGCCACCACTACTTTTCCAGGCGAGCCATCCCTGCTCTGCACAACCAAGTGGCGGACAAAATCAGGTGTGTATTGAGCAATGCCCTCTGCGGCAAGGTCCACATAACTACCGATACTTGGACCAGTAAGCACGGGCAGGGACATTATATCTCCATAACTGCACACTGGGTAAATGCAGTTGCGGCTGGGCCTGAGGCGGATAGCAGTTTGGTGCATGTCCTACCACCACGGAGGATTGCAGGACATTTCTAGTTGCCTCCTGTTGCCTCCTCCTTCTACTTCCCTTCCTACTATACTGCCTCCTCATCCAGTCAGCGTGACACATTCACCACTAACTTCAGCATAGCCAGGGGGAAACGACAGTAGGCTGTTTTGAAACTCATCTGTTTGGGGGGAAAAACCCACACCGCGCCGGAGCTATGGACGGGCATGGAACAACAGACCGATGAGTGTTTGGTGCCCCTGAGCCTCAAGCCTGTCCTGGTGGTGTGCGATAACGGGCAAAATCTCGTAGCAGCTCTGGGGCTAGCTGGTTTGACGCACATCCCTTGCCTGGAGCATGTTCTGAATTTGGTGGTGCAGAGGTTCCTGAAAAATGACCCCGAAATGTCAGAGCTGCCGCAGAAAGTGCAGGTCATCTGCGCGCACTTTCGGCGTTCTCACCCTACTGCTGCTCGCCTTTCTGCACTGCAGCATAACTTTATCCTTCCCGCTCACTGCCTCATATGCAACGTACCCACAAGGTGGAACTTCACCTTGCACGTGCTGGAGAGACTGTGCGAGCAGCAGCAGGTGATAGTGGAGTTTCAGCTGCAGCATGAACGGATTAGTAGCTCTGCGGAACAGCATCACTTCACTACTAATGTGTGGACGTCCATGCGGGAAGTGTGTGCCGTGTTGTGCTGTTTCGAGTACTCCACCAACATGGCCAGTGCCGATGATGCTGTCCTCAGCATTACTATCCCAATTCTATGTCTCCTTGAAAAAACACTTTGGGCGATGATGAAAGATGATGTGGCACAGTAGGAAGAGGAGGAAAAGGGATCATTTCAACGGTTATCAGGCCAGTCATTCACAAGTGGCTCGGAGGGTGGGTTCCTGCACCAACAGAGGCCAGGTACACAACTGTCCAGCCAGGGCACAGTTCTGCAGGATGTTGATGAGGAGGATGATGAGGAGTAGGAACCGTGTTCACAGCAGAGTGGCAACCAAAGCAGCTTATGGGCATCAATGAATCATGGCTGGGGGGATACAGAGGACACAGACAATACACCTCCCTATCCACATTTGTTTGCAGGGCAATTGTCCTGCACTTACCCCCATTTTCTTTCCATTTGCAGCCCTCTAGCCCTTACTATGACTATTTTACAGCCATTTTAGTACACCAAAGTTCAGGTCCCCATTGACTTCAATGGGGTTCGGGTTTGAGTTTGGGTCAAGTTTGAGTCCTGAACCCGAACTTTGACCCGAAGTTCGGCCGAACCCGGCGAACCCGAACATCCACGGGTCTGCTCATTCCTACTCATGGTGTGTCTCTGCCATCGTCTATAGCTAGTATGGAGCATAAAAAGTCCTGGAGGGTGCACCGCACATGAGCGGCTGCCCTCCATTCATTACCACCTAGAAATGAATGGGAGCGGTGGGCACGCAAACATGGTGTACTCCTGTTCTTTTCTATGTGGATTCCAAAATAGCAGAGTGCCACCAGGCTGGCCACCACTTTGCCAACCTCATGTTGGGACTTGGTTTAGCCATAGGTACAGGTCTTATAGGTGGAACCCGCACCCATAAGACAATAGGGGCATATCCCAGCAATTTGCCCCCCTTTGTCTGAGATGGGAATACCCCTTTAAATATAAGAAAACTAATCAATTATACCCTGTATACCCTAATATAGTTCAAATTTTAAATACAACTCATCCCATACAAAAGCAATCCATTGTATAGCTAGATTGTTGGAGAAATAAAAAATGTTATGGCTCTTGGAAAGGGAGAATGAAAAAACTAAATTAAAGTTCTTTGCGGCTAAGGTATTATCGTAAGGAATTAATACCCAAACTGCTCAATGCTTCATTCTCCATGACACCTGCCACCCGATGAGCGACAGGATACTTTCCATATACATTTAGATAATTTTATAATTTTATTTCAACCTAATATACTGCTAGAAATTCATCCCTTGGCATTAACATGAAGAAAGCCAACTAGAGCCTGAAACACTGAACATCCCTCAGTTTTCTTCTCAGTTGAAGTATCTTTCATAGCTTTCTTCTCTTTTGTACACTACATACTTGCAAATGCACTGATTAATTTTTGCGACAGCTTTGACAATGAAACCAAAATTCCATTGCTTGCCCCAGAGACGACTGTAGAGTTGGCATCTATCCAATATACAACAGGGGAAATAAAAGGTATACATATAAGTCGGATGTTGTTTCTAAAGTGCCACCGGACAATAATTGGAAGTGTCAGCTTGTATCTCTCTTCTATTTGTCGTGTTTGTCAGATAATAGCATTTGACATATTATCCACCATTTGTGACTGAGTTCCACTGAGGCATGCAGGAAGTTGTGAAGAGCTACGACAGCACGCACCAAAAATATCAGTCACATTCACTTTCTTTCTTTCAACTGAGCTTTTCCTTTCTAATGATCAGATTTGGAGCGTTGCATGTGCCTTTCCTGCTAGCTGATAAATAGCTCCAGGGAAGAAATGTGTAATAGACATGTGCCATCTACAATATAAGTCACTTGCTCATTGATTAAGATTCTATGACACCTCTGTTCGTGGCAGCAGCACAGGACACAGGCGTGATGCTTCGTGACATGCATGGAAATTTCCCTTTTACTAAAACAAGAATAAGGATGATTGCCTCATCTGGAAATAGACTGAGAAGGATGAGAAAAAGACATTGCCTAGGAGAGCAAAGACGTATGATCTCACTATGTATTACATAGATGGCAATAATTGCTGATAGTTGTTATGGCTACAGCTTGCGTGAAGCATCTATAATGTGACTGAATTACTCTCAGTAACATTGAAATAAAGAAAAAGGCACAAGTATATCTAAATGCTTCTGTATTACATGGAGCATATAAATAAAAGTGGTTTGAAATATTTTAAAAGAAAATTGATTAAAGGAGTTGAATTTCCTAAATTAAATCTGGCAACTGGAATCAGTTGATAACTCCTAGTCTTGATTCTTTAATCCTAACATATCAACCATTATTGCTGGGGGAAGCCTTGTCTGGGCAGTCGGTTCTCCAGCAATGGCCACACAAGGAAAAGCATAGCACTGATTGCATAGTTGCTATTAAAAGGCATAGGCATTCATGTAATGCATTGATAGGCAAGATGTACTAGAGAAGCAGTTGCTCATAATATAGAGGGGCCTAAGCAGGTTACCTCCCTATAGGATGGTCACGCATGCACGATACTGGTCCATTGAACGTTATGTGACTGCCAGAGATAGCTGAGCACCTGGTCTCATAGTGTCAAATGGAGCAGCAGTACTCATGTGTGAATGCTGATCCATTCAAATTGAGCAGACACAGGGTCTCCATTGATGGAGCTGAAGCAGTTTGGCCCCTGCTGATCAGACACTTAGCCCCTATCATGTGGATAGGGGATAAGTCTTTATAATGGAACAAGGGGTTTTCCAAGACCCAATGAGGTGAATGCTAGGAATGTTATAAAAGAAGCAATACTCACCTTCTCAAACCCCTGCTTTCCAGCACCACTGCTACTCTGCTCTCAATGGTATTAGATTCGGTCAATGAAGAGTTATTGTACTCCACATGACTACTTCAGCCAATCAGTTGCCTTGGTGATCAAGTAGGGTACTCAGGTGTGCTATTGCTGCAATGACATTCTAGCTGCAGAAATGTCTTACGTGACTACAAATTGTGACCATTGAGGTTAGTGATTGGCTACAGCACTAATGTGGAGTATTCAAGTATGTAAATTCAGTGCTGGTACGGCAGGAGTTTTAGCAGGTGAGCATTGCTTCTTCTTTATTTTACAACATTAATGGTCACCATCTAATTTTTTGGAGGGTTTCTGAAAATCAATTTCCAAGCTTACTGACAAGTACCTAAAAAAATTCAGAAACACAGTCTTATTTAGGCTATTCAGTACCCAATGCTATGTATATGCTGGCACAATTGCTACTGCGCACTATACTAACTGCAGTTCTATGTTTCCTAATGCCCATACTGCATATGTTGATGCAGGGTCACATCGATGATACAGCTCCAATATTTTACTTACGGTACAAGCTTTAGTTCTAGTGATGCTAAGGCTAATGTCCTATGACTTTGAACCAGGCAGTAGAACTGAGCCATCAATGTGCTTTCTGTAGTATGAGAAGAGTGAAAGTAATGTGAGCCATGAGGTCATTTTCTAATCCACATTACAAAATCATAAAAACCAATAAGATAAAGACAGAGACATGTTATCTGGATAAAGCAACTTATGTTAGGTTATGAACTTAGGTTCAGTCCAGGTTAAACTTGCAAAGACACAGTTTGATGGGTACTATTATGCTATAAAATAATTCTAAACCAAGGCTGCTTTCAAATACACTTGAAGGAAATGAATGGTTTTATTTGTAGCGACTAAAATAAAATAAAATAAAAAAAAATATTCAGCAGATCACAGCAGGTACCAATGGGGGGTTTGTAAATGGAGACACAAAGCACTTCCCTTCACTCCTGCTGCGAGATGAGGTGAGGCGTAGAATGAAAAATTAGCTTTTTTTGCTTTTAAAAGCAGCAGTTCTCCTGAAATCATCTGCTGCCTATTTGGGGATATTTATTTGTCATTCATTTCCAGTGAAGCTAGCGGAGACTGTTAGAACTTCAGAAAGGTGACTTTATACAGAACATTTTAAGATCTGTGTCACCACCTTAATGGGAAGACATGGCAAAGCCGGCGAGTGCCCAGGGGTTTTCTACTTTCTAAACTAGCTTTTATTACAAGTCATTTTCTATCTTCAGGTGACAGACTTTAAAGCAAGAACTTTTACAATGATACATTGATCACAATATCTTGTACTGCTAAATGCTGTTGGCTATACTGACTTTACAAATTTATATAGATTTCTCCAAATTTCCAAGACAGGGACTATCGTAGAGTTACATATGTTCTGGTTGTTTGTAACATAAAATCTTGGAAGCTACTTTTAGGGCAAGTCATGCCAGGCTTCATGTCCACATGGTAAATGTTATGTCTATGGAATGTAAAGATGCCCTTTTTTCATAAAGAATACATCTAATGATGATCATAACTCCTAAATAAAATTTAAAGGCTTTGGATATCTTCAGACTCAGAGGCATTTTTTCCATTGCATTTTCTAATTTTGGGCTTATTTTTATTTTATTTTTCAAATGGTCTTTATTTAAAAATTTCAGTTTTTGTCTTACAGGGTTAAATGGATTATCTGGGAATTAATGATTGGCGGGTGCCTGACTCAGCTGTAAAAGAGGCCAGAAACTCTGTAATGCCTCATTCACATGTTAGTGTTTCCCGGACGTGTGCTGTTCGTGTTCTCCGCGGACAGCACACGTCCCCATTCATTTGAATGTGTGTATTCACACATCAGTGTTTTAGCACGGTCCGTGGGTCTATGTTTTCTGCACAGATGCATGTCCTATCTTGTCCGTGTTCCTGGATTCCTCGCATCCATTATAGTAAATGAGTCTATGAAAAACACGGATGCAACACAGATGCCATCCGTGTTGCATCCGTGTTTCATGGACCATTAAAAACAGATTGTTTGAAAATTATTTTCCAGCTGATCCCAACACGGATCTGTCACGGGAGGAAACACGGATTGAACACTGTCTGTGTTACCACTGACACTGACGTGTGCATGAGGCATACTACTATCATTTTCTCTTTTACACTGAGTCCCATCATATTGCTGTTCAGACGTCTGGATGTGTAGCTCTTATCTCTGAACTCCTGACTAACATACATTTAATCCATAATCCATATTCTTATGAATTGTGATTCAGTTTAGCTATACTGAGTATAAGAGCTGTCAGGATTTCAGACATAAGGGCACATAGAGCCGTTAGAGCAGCTGCTTCTGCTGAATCGGTCTGTGATTGATGGAAGAATTTAATACCAACAAGATGGAAGCCTTTATTATTCTAATGGACAGCATGCCAACCAATGCCATACATTATGCACCTTTTAGGGAGGCCAGGTCTTAATAATGACTAGAGAAGTTTTGAAAAATTCCATTCGCCAGTTTCGCCAAAGTTCCCCAAGACATTTTTTTTGTTACCAATTAATTAATCATGTATTGTTATAACCTAGGCCCCTCTGCCATATAAAGAGTCCGTGCTGCGGGCAGGTTTCTGCCATGTTGGGGTGAAGAACCGTGCGGCCAATTAGCTCACCGCTGCTAGAGCTAGATGTTCCTGATGACATATTCTCAATGATATTAGATAAGGATGATGTGGAAAAGGAGGAAAAGCAGATGGCAGAAGAAGGGCTCAGTATGGTCATACCCTTAAGCCAGAATGGCTTGAGTGTTCCTGATTTATAGCAGTTTGGGGCAAATTAATTTGTAACAAATCACATTTCTTGGGGAACTTTTGCGAAGCTGCCGAATCAAATTTTTCAAAACTTCGCTCATCTCTAATTATAATGTTATAACAACATAAAAATTGTTCCTTAGGGACAAAAATGTATATGTTTTTAAAAAGGATGTGTAGTCAGGAAATTAACTGCTGTATAAATCAAGTTTTTTTATGATAAACATTTTTTATATGATGTTTTAGTAGATTTTTTTTAATTAAAAAAAAATCTTTAGCATTCATCTTATCATCACCGGTAGATAAAACCTTTGTAAAGACAGCACAGTATCACACTATTCACTATAGGTGATGGTAACAGACGCCCCCGCCCATCCTTACAAGACTCTTCCATAGAAGTCAATGCATCATCTCCGGACTATTATTTTCTGTGGTCCATATGACTGCTTTAAAGCATATCCATGAATGCGGAATGCTGTTATTAGCAGTTGAGGAAAGATGGTCTCCCCCAAAATGATATATAGAATATACACTGTCTGTCCAAAAAAAAAGTCGCCACCAAAAAGGTCACACACTCTAATATTTCGTTGGACCGCCTTTAGCTTTGATTACGGCACGCATTCGCTTTGGCATTGTTTAGATAAGCTTCTGCAATGTCACAACATTTATTTCCATCCAGTGTTGCATTAATTTTTCACCAAGATTTTGCATTGATGATGGTAGAGTCTGACCGCTGCGCAAAGCCTTCTCCAGCACATACCATTCTCAATGGGGTTAAGGTCTGGACTCTGTGGTGGCCAATCCATGTGTGAAAATTATGTCTCATGCTCCCTGAACCACTCTTTCACATTTTGACCCCAATGAATCCTGGCATTGTCATCTTGGAATATGCCTGTGCCATCTGGGAAGAAAAAATCCATTGATCGAATAACCTGGTCATTCAGTATGTTCAGGTAGTCAGCTGATCTCATTCTTGGAACACATACTGTTGCTGTACCTAGACCTGACCAACTGCAGCAACCCCAGATCATAGCACTGCCCCCACAGGCTTGTAGAGTAGGCACTAGGCATGATGGGTTCATCACTTCCTCTGCCTCTCATTCATTCTTACACTGATGTGCCCATCACTCTGGAACAAGGTAAATCTGGATTTATCAGACCACATGACCTTCTTCCATTGCTCCAGAGTCCAATATTTATGCTCCCTAGCAAATTGAAGCCTTTTTTTTTTGGTTTGCCTCAATGATTAATGGTTTTCGTACAGCTACACAGCTGTCCAGTCCCAATCCCTCAAGTTCCCTTTGCATTGAGCATGTGGAAATGCTCTTACTTTCACTATTAAACATAGCCCTGAGTTCTACTACCAAACCATTTCTGCAATCTTCTTAGATGTTTTGTCTGCTTGATGCATGCCAATGATTTGACCCTTCATAAACAGACTAACATCTTTTCCACAACCACGAGATGTGTCTTTCGACATGGTTGTTTAAGAAATGACAAGCAACTCATTGCACCAGTTGGGGTTAAATAACTTGTTGCCAGCTGAATGATAATCGCCCATACAGTAATTATCCAATAGAAGGTTCATACCTATTTGCCTAGGTAAATCCAGGTGGCGACATTTTTTTTGGACAGGCAGTGTATATAAGAATTAAAATAAACTACCATCAGAAAGTAAAAACAGATAAAAAAAATGTTTTGGTATCTGCTTTTAATTAGTAAAAAATCATAGGGGGCATATTTGTGATAGTTTTATAGCAGAAATTAGGGGAAGCTATTGTCGGAAGGCTAAGCAAAAATGTGTTCAATTGGGAAAAAAGTTTTAGGAGAAGATTTATCAAAACTGGTGTAAAGGAAATGGAATCTGATTGGTTGCTATAGGTAAGTAAGCCATTTTTCTTTTTCACCAGTTTTGATAAATCATCCACCATAATATTTTTTATGCCTTGAAATAATTTTGGATATTTCAGTACCACTAATGAAATGACATTTCAGTGAAGAGCTCATCATAGACAATAATATTCTGGAATTTCCAGATATAAGTACAGCCTTTCCTGTTCTCACGGTAATCACTTGAGAAGAAGAAGAAAGCACCAAAGACCGCATTCCAGTCCATTAATAGGGAATGCAAAGTGTTGATGAAGCCAATGATCCTTTGTGCAGAGAGCGATGAGATCATTAATAAACAGGGAATTCCACCGCTTTCATTTAAATACAACAATACACATAAAGGACCTCTTCTTATTGAGACAAATGGCGACAATTAGTGCTGTATACTGCACTAATACTGCTCTATTGTTGCAAAATAATGAAATTGACTGGAGAACAGTTAGTGATTTTCCAATTCACACTGAATGATCAGAAACAATCAGAAAGTCTGATCAGCTCATGTAGTTTGAGTGACAGCCAAGCGTAATGTTCAGCCACAATTAGCTTTGCTTTTTCTTCTATCATGTGTCATTTCCCTTCCACATGCTAACCATTGCATATAGCTTTTTGGTATATGTTGATGTTTGATACAGATTTTCAAAGTTAAAGAAACATTCCAAATTATTATTATATTTTTTTTTTACTGCCTCCTTTTGTAAACTACATAGGGGATAAGGTATTATAGCCACTTTATTACAAAATAACAACCTCTAGTTTGGATCCACCATTACATCACGTGACCTGAAGTCTTACTACTTCAGTCTTACAATGTCTGCTGTGTCAAAAGGAAATCTCTCAATGCAAGTCAATGTGACTCACATTGAGGGTTTTATAGAGTTACATAGAGAGTAGAGAAGAGCAAATTGATAAATTCATAATTTTTGATTTGTTATGTATAGCATGGTATTTTATGGGTTCTTATCCCTTTAATTACTTGTAATGTAGTTGGTTAGTGGTGCTTAGTACCTGGCCAGATTCCTGAGGTATGAAGTTACTGTACATGTGTACTGCACACTGAAGACCTTAAGGAGGGGCCAGGAGACTATAAAGCATCTCACCATGAAGCAACAATGGCATATTCATTGGAGATATCATCAGGGTAATATTTGTCTTCCAACCACCACCTCTCTTCATCATATGGGCATCATCCAGGGGCCATGTTGGGAACTGGTTGATGGGGAGCATGCTCATGTGTTCAAGGCTTTGCTGACTGTTACTTATTTAGTCTAGTAATTAAACTTTGTACGTACCTAAATTGTGTTAAGCTTATTTTTTCCCCAATCTCAGGATTCAAAGTATTATAGTTGTGATTTGATTTGGGAGAATAAAGGAGTGAGTGAGAGAGACAAATGTTTCCAGGAAATTAGAGCACTTTTGATTTGGGTAGAATGTATTTAGACCTGAATTGAATTGGAAGGTTGACTCACCCGAATCAGACCAGAGTCAAATTTTGAGAAATTAGCTCATCTCTAATATAGAGACTTACTTTTGCTGACACAGCAGATGCAGTGGGATTTGAGCAGTCAGACTGAGGTTGTGAAAGCATGTTATTTAAAAATAAAGTGCCAGGTAAGGTACATGCTTATAGAATCCTATCTGCCATGGGGTTTACAAATGGGGGGAACCACAAAAATAATCTTTAATGTGTCTTTAATGAAAAAGAGAGAATAAAGTTGGGGTCAGGAGCTGAAATGGGTGAAAAGAGTTATTTTTCATTGAAGTAGGTGGGCTGCCACAGTTTTCTCCTTCACTGTTTGTGATGGAAACTGTTGTTTAATTTGTGACATACATATCAATGGAGGATAGGGGTGTTATAACAGTAGATAAGAGCCCTTCATGTGCTGCTTGACACCACCACATTCCTAATCAGCAGCATATCTAGAGACCACATACTTGTACAAGTTCACATCACTAGTGATGTGCAAACTGAAAATTCAATCCACATTTTCCAAAAAGTTCTGATTCTAACAAATCTGAATTGTGTGGTTCCATTTGGAAAAATCGTAAGAAGAGAGGGAGCGGGATAGAAGGAGAGAAAAGGAGATGGAGGGAAGAAGGGAAGAGAGAGACAGAGAGAGACAGAGAAAGAAAGAGAGAGAGAGAGAGAAACACTTTAACAGGTAATTGGGAGACTTTTGATTCAGGTTGAATTATCTTGGACCAAAATCAAATTGGATGGCAGATTTGGCCAAATTGAACCAGAATCTAATTTTAAGAAATAAATTTATCTCTACACGACCCATTAAAATGGGTATGATTCCAACCTAAAAAGGGATGGCCTTCTCCAGGGGACTCATGGGCTGCCGTTATAGTTCATACATGCTCTTTTTATTTTATTCCTAAAGTAAACCACCAGGCTACTGTGTGGGACTGATGTACACATACTACACATAGCTTTAACTATAATAGTGCTGCCACAGAATTAGAAACAAGCAATGTAGGAGACAACAGATTCATTGTTTAAGAATGTGTTTGCACGGATCACACTTCTAGATATAGCCATAGTCTGAAAGCTGTGGTCAACCGCTGCATCAAGAACATGTTTTCGTCACTTCAATAATTTAGATAACATTCCATCTGTCTCATAAGGAGACTCCCTTCTTCTAAGCAGTCACGGATTTCAGTTTTGTAGCTTCACTTAAAGAAGACAAGCCTTCATGTTTTTCGGTGATGTCAGCACCAATTTGATCAAAATCAAGAGGAGACATCTGTGCAGTACTGTCACTGCAGGCAAGCTTCACCCTTGGTATTATGCTCAGGAATCACATTCAGACTTGTAATCAGCTTTATAAAGACTTGCAAAATGCTGCATTGCCTCAAACCCAGCATCATCTGCCCTAAATAACAATTTAATAGCAATTTAAAACCAGAAATTAAATTTAAGTTTTATTTTGCTAGTAAAGTTTATGAACCTCTGAAATTCGATATCAAATTCAATTAAATGGCTGTTCCTGCTCACGAGGACATGTTTACAATGGTTAAGTTGTAATTCTAAATGTTCAGTCTTTAGACTTTTTAGAATAAAAATCAATGTGTGGCTGCACAAAGCACATTTTGGAACACTTAGATTAAGAGAAAATAGTTAAAGGAAATGAAGGTCCCCATTTAAGAAAGCTGCGTACAGGCCAAATAAATCAGGATCTTCTACGTATTAGCGTCACACTTGAGATATGAAGCAAATGGAGACACAAGCTCATTCAACATCTTGCTTCTGGCCATAACAGCTTTCTACTACAATAACCAGATGTTAAATAGCAGTGAATGGGATTGAAAAAGGCCCATTGAAACTATATGCCACCAAGCACTGGAGTTTCTAGGACAACTCCATTACTGCTATGTGTAAATGAGGCCTAATAAAGGTAAAATGCACTCTAAAAAGCCTGTAGTTAATAAAATAGAGGTAAATGTTTTTGTTTAAGTTGGACGTAGTGCTGCCAGATATTTGATTCCATCTATCTACAGATGCAGCCTAGCTAAACTTGTTAATGCATTGAGTAAAGAATGGCAAGAAATAGATAACTGACTTTTTAATGGATTTTAAAGGCTTTTGTCACGAGATAACCAAGATAACACTGTGTGATGTGTTATCAGAGTCAGTTTTATCTCGGTAACTCTAATTCTATCTATCTATCTATCTATCTATCTATCTATCTATCTAATATCTTTCTATCTATTGATCCATCTATCTCATATCTGTAAATCAAATAATCAATTGTATATCACTACATCTACCTACCTAGGTATTCTTAAGTAAAGTTCTAATACTAAGCTGAAATGTTGGGATGCTTGGGTTGTCTACAGAGCACCAGAGCACAATGGATGTCAATGGGAGAACCAGAGCATAAAACCAGGCACCCACTACTCTGAAGAGGGGAGGGTGACTGGTTCACAGGAAAAGGTCAGAAATTGAAGTAAACACCACTGAAATGGTTCAGGAACAGCATGGTGAGGATGTCTGGATGCACCTTGGACTCCCAGGTCGCTGCTGGGAACGATGTTGTCTGAGTAGTACGCCACTTTTACAGACTGACAATAATAGCACAAAACAGAAGATAAAATTGATTTTAGAGGAAAAATTCTTAGGAAACATACTTTCGTGTATATTTACTTGCATATATAGTACAAGTGCTGGCAAAAATTACAAGGAAGAAGCACTCCAATACAACCTCTATATCACATAAAACAGGGCCTCATTCACATTGTGGTACAATTGTAGAGGTAGTGGGACTCCTAAACTCATAAACCCTATGCACTAAGTGAAACGGCTGCCAAAAATAACAAGTAATCGGCACTCCAATACACCCTTTATTACACATAAAGGACGGCATCATACACACCCTTGAAAAATTATGATTCATGGCCTGCTGGTGACCCTTAAAAACATTAGGAGCAATGGTGTGCTGTTGACCCTCTAAAACATTAGGGGCGAGTGCCTGCTGCTGAGCTGACCATCTAAAACATTAGGGGCAGGGGTCTGCTGCTGATATGACCATCTAAAACATTAGGGGTGAGTGCCTGATGCTGAGCTGGCCATCTAAAACATTAGGGACCGGGGTCTGCTGGTGATCTGATTATCTAAAACATTAGGGGTGAGGGTCTGCTGGTGATCTGATGATCTAAAACATTAGGGGTAAGGGTCTGCTGGTGAGCTGACCCTCTAAAGCATTAGTGGCGAGGGCCTGCTTCTGATCTGACCCTCTAAAACAATAGGGGTGATTGCCTGCTGCTGATCTGACCATCTAAAACATTAGGGGTGAGTGCCTGCTGCTGAGCTGGCCATCTAAATCATTAGGGGCGAGGGCCTGCTGCTGAGCTGACCATCTAAAACATTAGGGGTGAGGGTCTGCTGGTGATCTGATGATCTAAAACATTAGGGGTAAGGGTCTGCTGGTGAGCTGACCCTCTAAAGCATTAGTGGCGAGGGCCTGCTGCTGATTTGACCATCTAAAACATTAGTGGTGAGGGTCTGCTGCTGATATGACCATTTAAAACATTAGGGGTGAGGGTCTGCTGCTGAGCTGACCCTCTAAAGCATTAGGGGCGAGGGGCTGCTTCTGATCTGACCCTCTAAAACAATAGGGGTGATTGCCTGCTGCTGATCTGACCATCTAAAACATTAGGGGTGAGTGCCTGCTGCTGAGCTGGCCATCTAAATCATTAGGGGCGAGGGCCTGCTGCTGAGCTGACCATCTGAAACATTAGGGGTGAGGGTCTGCTGGTGATATGACGATCTAAAACATTAGGGATGAGGGTTCTTTTTGTAGCGGGGTCGAGAAGGGTGAACAACCAGTAATCGGTGTTGGCAAAAATGTGTATAACGCGAGGGACACAGGTTAGGCACCATAACATAAAGTCAGCCATGTGGCACCATAACATAAAGTCAGCCATGTGTGGCAGAGTCCCAACAGGCATGACTTCCCTGTCCTCATCAGGAGGATGACTCTCAATCTCTTCAACGTCTTCCTCCTCTTCTGCTCATCCACGCTGAACAGATGGAATAAACCTGCTATGGGTACTACCCTCTGTAGCGGAGGCAACTGTCTCCTGATCCTCCTCCTCATCATCATCATCCAATTCAAGCGGAGAAGATAAACTGAGGGTGGTCTGGCTATCACCATGTGTACTGTCTTCCTCCATTTCCACCTCTTCCACATGCAAAGCGTTAGCCTTCATTGTGAGCAGCGAGCATTTCAGAAGACACAGAAGTGGGATGGTTACTCTGATAAAAGCGGCATCGCCGCTAACCATCTGTGTTTATTCCTCAAAGTTGCATAAAACCTCATAATGGTCAGACATCCATATCCACTAATCGCTTGTGAAGGGCAGAAGCTGACTGGAAAGGTGACAACCATGTTGCAGCTGCTATTCAACCACTGCCCTCTGTTGCTCACAAAGCCTGGACAACATGTGGAACATGGAGTCCCGGCGTGTGCTCATGTCACACAACAGTCGGTGATCTGGCAATTGCAAGCGCTGCTGCGGCTTTGCCAGACCGGAGGCAGCTGTAGATGACTTTCAGAAATTGGCACACACGCGGCGCACCTTCACCAGTAGCTCAGGCAAATTGGAGTAGGTTTTGAGAAACCGTTGAACCACTGAGTTGAACACATGGGCTAGGCATGGTATGTGTGTGAGCTTGCCGAGCTCCAAAGCCGCCACCAAATTACGGCTATTATTAGACATAACCATGCCTGGTTGTAGGTTGAATGGCGAGAGCCACAGCTCTGTCTGGTCCCTTATTTCCTGCCACAGCTCTGCGGCGGTGTGCTGTTTGTCAACTAAGCAAATTAGTTTCAGCACGGCCTGTTGCCGCTTCCCCACTACAGTGCTACACTGCTTCCAGCTACTGACTGATGGTTGACTGGTGCTGCACGCAGATAATTCAGAGGTGGAAGTAGAGGAGGAGGGGGGGGAGGAGAAGGGAAGTTGCAGCCACTAATCTAGGTGGTGGCAGATTCCTGATGGAAGTAGGGCCCGCAATCCTTGGTGTTGGTACCTGTGCCATCCCAGGGTACGGCTCACTCCCGGCCTCCACAACGTTTACCCAGTGTGCCATCAGGAAAATGTAGCATCCCTTGACAAAAGCACTTGTACATGTGTCAGTCGTTAAGTAGGACTTCCCAATAACTGCCTTGGTCAAAGCACGGGTGATGTTATGAAACACATGCTGGTATAAGGCAGGGATGTTACACCGAGAAAAATAGTGGCGGCTGGGGACTGAGTAATGAGGGACGGCCACCGCCATCAGGCTGTGGAAAATCTCAGTGTCCATAAGCTTAAATGGCAACATTTCCAGGGCAACTGTACGCTGCGCTGGGACACAGCGCAGGTACAGGGCAGGAGGCATCCAGGCCTGCATCTTGGACAGGGGATTGGCCAGCACATAAAATGGGGAAGAGGAGGCAGTGGTGTGACCCGCAGACGCTTATTGTAGACCCAGGCATTCGGCCTGTTAGGGTGCATTGATGCCATTTGGTGGATCATGCTGGTGGTGGTGAGGTTGCTAGTGTTCACGCCCCTGCTCATTTTGGTACAGCACAGGTTGCAAATGACAACTCTTTTATCATCCGCACTTTCCTTAAAAAAAACGCTAGACGGTGGAACACCTACCCCTTGGCAAGGAAGATTGCCGCAAGCAAGTGGGTGCTCCGAGGAACAGTTGCGGGCCTGTTTGGTGTGGCCCACCTTCTCCCTTTTGCCACCCCACTGCCTCTTCCGGCTTGATGCGGTGCTGCGGATCCCTCCCCCTCTGTACTGCAGTGCTCGCTCGGCTTGCAACCTTCCCAGGTTGGGTCAGTGATTTCATCATCCACCACTTTCTCTTCCACTTCCTCACTTTGGTCATCCTCCTGACTTGTTCACCTAACAAGAACCTCATTTATTGGCAACTGTGTCTCATCATCATCATCCACCTCATGAAACGCTAATTGCCGTTCCCCACCATCATCTTTTTCTGACTGTGGATGCTCAAGAGTTTGGGAATCAGTGCACAAGATTTTCTCATGTCCCTCTTCAAGCAGGCTTGGCTAGAGGGCCAAATTAAGGAATGGCGATGAAAAGAGCTCCGTGGAATATCTGAGTGTGGGGTCGCTTGTTTGCCAAGACTCTCCATGGTGGGAGGAAGGAGGATCAGGGTTAGGATTCTGTTGACCAGTCTCTTGGCTACTGAGACTGGACTTTGTGGAAGACAGGGTGGTCCTTAACCGACTGGAAGCATTATCTGCTGCAATCCAACCGACCACCTGGTCGCACTGGTGTGACTTCGAGAGTGGTGTCCTGCACCACCCTGCAAACTGGGAGATGAAGCTAGGTATCGTGGATGAGTGTGTTTCTTGTGCTCTGGCAGCAGGCACAGTTTCACCGTGCCAAGTGCCACGGCCTCTGCATGCACCATCAGCAGCACAGGCACTTGCCCATCCCTTACTGCTTGCTCTGTGCATATTAAATGGTATATATGCTTGCAAGCATGTTACACTTATAGTAGCGCAGGTTTTGTAAGTGTATGCGCAAATAAATTGCACTGAATGTCACACATATTTAGGATGCTCAAACGTTTTACAGGAGATGTAGCATAGTTGATGTCACTATCACCAACGTTGAAAAAATCTCACTAAATGTCAAAGATATTTAAGATACTCAAACGTTATACAGGAGATGTAGTGCAGGTAATGTTGCTGTCCCTAGCGGTTAAGAAAAAATTACACTGAATGTCACAGATATTTAGGATACGCAAACGTTATACAGGAGATGTAGTGCAGGTACTGTAATGTCGCTGTCAAAAATGGCTAAGAAAAAATTACACTGAATGTCAAAGATATTTAGAATGCTCAAACGTTATACAGGAGATGTAGCACAGATAATTTCGCTGTCACCAGCGGCTAAGAAGAGATAAAATTGATAGTCACAGATATTTAGGATGTGCAAATGTTATACAGGAGATGTAGCGCAGGTAATGTTGCTGTCACCAGCGGTGAAAAAATTTAACTGAATGCCACAGGTATTTAGGATGCTCAACCGTTATACAGGAGATGTAGAGCAGGTAATGTCGCTCTCACTAGCGGCAATAAAATTTTACTGAATGTCACAAATATTTAGGATGCTGAAACGTTATACAGGAGACGTAGCACAGGTAATGTCTCTGTCAGCAGCGGCCAAACAATTGCGCTGAATGTCAAAGATATTTAAGATGTGCAAATGTAACACACAGATGTAGCAAAGATTGTGTCACTGTCAGCAGCGGCCAAACAATAGAATCCAATTTACTGCAGGTTGTGCTAATAATATATGTTGCAGCCAGATAAGACAATAGTCCTTCCAAAGACTTTTGGGTCTCTATTAACACCAGACTAAATCCTGCCTAAAAAAATAAACCAATTCCTGTCTCTACACTATCTGTCCCTTCTGCTGCAGCTCTCCCTGACTAAGACTGAGCCGAACCACATGTCATCGGGGGCTATATAGCACCCGATGATGCTTTCTGGCCAGCCAATCACTGTAATTCCAGTAACCAACATGGCTATGGCATTACAGTGAGGGCAGTACCACCCTGCACGTTTATTGGCTGCGTAGAAGTCAACAAACGTGCGTAGAGGAGAACACCGCGATGTGCCGAGCATCTAGATGCTCGAGTCAAAATGGTGTTCGGACGAGCATGCTCGCCCAACACTAATCTATATCTGTCTATCTATATCTATCTATCTGGCTGTATCAATATCTATCTATCTATCTGTCTGTCTGTCTATCTATCTATCTATCTATCTAGAAAAGCTCTAATATTGTGCTGAAATGTTGCAACATGTAGGTGTTTTTTTTTTTTTTTTGAAGCTGTCTATTTTTATATCTATCTATCTATCTATCTCTCTGTCTATTTAATATATTTTATAACATGAGTAGACATAACAATGCTTCATACAATATCAAAACTACATTGTAAGTTCAGTGTAGCCAGAAAGGAAACTACGCTCTGAAGCGACATAAATCCTTCAGTATCTCAGCAGGTAGCGGAAGAATCCATTTTTTTTAATTTTATTTAACTTTGAGTGATCATTTGTGGGAAAAAAAGAGCTAGAGAACTTAATGAAATTTTTATGTGTACTGGGATAGGTAAATGGTCTGTTTGGCACCTTGAGATGATGAGATAATCATTGGAACTTTGATCATTTATTCAGGTGACAAAACTGGAAAACTTCATGAGCGGAAATTAAAAATTCAGTTAAGAAATTTAGCAGTGTAGATCAACTGGAATACAAGAGAAGCAGCAGAGAAGATTTCAATTCCCTCAACGACCAAAGGACAAAGTTTCTGACATGAAATAAAATATATGTGGAAAGAAGCTTTTATATTTTTTTCTTAAATAGGTAACACACTCCGCTGTATGAGAAATCAGGATTTTAAGAGCCCCTATATGCAGTGTGAAAAGAAGTGTAACTATATGATGTCTGACATTAAGCAGGAAACTGAAATACGGATAAAAATCAATCTAAATAATTTAACCAGCTAAGGAGAAAAACAATATAAAAATACTATAAATACTATATAATACAATAAACAATATCAACTTACATGTAATGCAAATGTGGATTTTTGGAAAATGCCCGTGGCTGTATGCTTCTCAGTCCACATTTTGTGATTGTTCTGCAAGACATATGCATTAGATTATTACATTATCCGATATTTAACAAATTGAAATAAGAACCTATAAATTCACAAAGACGTGATAAACATTTTCAGGTGTCTCATTAACATAGCTGAAATAAATCACCAGACTAGAACATATAAAAATAATGTTAATTATTTAAAAAAAAATGATTAAAAATAACATAACACAAATGGTCTTATGTTAGCTGATGGTCTAAGCTAAGACCACTCTCAACTGCCCTCTAAATCTCTGAGTACGCTACAGTAGGAACATAGCTGGAAACTACAGAACCTCATCTTTGAGACGACTCTTTTGACCATTGCAACCTCTGCTATATAAAATATTGCCACCAAGTAGCCACATAATAAAGCAATAAAAAGTCTAATTAATACTGTCATATAGTACCCCAGAACACAAACAGAACTATACAATGAATTAAAACTCTTCCTATATACAAGCACACATTTATGTTTCATATACATACACTCAAAACATACATGTACCTATATACATATTCAGTGCATACTCGCTGCATATATGTAATCCCACATGAGCAGTTACATATGTGCAGCATTTTGCAACCTAACAGCCAGCAATTAACATTATTTGCGTAACACATCAGTTGCAATACTGAGTGAATGAGCAAGAAATATTAAAGGGAATCCGTCACCATGATTTAAACTATTATCTGCAGTAATACATGGGCAGCACTGTAGATAAGGAGTCCAGATCACTAATTTATATTTTCCTACTGCCCCCTATTCTCCAGCTATCAGCGTTTATAGCTGTGCTAAAATACATTGTCAGGACTGCTATGCATGACCACTAAAGCCCTCTCCATTATGTTAGCACAGCAGTCCTGACAATGTATTTCAGCACAGCTTTAAGCACTGACAGCGAGGGAACGGGGTGGGGGGTGTACAGTAGGAAAATAAAAAATAGTCAGTCATCGGAACTCCTTATATCCAGTGCTAATCATGTATTACTGCAGAAAATAGTGCAAGTTTGTAGTGAAAGATTCCCTTTAAAGGGGTTGTCTAGGCTTTTTCTATTGATGACTTATCCTCCGGATAGGTCATTGATATCGGCAGGACAGCAGCAGTGGACAGGAAAAGAGGGAGATGGCACATGCACCCTGCGCGCGACCTCTCCTCATACAGTTAAACTGCAGGGGTGCCCGGTGTCGGACCCCCGACGATCTGATATCAATGACCTATCCTGAGCTTGGTAAATTCTTCACCTGCATATATATTTCACTACATAAAAATGAATGCTCACTATATAGATGGGCATGTACACACACATAGACCCATGTTCACTACATACATGCATATATATGAGAACTACATCATACCACAACCATTACATAGTAAACATGCCACTCATTGGTTTACTGTGTACAGGCTCACCCTATTCACACATGCAGCACAGGAATCCGGTAGGTGTTCCATGGATATGGCATAGCTGGATACTACCTCCCCGGACCCCATTGACTATAAAGGGGAACCGGCGTGGATTCAGGCTGCTCCCCAGCATAAATGTTAGGCATTTATACTGGGTATCGGTTGGATTTCCATTGGTTCCTATTCAGTGGGATCTGGCAGGCACATGGCATAATATGGCTATGCCGGATACAGAGAACTTCGGCAGGTTGTTCCTGCAGATTCCTGTTCATTTGTGAAACTAGCTTTACAGGAAATTAATAAAATACTATACTTTATTACTATCACTCTGTTCTTAAATGTAAGCAGCCTAAGGAGAGCTTTAATTATAGAATAATTCATATGATGTTTGGCATACTTTGTAGCTTTGTTTTTGAGAAAAAAAAAAAAAACATGTTGATTTTTGCCGTCAGCATCTTTGGCCTTTTTCCGGTTTGTGCGTCGTAAGCTGCTTCACATTTTCTGCCATGAGCCATTGTAAACATGATTTCTGCTCAGTTATGTCAAATTACACAACATTGGCTTTTTGCAAATGCTTTTTTTTTGCCTAAAGTTGCAATCAGTGATGATTGGGTCCTTTGATCTTTTTGTTAATGATCTTCGACTTTCCGTAACTGTATATTTCTTTTCGCTGTGCTTGAGGTGAGAAAGAACATGTTTTTCCCCAATCGCCAGGCTGCTTATGGCAGAGTTATGGTAACTAATTTTCCTTGGAACATTGACAAAGTATGACTGCATAATGTTGTTCATCTGCAATAAATCACAAGCCTCCAAGGAGACATACTGGATGGATACCTTTACTAGTCTTTTCTCAATTCCCCCCCCCCCAGAATTTAAAGTAGTTGGGGTCTGACACCCAGAAGCCCTGGCGATCAGCTGTTTGAAGAGGAGGCAGCACTCCATGCCAGCACTGCTTCTTCTTCATTATGCCACATGTGGTTTCCCTGGCAGAGACGGCATAGTGTAATTACAAGTACTCGCTCCATTCAAGTGACGAGAACGAGTAAATATCATTACACTGCCGAGACTCCAGGCAGGGTAATGATCAGTGGTTGTGCCGAGTGTCAGACTCATGCAATCAGATATATAGTCATACATATAAAACCCCTGCACAACTCCTTTAAGGATATAAAGATATATTTCTTGTTCCTAAGTAACCAAGCTGATATTTCCATATTTATAAAGGCATTATTTACCCAAGTAAAATATACAGTATTTAAAGTGGGGTTTAACCTTTGATATCCAATGGCCATATAGTTTGCCAGGGGTTGTCTCACTTTAGCAAATGGCATTTATCATGTAGAGAACGTAAATACAGGTTAATACTAATGTATTGTGATTGTCCAGATTTCCTTCTTCACTGGCTAGATTCATTTTTTCTATCACATTATACACTACTCGTATCCGGGGGTTATGACCATCTTGCAATCCAGCAGTGGTGGTCGGGCTTGCACACTATAGGAAAAAGTGCTGGCCTATGTGCACTCCCAAAGTCCCGATCACTAGAGAGGCTGAAACTTTTTCCTATAGTGTGCAAGCATGGCCACAGCTGCTGGATTGCAGGGTGGTTTTAACTCCTGGATACGAGCATTGTCTAATGTGATAAAAAAATAATTTAAGCCAGCAAAGGAGGCAATATGGACAATCACAATATGTTAGTAAGTGCCTTGTATTAACTTTGTCTATATAATAAATGCCATTTGCTGAAGTGACATAATGCCTTTATGGCACCTTTACATGGCCTGATAGAGCAGACAATTGTCAGGAAGGAAGCGTTCCTTCCTGCCAAGTGCCTGCTCATCAGTGAAGGAGACATATTCACATACAACAATCCACTCCACAGTATGGGAAGAAGTGATCGCTAATGCCTTTGCTTTTCCCCATACAGAATCAGAGACGGCACGATCTGCTGCTGGCAAACAATGATTTAGGTGACCACACCAATGATCTTATTACAAGATGAACAATCATCTCGTTCATTAGGTAATCGGCAGCACCTTTACACCAGCAGATTATTGCTAACGAGCAGTCATACAAATGCTCGTTGGCGATAATCTGCCTGAACATCAGGCAGTGGGAAGACCTATTCCTACTTTCACACCATTACAGATTTATATAGGGTATCAGTGCAGGTAGTGTCTAGCCAAACACAGAAAGCTACATCTACATCAGAGGAGATGTCACTGGATGTAAGAGGTATGTGGTGCTATATTCTATTAACAATAATTTCATATTGTATTGTATATGAAATGAACATAACCCATAAATTGGAATTTTTTTTCTATTTTTTCTGCTGCCCATATATCCGGCCGAGTTTGAGTCCTCCTACTCTAAGACTATCATTATTAGAACTCATAAATCCACTTTGATTTCCAAAAAACCTGATTGTCATACAGTATAAATGTTCAATAACTCTTCTACCCAAGAGTCCATTAGTGTCAATATTATCACTCAAAATTACAACCATATTATTTTAAATTAAAATTAACATTGTGACTACATGTTGACTTTTTTATAGCTGTCAGGCCATTGACCAATTTAAAAGAACTATATTTTTTTTGTACTTGGTGAAATTTAATCTCCGAAGATTATATATTATTTGTGAACTTTTTTTAGTCATCTGAAACTATAGAAGTAAGAAACCTCATATATAACAGTTGTCGGTGATGACAAATGCTTAAACATAAATTTGTCTGCCTCAAAATGGATCCCATTAGTCACATCAATAGGGCATCAACGCAATCAATTTCGGAAGCAAAGCTCTTTCATTTGGTTTAAATAGCATTAACATTTGATTACATGTTAGTGCAGACAAAGCATTCATTATTTATGAAAGTCACCTCCTCCTAAGAAGACTAGCATTCCCATTTACTACCTTTTGTGCATAACCTTCTCAGTGGTCAATTCCATTTCTATTGATTTTGCTTCTCACAAGTTCAAACGCCGACTATGAATAATATATGACTATAGAAGACTCTATAATTACAACATAAACACATTTTATCTGCCTGTAGATTTGTTTCAGGTAAATGATCTCAGGATTTGCTTTATTCACGTCTCCTCACAGTATAAAGAATGGTGGTGAGGCTATGCTTGAAACATACACTCTTCTGCCAATTAAAGAAACCTCCTATGGAGTTCACCAGCAATGGATTTGAGGAACAAACGAACTGAAAAATTATATAAATGCATTGGAACCTTTATTAATCATGCTGTGACAGGAAGCATAGACTCGGATAATTAGAAGCTGCGGTTAATTCATTTACGTGTTAACTACTTAATGTGTTCAAATATCCTAATTAAAGGAACCACATCTTTTTCCCCCAAAATTGCATGGGGATATTCAATGGCATGCCCGCTGAAAGTATGGATCATTTTATCTACATTCTAACAATTAATTGTTCTGATATTAAACAGCAATAAAATAACGAAGGCTAGTTTTTCATTGGGGGTTCCAGTCATTTTTAATAGCATAGTCAATTTTTGTCCGCCCCTAAAGGAAAAGTAAACGGAATCTGTCAGAATTTAGCTTAATGTGAAAAGAGGATTTGAAACTTGTCATGATGCTGTTGTTAAGGAAAACCTATGATAATAATAATAATAATTAGTGTTGAGCAAATCAAAGTCAAATTAATTGACTACGATCTAAATTTCAGGAAAAATTTGATTCGCCATGAAGTCGAATTTCCTTGCACCTCATGGTAACAAATCTGAAATGTCTGTAAAAAAATAATAAATACTTATCTCATCCATTTGCGCGGCCAACTTGTTTGAAAATACAGTACATAATCTCGAGATTTTGTGCAATGTTTTCAATCAAGATGGCCACGACGGCCTCCACGTGATCAAATAGATTAGAAGAGTATTCTTTTTATTACACTGATTAACCGCTGAAACACCTAAACAGTAGCCTCAGATACCGCGATCAGCATTGAACATGGCATCTGAGGGATTCAAAGATGGGGGAGGATGGGCAGCGCAATCACCGTTCCCCATTATTGCGTTGGCTACATACAAAGAAAAGCGCTTTGTGGAATAGTAATTAATCACAAAGAAAAAATCTTTGTGAAATTCGGTGAAGCGGCCGAATAGAATTTCCCATATTTTTGCTCACCTCTAGTAATAATAATAACAATATAGCTATGCAGTCACTTTACAGGTCTAGTAGGCGTTAAACTAATTCCTGGTGAATTATCACACAAGTGTATTGCACTGGCTTTGTTTAGCATTGTGCAAACCTTCTAAAGCTTACAGTTGGTATCAAGTTATACTGTCAGGAAGATGTGTTAACCCACTGATGTCGACGCTTGCTACATCTGTATGTTGCTTAAAGGGGATGTTTGGCTTTGAGGACTTTTTTTTAGCAAACCACTACATCATGTTATATTTGTGGCCAAATAGCTGAGGCCAGTCATGGTCCATTGCAGCATATGTGAACCCATCCGAAAGTTTATAAGAAAGGAACCAGAAGAACTTTGAAGGGAGCCTGGAAGCTAGAAGAGAATGGCAAGGAACAGGTGAGTATGAGTTTTTCAACAGGTGCAGAGATCTGTTGAAAAAAAAAGTGACCAAAGCTGGACAAAAAAAAAAGTTCTAACAAAAAATGGAGATAACATTTCTAAGGCTCCACAGCAGCACAACCTTGTCTTTAAACCATGTTAAAATTCCAGGATTACGGCAATGTGACCTCAGTGTTAAGTGGCATTGAAAAAAAATCCAGCATGGTTGGATTTCTTTGAGATGGTTGAAAGAACACTTGATACATTTTTCTGCCTTAAAAAAAAATAGTCATGGTGCTCTTTAGAGCCATATCATGGTCTTGACATTAACAAGAGGTGATCCTGAGCAGGATATATAGTATAGTAACCTGCTTTAGCATTAAACTTATTTTTGGAGCCAGTCAAAGGGGTGGATACAAAACAGAGGAGACATTTTTGTCTTTCCTTTCTACTTTTCCTTTCGTGTACAGTTGATCAATTTCTGGCTTTGGCTCAAATAACTGCATCAAAAACTGCCACTAAAAGTGAGAATATGGTATTCTACACAACATATACAACATACTAAATGCTAAACTGGTCATTAAATTAAGTGCATTTTTTATTAAGTGTGCTTATGCTGGTGAGACACATCTGACCATCTCTCTGCTTAGAAGATTCACTGATAAACCAGACATGCTGCCTTGTAGGGCTCACTCTGCTGAATATAATGATACCTTTCACTTGGTGATATGTTGCTTTATCGTGGAGAAAAAGTACTTTTGCTATTGGGCTTATTTAAGTCCAGTAGTTGATATCAGTCCAGTGTTTTTTCTATTCAGAGCTGTAACCCCTCACCTATTCACTTCTTCAGATGTAACAGGGGCGTGGCTTATTATATCATTCATTCATTTTAATCAATGAATTTCCTGGTGACAGGTTCCCTTTAAGTGCATTCTATTTGGCAAACGTCAGTATCTGTAAGTGAGAGGTTTATGTGAGGGTCCCTCCGTGTTACAGAATAAGGAGCACTGCAAACAGCCTAATTAGTATTAGCAAATAATATGTTAAAATCCTGCCAGTTCCTGTTCTATAGTAAAAAATGAAAAAGCCAACACAGCTACCAAACAGGGCAGCCTCTTATGTGTCATAGAAGTTGTACCTAGACCAGGGGCATCACTAGGCCAAAACATCCAGATCTTGGACCCCAAATATTTTGCTCAGGGCCCCGAACTTACAAGCCATGGTAGATAAAAATGCATTGCCATCCTCAGAACTGCAATACAGTTGAATAGTATGGCGAGATGCAGGAGCCAATAGTTCCTGTCCCCAACAATCATGCTCATATGCCACAAGCTAACTAAGCCAGAGGTCTATGGGGCAGTAGTACTGCGCAGGCAAATGTGAATGGATTAAATCATCATGATCACCTGCTCTAAGACACAGGGCAACTCAGGCAGCAGGATGGGAGATGATTCTGGCTGGCTTTGCAGATGGAAGCATGAGAGGGACCATTATAACTATAATATAGAGGAAGAAGCATATTATAACTACTAGAGACACTACAGTGGGGCACATTATAACTACTGGGGGTACTGTAGAATGGTGCATTATAATTATGGGGGGCTGTAAAGGGGGAACTTATAGAGGGGCATTATTACTACTAGGAGCATTTTGGGTGTGCCTTATTACTAGAAGGAACACTTTAGGGGGTCTTATTACTAACAGGAAGACTTTAGGTGGCCTTATTACTACTGGGGGCACTTTAGGGTGCCTTATTACTAATGGGGACTTTAGTACATCATTACTACTGGGGACACTTTGGGGAGCTTTATCAATACTGTGAACACTATGGGGCATATTATGGAGTTCACTGCTACTAATAGGGGCACTCTAAAGGAGCATTATCACTGTAGATGGCAACATTAGCAATGAGGGTACTCTGGAAGGGATTACAGTTAATGGGACTCTGAGAGCACTATTAGTATAGGGTGACTATATGTATTGTACTGTTATTTCTTCAATATAACATATAGAATTTATAGATGGCTATGGAGTTGATCATCTTACAGTGTGTGTTCATTGCAGATTCTAAGTGCCACTTGTAATGTACTACAATCTGTAGGATGATAGAACTCAAATATGATGGTTCTACATAAATAATACTGCTAGGATTACATTTATTTTGATTTACAAATATAGTACTCACAGGCTTTGGATTCCAGTGTAAAGTTCCATGTCCAGTACATTCAAAATCTGTAATTCCACCCAGTTTTCTATGTGTCTGTAATGAAAAAGAAACATTGCAGTTAGTCATCATCACTGCATGACTACCCTACTGCACATCGTTATTAGGAAGGACAATGAGCAACATCCACAACTGGGCTGCATCTTTAACGGAAAATCTAATGACATTTCAACAGAAAGACTTACATTCTGAAATGGTGCTCCTGCAAACCAGAAAGAAAATTCATGAAGTAAAGTGCATTAAGAGGACTCCTCCTGGAGTCCTCTCAATGCATTTTACTGCTGGTCAGCAAGAGCACTATTTCACAATGCGAGTATTAGCGTTGGAATATAACTTACACAATACACCCCTTACTGTAGTTAGATGGGAGTTTTATAGCTTCAGATTTCCTTTAGTACATTTGCATAGATTTCAACACCATTCAGTGCATATGTTTTGTTTGATAAAATTACAACTTTCAGTTTTGAATCGCAAGTAGGAGGAGAAGCTAGCTGCTTAGTTTCTGACTGATGTCATTATTAAACTACGCTTTCCACCATTTCTCTTAAATCTGTAGCCTTAAGTCTTTGTTACACAGTTCTGATGGTTAAAGGTAAGCTGACATCATATTTCTCACCCTAAACCCCAACTATGCTGTTATACCCAAGGATAGTAGCTGCCCCCATATTAACTGTCTATTGGGTCTAAGGAATAAAATGAAGGTACAAATGGAAAGCAAACTATTTTAACTCTGTGAATAGTCATCTAAGCCTCTTCTGAGGAGACCAGTCCCCAAACACTTTCCTCTTGGGTTAACACAGCCTACAGGCTGGGATACGTCATGAAAAGTCACCTCTGATGGCATTGCGGTGCATGTGCAGTGCATAAATGAAGCCATGGCAAGTATAACTCACTTAACTGTGCATGCACCAAACGTCATCGTAGCTGGTTTGTAAAAAAGTAACCTAGTCTGTAGAATTTCTATCAAACCAAGAGGGGCAGGTTTAGAGATTAGACTGCATGACTCTTCAGAAGAGTGGAACCTCCCTGATGACCCTTCCCCATTAAATAAACATGTGATTAATGACATCACTTAATGTTCACATACATTCTAGAGATATAGATTTGCCCATGCATTATATTTGTGGTAAGAGAGGTGGGGTTCTTTGACTGTCTCTGATTGACAGGAACAGCTAAGAAGGGTGAGGGATCAAATAGATGACAAAAAAGAAGCTGCATTATAGCTTATATGGTTGACAGTGGAAGAAACTAATTGCTATCCAAGAATATGAAGGTTGGAAAAGTTTTGCATGACTGTACATAGTTCAGTCTATCTATCTATCTATCTATCTATCTATCTATCTATCTATCTACAGTTTTTAAAATAAGTGCTCAACCAAGTTTAGATAACACATTTGTATCTATGGCCCAATTTCAAAATCACCAAATACTTTTTGCAGTTTTGATAAGATCACCTTACACAAGTCACTGCAGTGTGAACAAAGAACATACAGTATTTGTTTTTACAGCATTGTCAGATTGCAAAGTGCTTCTGTGTGATCTACTTGTTTTACATGTAAATATTTGTCATGTAAGGAAACATTATGCACGAGACCCTGATTCTACTATATTACACATATAATATATAGACAGATACATTTCCAGGGTGTTTGTCTCATCACCTACCCATCTGCATGAACATCTTTCCATAACCAAACAATTCCTTATGCGCTTTATGCTGCCTAACTAGAGGGTTAAGCTGTTCCTCACACATGCTGATGAGCTTCTTGTGAACAAGCGTTGATGTTTTGAACATCTAGTCATTTTTGTTCTTTTTTTTCATGCTACCACCCACACGATAACTGCCTCTCTTATGTAAATATGTGCATTATAGAGAATGTTGGTTTTACAGTTTGGTTTTACTTCTACAGAGGTGATTTGTGCAATATCTGGGCTTAAGACTTGATGCCTGGTGCTCCAGAAAGTTTCTTCTTAAAACGTTCAAAATACTGTATAAAGAAGATGCCTACATTATCTTTTTCCATCAGTTGTAACTAAATTTCAAATTTTCTAGTTGTTTCTGAGAAGGCTGGTTTACAAGATGAGCTAACCACTATTACTGCCTACCATGTGTGGTCATCCAGATTCCTCGGACATCTAAACATCTTCTGTAGCAAAAAACACTTGCAAAATCTAAGCAAAGCTGGGCATCCCAGCAAAGCATGTCACCATGTGCAATTTATTGATAGGCTTTTTTGCAATCTCATACTGAATGGCCATGAGCAACTGCTAAGTGTCAGGAACTTACCCAGCAGCGATCCAGTGCACAGCTGTTCTAGGAGAGTTGCAATGCTGAGATGCCAAGCCCTGGATGGTCAACCTATTAGTGAGCCTGGATGCCAATTAGGTTCCTTGCTTGACATCTTATCCACAAGCTAGGAAGGGGATTTGAGACAGGCATATGCTGTTTGTCAGTGCCTGTGATTTGTTTATTCCTGCGTACTGTTTGTGCTCTGTGTTAACTCAGCTTTTCATTCCAGTTTCTATGTATTGACTTCCCTTGTTTATGGTCTTACCTCTTGATTATTGATTTGGCTTTCACTAACTTTCCTGACTCTGGCTTGTACCTCTCTCCTGCCACTCCTTGGCATCTGTTAGGTCTCTTACCTGGAGCTCACGCCTTTTTATGCCATCTGATTTTGCAGAGGTAACCAGGTTCCAAGCAGCCAAATCCAGCCTGCCTTGCAGCAGGTTCTGGTTAAGAACTTAGGGGAAACCTTGGATCTACTAACCAAAATGGTGAAGGAAGATAGATAGGTAGCAGATTAAGAGTTTGTTAGTGGTAGCCTTGACCTCACCTTTGTTTCTTATACTAAGGCTCTCATTTTAGCCAAGTTCAAGAGTAGATATTTAAGTACCAGATATTAGCCTAAAGTAGGTAGAAAGACTGAATCACAGCTAAAAATCCTTTCTGCTCTGGATGAGTGGATAGCTTTTAAGTAGATGTCCAATAATCTACAATTTCATATTCTCAAAATAACCTGGACTCATAGATCTGGTATAATTTTTTTTGCTGTTAAGTACTGTCATTTAAATGCAAGAGTGCTGGTTCAGCTTACAAAATGTCCGCTTTATCAGGTATAGGTGACCTTCAAATTCAATGCCAATGACCTAGATTTATATTTATATATAATAACCATTTCCCACTATTATATGCAGCCCAAGTTCACAGCTTTACTTATAGAGATGCTTATGAGCAACAGAAGCATGCTGGAATAAAATGATGATGTTTGGCGCATACATTAATTATAGAATATGACAGAAAATCTCTAGAAGGATGTGATAAATTACTATGTGCTGCAAATCTATAAATCTGCTGAAAGATGTCATGACAAAATAACTACATTGAAACTCACATCTCATATTGCAAACGGACCATCCACTGAAGTGTTAAATATCGCAGAGCACGCCTTTTGCTGAGTGCCAAGGAAAATTAATGAGTTTTCCCCTCTCCGAAGTCTGTAAAAAGCTGTGTTCACTTAATGAATATGCATTAACCCCATCATCTCCTTGGTGTATGAAACCAGCAATTTAGTGAAGATATAGCATATCAGATTGTTATCAGCAGAGAAGAGTTAAAAGGATGGGAACTTATCTACAGAATAGATAAAAGCTTTGGATGTAAATGGTTTTCTATCTATGACGGTAGATATCTTATAACAGATGGATAGGGTGATTGACAGCTTATTTTCCAGAATGTTGGTAAAAAAGATTTTCCACTGACATAAAAAATCTCTACGCAAAGTCTATAACACGGTCCCCACCTACCATGCATAATGGTTTTGGTTTCCAGAATTGTGGGCATTTGTCCTGTATAATTTTTATTTTATAGACCAGAAGATATAGAGGAAGATCTATTCTACCAAAAAGGGATCATTTTTAGACAACATTTTCATTAAAAAAAAAAAGGCAGTTTCGATTCGGAGAGAATTAATCTGGCAAAAAATTCAAATGAATCAAATCCAAGATGAATTTTGGGACAGTTGCTCACCCCTACTGGTGGCTTTTATGGGGCAGAAAGGCCTTTGGGTAGAATGAGACTTGAATCCCTGGTTGTGACTGCAATTATGTCATATAATACTCCTGATATCTAGGCAGATTTGACATTCAAGGGTATTGGAAAGCTGGATGGAAACCATTATTGCAGCTTTAATGTTAGTTATATAGCATGTGTTGTCACTATAGGTTTACAGAAACATTTTCTTTACAGGATTTGTACACTTTACTATATATATATATATATATATATATATATATATATATATATATATATATATCTCTACAGTAAAAGTCACATGGGTAGAAGCTTAGGATGTCTCACTGCCTCCCTGCTTTATCCCAGACCTCTGCATGCAACCAAAACACTTTATCATCCTCTTCCTTCTACAGAGCTATAATATGGCACCTATAGTTGCTTAACGTACTTTTGCATACCTGAAATGCCATAGTTTTTAATACAGAATCTAATACAACAAAATCATACAAAATCATGGGCTGCCCCATTGGATGATTTATTGTTTAAGCACAGCTACAGTAAATGCACTGGTTCTAACCCTGGGAACACAGCTGAGCGTTTTTCAGCGCGTTCAAACGCGCTGAAAAACGCTCAACATGTGAAAAGCCATGCATCCCTATGGGCATGGTTCACATTTGGGCGTTTTACAGCGCGTTTGAACGCGCTGTAAAACCCAACGCCCAAACAAGTACATGAGCTTCTTTTGGGCGTTTTAACGCGCCTATGGACAATGTTGCCACAGGGGAGAATCACTGAATCGCGCGTATGACGCGCGTTTCTTAGTTACAAAAACGCGCATCCAAAAACGTGCTTCAAACGCGCGATTCAGAAACGCCTAGGTGTGTTCCTAGCCTGAGGGAGAAAATCATTGTAATGTGCATGGAGGCACCATCTTATGGGACACAAATTGGTAATGGGTCCATGCTCCTCTGTACATGCTTTATGCATTTGTCTCCATCATGTTCACGAGGCCTAAAGGCGTCACGTATGACAGCCGGATAAGAGGTGAATGCGTTGCGGGAAAATGCGCGATTTTTCTGCGCAAGTGCAAAGCGTTTCAATGCGTTTTGCACACGCGTGCGAAAAATCAGCATGTTTGGTACCCAGACCTGAACCCGGACTTTATCACTGAAGTCCGGTTTCAGATTGAGTATTCTGTATATTTTATTATTTTCCATTATAACATAGTTATAAAGGAAAATAATAGCATTCTCAACAGAGAATGCAAAGTAAAAAGGGCAATAGAGGGTTAAAAGTAATAAAAAAAACAACTCACTCCTCCATTTGATCGCGTAGCTGGGGGAAAATCGCAAGCATGCTCAAGCAAGTGCGGATGCGGTCCGATTTTCCTGCATGGTTGCTAGGAGACGATGGGGATGGGGATCTGATCTGTATTATTTTCCCTTATAACATAGTTATAAAGGAAAATAATAGCATTCTCAATAGAGAATGCAAAGTAAAAAGGGCAATAGAGGGTTAAAAATAATAAAAAACCTAACTTACCTCCTCCATTTGATCGCGTAGCTGCCGGTCTCCTGTTCTGTATTCAGCTGGGCGGGGGGTGAAGGACCTTCAGTGATGTCACTGGGTCACATGGTCCAATCACCTACTTCCATGATGAAAGCAGGTGATTGGACCATGTGACCCATTGACATTACTGAAGGTACTTCACCCCACGCCCAGCTGAATACAGAACAGGAGACCGGCAGCTACGCGATCAAATGGAGGAGGTAAGTTAGGTTTTTTATTATTTTTAACCCTCTATTGCCTGTGGCGAAACCAACCGCGCCACTGGGTTTTGGAGGGGACAGATTGCCAGCCTCTTGCCCCAGGATTATGGGCCCTCTCATCAGCCCATGCTAAACTTAAACCCCATGGCGATTTGACTGTGTTTGTGGCATCTGAGCGCTGTTTGGATATATTGAGCGCTCAGATCCAAGCCATCTGGGGATATGTTAAATGTCTGTGTACTGTAAAGGGTGGGACATTATATATTGAATAGTGATGTCTGTCCTATTGTCCCCACGTGTGTATTGGCGATTTCCCTTTGTCCTGAGAGATAATTGAATGAGTCCTCGATTGTCTCCAGTACAGAAGACATTGTGTATTCTCCTGCCTGTGATGATTACATTAACCTGTGTAGGGTAATTGTATCACAGGCAGAGGGGAGGGATATGCTGGGGGTGTCTGTATTGTCTCATTGTGTGTGATTGGCTGCTGTATCCCGTGTCGCAGTCTTCCTTCTGGTCCCCTAGGGGAGTGTCCACCAGGTGGGAGACCTGCATAAATACCGGGCAGGTAGCCCTCAATAAAGTGAGAATTCCTGTTTAACCATTAATACGGAGCCTCGTCTCGTACTTGTGGGGAATTGCTACGTCAGAACGTTCTCTTGCCTGTTCCAGGAAAGGAGGACTTTGTATGGTTCCAGTTCGGTGGATTCCAGCGGTTGTGGGTTGCTGTGCTCTTCTCCAGGGGAATCGCCCGAACGGTATTAACCCTCACTATACCGGGTTATACCGTAACATTGCCCTTTTTACTTTGCATTCTCTATTGAGAATGCTATTATTTTCCTTTATAACTATGTTATAAGGGAAAATAATACAGATCAGATCCCCATCCCCATCGTCTCCTAGCAACCATGCAGGAAAATCGGACCGCATCCGCACTTGCTTGAGCATGCTTGCGATTTTCCCCCAGCTGCATTCACTTCTATGGGGCCTGCTTTGCATGAACAAGCAGAATATAGAACATGCTGCTATTTTCACGCAACGCAAAAGTGATGCAGGAAAATCACCGCTCATGTACACAGCCCCATTGACATAAATGGGTCCGGATTCAGTGTGGGTGCAATGCATTCACCTCACGTGGAAATCACGCCCGTGTGAAAGGGGCCAAAGGATACATTCAGTCACTACTAACATAGTCCACTTTCTGCACAAATTCTATTCCAATGTAAGGAATTCAACAACAATGTTTTTTTTATGGATTTTATTTATAATGTTTATCTGCAGTAAATTCACAGTGTTTAATGCATCCAACATTAAGAACATAAAATCCAATCCAATGACTAGCTAGAAAAAAACTGACATCATTAATACTTCTCTATAGTAATCAAGAGAGTTTTTATCCACAGATGTTATTCCATTATTTCCGAAGGTAAAATCATTAGAAAAATCATGTTTAGCTTCTTGATAGAGCTTGCATTGGACATTGGAGACTATTCATTGATGTTGGGGTCATAATTGTTCTTGCACTGGACTTAGGCATTTAGGGAACTTGCCAATATTAAAAAATATATTGTTTCCCTTTACTTAAAGTGGTGAGACTAAAAAGCTTCTCAATATTACTAATTTAATTGAACCATAAAATTTACATGAAGGGCTGTTGTAAGTAAATATGTCTGAATACTCTGAAAATTGGACATACCATGGGCAAAATAAGGTAGTGATCATGGTGTGTGTGTGACATTTTTCTGGGTTTTCTCATAGCCATTGATTGATGAAATGTTTAATCAGTTACTCCTAATACTAGGATATACAGTATGATATAATTTTACTATCCCTTCCACATCAATGATATTCAAAGTCAACTCTACTTGACCACACCCAGTTTAGCAAGTAAGCAGTTCTTAACTCTTTCAGGGCTGAACTTTGGTGCTATTTAAGGATCCCCCTCGTCCCCTGCTCCTTCTTTGAGCTGCAGGTCTCTGTGCTTCTTGAATTGACTTGTAATGCTACAATGAAATTCGGTCACTTGTCTGCTTGTATTATTGTATTACATGAAATTTTCCAGTCCTGATCTTTTTGCTTGATTACAAATACAATCTCCTGATTTTGCTACTACAAACTGGTGTCTACTCATGTCAGCCATTGACCATGCATTCTACACCAATGAGACTAACCTCCTTCCATGCGCCCAGAGAATCCATTATCATGGACTGTATGGTATTACATAACGTTAAGTGACTAAAGTATAGATCGAATCCAGTGTTAAAGCTTGCCAACTAACTAGAGATACATTCCCATCCTGATGTATAGATAGGATTGCTCTTACTTAAGGTTTGATTTGTACATTGATATAAGCCTGTGGTGCCTGATTAGGCTAGTTTCACACTGCTGGCACAGCCTTCCGGCATAGAATGTTGGGAATCAGCTAAGTCCAATGTGCACAGAGGTATTTGTCCGACTGATTCTTGCCATATTTGCCAGGTTTCGGCAGGATCTCCCCCAGACTCCATTATGGTTAATGGCGCCAGACGGCATTCTGTCAACATCTGGCAGTGACGGATCAGATAGGCTATTCCGAGCATAACAGCCTACCAGATCTGTAAACAATAGTGTGAAACTAGCCTTATATTACTGAGCAATTAGCAGGTAAGCTATAATTCTTTAAGATAATATTAAAGAGATATCGGACCTCCAAAAACAGGAGGCTAAACATGACTGTTTTGTGTGCAAGCTACTGGATAAACCCTTATGAAAGATGGGCATATATGTATCCCTAGGAATTAATTCCATGTCTGTGTTTGGTAAACCAGCACTGCACCTTCTAGAGCTGAGATCCCTGTTATCAATCTGAAAACATACATAGTATATATATATATATATATATATATATATATATATATATATATATATATAACATATATTTTAAGTTATTATATAAAGTCCAAACATAGGTTATTGATGTAGCAGAGTTGAAAATATCTGCCTCTTTCGTGCCGTAAGATAGCCCACCTCACCAGAGTTACATGCAACTCTATGGAAAATCATTAGGCATTATATCACAATACATTTAGTCAAATAGCAAACTAAACTCCGCTGCATCGACAAATTCAGCTCTACTGAACTAACTTTTTTTTTCAAACCACTCCATTTTAGAGTGGCAGGCGTATGTCAGCAACATGACTAGATGAAAAATAAAGAAATCAATATTGCCTTCCATCAAACTGATTCTCACTCTTTGTAAACCACAGCATCAATTTTCACATTTATCTTGCAGACTAACTAAAGGTGTAAAGTAAGATATGCCAGGAATAGACACCCTCCAGATATATCAAGTTGCTATGGCTTCAGCGACACCTTGCTATACCATATGCCATCAAGTAAGAATGGAGAGAGAACTTAGGATAAGGTGAAGACAAGGTAAAATATACTGTAATTATACTACAGAATATTTTACCCTTATGATCTATAAAACAAAGGGTAGCACAAGATCTATGTTATCATCTATTATCTATTTTATACCTTTATATGTTGTATTGCGCCTTCTTTATTTCCCAAATTTATATGGCTTGCCTTGTGCTTTCTTAAATGCCACATCCAAATGCTGTTTTACCTTTTCTTCATTTTTAAATTCCTTCTTCATTTTTAAAATGTCCATAAAATATCAGGGATCTTATTAAGAGGGTTTTCCCGGCTCCTGTTATTATTACCTATCCTTAGGAGAGATGATTAATATCTGATTGATGAGGGTCCGACACTCTGCACCCCCTCCAATTATCGGTTTCCTGTAGCCTCTGCCTTTGGAATTAGTACTGTGACTGGAACAAGAAGCACAGCTCCATTCACGGTTTAGAGGCTGCGCCGGGTTACTACATCTCAGCTACCATTTACTTCAATGTGAACTGAGCTGCAGTACCCCAGCATGGCTACTACACTTTGAACGGAGCTGTACTATCGGTTCTATTCACAGTACTAGTTCTAGAGCTGGAGGCTGCAGGGAACAGCTGATTGGTTGTGTGTGGAGTGTCAGACCCTCACTGATCAGATGTCAATAACTATCCTGAGCATAGGTTACCAAAATCGGGAGTCTGGGAAACCCATTTAAATAAATGAAAAATTATAATAATCACAGAAAAATTAACTTTCTGTGGATTTTAAAAGGCCACAGCAGGTTCTTTATTCATTTGGATTCTGCATGGAAAAGCACCTGATTTCTGCCATGGAATTACAATAGTGCATAATTCACATAATTCACATATTCTACTGCAGAAGTCCAAGATTAAACTTCAGATTTCTGCTGTGACTGTTCTGCAAAATCAATGATGAAATAAAATTGCCAAGAGCGAATCCATGTCATGTAAACAAAACTTTAGAAACAGAGTCCTCACTGGTTCCCTTATTTTTTTTAAATGTCACCTTCCAGCATTTAATACTAGTAGTTTTAATGAATTATAGGATCAAATTATCAGTTGATCTTGAACCTTGTGATATAAACCACTGCATGTTTAGTGGTAGTCAACATAATAAAGGGATTACAACTGAGCATGTCAATTTACTTATACATGTGTACTTTTGTGGGAAATGGGGAGGACAATACATCTCTATGTACCAACAGAATGCTAACATACTAAAAAAAAGCTGTGAAAAACTATCTTTGTTTTATGATACAAACTTGCAGGTGTTATAATAAATTGCAGCCTAACACAGACATGTCCAATGCTCACCATACACATTAGGATTAGGTCGAACAAAGCCACTAGTTTCAGCAGGACTTGATAACCATCGCATGTGCATTGATGTTGTGCCTTATTCCTTCACCAGATGTAAAGGGAAAAAAATAGGAACAGATATGTTAAAGTTAAACATGCCTGATCCTATGTGTCCTTAAAAAGATCCTGTCACCATAAAATGCAGACCAATCTGCATGCAGCACACAGTATTATAGAGCATGAGGAGTTGTGGATATGGATCCACTGTACCAACTAACCAGTTTGACTTTGGGCTAGTCCTAAGGGCATTATCCTGGTGATGACCTGGCTTTTATCCTTTAACCCCTATACAGCAATCTGGCCTTCATTGCAGGGGACCCACCAGGCCACTACCCATTGGAATAGTCCATTGGTGTAGTTGGCTGATGACACCCAGCACCAAAGGGTCAGGCAATATTTGTAATCAGTAAACAAGCAGAGGTCCGGGAAGACAGAGCATGCAATTCCGAGAAACAAGTCAGAGGTCATGGGAGGAAGAAAAAGGTCAGGGAAGGGGGCAAAGTCCGGTTTACAGGCACAGTTCAGTACATATGAAGACTATCATAATAGCACACCTTCACTAGTTGCCTTAAATAGCAAAGGTGTGAAGTCATTGTCCGGCAGACATTTCAAACAATTAAATACTGGCCCTTTAAAAGCTGTGAGATGCATGCGGCCTAAGGTAGACAGGAAGAGTCCTTTCAGCCTTGTGCTAGACCTGCCACAAGTGGACAGAGAAGAGTTAGTGAGGACCGGCGGCCGAAATAGGTGAGTGATGCATCTCCCATGCCCATCTTGGATAGCGGTATGACTTTGGGCAAGGAGCACTGCCGTAACATGGAGCACTACCATAGCAAGGAACTGAGCTTATTGATATTTAGTTTTGTCAGAAATGGAGTCCTTCACTTAAGTAATAAACCTGAAGATTTTTCTAAAGTATATTCTCAATCTAGACCCATCCTTAAATAACAGATAAAGGCATGAAGGTGATGCATGACGTCTACTATGGAATTGTACATTAATCCCTGTCATTTTCCACATATCACATCGCCATAGCAACACCGCACCATATTACTTTTCTTTTTTTTCTTTTTTCCTGATGGGAATCAGTGTAGTAAACAAGTAATACATTTGTCGGAGGACTCACTTTGGAGGTGGCTGCATAAACACCAGTGATTCATTTCTGCATGAATCTTACTACCCACTAGTGAGCTATTTTAAGGGTCCTGATACACGTGCCATATCTCTTCCATATCTGTATTCCATAATAAACATGCTGAATTATTTTCATGCATAAAACACAAATGATGAAAAAAAAATATCTCTAAACATAACCCAACATTCGCACTACATGTGCAGCAAATTCTCTTGTGGTTTGGCTTTCTGGTCTCGGATTAAAATCCATTTCATAGTGCTGATAAGCTGATCCTTGAAGTGTTCCAGTGGTTAATAAATACTTCTCGAGCGGTTTGTGAACATTCTTGGAAATTCATGCATTTCCCCCAGTGGACCTGTATCTTTCTCAATCAGCAAGGCCATTTATCAAGCCTCGGGTTCACGTGATACCTAAGTGAACTGAATTTTATCAAGAGCCATATATGGTCTCGCTCGCTTGCATCCTAGATTTATTCAGTCTGCAAAAAATAAACCAAGTATATTTCACAAGACTTCAAAAAATAGCTGGGCAAAATACCAAGACTGCAGGCCAAGCGCTGTCATGCTAATGTTTGTCTTATGGGCTTGAACTTGAGATAAGGCACATATCAGTGGGCCATATGAGGTCACAGTACAAATAGGATTTGTGACATTTTACCTCTTTTTTAAGGGTTTTGAGAAGCAGGGAGTTTAAAACCTTAATTTCAACTACTAGGTTTGTTCAGCATTACATTACATGTAAACCAATAGCATGTTTGCTTGAGTTTTATAATGTATACAATGACAAATAGCAAATACCGGCCAAAGGTCCTCATACCCATTAGGCTATTACTGATGACCAACCCCACCCAGAACAGCTGGCTCGATCAACAGTCTAATGAGTGTGGGGAGTTCCTGGTTCACCTCTAACAGATGATGTTGGGGGAGAAAAGGATAGGGTGAAATTAATATTTTAACCCCATCCAATTTTTCTAGCAGAACGTATATGGGGGAGTCGGGAGGAAGTCAGGACAACTAATGAATGTATATGGAGGCAAATAAAGGTTTTCTGTCTTTTTCAACCTGTTCTCATAGATATATGTTGCTGTCCTGAGATATCTCATATACTAATATATTTCCTGTATTGTGCTGATCTTCAGATCCCAATAGCAGTCACATGATCACTAATAGAGTAATAGAGTAATAGAGTAATAGAGAATTGTACAACTGAAATTGCACAGAAGTTGCCTAGTCAAAGCCATGCAGCCTAAGCTTTGCTATTGCACATCTATTTCATATACATCTATTATTATGCAAAATATCAGACATCTTCGATTGCAAACCTCAAACCAGAAGAAGATGCCCGCTCTGTAGTAGTAAATTATGTGTAGTCTTGTTTGCTTGCATCTCCTTTGTTCTAAATTCAAGCAGTTTTTATTAGTATCTCAGCCACAGAAACAGTTGCATTGTATCCCAAATGAAAAAAAAAAAAAAACAAAGGAAGATGAGAGATCGATGTTTCCTGGGGGAATGGCCTGAGACTGTGCTGTGCATCATAAAAAATGTAAAACATCAATGTTCCAGAGTTCTGTGCATTAATGTATATTTCATAGGTATGAGCAGAGTTAATGTGCATGCCCACAGGTATCTATAGTCTTGTGGGTAAAGATATATAGGCTTTTGAAATAAAAAAATTAAAAAAATCGACATTCTGTGCTGTTATGGAATAAGAATAAAAAAGGATATTGTATTATAGTGACTGGCATACAGTTTTCAACCAGTCACCATTAAAGCGGTTATCCTTAAAAAGATAATGATGATGAAAACTAGCAGGGGTCACATCAGCGGGTGTCCAAGTCCCAGTACCACCGTGGAAAAGCTGTTTCAGAGAGCGGCCACACTCACTTAAGCTATGATAAGTGATGCAGGCTCTGGACAGCGCCATACATTGCATAGTGGTTGTGCTTAGTACTGCAGCTCAGCCCCATTGACTTGAATGGAGCTGAGCTTCAACTAGGCCATGTGACTACTCTACAGTGATGTCACTGGCCTAGGAAGAGGCTGCAGCACTCAAGGCCTCTTCTAACAGCTGATCTGCGGGTGTCACACCCCCACAGATCTTCTACTGATGACCTATCCTGACGATAAGTCATAAATATACATTCCTGGATAACCCTTTTAAAAATATAAAACATGCAATGCCCAGTAGTGTTTTATCACAAATATCGCCACTTCGAGAATTTGTGAAGATTTAGAATATAGTGCTAAATATTTGTTTTCTCTGGAATATTCTAGATTTTTTTCCCTCTGAACCCATGATTCCTCCGTGCTTCTTACTTGTGGGCCAATGAAAAGGCTGCTATGTCTTTGTCTGAGCTTAGCAACATCCCTAGCAACCAATAGGAAAGTTGCCTACCCCTTACTATATAAGAACCTCCCCAGTAGCCATTTTCTACAGTTTATTACAGTTCTGAGAGAGATAGCAGTGTCATTGCTGTGCTCTCTGCTTTCCTGTGTCACATTACATTAGATAGTTAGTTATGTAGCTTATATATAAAATACAGATAGTTAGTGGGAGATAGTCAGTGTAGGTTAGATAGTGATATAATGTAGCTGATTGGTTACAGTGCAGGGTGTTAGGTAGTGTGATAGGTTCTGCTGTCCATACATGCTACAGACATAGTGCTGTGATGTCACAAGTTCACAACAATACATAGTGCACCGATAACTAATATGTAGTCAGATCTGCTAAATTGTGAAGTTGCACGTATTGCTCAAAAATATGCGCATCATTAATTGCCGATTTGCGCAATCACGAATATATATTGAAGCACTCTATCTGCATATAAAGCTATTGTAATGTTCTGCCATGCCAACCATTTTCTGCAGTCTCAGGAAACTTCTAGCAGCTTGAAAAATGTAGCAATAGTGACCCACGCCTGTATTGCCCACAATACCCGCAGATTACATTGCCGATTTTCGCAATCAAGAAAATAATCATGAATTCGCTAATTTATGATGAATATTTGCCAAAATATTCGTTAAATATTGCAAATTCAAATTTCCTATACGTAGAGCCAGGAGTGGGAAGGGGGGAGTAGCGGGGATCGGAGCAGTGTAAGACTGAAACGGCTTCTTTTTCTATTTCAATATTCAAAAAATATCCCCATTTTCACCCCTCCAACCCCCCCAGACGTGAGCATCGGAGCATTTCATGCTCTGATGCTCTCCCTTGCCCTGCACTGGATCACAAGGGCTTTTTTGTTTATATTTTTACACTGCTAGGAGGAGGCTTCCACCTAGCAATGTTTCCGGTGATATCACCGGCACTGATAGGCGTGCTTTAGCACTGTACTAGCCGTTTTACAGGCTAGGGCAATGCTAAAGCCTGCCTATTAGTGGTTTTATTATGATAAAATGATGCAGAAGTTTTAACAGGAGAAGTGCCATGCCTGACTATTTTTGATTTATACATAAATATCATAGTTTATCATGGTTTTTAAAGTCTCTGCTTGCTGTTATCCAATCATGGTTTACTTTTAGTGAATATAATTCTGTCATTTTCATGTGCTGGATGCAAAGCTGCAGGACTGAATACTGTGCAGTTATCACAATAGTGTCTTGTAATGATTCATCCCCTGACCAGGGAGGATCAATCAGATTTTTATCCACTGGAAGTAATAAAGCAACAAGCCAAGTTCTCGATTACCATGCATAACTGCAACAATTGCATAACTTTCTATTATACAGGGAATAACTATTATTTGCTGAAATTCCATTAAGTTGGACTGTGCTAAAACTGCAACAGGTACGTTTATGGTAAACCCTTCACATACTGTTGGAAAATACTTAGACTCTAACTTCAGAACTTTTAAACTTGCTGTTAGCACAATGTGATTAACAATTTAGCAACTGTGGTCTGCATCTTACAGCGCCAAGCTCTCTTGAGGGGGCAGAGGTGTGAGTTTGCAGTTACACAATGTACCGCAGCACAATAGTTGCAATAAAGCCTATTCTTTTTCAAGTTGTCTTTTAGAGTACATCCATAAAAGAGATGCCAAGGATCTCCCTGTGTGCAGAAAAACATACAAACTTTTTAATAATGTGTCTTTGGTTCAATAAACACGATAGATATCAATGGTGCTTGCCAAGAATAATAGTTTCAACAAGTCAAATTCAGCAACCTTACTGCTATTGTACAAAAGGAAAAACCCTACCATAATGGGTAATACAAATAATGTTGTTTAATGTCTGTTCACATTTAATTTTCTAACTTCAAGTATCGCATGCGCCAGACATATCATTTTCCCACACACACCAAAACTATGAGGGAGACTTATCAAATTGGTGTAAAGTTGAACTGGCTTACTTGCCCATAGTAACCAATCAGATTCCATTGTTCATTTTGAACACCTCCTTTGGAAAATAAAAGGAGGAATCTGATTGGTTGCTATGGACAACTAGGCCAGTTCTATTTTACCCCATGTCGTTTGCATACACTGGGCACGTACATGCCAGCTTACATTAAATTAGAAAGTGCAGCCTGCGGCTCTTTCTTATATCGCAACTATTATACTTTAGAGACTTTCTGGCTACTATGGCCTCATGTATGTTAAAACTAGCAGGTATGAAAATTATAGCAGTGATCAGACTAGTTGCTATGGGGCAATGACAGTTGTTCTTGTTTGTGCTAGCTTCGTAAATGAGGCAATATGTTGGTTAAAAAAATAGATGTAAAGTCTGACTCTTTGTACTAAACAAAGTCTTTCCTTTAAACTGTCAGAAGTTTTGACCATGCTAAAATACATGGTAAACAGGGGAAATAGGGTGGTCATAACTTTTGTAAAGCTTTTTTTTATTTGGAGTAGTATGAATATGAACTTTTATGCTGCCACATTCTGCTCCTGCAAGTTCCCGTAATAGGGCTTTATTGTGAAGCATACTCCACTCTCTGCATTGAGCTGCTTCACAGACCCTCCCCTCTGATGTCAGTGGCAGCTGTAGCATCTAACCAGGAGAGCAGAAGGTACTTCACAAAGAAGCCCCAGACTGAGCACTTAACAGACTCTGTTACAAAACTTCACATTCTCACTGCTCCTTACAATTAAAAACTCCACCATAAGGCCAGACACACAAGAACAAATTAAATGTGATAAACTCAAGGTAATACAATTGATTTCAGGATTCTCAGAGTCACCACAAGTATAACTCATCATAATGCTGTGCGATCCTGTCAGAGGAGCGGAAGTCAGTACTGCATCTCTCACTAACACACAATGCAAGTTTCATATTGAACTCACATGTGTGTGTCTTGCCTAAAAGGTTTGTTTTAATGCCGTCAGCTGCTTAGTTTGGTCAAAAGTACTGACAAGTTCCCTTTAAATAACAATCTTTTTTCTGCACATTTCTCCATAATCTTATATGTTATTATTAATATTATTTATGTTATTCTTAATATTTGCTGAATGCCAGAGACCAAAATAATGATCTAAGAGAAAATCTCTTGTATAGCAGATTAATTTAAACTTTTAGTTCATGCAGATATACTTGTGCTGAGATGGTGGTCACCTACACAGAAAGATGAGTGGTTACTAAGAAACCTGAAAACTCCATAAATAGACTTAGTTTCTGTTCACATGATACTACTAATGCTAGAGCCCTACATTTAGCTCAACTAATAGGAAAACTCCTGGCCAACCAGGGCTGCCATTACTGCAGAAATGGTAGCCTCATTAGTAGTGCAATGAATTTTTAGTGCAGTGAATATTAAAGGCAACCTGTCACACTGAATATGGTGTCTGAGCTGAAGGCAGAATATTATAGAGCAGGAAAAGGCAAGTAGACTGATATATAGTTTTGTGGGAAAAGACCCAGTAAAACCTTTATTTCATTCGTCTAAATGTCTGCTCATTATGGGTTTTGAAATCAACAAGGAGGTCCTATCAGTGATTGACAACCTTCCCTTTATGACTGTGCATTCTGAGATAGCTGTCAATCACTGATAGGACCACCTCCTGGACTTCAAAGCCCAGAAAGAGCAGAAATTTAGATGAATGAAATACTAGTTATACAGAATCTTTTCCCACAAAACTATATATATCAATCTGCTAAGCTCCTCCTCCTATAACACCTGGCCTTACAATAAATTTTCATGGTGATAGTTTCCCTTTAATGAAGCTGTGCTAGAGTGGCCATCTACCAGCACATCAACTTTTACTAAATAAATTATTTTACAGGTCTTCATTGGGATTTGAATCCCAATGAAGACCTGTAAAATAATTTCACAGGTCTTTATTGGAATTTTAATCCCAGACATTCTGTATGGTAGACAGAGGACTTATATTTAGATTTAATCTTCTGTGCCTAAAAAAGCTGTTTTTTTCATTGGCAAAATATTAAATATTACTGTAATGAGGGTGTAAAATATGCCATTTATCAATGACCATAAGTAGTGTACAGCTTATGATTACACGGTTAATAAATGTTGTATTTCATAGTATGTTACAAAAACACATTTGTTGTAATGGTTTTTGTTTAATGTTTTTTTATTACTAACAATAACTTTGTAGAAAAATGTAACTTTTACTACAAAATAAAAAACCTGTAGAGTAAATAAATAGTTACACTGAAGATTTTTAAGCAGAGAAAATCATGCTTTACAACTGAGTAGTTCTATAGAGTAGTGGTATGTCTCCTGCCTGCTATACATGAGGTCTGGTTTACAAAATCCATAGGTACTTTTATTTTTTATTTTATTACTAAAAGTTATCTATACCTGTTATTACAGGTATCACTGTAATCATAATAACCCATACTATATAGTAAACATATTATTTTCTAATGATTAGTAAAGACTGTAAAAAAAAAAGAAAAAAGCTGCTGTTACTCGTAGCAGTATTATGACCTTAGCAAAAACATGTATAGAAAATAAGATTTTGTATCTAAAAATGTATATATGCATAAAAACTATATTTTAAAGATCATGGGGGACATTTAAGATTGGCATTTTCCACGACAGTCTCAAGTCCCTCTGAAATTCTTGAGGAAGTTATGCAGAGGTGCAGGCCTCTACATAAGTTTGGTGTTTTATCAGTCGGCTGTGTGACAGGCTTAACTTTGTGCCAAGCTTCTTGTTGGCTTAGATTTAAAGAGGCTCTGTCACTCGGATTAATGGCACCAGGGTTGATGATGCTGACCAAAACAATACCTTTCTTTCTGATGTTGGTAGTCCGGTTGTGGAGAAAAATATACTTTAAAACTTTTAAAAATGTGCAAATAAAGGGACCACAGCAACTGGACATGCTAAAACAGCAGCATTAGTGCCTATGGAGCTGCTGCCTGTAGTTAATGCATTGGAGTCTATGAAAGAAGCAATCTAATGATAGTTTGTTATTGTTCCCTATGGGAACAATAAAAAAGTGTTAAAGTAAATAAATAAATGTTTAAAAAAGTATATAAAAAAAATCAAATCACCCCCTTTTCACCAAAAATAGAATAAAAAACAAGCAAGCAAGCAAACAAAAAAAACACATAATTGGCATCACTGTATGCAATTTGACATTTTCTGGTTGCTGCTCCTGCCAGAAATTAAATAAAAAGTGATCAAAAAGTTGTACACACCGCAACATGATATGAATGAAAATTAAAGATTTCCCCCCAAAAAATGAGCCCTCAAACAGCTCCATACACATAACTACAAAAAAGTTATGGGGGTCAGAATATGGCAATGATAATAATTTTTTTTTTTTATATTGCCATAAACATACTGACCTGGAGAATGAAAGTAACAGTCAGATTTACTGTATATGGCACACTGTAAAAACAAAACCCATAAAACTGTTGTGGAATTGCTTTGTTTTTCCAATTTTACCACATTTGGAATTTTCTCTAGCTCCCCACTATACTGTATGCAATATTAAATGGTGGCGTTAGAAAGTGTAACTTGTCCCACAAAAAAAAAAAAAATAGCCCTCACATGGCTATATGAATGGAAAAAAAAAAAAAAGTTATGGCCCCAGAAAAGCTGGGAGTGAAAATTATAAGTGAAAAAAATGAAAAAAAAACATCTGGACATGAAAGAATTAAAGCTCACTCTTTCTTACTTGAAACATATGGCTATGTGAACAGAAAAAATAAAATAGTTTTGGTCCCAGAAAGACAGGAAGTAAAAAACGTAAATGAAAAAATGAAAAGAAAAAAAAATATCCTCTGGGGCTGAAAGGGTTAAAGCTCAATCTCATTCACTTGAATGGGGCTAAGCTGCTATACCAGCCACAACCTGTGGGCAACATGGCACAGTCTCTTGAAACAAAAATTGCACAAATACATAAAGTAATAAATAAACCTATATACAAACGTTATATTTGGCAATCAATTTGTTAGAATGTCGTTTATTCATTAATATATCTTCTGAATCTGAATTAAAAATTTTAGAAAATGAGAAGTTAATATTCCAATGAGTACTATAATGGTTATTTTTAGTTATCTAACTTCATCAAGTAAACCAACTTACAGTATTCCAGCAAAAAATTGCTGTGCCAATAACAGATTAATTACTCTAATCCATTTAATTCATACAGAATGTTCTAAGGCTCTGATTGTATAACACCGCTCAAAGCCATTAGCAATGATTAAATGCTGGTATAAAATCTCACTGAAACTGCATGCTCGCATGAGTTTTCCGAACACACTCAAGTGCAGAAAGCTGGGGACTCTGGGAACTGTTACAGAAAAAGTTTGCATGAAAAGTTCATGTCGAAGTTGTTTAGGTTGTGAGGATTGCCAAGTGCAGGATGAGGTAATAATGTCTGGATGTTTCTCTGCTGTACAATTAACTATTACAACAAAGAACTGGAAGGAGAAGTCCAATCAATCAGAAAAGATAGCAGTGCCGTAATACATGTATAAAGCGGTACACAAGCACATACATACATTATGTCCCCTGGCAATGCAAAGTGCTCTGCATGCCACATTGCAATTAGTAAGGGTGGAACTGTACACTTGCAGCCATCCCTGTGATCCTCATAGGACCCATACTCCAATGATAACCAAATTTAGAAGGATAGAGCAATTATCATTGCATTCCTCATGAGATCACTTTAGTTCATTGAGTAAAAATAGTCTCTGGCACCACCGAGCCAGGTAGGTATAATTGTTACTTGTCTAGAGGCCCAATGGTCATATATCAAATAAGACATTTCACTTTAAGAAGCAAATTTGTCACAAATCAAATGATAACTTTTATTATTGTTGTCAAATGTATTGGCAGACTTTGAAAACAAGATTGGTGAAATAAATCTCAAGATCTTCAAATTGATTTGACTATATCTACAATAGTAAAGGCTAAATATTGAACACATTTGATACCTACAAGTCAGGAAAAGCTGGACTTTTTGCAGATTTTGTTAAAGGGGGTATAACAGTAAACATTTTGAAGATAACAAGGACTAGAGCCCTAGCAGTGCTACATCCAATGTTCTGAAAACTTGTCTCATTTTTTTATAATTTCCTTGCACTAAGCCTGTGTCTACAAGTCCAGGAACTTAGCCTATGAAAAGGTCTTTTGATTTATGACATCCTATACTAGTCAAGGGGCTTGTCCAATCGTTTAATACTGATGAAAAATCCTTAGGTCTTCAGTATCTGATCGGTGGGGGTCTGACTCCGATCACTACCGCTGATCAGCTATAAACAGCCTATATGGGAATATTCTATGTTTTTTTTTTTTTAAATAAAAAAATGCATGGGTAATTTTCTGGATATAATTTTTTTAATTAATTTCATGTATTTTACTTCCTGTCCTGACTCTGTAACTTCCTCCTTTGTTTGGACATTTAGCACGGCCAAGCAGACTTGTTTGACTTTTTCAGTCAGACTATCTACTGCTACCAGAGAGGGAAGAGGGAAAGCAACCCAATTAGAGAATCACGCATTACAGTAATAAATGCAATACTTTTCTGTGGACATCTTTATCTAGGACTCTCAACAAAATGATACAGTGATCGTGTGACCACAGATCTACACAACTATCATCTGGATTGCCCTTAAGGTAACACCTTGTCCTCCCAGCAGCAGTAAACGGACAATGTATTACCTTTATGGTATGTCTTTTCATTTGTGCTGACTGGAACAGAATGACAATATTTTGTATTTATTTTCAATGGTATAGCACTGCCAAAATTAAAAAGGAAAGACATTCTAAAAAAATTCTATGAATAATCAGTTTATAAAAATACCCATTTCTGTGAACTCCCGTTAACTGCATCAGGACAAATCCCCCCAAAATAAACAGCTGAAAAGTTTAACTTTTTTTTAGCTATTTAGACTTTTCTAAAGTTAAAGATTGTAGTAAAAGTTTCATCACTTATTTTTATTACAAAATGTTTTTTTTCCTCAGATGCTGTCTTTTGTTAAATACCACAAAATTCTTTATGAAAAAATAACTGATTAGATTTATGAAAAATGTCTAAAACAAATACCGTAGTTTTTGCTATCCATAGCAACTGACCACAGCTGTGCAGTAATTGGTTGTTAGGGGCAGTATGGACAGTCTGAACTTGGCCTAAAATAGGTTGCCTCAAGAAAATAAAAAACTCCCATATCCCCTATCAGGTCTTTTGGATGCCACAAAGGGAGGGGCTGAAGGTCCCCCTTTTTAAATAACAGAAAAAGCTTCCTACAGGAGAAGCACTTGCTTTAGAGAACCCTACTGTCAGGTGTGTTATGATCAGGCAATCATTTGACTGGCTGGTAAGTAATACTAAATTGGATGGCTGGCAGCAGCTTTCTACAGATGTAACTAAAACCAGACCAGTGGTGACCAGCTGATTTCCTTGTCAGCTTTCATTTAGAATTGGGTTGTCTCCATGAGACAACCCTTTTAATGTCTATATTATGGTGACTGGGATTTGTCCATCCCTAGATCTGACAGCACAAATCTTGGAGATGCAGCAGAAGAATCTACAAACTCCAGGATCACTAACATTATATACAGTATTGTCCTCCATTCATATTAGATTGCCATTTTTTGATAAGAACATCATCTCTTAACTTAGATTGTTTGGATCAAAGCATCTATCATTAAATTTAGCTCTTATGAGCAAGTGTAGAACACAACTGTACACTTTGCTTACTATAGATTATCTCACCAGAGCATATCATTATTACAAAATACATATACAGCAATATACAATAGGAGAGATAGGATCCAGGTTTAAATATGATTGCCATATGTGGGGCTAGGACGGATAATTTTTTTCCCTCACCTTTATGTATAAGTCTCTGGGGATTTTCTATGCCTTTATTTGCATCTTTGGGTCTAGTAGTGTGTCTCACCTCAGAACATGAGAACAATGATTACGGAAACAATGGATGACTGCTCAGAATAAACAAAGCAGGTTTTATGGTCTTCATGTTTTGTGATCAGTAGTAATGTAACAAAGGAACAGTAGTATATTAATTACTGTTTATTGCTATTTAAATAAAAAGCATATTAAAACTTTTATATTCACTCCTGACATTCAATCTCTATGATGAGTGCCATTGCTCTGTTCTTTGTGGTAGTGCTTCTCTTCTTTGGCCGTACAGTGCTCTGCTTTTTACCTTTGAATAGTGGGGAAGGCCCTCTCAACAAGTTCTTGGTAATGGCATAAAACATTCTAAAATTACCCACAGCTACACATGATCGTTTCCTTTTATCATAACACATAGGACACTTACATGGTGAAAAATTATAGATCAGTTACTCTCATTACTAGTCATGTTACCCCCCTTGCTGCATGCCTCAACATAAAACCTGCATGTAGTTATTTTCATTTTAAAATTTTGCCCCTCACTGCTATACAAGAAGTCAGTTAATGTGGTAATAGATTAATAAATTGTGAGCAATCAGTTCCAAAAAAATGATCAGTGCTGACAGGACTCTTTAATGGCTGCCATTCTGATTTATGCAAAAAGTGTCCATTGTTCTGCTGTCTAGAAATGGTGGTGACGGATACAGAACAAATTTCTGCCTCCATCATCCTCATGCTTATTGAGGGCTTAGAAATTTGCTGTTGTCTTAGGGCTCATGGAAAGTCATCTGTAGTCGGCTCGGACCAGCCCACAAGGGAATACGTGAATCCTCTGGTGGGCTACTTTTAGGAACATAGGCAGGCCACCTAGTATCCTCTTTACCCAGGGACCCGCCACCTCAAATTCGCTGCAGGGTTCACACAGTCAATCATCTGGACCATCTTGTCGCTGCCGCTGTGTGAACACATAATATTTGGATGTAGCTGTACATTTTGCCCCCCCAAATAAATTTTACTGGTGGGCTTTAGGCACCCAAGTCTGACACTGACATGTATGGACTAGTGCTGATCGCGAATATTCAAATCGCTAATTTTTAGCGCGAATATTGAAACTTTGAAAATGCGCAAATATCTAGAATATAGTGCTATATATTCGTAATCGCGAATATTCTAGATTTTTTTTCATCAGCACCCATGATCCCTCACTGCTTCTTGCTTGTGGGCCAATGAGAAGGCAGCAATATCTTTGACTTTAGAAGTAGTGTTGATTCCGAATCGTATCGCAAATTTTTATCTCAAATTTTTTGATTGTGATTTTCACAATCAAGAAAATAATGACTAGAGATCACAAATTCTTGAATCTGTGAATTTATGGCGAAAATTTGCCCAAAAATTTGCAAAATATTGTGAATTTGATTATTGCCCATGCCGCTTATCCCTAGTATGGATTCTGGTGGTATACTATTCTGTATTAGAAGGCCATAGACATTGTATGAAGCGTCTAATAGCAAATGCCAGAGATGTTTCTCTGGATCTATTTCTATATGAACCATCAGAAGAAACTCTGACAAATACTGACAACTCTGTCGCAGACAAAAGAAGGCTAAATAATATACTGTGGAATACAATACAACACAATAAAACTCCTAGCTTCCCAACAATATTAAAGCAAATGTCACTACGTTTGCTTTCCAATCATGTTGTGACATTTATATAGGGAGTGAAGAAACAATGTAAGTGAAAATATGCGCCCGTAACGCATATTATTAATGCATAAACCTTTGAATGTGACAGAAGTGTGACATTTGTTACATTGTGCTTCATCTTGCTTCCAAGGAATTCTGCATATGTATCATTTATGAAGACAATAGCTGTTTAAAAATAGTTTTTTTTTTTTTTTTTGCAGGCACAATCTGATCAGATTTGCTATGAGTTTTTGTAGAACCAATAAAATATTATGCAGAGGCTGGGCTGAACATTAGATTCCAATTCTGCATCTCTCAGCTTGAGGTAAATAAGCGAGATATGTCATGCCATAAAATACACTCTATCTTTATCCCAATAGTGCACATTTGGCACTCTGCTTAATTCCTTAAACCTGCTGATACAGAGATCTAAGAATAAAGTGTAATTTGCCACAGAACTGTCTGGGTTTATATTTTCCCACTAGCGACAGGGAAGCAGAGTTATATTTGGATGTCAGTTGGATTGCAAAATTCCCATGTGGGTTATCACATAGAATATAGGCCAAGATTTCCATAGATGACTTATAAAATATAGATCTACCAGGAAAAAGAGTGGTTTGTGGGTTACCTGCATTAAGCTGATGATAACTGGAACAAAAAATATTGATAGCCAGGCTGAACTCAAGACGAAGGGTTAGGTGAAGCTTTGCCTGTCAGATCTGGCACTACAGATTAAGTCTAGAAATGAGTGTACATAGGGATTCCAGCAAAATCTAAATCTTTTCCCGATTTGGGCAAATCTGTCAAAATGGTGGCCACCATTTTGCAGGGTAGAAGACAGAGGAGAAGGTATCTGCCACCACAAAGCGATAATGTGTGGACCATGTTTTAGTTGAAAACTGAAACCCAACAGTGCAGTGTGTTTTTAGAAAGGCCGTTTGTCACCACTGGCTACCATACATTCACCCATAGCCATATATGTCACTGTCACTTTGACATAGCGGTAGGGGCAATATTCGAATTTGCGATATTTTGCAAATATTTGGTAGAATATTTGTCATATATTCGCAAATGTAGCATACATACATACAGCACTATGTATGTAGCATGTATGTATGGACATCAGAACCTAAGATATTACCTAACACCCTGCACTGGAACCAGATACCAGAAATCAGATACACTATATTACATTCTAACAAACACTGACTATCTCCCACTAACTATCTGCAATATATATATATATATATATATATATATATATATACTAACTAACTAACTATCTAATGTAATGACACAGGAAAGCAGAGAGCACAGCAGTTACACTGCTGTCTCTCTCAGAACTGTAATAAACTGTAGAAAATGGCTGGGGGGGGGGTTCTTATATACTAAAGGGGTAGGCAACTTTCCTATTGGTTGCTAGGGATGTTGCTCCTACAAAGATATTGCAACCTTCTTATTGGCCCACAAACAAAAAGGGAGGTTACTGATGAAAAAAAAGTAGAATATTCCAAAATATTAAAATATATTACTATATTCTACATATTCACAAATTCTCAAAGTGGTGATATTCACAATTAAAATGTGCGATTTGAATATTCATGCCCAACACTAATTTGACATTACTAATGCTGTCAAGGCATTAAAGAGCTTGAAAGGGGTTGGATACAGTCCCAGGAGACCTCAGAGTGACATACATGATTCTTCAGGCTAATGTGTACATTTTTGATTTAGTTTAAATCAAACCCGAAACAAATTCAAGACATTTGCTCATCTCTTAATAACTATTATACATCTCTAGATTAAGATATGTTATATATTCTATTGATAAAAGTTTGGTCATAAATGACAGGTTATCAATTAATAGAAAAGCCTATATATGTTGACTGATTTGAACAGGAATCTTGGGAGGTTTAACTCTATGCAGTCTTCATTTAATAGAACAACCATATAGCTGGAGGGAGCAATTTTATGCTTATTATTTTATATGTGTGGCCTGTCAACCTAAGAGACCTATGGGCACAGAGACCAAAAACAGGCGTCCCCTTTCCCGCCCATATCACGTCCATAGTTATAGACCTGGCGTGAGCAGGGAGAAGTTGCAGATAGCGCCACAACTACCCGCCGCACCACCATCTGCTTCTGAAATACGCCTAATATAGGTGTATTTTAGTATATTAAATGACTCCTTTAGTTTTTAGTATTTTTTAGCGTGTAGCATGTATATTCTAATAGTCTCTATACAAGGCGGATTAAGTCTAACATATATCATAGGCAAAGGGGCTGTGTACTCATCTTCGGACCCCTGTCTCCATTTGTCTTAACCACCCTCCCTTTGCTCTCTGCCACATATTTTTCTTTTTATGGTAAATATAAAAGAAAAATATATATATATATATATATATATATATATATATATATATATATATCACCCTTATTCTCTCACAGTATATAGTATACAACACCCCACATTATGTAATATACAATATAATACCACACAGTATGAATATATCACCCCACAGTATATAGTATACCACAGTATGCAGTATACAGTATAACACTTCACAATATTCAGTACCCCACAGTTTGTGGTATAAAGAATAACACCCCACAGTATATAATATATAATTATCATGTGAGGTGTACCAGTTTAGAAAATATGGAAATTTTGGTGTACAATTTAAGCCACACTGAAAAAAGTGTGTGGTTAACCCTGAGGGACAAGGTCACCATCAGTCCAGCAAGTTTTACATTTTACATCAAAAAGGTGTAAAAAGTGGCAGAAATCTACACTTTCTCATATAAGGTGTAGATTTACTGGGGTACAGATAGCCCAAGATGCACCAAATTTATTAAAAGGAGTGGGCCTCTTAACCCCCATAGTAACCACTAGAGATGAGCAAAGTTTTGAAAATTTTGATTTGGCAGCTTCAACTATGTTTGACAAGAAATTTGATTGGTTATGAATTAATTTGTCATGAATCGCTATAAAACCAGATATACTGACACACAGTAACTCTACAGCTAACAGAAGGGGTTAACTATGAATATTGATGCACTGCACAATTATATACACGGTGATAAATTAGACCTGCCCGTAATACTGATGGCACAGTAACTCTTCAGCTAACAGAATGAATTAGCTATGACTCCTGGTGCACTACACAGCTATGTACAAGGTGATGAATTGTAGCAGAATCTGTATTTTAGCATTTTACTATGCTCTCCCTCCACTCTCCCTGCCTCTCTAACAGTTTGCACTTTGCAGCAACACTGTCTCTAGTGGATGAGCATCTTTTCATATCTTTCCCTATGCTCAGCTCACAGGAAAATTGTGGCGACTGTGCGGGATCCATGTTTTATGGGGCTCTGCCTACATCTCACTTTCCCAGGCTTGTCTCCTCTATGCTTACTTTCACTTTCTAACATGTGCAGCTGCCATTTTACGAAAACTGATTCATTACCACGAACCTCGAGGAATTTCGGATTCATTTAGAATGAAAGTTCTCCTAAATTTCAGATCGAATTCCACTTAAAGAGGACCTTTCATCACCCTAACAAATCTAAACTAAGTATACATACATGGAGAGAAAACCTCCCAGGCTATGAGCTGAGCGCTGCGGTTGGTCAGCGCTACAGCCTGGGAGAAGGAGACGCCCAGGAGAATAAGGGCGGGCTCCTCCCAGTTGAGACGCAGAGCTGAAGTCACCGGAGGACATACCGGGAGAACGGAGCGGCGCCCAGGGATAATAGTAAGTGCAGGAAGATCTCTGGGCGCCGCTCTCCATGTATGTATACTTAGTTTAGATTTGTTAGGGTGATGAAAGGTCCTCTTTAAGATGATGTGCTTCACTCAACACTAGTGACCACCAATACACCTTTTTACATTGGTCACTAAGGGGCCTAAGGGGGTTTGATATTCCGAGTGGTGAACATTTTCAATATTTTTGATGCTGAATATCTTAATATCGAATATCGTATAGACGTTTAATAAAATGTCTTTATTTTACAGACAAAATGATCCACTGTACAGGTAGGATAGTGACCCATACAATATACTTTCTTGCTTTTTACTAATATACCTACCTATTAACCTTAGTATAGCGTTTTATAACATATAGAATTGGAAGTTTAAGGCCTTTATTAATGAACTAACATCCTAATATTCTGTTATTAATATAATATTAATTTAACACTCTCCATAACTTATACTATATACTGCAGATATTTGTCTATGTCACCTATGACCTTTTTTGATTGTACTATAATTTTGTTCATGTTGCCCATGGGTTCTCGGCCTGATGGGCGGGGGAGCATGGTGCCTCTTGTGTGTATTCAGTGCATCTCTGTGATTTTGTAATATGGACGCAATGCCGGTGGCTGTTTGGCTCATGGAGTTTGCGGCCGTATCAGGAAGTTCTATTGCTCATACTTGGTTTGGCTTTATTGCCCTTAATATTCGTGACGTCGTGACGCACTTCCGGTCCATGCATGGACCGTAAGTGACGTATCGCTATTCAATCTTTAAAAGACCGCGCCAAACAACTCTCTACACGCCACCCGGTCTCCTGTATCCATGTTTCTAAGGTATGGTGTCGACTTAGACTATTGCTGTTAATTGAGGAGGGTGATTTTACTTATGTATGTATACTTATACTACTCCGCATATCGGATAACAGTCTCACTTTGATTATATATTTAGCACTTAGGTGGTTTGGAGTACTTTATATTTTCACATAGGTTTAATCTGTGGATCTCGCTGTAATCATTGAAGTCCTGCAATTTTGTCTTGTCTTGTTTTGTCTTGTCTCCTTGTTTAATATATATCTTTTTAGTGATAACATTCTATTATAAACTTTAATGGTGGTTGTCTATGAATTGTATTGTCTGGAAATCAACGTATTAATGTATTGGTTATGCCACTATAGTCTAGCTAGCTTTACCTGCTATATATTTTTAATGGAAGGTTTTTCTGCATGTAGTCGCTAATTTCTGGAGGTGGATGCTATCTCTTTTTATCACCTTTATATCAACTTTATATATATGTGTCTTATTTATATATTTGTATATTTTTTTCAGGCCCTGATAAAGGTCTATATGACCGAAACGTCGGCCAAAAAATTATGTAAAACTAATGGTGGCATAAATATGCAACAATAAAAATACTGCATTTTGAAAATACCTGAAATCGAGTGCCGTGTTTATATGAACTTATATTGAAGAGGGGACACCCTATTACACTGAGCACCGAAATTATCTCTTAAGAAGGTGTGCTGATCATATATGTAAAGATTACTAAGGGGCCTTAGGCTGGGCTGACATAAAAATGCTAAAGTCTAAGCGCTGCATTGGTCTCCTGTGCAGAGCAGAGCGGGGCTCAGCTCTCACATCAGAGTCGGGCTTCTGCTCTAACTGGCAGAAGTACCGATCTGGTTCTTTTATCACCTTTGATGCAGCAGTCAATAGAAACCACAGCATCTAAGTAGTTATAGAGGGAGCAGATTCTCCCATCCCCCCTTTCTATAATGAGATTATGGTGTGTCAATGTCTATTCACAGCAGCCTGGGACCTAATGAGAGCCCATGCCTGCCTTCAGTGTGTTTCTAGTAGGTTGCTCCTCTCTTTTTTTCAACTTAAAAAAATCTAACTTTTTTCCCTTTGAAAAAAAGCTTTTCAATGGAAAAAATTGCTAAAGTAAAATCCTTTCAATATATTTGATATCACCACATCCATAATTATGGTAAATGCCTTAAAAAGAATGCCAGAAGAGTTGTTTTTCGTTTATTTCCCACCAAAATAAAAATTGAAATGATGAACGATCGAAAGTCTTATGTACCCCAAAATTATACTTATAAAAAGTACCAGTCTTCATTCAAAGTGCAAAAATCAAGCCCTCACAAAGGTCCATAGAAAGAAAATGAAAAAGTTATGGGTCTTGGGATGCCGCGACTAAGAAAAAAGTTCTTATGCTGAAAAATGAACATTGCTAAATTTATAATATAAAAACTAACTGGCAGTATTACTATTTTCCCCATCCCCCCAGAAAGGGTTAATAAAAGTTAATCAGTAAGTGATATGTACCCCAAAATGGTGGCATTAAAAACTACAGTACAACTTGCCCCGCAAAAAAAAAGCCCTCAAATGGACAACACAGGCTGGTCACTGAGGGGTAAATGCATTCACCAGATCTTACTCCAGAATGAGACACCAGTCTTAATAAATCTCCTCCCTAGTGTTTTTTTATGTGATCATTCATGTCCTGCATAGAAAATCAAAACTCTGGATTCTGAAATTGATTGTCCTTAAATGTTAAAGCTCTTACATTTCAGGTCAGCATTAGTCAAGTACGCCAAAGCCCTTTCCTCCTCGCGCTTTTAAAGGCTGCTATGATTTATGAGGAGATTTGCTTGTACTCTGTCTTCAAAGAAACATCATTTTTATTTTTTTGTCTTCTTGTAGGTACAAAATGACCTAAAGCCACACTCAGACAAATGCACTGAATATATTGCCCTGATTGTATTCCTGGAAGTAAGCATTAAGCATTCCAATTACATGTTGCTCCACATAAATGCTTACCGGGCTTAGTAGTATGGACAACCTTACCCTTATTTGACAATGTTATAAGGACATAAAAGACATTGTAATTATATCTAGCATTTTGGGAAAAAGTGATTAAAAATCCAATTGTGTGCACTTTAATCCACGCAGAAGGAGCCTGCAGAACTATTTATCATCCAGCAGATGTAAATCAATGTACAAACCTATGCTAACTTCATACTGGAGGAATTTGTTTGCATAGAAAATCCGTTAAACATGTGCAATAATTAAATATACCATACATAAACATGTTCCATAATAATGAAATATCATCTGTATATGACAAACACACTTTGACACATACATATTGATATGCTGTGTCTGTGTGTGTTAGGGCCTGTTCACAAGCCGATACGTTTAGACAGACAGTAAAAAAATGTACACAAACCTATGCAATTTTATCCTTTTTTTTACATTTGATGGATGTGCATGCGTTTCAATTCGTTTCTGTCCGTTTTTTTAATAAAACATTTATACATTTTTGTGAAATAAAGATTTGTAGAGTATCAAAGGAAGTAGGAAGTGTCTGGATAAAAACAGATACATTGAACGGATGTAAAACGTATTATCTGACGTTTCCATCTGTCTCCCATTCACGGCAATGTAAAAAAAGTATACTTTTCTATCATTTTTGTTTTTGCAGGAGAGAAAAAAACATGGAATGCTACACTATCCAGTGCTGCAAAAAAAAAAAACCTTACAGAAACAGTGACAATGACAAACAGTCAAAAGTATGCACTTTTAAACCATGTTTGCCTAATTATAGTTTATATGTACATCAAGCCATACATCTCTATATGTTTTTTTTTTTCTGTTTAGAAACGTATCCACTTGACGTACAGCAAAAACGAAATCTGAACAGCCCCTTAATAGGTTATGTTCATAAAAATATTCAAATGATCCATCTGAGTTTGGGTATGACATCCTTATAACTGATACAGATATCATAAAGGGGAGTGCCCCTCTATAATAGACCTGAACGATTAATTTGTTATAGGTTAGTCATCTGAATGGCCTTCATGTAATACTACATTTCCCCTGCAGCTGAAAATTCTGTCCAGGGGTGGCATCCACCTACCATATTCAGCAATCCTACATCTGAATATGGTAGTGAATTTACTAAATTTTATTTTAAGACTAGAGATTTTAGAAAATTATGAAATAACATTAATTGCTGCAAAATATCCAGAATTGTTCCAATGATGTTTTATTTCAAATATGATTTTTTGGTGTCCTCCTACAATTACATGCAATGGATTACAGATAAAAATTATAGGGGTGATGGTAAAGGTTCTACATCAGTTTTCTTGTTTAGCAAAAGTGCGTAAGACCCCATTTCACTACACTCACCACTATTTTCATTTCATTTTTTAAGTTAGAGGATGTGTGGATGTAAGGAGTGGGCTTAAGAGGTCCAACAAATGCAATTCAATTTTTTGCTTTTTCAGATTTTGGTGTATGGATCAGCTGAGGTGTACCAAAATTATTAAAGGGGTTCTCTGGGATATTCATATTGATTGCCTATCCTCTGACTTGGTTGTTAATAGGAGTCTGACTCCTGGCACCCCAAGCTTTATGAGGAAGCCGCATAAAAAAGAATGAAAACCAGCGCCCCACATTCCCTATTTTATGTTTTTAGTGAATTGTCACAATGTTTGTAAGTGGGATTTTCGCTGCACGGCCAGTGCTGGTTAGACTGGTTGATATGGCGCCTAATGGTTTAATCGATGATGAATTTAATATTTTATGCTTTTAATTAATTTATTCATATTAATTTGCTATACTAATTTAATGATAAAAAATTATCCATGTTAAACATAATAATTCCAACTTACATTGTGTCTGTAGTCATTGATTTATTAAGGTTACATATTTAAGTTTACGGTTTCATATCATGACTAATGTGACTTAAGCCACTGTGAAGATTGGTGCATTTAATGGGATAAGCATTCCTAGTTACACTTACTCCCAGTGATTACAATGGGAAATGAATAATAAAATGCTAGTACATCAGTAGAGATGAGCGAATCAAATTGTACAAATTGATTTATCTCATCAAGCAGAGTACTGAATTTGTGAAGAGGGGTTCCTGAAGCTAAAAACACTCCCCCTGCTGCTTGATTGGCAATCCCTGACAATTTCACACCTGTGCTGCTGCTTCAAGTAATGGCGCAAGCACAGCAACTCAGCTTCCGCTTCTGTAGCAGCGATTGCTCATGCGCTGCAATCCAGAGGTTTGAGGTGGAAGTAGAGCCTCAGCAGTTACTAGGAGAAGTGGCGCAAGGATGAGATTGCCAGGCCCGACCAAGATGTCTGGCTAGTGGCAGACTGTAGTCTCTTGGGCCTACTAGAGAATCCCACCATCTGTGTATATAGGACCTTGAAGGCCCTGTTTTATTAGGGGTCCATTATCGTCAAAGCTTGGGCCTACCAAAGAATCCTTTGGTACTCTGGTGGGTCAATCTGACCAGGTGTCCAGCCCTGTCAATTAAGTCAGGGACACTCCCTCATAGGTATAGAACTCTGCTTGACGAGACTAATCAATTTGCTCAATCGATTCTCTCATCTCTATTTATGAGTATAGTGCATAAACTATACAACTTACTCAAGTACTAGGACACTTATGCCTGGGTGAGTTACTAAATTGTTGGCAAGGTTTCTTCATGTGCTATTAGGAGGAAAATTTTAAGAATTACAAAAAGAAAACAGAAACCATTTAATTATAATGTTGACTTTTATAAAAAAAAAAAAAAAGTGATAATTGTTTTATATTGTGCAAAAGTTTTGTAACATTTTAAGCATTTGCAGTGAAATATTCTCCAGAGATGGATTCTAATCAACTTAGATAGCTATCTCAGAAACATATCCCTAATCTGTAGTTCCTGGATGTCAATTAGATTAACATGGTTAAAGATAACCCAAACGGCAGGACAGGCTCTTGTGGCAAATTTCTCAAAAGCCGCAAAGAGTTAACACTAGCCTGTCTCAATCCAGATCTATATTGCAATTTTATTAAACCTTTATCTGAGAGTTAGAGAGGCCAGGTCATTCATTCACGAAACCACAGCGGCAATGATGAGATATCCCGGATGCTGAAGCAATCCATATCACCATTAACAAGATGCTTACATTCTCATCTTGATTATCTTGTTTGCATTAGTTAGAATTAAACCTTGAATCCCCACTGGAAGGATTTTAGTTTAATCAGTCAGGGAAAATTTACATCACCTCATTTATATTAACAAATAAAATTCGAGCTCTGCTTGTTAAAAATCGCTTGGCTGTCAAGGGGACCAGGGGATGGAAAGATCAGTCCGGTTCGGTGGGAGCTAATCGTATAACCGGGTGAGTAGGGATAATTTCAGAAGGATTTAATAGCGGATATCCCCAAATCCAACTTACTTTCCGCTGCTATCTAATGAGTGACATTTACATAAACTCTTTAAGATAACAGGCTATAATCCTCCTGAAATAGCACAACAAAGACTCACTCATCTGTGCTACTGTCATGTGTAGTAGGCGAATCTCATCTGGAGAAACTTTTTATGTCAGATGACTGAACACATCCAGGCATACTAGTCAGTTTTCAGATGTTTCTTGAATGTACATCAATCCAGAGTTAACAAAACTCTTCTAATCTAAAGCAGTAATTCTTATTTAGGATATATATCCTGTACATGTTCAGCACATAAAAATGAACTATAGTCATTATCAGGTGAATTGCAATATAAAGGTACTGTAATTCTGAGAAAGGGGATCAATAAGAAGCCCATAAAGAGTTAACCCACAGGGCACCAGTAGTTTGGCAGCTGTGTGCTACTTCTGGCATACTGCAAAATTAGACAATCTCTGCCGTAAAGGGGTTGGCCACCTTTTGCTATTTAAAAAAAAAAAAATCTCCTGACCAGACCTCTATAAAAGAAACATACTTAACTGCTCCCTTCTTCTGGGTACAAGCTCTTTTGCTCCATGTTCTTAGCTACCCCACTTGAGTCTCCTGCTGTCCAAATCTGCTTTCACACCACTGCAGCCAATTAGTGGCCGCAGCGATGGCCTGATCTCCTGGTGTCAGATCATTTGATCTCTTGACAGGGGGTAGGGACAAGTCTTAGCTGCCTTAAGGGATTGGCTGGAGGGGTGTCAAAATGGCTGTTCACATGTGGGTACCCATGTCGTTGCAGCTGAGGGTGTGGAGTGAAGGAGTTGGGACCCAGCAGAAGGGAGAAGCTAAGTATGCTTCCCTTTTTTCAGGTTTGGACAAGAGGGAGATTTGCAAAGAACTCTCCAAATGGCCTTTAAAGGGAACCTATCACTACAGGGAGTGCAGAATTATTAGGCAAATGAGTATTTTGACCACATCATCCTCTTTATGCATGTTGTCTTACTCCAAGCTGTATAGGCTCGAAAGCCTACTACCAATTAAGCATATTAGGTGATGTGCATCTCTGTAATGAGAAGGGGTGTGGTCTAATGACATCAACACCCTATATCAGGTGTGCATAATTATTAGGCAACTTCCTTTCCTTTGGCAAAATGGGTCAAAAGAAGGACTTGACAGGCTCAGAAAAGTCAAAAATAGTGAGATATCTTGCAGAGGGATGCAGCACTCTTAAAATTGCAAAGCTTCTGAAGCGTGATCATCGAACAATCAAGCTTTTTATTCAAAATAGTCAACAGGGTCGCGAGAAGCGTGTGGAAAAACCAAGGCGCAAAATAACTGCCCATGAACTGAGAAAAGTCAAGCGTGCAGCTGCCAAGATGCCACTTGCCACCAGTTTGGCCATATTTCAGAGCTGCAACATCACTGGAGTGCCCAAAAGCACAAGGTGTGCAATACTCAGAGACATGGCCAAGGTAAGAAAGGCTGAAAGACGACCACCACTGAACAAGACACACAAGCTGAAATGTCAAGACTGGGCCAAGAAATATCTCAAGACTGATTTTTCTATGGTTTTATGGACTGATGAAATGAGAGTGAGTCTTGATGGGGCAGATGGATGGGCCCGTGGCTGGATTGGTAAAGGGCAGAGAGCTCCAGTCCGACTCAAATGCCAGCAAGGTGGAGGTGGAGTACTGGTTTGGGCTGGTATCATCAAAGATGAGCTTGTGGGGCCTTTTCGGGTTGAGGCTGGAGTCAAGCTCAACTCCCAGTCCTACTGCCAGTTTCTGGAAGACACCTTCGTCAAGCAGTGGTACAGGAAGAAGTCTGCATCCTTCAAGAAAAACATGATTTTCAAGCAGGACAATGCTCCATCACACGCGTCCAAGTACTCCACACCGTGGCTGGCAAGAAAGGGTATAAAAGAAGAAAATCTAATGACATGGCCTCCTTGTTCACCTGATCTGAACCCCATTGAGAACCTGTGGTCCATCATCAAATGTGAGATTTACATGGAGGGAAAACAGTACACCTCTCTGAACAGTGTCTGGGAGGCTGTGGTTGCTGCTGCACGCAATGTTGATGGTGAACAGATCAAAACACTGACAGAATCCATGGATGGCAGGCTTTTGAGTGTCCTTGCAAAGAAAGGTGGCTATATTGGTCACTGATTTGTTTTTGTTTTGTTTTTTGAATGTCAGAAATGTATATTTGTGAATGTTGAGATGTTATATTGGTTTCACTGGTAAAAATAAATAATTGAAATGGGTATATATTTGTTTTTTGTTAAGTTGCCTAATAATTATGCACAGTAATAGTCACCTGCACATACAGATATCCCCCTAAAATAGCTAAAACTAAAAACAAACTAAAAACTACTTCCAAAAATATTCAGCTTTGATATTAATGAGTTTTTTGGGTTCATTGAGAACATGGTTGTTGTTCAATAATAAAATTAATCCTCAAAAATACAACTTGCTTAATTCTGCACTCCCTGTATAAACATGCAATCTATTTGATCAGTATCATATTATAGAGGAGGAGGAGCTAAGTAGATTATTATACAGTTTTATGGGAAAATTCAGTATCACTTGTAACTACTTGATTGAAATCCCTACCCTCTCTAGGCTCAGGAGTCCAGTGGGTGGTGTCATTCAGTGACTGACAGTCATCATTGTGTGACTGTGTTTACAGAGATAGCTTGCAATCACTAAGTTAGACAACCCACTGGATTGATATGCCTAGATAAAGCGGGGATTTGAGTCAATAAATGACAAGTTATACTGAATCTATTCCAATAAAGCTATACAAGCTATGCTCAGCTATGTTTCTGGCCGATCAGACACCATCTACAACATGACAGTTTCCCTTTACAGGGATGTCGTAACAATACTGATTCATGGACTTTTATCACAATAGGCCATCAGAATTAGATCTGTGTGGGTCCAACCAAGAGATCAAGACTGCAAAGTGGAAGATGTGCTTGGTAGAAGGCCAAGACCAATTTAACTTTTACTAAACACAGCTCTTGCTGAAGATCTCTTTAATGCAGATTGTAGGTCCTCATTTATCAAAATAGAACTTGTTGCCCTTAGCAAAAAATCACAGTTTGGATTTGAATTTTCCAGGTTAGTTTAAGAAATGAAAGTCGAGTGCTGATTGGTTTCCATGGGTATTAAAATAGTTTTGATAAATGAGGTCTATAATGTCTGAAACAGTCCTCATAACTAATAGCCCAGTATCATAAGGGCCGCACACGTTATCCAGAAGGGGACCTGGTATTTTATGTTGTGCTTCTGTCCATTATGGTATGCAGAGTTCCCTTTCAATGTTCTGACAAACTGTACTTTAAGACCTGTGGCTGCAATACAGGCATGAATAGGAACACAATGTTTGAGAGGGAAGAAGGACCAGTTGATCACCTTTTTAGGTTCATCTAAGGTAATTCATTATTGGTCTTCATCATGGACAGGCATCTAAATTCTGGGGGACATGCCAGCCATAAACTCTGGTATTGTCTAGACCAAACTTATAATGGCATATTACCTGCACTTAACCTTTTATGCCATCATTAATTGTTTGCTCGACTGTGAAGGATCATTATCATTTTATCAGGTTATAGTTGCTGCACTTCAAAAATAAAAAGAATTGGATGGAACACAGTAAGATCATGTGTCTTCTGTTCTCTTACATGTTTGATTGGGGAACTGATAACGGCCATATGTTTTCAATTTTTACTTTGAGTGACTTGTTCCCACACCTCCCTAAACTTACTATAAATCTGGTTCTGCATTAATGCCAAATCTCATGCAGTCATTTCATTTCTACTTCACACATCCAATTTCTGAAATGGACACAGTGTGAGTAAGCGGAGTCCTCCTCTGCTCTCTCACTCTGATTAATAATTCAACCCGTGATAGGATATAAAATCAAGTTTAAGACCATAACCGGCATTTACAGTCACCTTATCTGTCATATCCAGAATCAGCTAATTAATGTACAGTCAGTCTGGTGATAATGAATTACAAGCAGAACTGTAATTTGCTTGTTGCTGCCCTCAGTCAGGTTCTCAAGGGCATAAAACATAATCCAAAACAAAATGGAACATTTTCCTTTTCTCCCTAGGTAAGGACATATAAAAGAAAGGTATATAGCTCTGTGACTGTACAGTGTGTCCTTGCAAACATGTAGAATAATGCTGTATAAATGTCCTGATTATGAACATAAGATTAATAATGTCCCTGACTCGCTCCCATTTTGTTTCACTGCTGTTCTATTATATGGTGTGCATTCTGCTCTCTAATTAGGACAAATTATGTAAAGTCTTTAGAAAAAAAATGTTTTAAGAACATAAAGTGACATTATACAGACAGTGTGTGGGGGCAGTCTGCTGTAAATGCAGTTTGATAAGGGAAGAGTAGGTGGGTAACAAATTGATTTGTATTATAGTAGATGTTAAACATTTACCACTGAATTGATAGAAGATAGCAGAAAAGGCCAAGGAACTACCCTGCTATGATTAGAATATTAACCCTAATGGATATCTTAAAGGGAACCTTTCAAACAGCATGGTTTGCAAAGATTTCATTCTCTACAATGTCACTTTTAGCATTCAGTTAAAAAATGAAGTCATAAAGTAGTGTGCTTCCTGTGAGTAGCCCTGGTCTCACGAGAAGTCACATGTTCATGGTTTGCAAGCCAGCGTTTGGTGCATGTGTAGTGAAGCAGGTGCATTGGTCTCATAGTCATCTATGCACTGAGCAGAGGGTTGCATTCCACTGGAGCTTTCTTGCAAGCCTGGACTACATGACCACTCACTTGACTATTCACAGTGTGACACAGTGAGAGGTTTGGTGGTAAAAAACAGGTATTTTCCTCTCAGCCTGTGCTGCTGGGTTGATTGCAGCCAGGTGAGGGCAAATACTGGACCGGATTTTAGGTGCCGGTCCAGGTTTTTTTGGGTTAATACCTAGCTGCCTTTAAAAGACAGCTGGGTTTATGCAAAGCTCTCTCTCTGTGTGTGGGATCTGAGCCCTGTGCTGGGCTGAAAAGCTGAGACCCGTGTGTCAGGAGAACAGGCCATGTAAAGACGGTCAGTGGACTTTTTGTGTTGCCGAACATTCAGCCAGGTGTGAACTGACACCTAGGATTTGAGGTGATTTAACCTGGAAACTGCTGGTGTTCCATGGAGCTCTCAGGGCTGGAAGCAAGAGCTTACAAAGAGGCGTGCAGTCTGCCTGGAAGCCTGAGGTTGGACTTTCCTGCGGTTGGGCTGACAGCCGGGTGTGAACACGCACCTAAACCACACAGGTGAATTTGATCCAGTCTTGGACTTTTGTTTTGCCTCAAGTTTTTGCTATGTGTGTGAAGTAACACTAAGTGACTGTTTTGAGTTTTGTTTGTGCAAGTGTGAAATAAAACAATGTTTGCTGCACTACCTGGACTCCCTTTGCCTCTATACTGCACCCGCTCCACTGTCTACCAGAGCAACTCCCCACAACAGGCAGAACACTACATAACTACTATTTTTTTTCTTTTTAATGAACGTGACATTTTAGAAAGTCACCTCTTTCCAAACCTATTATGTTCCTGTATATTAGTGAGGCATAAATTTAGGAGCCTCATATATGATGACTGTTTTCCTTCAAAGGAGTTTCCTAGCTTGTTTTAATTGATTACCTTCTGTATCGTCTGGATAGGTCATCAGTATCGGATTGGTGGGGTTAAGTTACATGCACTTCTTAATAAGTTTGTCACTTCTTATACCAGTGTAAATTTCTCAAGACTTGCCTTAGAAATGTCAGACTTAATAAATTATCCTCCAATATTGAAAACTTGTATTACAAGTTAACCGCTTGCCGACCGCCGAACGCACGGATGCGTCCAGGCGGCGGCAAGTTTATTCCTCCTGGACGCATCCGTGCGTCATCTCGCGAGAGCCGAGATCTGCTGTGAACGCGCGCACGCGCGCTGCTCACAGCAGAGCGGCTCTGCAGTTAGGCTACAGCCTGCCAGCGATGATCAATCGCTGGCAGGCTGTAAATGTAAAATAAATGAGATCAGTGGTATATCAGACGCTGTGTTGCTAACAGCGTCTGATATATTTAATACCTGGTCCTCTGGTGGTCCCATTTACTGGGATCGACCACCAGAGGACCAGGTAACAATGTAAAGTTGCACCAAACACTACACTAACCCCACCCCCACTCCCCTCACTTTATAACCACTATTAACCCCTTGTTAACCCCTGATCACCCCATATAGACTCCCTGATCACCCCCTGTCACTGATCACCCCCTGTAAGGCCTCTATTCACATGTCCATATGTGTTTTGCGGTTCCGCTGATCCACAGATCCGTGCCACGGATCCGCGGCGCGGATCCGCAAAACACGGACACCGCCAATGTGCTTTCCGCATTTTGCAGATCCGCACATTGCCAGAACTATATAGAAATGCTTTTCTTGTCCGCAATTGCGGACAAGAAAAGGGCATGTTCTATATTTTTGCGGAACGGAAATGCAGACTCAGTAGTGCGGATCCGCAATTCCGATCCGAGCGGGACAAAGTCTGTCCCCATAGAAATGAATGGGTCCGCAATTCTGCTCCGCAAACAGAATTTCGACGTGTGAATGGGGCATAAGGGTCCCTTATCACCGCCAGTTAGTTAGCTACTTGTTAGGTAGCTAGCGCCCAGCCCACCGCACCGCAGTCACTGATTTGGCAGAGATTTTTCATCCACATTGACCGATGCGAATGAAAAATCTGTGCCGTTCATTTTTTTTTTTTTTCAGCGCAGAGGCTGAACGGAAAAAATCTCATTACCCGTATGCTCAATATACGGAGAATCGCAGAAACTCCTAATGCTGGCCATACGTGTAATGATTGCGGAGACCCTCAAATGCCAGGGCAGTACAAACACCCCACATGTGACCCCATTTTGGAAAGAAGACACCCCAAGGTATTCCGTGAGGGGTATGGGGAGTTCATGGAAAATTTTATTTTTTGTCACAAGTTAGTGGAATATGAGACTTTGTAAAAAAAAAAAAAAAATCAATTTCCGCTAACTTGTGCCAAAAATTTTTTTCTGTGAACTCACCATGCCCCTCACGGAATACCTTGGGCTGTCTTCTTTCCACAATGGGGTCACTTGTGGGGTATTTATACTGCCCTGGCATTTTAGGGGTCCTAAAGCGTGAGAATCCAAATGCGTAAAAATGCCCTGTGAAATCTCTAAAGGTACTCTTTGGTTTTAGGCCCCTTTGCGCATCTTGGCTGCAAAAAGTGGCACACATGTGGTATCGCCGTACTCAGGAGAAGTAGGGCAATGTGTTTGGGGTGTATTTTTACATATACCCATGCTGGGTGAGAGAAATATCTCTGTAAATGACAACTTTTTAAATTTTTTTATACAATGTTGTCAATTTACAGCGATATTTCTCACACAAAGTATGGGTATATGTAAAAATACACCCCAAAACACATTGCCCTACTTCTCCTGAGTACGGCGATACCACATGAGTGACACTTTTCGCAGCCTGGGTGCGCAAAGGGGCCCAAATTCCAACGAGTACCTTTAGGTTTTATATGGCTGCTCACAATTTAGCCCCGCCCAAAATGCCAGAACAGTACAAACACCCCACATGTGACCCCATTTTGGAAAGAAGACACCCCAAGGTATTCGCTGAGGGGCATAGTGAGTCCATGAAAATTTAACTTTTTGTCAAAAGTTAGCAGAAAGGGAGACTTTTGAGAAAAACAATAAAAATCAATTTCCGCTAACTTGTGCCAAAAAAATCTTCTGTGAACTCGCCATGCCCCTCATGGAATACCTTGGGGTGTCTTCTTCCAAAATGGGGTCACATGTGGGTATTTATACTGCCCTGGCAATTTAGGGGACCTAAAGCGTGAGAAGAAAAATGCATAAAAATGCCCTCCTAAAAGGTACTCATTGGTTTTAGGGCCCTTTGCACATCTTGGCTGCAAAAGTGTCACTCATGTGGTATCGCCGTACTCAGGAGAAGTAGGGCAATGTGTTTGGGGTGTATTTTTACATATACCATACTGGGTGAGAGAAATATCTCTGTAAATTGACAACTTTGTATAATTTTTTTTAAAAGTTGTCATTTACAGCGATATTTCTCACACAAAGTATGGGTATATATAAAAATACACCCCAAAACACATTGCCCTACTTCTCCTGAGTACGGCGATACCACATGAGTGACACTTTTTGCAGCCAAGATGCGCAAAGGGGCCCTAAAACCAATGAGTACCTTTAGGATTTCACAGGGCATTTTTACTCATTTTGGATTCTCACGCTTTAGGGCCCCTAAAATGCCAGGGCAGTATAAATACCCCACATGTGAGCCCATTTTGGAAAGAAGACACCCCAAGGTATTCTGTGAGGGGCATGGCAAGTTCACAGAATTTTTTTTTTTTTGGCACAAGTTAGCGGAAATTGATATTTTTTTTTTTTTTTTTACAAAGTCTCATATTTCACTAACTTGTGACAAAAATAAAATTTTACATAAACTCACCATACCCCTCACAGAATACCTTGGGGTGTCTTCTTTCTAAAATGGGGTCACATGTGGGGTATTTATACTGTCCTGGCATTTTAGGGGCCCCTAAAGCGTGAGAAGAAGTCTGGAATCCAAATGCGTAAAAATGCCCTGTGAAATTCTAAAGGTACTCATTGAATTTAGCTTTGCGCACTCAGGCTGCAAAGTGTCACTCATGAGTATCGTCGCATTGTGAGAAGTAGGGCAATAGCTTGGGGTGTATTTTTATATATACCCATTACTTTGTGTGAGAAATATCGCTGCAATCGACAACTTTTTAAATTTTTTTAAACAAAGTTGTCAGTTTACAGAGATATTTCTCTCACCCAACATGGGTATATGTAAAAATACACTTCAAAACACATTGCCCTACTTCTCCTGAGTACGGCAATACCACATGAGTGACACTTTTTGCAGCCTGGGTGCGCAAAGGGGCCCAAATTCCAACGAGTACCTTTAGCTTTTACATGGCTGCTCACAATTTAGCCCCGCCCAAAATGCCAGAACAGTAAACACACCCCACAAGTGACCCCATTTCGAAAGTAGACACCCCAAGGTATTCACTGAGGGGCATAGTGAGTCCGTGGGAGATTTTTATTTTTTGCCAGAAGTTAGCAGAAATGGAAACTTTATTATTTTTTATTTTTCCTCAGAAAGTGTCATTTTCCGCTAACTTGTGAAAAAAATGAAATGATACATGAACTCACCATGCCCCTCCATGAATACTTTGGGGTGTCTTCTTTCTAAAATGGTGTCATTTGGGGGTATTTATACTTTCCTGGCATTCTAGCACCTGAAGAAACATGACAGGTGCTCAGAAAGTCAGAGCTGCTTCAAAATGCAGAAATTCACTTTTTGCACTATAGTTTGTAAACGCTATAACTTTTACCCAAACCAATAAATATACACTTATTGTATTTTTTTTATCAAAGACATGTAGAACAATAAATTTTGCGAAAAATTAATATAGAAATGTAGTTTAAAAAAAAAAATTACAACAGAAAGTGAAAAATGTCATTTTTTTGCAAAAATTTCGGTAATTTTTGATTAATAGCAAAAAAAGTAAAAACGTCAGCAACAATGAAATACCACCAAATGAAAGCTCTATTAGTGAGAAGAAAAGGAGGTAAAATTCATTTGGGTGGTAAGTTGCATGACGGAGCAATAAACGGTGAAAGTAGTGTAGTGCGGAATTGTAAAAAGTGGCCTGGTCATTAAGGGTGTTTAAGCTAGGGGGGCTGAAGTGGTTAAAAAGTATGTACACACGGACATGACACTGATTCATTAAAATTAATGGGTATATTTTTCTGCATACAGGTCACAGAAAGAACGTAAGCATGGTCTATTTTGGTTCATTTTTCAGAAAAAACATGCCCATAGCTCAATAAAGTCTATGGACCTTCGAAAACCATGGACTGCACACTGATGGCCTAGCAGTACTTGTGAAAAACAGATGACACATAGAGGGGGAAAAAAGGATGCCCAGAAAAAAAATAGATGCAACAGAGACATCATCACAGATAAAAAACTGACCATACTTTCTGGGTGGAAAACAGACATGGACATTTGAATAAGCACTTAGGGCTACCTGGCTGTGGAATGCCGACCAACACTGGTCTACTCTAGAATGTATCCTCCAAATGAAATGTTTTTTGGTGGCGAGCTTTAGATCCGGCATAGTACCAAACGTGGTTTACATAAAATTTGACAGTAGAGGCGTAACATATAACTATGGGCCCCATAGCAAAACTTGGTATGGGCCCCACTTTACCATGATCACTGTATCAGCAAGCATCTGCAGCACAGAAATAATGCACACAGTGATGTCACGGTACATGGATAACATATACTATAATGTTGTCATTACTGGAATGAGGTGCACAATGATGTCACAATACAGAGATAAAGCTTACAGTGAAGTCTCATTACGGCAAAATACACACAGTGATGTCAAAATACAGTGATATTCTACTTAGTGATGATACAGCACAGGAATTATACAGTGATGTCACAGTGCAAGCATAAAGCACACTATCCTCACCATACAGTCAAAAAGCATACTACATAATGATGTCACAGGTAGGTATACTGCACAATATAGCATAACAGCATGCACAATACAAGAATAATGTAGCAATGTCACAACACACAGTGGCAACCATAGGTGTTGCATTCAGTTTTTCATTCCACCTTGTACTACTATCTGTACCAAATGTTTAAGTTAATATGGGCCCTTTTAGTTGTTGGGCCCCATAGCAGCTGCTATGTCTGCAACCTTGACAGTTATGCCCATTTTCAACAGTCTGAACAATACTATCAGATAGTTATCATTGGATTTATTACACGTCGAAGACAAGACAATAGCATGTGTATGGTGCCAGATTTGTCACTGATAACCATCTTAACTGTTGGACCCTGACAGTCGCATCTCCCTCAGATTCCATTATTTTAATATAATTGCTCCCCAGACACAATTCAGAAAATTGTCTATACCCAGCATTTTCTCTTTTTCAATTTGTCTATCCAGTTCAATTCTACTATTTGAAATCAGCTCTCTTTTTATGGTATCCTTTTCACGTGCCAAATAAATCTGAATTTGACTTTTTATGAAAACAGACAATTCTATTAAAAAAAAAACACAGTGTGACTTAGATCTTTCCATTGTCTTCTTCTGCCCAAGACGCCTGGAAAACATAATTAAAATAAAATACTCCCTAAACTGCCCTCTCCTAACTTCATGATTGCTCAAATTAGTCCCCCACTGTGTCTTATAATGGTATTCCAACTGGAGTCTATTTGTATTTTCTGCAGAAATGCAGGAATTGCTGACATTAACCCTCAGTTCACACTTGCGCGTTCGAACGCGCTGTAAAACGCTTAACAGGAGAAAACTCATGTTTCCCTATGGGCATGGTTCTCACCTGAGCGTTTGAATGCGCTGTAAAACGCCCTACTCTCAAAGAAGTTCTTGAGCTTCTTTGGGGCGTTTTGTCGCGTCTTGGCACACTTCAACACGCATTAAAGTGTAGATATGCCTTTTTCAATTGGTCTCCAGAGTCACGAACGCGCGTATGACGCGCGTTTCCTATTTGCAAAAACGCGCTGTAATATGCGCGACAGAAACGCGCGTAAAAAGCACGTCTCAGAAACGCTCAGGTGTGAACCCAGGGTAAATATAAAATGTTGTAAGATCTGTCAAGGCATGAAAACTTATTGCAATATATTTGTATATGGAGCAGCAAAAAGTGGTATATAAAGCACAGTAATATTCTATCATGGGTTTGAATCCAACCAGAATTTGAGGGATACTATATCTCGTCTTTAATGAAAGCATCAAATCAGCATGAGGAGACGTATAGGCCAGGCAATGCTCCTCTGGAATTCTGGAAAGATAGTATGAAAATCAATCCACCCAGGTGAACATAGTTTTGATGTCCTCCATATGTTTGCAAAGGTTTACCATGAGTTATCTAAGGCTAGTTTCACACTAAGACTATCTATCTGGCAGGGAACAGCTGGCCGGATCTCTATGCATTACGGCTGATTCTTGGCATATTATACTTTGTAGGACAAAAGTTGGCCTGACCCAATCTTCTAAGCCCAGACCAATTAAAGAAGATCTTTGAGAAATGGGGGAAAAAGAAAACAAAAATCAAAAATTTTGTGCAAAGAAGATGTGGCACAAAAGTTGGGACTTTTTGACAACAGGTGCAAAAGAGTTCATAAACTCTCCCCTAAATGTTTCTCTTCGTCATAGGGACACAGGCCATGATATCTTAGCTTGTAGAAGTATGCTAATCTCTAAGTTTAAACAATAGTAAAGGGGTTTTCTGAGTGGTTTATACTGATGACCTATTTTCAGGATAGGTCATCAGTATCCAAAACCCAGGACCCAAGTTGATCAGCTGTTTGAGGCACTCTAATGAGGCCAGTGACATCACCTTCATCAGTCATGTGGCCTAGGCCCAGCTCAGTCCCCCTCAATTAAATGGGGCTGAGCTGCGACAGCAAGCATAGCTGCAATACAATGGTACATTTTGTGCATGGTAAACTGCGCGGTGGCAACTGTACTCACCAGAGCACTACAACTGCCTCAAATAGCTGTGTAACAGGACTCCTGTGTGTCAGTATAAAACATTTGGAAAACCCCTTTAAACACTGAAATTCACTGGCAGCTGTTTTATAATTTACAGTAATGTAAAATGCATAATAAGAAATGCTTTTTGCATTAGAAACTACAGCTCTAACTTTAATTCCAATTTCTTTATTGTGTCTGTGTGGGAGAGATTTTCAATTAAGTTTATTTTTCAATTACGGTAAGTTTGTTTTTTTAATCTTTGAACAAGATGAGTACTTGTGTGTGGGTATTCATGATTCATTCTGCTTGATTCATGTACAATCTTAATCTCAGAAGTTCAAGCAGAAGTTTGGAATGTTCTAAACTTTACATCCCTCCACCCACAAGTCACCCTCAGGCAGAAGTAAAAAAAAAAAAAAAAAGAAAGACCAGTCATATCCAGGCGCATATTGGTGGAATACTAATTGTTTTCCTTTCCTTTCATACTGTTATTTCATATTGTCTTTTACAGAAAGTATTTTTCTAGGTCAATGTAAAAACAAGATGGTTTCCTATAGCCAACATACTTATCTCTCTTCTGGGAACACAGCCATTTGTTTTTAGAAAGAGTTTTATTCAGAATTTCACTGTTTCTTCTTTTAATTACAATCACAGCAGGCTACCGCTGAATATAAATTTCTACATTACCACCTTCCTTCCAGCCACGCTCATACACAATAGTCAACATGATAAAATGATAAAACAGTTTTCCTTGATTGAACTACAAGATGTACACTTTGTAGAGGGGGGCTGGCTGTTTTTCCATTCTAAGTAAATCCCTTCAATATTTCCTCTGAATAAAACATAGAAAGACACACACAGTGACAGGCCGTGAACATTGCAAATTACTTTACACTATTTGCAGTTGATCAGCATTTATATTTGTTCCCTCAACTGCAAGTTTCTTGGGTGTGGAAATGTTTTTTTTTTTTTTAATGCTACCATTATTTTAAACATTTGTCATGTGACTGGTATAAGGCGTAGGGGGAGTGGGACATAACATAGAACTCCTTCTGTTACCAACATGCAAAAACACAGTATTTTCATGCAGCCACTATTAGGATGAGCTCAGTGTATGCTAATGAAATAAATTCCTTTTCAGTGAGCTCCCTCTAGTGGTGGTCTCAGACAGCTGGTTTCATAATATATTACGTGAAGGGAAGCAAACTGAGTTATATCAACGGAGACTTGTCACTGTATAAGGCGACATGCACACAAACTTATTTTGTTTCCGCGTCCATTCCGTTTTTTCTGCGGATAGGATGCGGACCCATTCATTTCAATGGGTCTGCAAAGAATGCTGACAGCACACCGTGTACTATCCGCATCCATGTGTCTGTTCCATAGCCCCACAAAAAAAATAGAGCATGTCCTATTCATGTCCGTTTTGCGGACAAGGATAGGCATTAGTACAATGGATCTGCAAAAAAACGGAACGTCATCCGCAATTTGCAGACCGCAAAACACATGCAGTCGTGTGCATGTAGCCTTAAACACACTGACAAATATAATGCTTAGAATGAGTGTCACATTTAAGAAGCGCTTGTTCCACTTTGTACAACATAGTAACATAGTACATAACATAGTACATAAGGCCGAAAAAAGACATCTGTCCATCCAGTTCATCCAGCTAGGATAAAATGGGTGAGGTGGAGGATAACTTTAATTTTTATTACACTTTTTTGTATTAATAATTTCTTCTATTCAATTCAATCTTCTATTAAAAACGTTGTATGTTTATTACATATGCTTTTAGGGTGGCATTTTTTTTTTTTTTTATTCAGACATTTTTACATACAATTCTTTTCATGCTTCTTTCTAGTCCTGTACATAAAATAAACGGGACGCTTACAGCATGCTTAGTTTTGACAAAAATATGGTACATGGATGCAAAAACACATCAGAAATTAAGACAAAGGCTACATAAAATTCACTATAGTACGTTTTATGTTTTCCTGCTGACTTGAAGCTGACATCCCTCTGCAGGGTATTTTGAAAAAAAGCCAGAAAATGTGTGAAAAAAAATTCTGTGTGTGATTTAAGTCTAAGAATTTAAGTGTTAGCGATCCAGTGCAGGGTACGAAAAGTGCTGTATGACTCTGACCTAGGAGCCAAGTAATGACCATATGGTTCAGCCTGGTGTCATCTGCCAGTCATATGCTTTCGATATTAGTGCCCAGTTTCTATAATGATGTCTCTTTATGCATTGATGCACAAAATTATCAACATGCTGGTAATCCTCATGCAAAGGTCACAAGTGTCTACTGAGCCAGTAGAATCAGTAGGATCATCCTTTTACATTTAATGTGCTCATTTATCTGGCAAAAACATATTCTTCAGTGCTGTATATATGTCATCATAATTTACCTGAATCCCTCTCCCTATTGGTGTTAATATAAGTTCCAAATTAACCATCTCAATCAGTATATTTTTGGAGTGTAGTGGCCTGGATATAAACCAGAATACCCAGAGGAAACCTTCACAAACTCCATAAGTAGATATGTCCCAGATCAAACTTAGGAGCGCAGTGTTGCAAGGCAACAATGCTAACCAGTGAGCACTATGCTGCTCATAATTTTTTGGGGAAAAACAAATAAGAACCTTATGAGAAATTCTGATTTGACTTAAAAAATGTGGAAGTCAAAATCTGTAAGCTCCAGATAAATAAGTTGCAATTGAGTAAAGTCTTGATGCTCTCCAAAAGACAGACAATATTGTCTTTGACCATTTTTCTGTTTGTTGGTGTTTTGCAATTTATTCCTCCACCTCTCTGTTCTTTCCTTTGTATATCTATGTTTCTTTAGAGTTTTTTTTTTTTTCATTCCTGGCCTGAGGAAGCGACCTCAGAGTCTTGGAATCTTACATCATAACATCATGTATTTTAGTTAGCCATTAAAGGGTATCAAATTAAAATTTTATATTGTTTCTCTTTTAGAGAGCATCGAGACGTCACACTACTGGCTAACATGGTACCAAACTTTTTTTCTTTTGTCTAAAGAGTAAATAAACATTACATATATCTTGCATGAAGGAAGTATTTTGCTAGTTTCTTGGCTATAAACATCACAGACAAAGAGAGAGGGAGAAATTACTGCAGATATTGCAATAGCAGCCTCCTATGCCAACAATGTTATTGCAACAATGTAACAAGCAACTATACAGACCCATGTATCCCCATGGTAGCAGACTATAAACAAACCCGATGTAATGTTTTCTAGCACTCATATCCCTTTCTATCCACCCCAGCTCTAGCTAACCTACCAAATGTCAAAAGGAAGTATTATATTTCATTTTTTGAACCTCTGTCTTAATGGTCGCGAGAAAAGTAGTTTCATGTAGATCAAATTCTTTATGCTATGTGCTGTCTATAGTACAACACACAGGCAGTCACAATACAGATAGTTTTTCCCCTAAAACAGATGGAATGTTCACTGGTTGTGCCCTAAAATAATGATTAGCTGGTACCTCAACAATCTAAGAACAACACATATGGAAATACTCTTCTGGACACACCTTGTTTGTAGTCCAAATTAGAATGACTTTACAATGCCAAGTTTTTGACAAGGGGGGGGGGGGGATTGTAGAGGCACAGCTTGAAGTTTCTAGGTTCCATTAACTGTATAGTCCTGGTCTCCTTATAAGAGACCACAATCTTGGCACCACAAATACTTAGCCCCAGTTGAAGAACCAAGAACAATAAAATAAATTAAAGTGATGGCAAAAAGATTAGGCAACATGGTTGCATTATTTCAAAAACACTGTCATATTTGTTCATAGATTGTGTATGGTACTGCAGCTCAATAACATTCAAGAAAATGGGGATCAGTTGTGATACCACAAACAACCTGTGCATCTGCAATGATTTTCTTATCCTGTGCAACTTATTTAAAAAAAAAGTTAGACTCTAATAGAGCTAACAGCATACATGTTTTCAATCACCGTTTTTAGCTTCATAACTACTTTAGAACCACACAATAATGCAAACACTTTTACAGTCTTAAAATAGGTAGGTACAGATGCAAATATTCAGCCAAGTTTCAGTAAACCTCTGCAATAAATCTTTTTTATGCGACTCCCAGGAAAACTGGTCTTTGGCTCTGTGGATGTGTTTTCCCATCTAGACAAGAGATGCCAGAAAGTGCCAAGTTAAAACTGTGCCAAGAAGAAGACTCTTGTTTTCATTTTACTGCATAGGGATCCGACCAAGTAAATAAAGTCTAGTGCAGAACAGTTTGGAGAGTCTAGAGAAATGTCTACAAAGCACAGCAAAATACCAACACAGACATATGCACGTACAGTACCTGCACATACTCCTTAAAGTCATATAAAAATCATTACTCTAAATTGTGATACTTTTAAATGCATCTTAATAAAGTGAACTATGAAAGTAAAAAAAATAAAATCACCAACATACATATATAATACAATGAAAAACTGCAATAAATATTTTAAATCTAAATGACCTAGAATAAATTGTGCAGCTCAGCTTCTTCTGATTGGCATCTGTTTATGAGCATAATCCCACCACCAGGTTCTAAGAAAGTCAGTGCATGAATAGAATAATTGCAAACCTTAGAAGACTACTAGATATGTCCATATATTGAGGCAAATGAACAAAAGTAAGGTTGGAGTTTGAAGATCTTCATTAACCAGATGGTAACTGCCATAGTAGAATAACTCATTCAACATCAGATTCAGGCTTAGGCAGGGTGATGAATCTCATTAAATAGACTAGTCCTGTATGGAGACATATTGGCAATGCTCCATGGGAAACAAATATGCAAAGGGAACCATCTTGCCACCGTCACCTCTTGGAAATGGCTCCCTATGATTCAAAATATGACTTTCTAACATGCCTTAGGATTTGACGAGGAAATATAGCCAAGCTATGGATATTTGTGTATGGGTGCCTGACTCTCCCTTAATAGAAGGAATATGTACTCGCACTCCGTGTATCCGTTACAGGTGCACCTGAAGGTAGTAGAAACTGTGTAAGGTAGGTTCACGGCACACTGATTTGTATGCAAGTAATCACATTTTATTTGTATTTTTCAGTGTTCAATATAACATTGTTGTATACATCCAGGCTATATCATACGTATAAGGCCACAATCATTATTTGTACGGTCCCCGGACGTTTCGGTCTTATAAAGACCTTCCTCAACGGGATCTGCATCCAGGGCCCCATCACAAGTGCGCCATTACAGATCCCACTGAGGAAGGTCTTTATAAGACTGAAATGTCCGGGGACAAATAATTATTGTGGCCTTATACTTATCATAAAGCCTGGATGTATACAACAATGTTATATTGAACTCTGAAAAATACAAATAAAATGTGATTACTTGCATACAAATCAGTGTGCCATGAACCTACCTTACACTGACTCTCCCCTAATGGCAGATGTTGAGAGAGATAAAGATTAGGCAGTTGTAATTCAAGATCTTCATCTTTTTTTTTTTTTTTTTTTCAGTTGGAGAAGATAAGCCATTGCCAGATATGTTTGGCAGAAGCTTTGTCAGCTGTCCCTATTCAGGACGCATTAGAAAACTAAAAGCTTTCTAATGTGTTAGGCTAGCCTAATGGCCCCTTTATATTGGATAATGATAGGGGTAATTATTGGGAAGGAGTGTTCCTAGGAAGGCTCATTCACTATAATCACCCTGTGTTAAGGAGCCACCAAGGAGCAAATGTTCATTTCTTGGGTGACAGCAGCACCACTGATCTGGTGACCTTAATCATAATTTTCTGGGCAGCAGCAGAAACAGTGATTCTCTATGGTAGCAAACAAATGTAATAATGATTGCTAGTCCCCATACAGAGAAGATGATTGCTGCATGTACTGTAAATGCAGCTCTCATCCCCTCTGACAAGCGAATAAGCTGGTAATTATCAAAAATGAGTGGTTCTTCAGCCCCGATAATAGCCTGCTGTGTCAGCCTTTGTACAGGTCTTTAGAAATAAAACATTCACATCTGTTCCAACATGTACATTATAGAAGCAATTTCTACATTTTGGAGACTACACTTTAGTAAAAATGTGTTGCCATCCATTCACCAGAAGTTATAATATTTTAATAATATTTTATAATTGAAACTTTTAACATTATACTTTTATAGGGTTAGGGACCCACTTCTTTAAGAAGTATATGAAAAATTTGGAGAACATTACTTTTCTGTGCCTTGCTGACAGAAGAATACATATATATTGTACTATCAAGACATACTAACAACGGAATATAAATGCAAACTGGCTTTCAGACGAAAGATAGCACAGCAGGTGGAGAATGTTCAGGGATTGACAAGAAGTTGAGAAAAAGAGATTTTTCTCATAAGTTGTTAGAAATGGAGTTAGAAGGCTCAGTCGGATGTCTATCTGAAGACTCCAGGTATCAAGTCTGTCCAATTGGTCTGACACTTTAGCCAAGTAATGAATGGAATGAACAAGTGGTTTAAATTCAAGGTAAAAGCAAAAAGTCAGAAGGTGTAGTGACTACATTGTCAATACTGAAGTGCTGAGCTCAAATCTCTGTAATTCAAGAGAGGGTTTTAACTGGCGCACAAAACACAATGAACAGCTGCATCTTAGCACGGCTTTCAAGTTGCCAGGTATCTATATTGTTTTGATAATTTCTATTAGCATTTCCTGCTGATGGGAGCTGACATTTTGTTTCTTACCCGCGTTAGATTTTTGAGACATGTTCTGCCAACATTTATCCACAGAAAACAACAGATGGTGATGAGACACATTCATCTCAGCGGCCTGTTCCTGTTCCTCATTAATCAGAAATAATGTAGACATCTGAGACATGAAGAAGGGCTACAAAATCAAGTCATTGGTAACTACTGTATAATAAATATGTATATCTCATGTCAATAATTAATTATAGCCATCAGATCTATACTACGCCAACCTTTCATTCAAGAGTGATAGATAGAATTAGCAGCCTAATCGTATAGACCTTTACCAATGGAGAAGACATTCAAGATTTCACGAGCTTTTATTAGTGACTGGCAAATATCAGTTATGACAATGCCATGAAACCCTCTGATCATAAATATGTTGCTTGATTTATGGCTATGTGCATATCACCTAGACATTACCATGTCTTTTCTGCAATTTAGACTGTTACACTATAGCATGCCCATATGTATTGATTTATGCTGCTATTAGTTGCCCACAATTTGCTGAATTAATTTTGCATGGATCAAATCCTTATTGCAGTTTCCATGGTAACACTATTGGAATTCTGCTAGATTGGATTTTTTTAACTGTTGCTACATGATGGATTCACGTAACTTCAGGCGAAGTAACATGGTTATAATGTGTATTGTTATGCATGCTAAGTGGTATTTATTGTGGTATATCTACTAAGCTAGAAGTGTCAATTCTGTATGTCCACCACAAATTAGTTTGCATGCCTTGAACCACATTTATTACATCTTAAAAAAATGTGATATAGAGGGCTTGGTTTAAGGGGAAGGGAATTGGTTAATGTGCTAAAATGTAGTAAACTTACGTAAAAATGTTGGATTAAAGGGGTATTCTAGTTGTTTCACGTTATCCCCTATCCATAGGTTAGGGCATAACTATTACACAGTGGAAGTTTTACTGCTGTGACCCCCACTGATCACGAGAATGGGGGCCCCATACCCCTTGCAGCCCCACTGAAATGAACACGTGGCTGCTCTATTCATTTCTATGGGAGTGCCCAGCAGTAGGACCCCTTACTGATCTAATAGTTATCCCCTATCCTGTGGATAGAGGGTAACTTGAAACAACCAGAATACCCTTTCAAAGTAAGCCAACCAACAGGTGGTGTAAAGTTAAAGATAAAAAAGTCTAATATGTCTACCAACATGCATCAAAATCATCATGCAGCGTGATCCACTGTGATAACTTTTCTAAATCTTTAGAATGCCTGTCCTAAGTTAACAGTAATGATGAGCAAATCAATTCCTTAGGGTCAAAATTTGACCTAGATTTTTCATAAAATTTTGATTCGTTAGCATCAGAATTTCTTGAGATTCGATTCAGAATTTTTCAAGAGGGGATATAGAGGAGAAGATAGGGGGAAAGACAAAGAGAGAGAGAGAGAATGAGAGAGAGAGATGGAGAGAGCACTTCTGATTTCTGGGCAGAAAAGATTTGTACCCAATTCTAATTTCTTGACCAATTTGGGCTAATCAGACTCTAAACGATTTTCAGGAAATTCACTCATCTCTATTTACCAGGATTAGTACAGTAAATATACCCAAATGTGTTATCTTTCCATTTACTTACATGGATGAGATAGCCCCATAACAAAGATTAAAATTTCACCCCGCCCCCTTCAGGTGGTGATTAGCACTACTATCCTCCTAACCCGCTGTGACAAGGGGTCTTGGTACATCTTTGCTGCCCATTTCCTTTCCATGATCCTTGACTTATGGTAATTATCCACACCCTTGCTTACTAACATTGTGAGGCCTGTGAAGCGGAGACCAGGCCTGTTCACCTTCTCTACAGAGACACCAAAGCAGCTGCATGAACTGTTGTAGCTCTGGTCAAAGAGATGCTCCAGGGCCAGCAACAATTAAAGTTCATTCATTGCAGCATCTACATATACTATTTGTCCTCTAGTATTCATTACAGAATAGATGTAATATACCTTACATCAAGTGTATGGTCACCACTCACCACCAACATAGGTAATACTGCATAAACAGCAGGTGCTTGCTATATACTCACTTATGCTCACATATTTGCTTATTGCAAAACATCTAGTAGACAGTGGATTTCTGGAGATTTATCATGGAATCAGCATAGCATACTCAGCATGTAAACTTTTAGTGATTGTGAATATGTGAATATACCCTCATTGAAATTCTCCCATCTGTACAGTTTGCTTTACTGCAATTTGTGATTTTGCCATCACTAGTGCTAAGGCAGAAATTGAAACAGAGACACATAGGGCCACGTGTCATGGTGTGGGGTATCAATATCTGCCATAACTATTAAATCTGGTATTCTTGGAAGGAACACTTAAGTATGCCCAGTACATCATGGGACCAGTCCTACTGTGTTTTTTGACTTGGTTAGGAGATTGTGTTCCAACAAGATAGCACCCCACAGACACTGCCTGTACTACACAATTTGCTCCTCTGGGTATCAAGCATCTCCTTGTACTAGTTTGATTGCCTAATCTCTCCCCCATCTGGAACTGGATGGCTCTCTCATGCACCACAGCCAACAACTAGTTTACCTAAACTATGGGTCCAAGGTGTAAGGGTTTGGAATGAAGTACTACAGGAGGGTATCCAGCATCTGTATGACCGTTACCATGGTAGAGTGGCAGCCAGGGGAGATGCCAGCTGCTATTAGCCTTCCTCAATATATTCCCTGCAGCAGAACCCAAAATAAAGGGTGCATCATCTTATTTGTACGATCATTGACCAAGGCCCACTAACAGTTTATACTTTTTCAATCTCAGCTCAATCACATTCATTTTTTTGGGTATTCTTATTTTATTTTGCAGTAGTGTATATCTACGTGGAAATTACAGCATATTAGATTCCCTTAGATTAGGTTCTGGAAAGGTGAACCTACACTTGGAAGCGCAGCTGCATAAAATGATTTAACTTTCTCCTTGGTTACTCCCTCTGAAGTACGAGGCTTGTAAAATAGCATAGTTATCCCACACGTAGTTCCTTATTAGCATTTTTTGTCCCATAAAGTAAACACTGTACATGAAGCATGGATGCCAAGCTGCTATGCCAAGATGGAGTGATTTGCGTTTTCAATGTTTACGAGAAACTTCACTGCTTTTCTGGCGACCAGTTCTCCCTCATTATTTATTACTGCCTCATGCCAGAAAGAGGTTTACAACGCTGGCAAGGGCTCTACAAAATACTTACCTTTATCCAATATCACCCACAACATAAGATATTATTCCAGCTGTAGATTAAGAACTTTTGTCGTCGAGACCTCATGACTGTGAATATAATAGGGCTTAGGGATGCCATGTTGGTGATACACCTACAAAATGTGAATGAGGGAACAGGCCTCTTGTCTTATAGTTACCATGGAGATTCTCACATTTTTAATTTCACACTCACGCCTTTAATTGGAATAACACGAGGAAAAGTAAAAATAGCCAACAGCTGCCTAGATGAATCGTGTCTTCCTTCCACACTTGTAAGTAAAATGTTCTGTGATCCTGTCTTGTTAAAAGTAAAATCCGCTCAGTGAGTGCAGATCAGGAAACTCTAATGAGAAGTATATGGGTTTGCCCTTCATAACGTACACCACTATACAGTATATCAGGACGTTCATTTCTCCCATTTTACAGAATAGAGGTTTGAATTGTGTGTTTCTATAGTGATTTTAAATAAAGGTCACAAGTCTTCAAGGACATAAGGGGAGATTCATCAAACTGGTGTAAAGGAAAACTGGCTCAGTTGCCCATAGCAACCAGATTCAACCTTTTAATTTCCATAGCTTCTTTTGGAAAATGAAAGGTGGAATTTGATTGGTTGCTATGAATCAGTTTTCCTTTACACCAGTTCGATAAATCTCCCTTATAATTCCCCATATGGTCGTGCTTCAGACATATGTGTGGTCATTTACTATTCTGAAATATGCCTAATAGGTTAGTTGCGCCGCAATCTGTGACTTTTTACCGCTCATGCTAGGTCTAAAATTGTGGGCGTGGCATGGGCAGGGAAGGGGACAAGCCGGCAGGCCTGTCTCGTTCATCATTTTCTACTCCTGGTTTAAGTGTAGGAAATAGTCTAAATGTAAGACAGCAAGGAAGCTGGCTTACATTTAGACTGGCGCTGGATGCACCACTGTTATGGAGAGGATCCACCACCAGCTATGGGTCTTGCTGGTCTTAATAAATGTGCCCCATGGTTTTACTTTCAAGAAGGAAACTATCATACATAGTCAAGCACTTGGACAGCCAGTGCCATGCCAGTTATGGTGGATCTGTTTTAAAATGAATCCCATTGACTTATAATGGGGTCAGTGGGGTTACTGTTGGGGTTTCAGCACTTCTGGCACCATGGGGGGGGGGATTTATCAAAACTAGTGTAAAGGAAAATTGGCATTTTTCAGATAACCTTTTGAAAATGAAAGGTGAGATCTGATTAGTTGCTAGGAGCAACTAAGCCAGTTTTATTTTACACCAGTATAAATTTTCAACCGTTGTTTTACATTTTATGGGTGTTTTAAAGCATTAACTTGAGGAATTCTGAAAATATTTTTGCAAAAATATGATTAATGCTGTAGTTAAAGGGGTTATCCAGAAATTAAAAAAATGCTATCAAGCATGTGTCAAGCTGAAGTGTAACAACAGATATATGTTAGTTAAAAACTTTGTAAAATGGTACCCACCAGTTAGAGAGAGTACAAATCTCTGAAGAATAGGGGACAAAAAGCACAGCATCCTGTAAAAAACAGATGCTGTTGCACATTTGGCATCCGTTTGAGCTATTTCTGTCTGAGATCCTTTATTTTAGATGGAAAAAAGTACTGCATAACTGATGCACAGCATCCGTTTTTTATAGATTTTTCCAATGCTTCTGATGGTTCAGAAGAAGGGAAAATGAAGCGGAGAGGGGAACTCTGTTGTATCCTGATTATGTTACTATTACTATTCTCTTTGTATTACTAAAATAATACACAAAGAAATACAATATAATACTAATACATAGAACATACAGGTAAGGCATGAAAAGGTACAGGCCTATCTACCTAAAATGCACAAATTCTTATTGCAGTTAGACATCAGCATTGTTTGTTTGTGCAGCCACAGTTTATCTATGATGAGGTCCATCATATTCCTAATCAGCATGGAAATATTCAGAAGAGCACGTGAGGCCTCCCTCTGATTGCACCTCATAATAGACTGTATTCTTAGCTGGATTGTATTGCTCTGTGTACACATATGGGAGCATTTATTAACAATCAGCCACGGTTATATAAAGCATGCCTGTATGTTGTCTGCAATTTCACATTCTGATCAGTTAACAAATAATAGCATTACTACCATGCGGCATAGTTTAACTCTATAATACGACTGTATACCACACACTGAGGGTGATTTACAAGCAAAGTACAAACCAATGTGCAGTAACCCATAGAAGCCAATCAGCATCTAGAAGCATCCACATTTTTGCAAATACAAAGGGGGTCATTTATTAAGACCGGAGTTTTAGACAACAGTCTTAATAAGCCCTTTAGCTGGCGGTAGATCTGCTGAAGTTATATACAGGCGCAGGCCTACATAATTGCCTTTGGCACATCCACTCTTGCTGGCTTACATTTAGATCATTTGTACTCCTAAAACAGGCGTAAAAAATGATGAATGGGACTGGGTCGCTGGCATGTCCCCTTCCCCACCCACACCCCACACCCACTTTTTTAGACCTGGCGGAAAAAGTCAAAGATTGTGGCACAAATAACCTTTACACCAGAAATACACTTAAGATGGGTGTTTTTCTAATAGTAAATGACCCCCAAAATGTACATTTGTTTTGTACCATGTGACTTGTGATTACAGTTTTTACAGGTGTGTTTTAATCCTTCACTTTTTAGTTTATAAGGATACAGCTGTAACAAGTGATGAAGGTAGAATGTGAAGCCTGGATGTCGAGTTTCTTTGTTAAAGTGTTGCTAGGCAATTGCTTTTTCCTTGAATGCTGTCACAGAAGGGGGGGAGTCTGGGTTGTCAATAAACTATGAAAGACACCGACTTCCAGCACCAGAGCTACTCCTGAACAGCTGATCAGCTGGGGGGGCTATTCCGAGGATAGGCCATCAGTATAAAAGGATAGGAGAGCCCCTTTAATCACCAACAACCCCCCCCCCCCATGGTCATCCCGAACGGTGTTCCTTCAGGCAGCAAAGGAGAATACTGTTTTGTACAAACATGGTTCAGTGCTGTGTGGCTGCAGAAAGGGGACCATGGGACCATTTCTGAGGACTATTTCTTAGGCTATAATTGGGCTAAGGCCACAATTTTCATCTTGTTTTAAAGATTGTCAGCTTTCTGAGAAAACCATAGTTTACATCTCCACGTAGATTAGGGTGGATTTAAATGGCCAGAAAATCTGCCCATCTAAAGGTACCGCAGATCACTGGATGAATGATCAAAATGCTCGTTCATCAGGTGAAATGATCAGAGATGCAGACACCCCAATCATAGTTCCTGGGAAGCAGACCGTGTTGCCTGAACAGCACTTTGCTGCCCAGAAGCAATGATTTTGTATGGGGACAAGTAATAGCAATACTGTGGAGGTGATCACAGCATGTAAATGCAGAGCTTCACCTCCACTTAACGGGCAGCCGACTATCGAGAAAGAACTCTTTCATCCTGACAATCGACTTCCTCTCCAGCCATTTGTTATGTCAGCCAGACTGTAGTGTTGGGCCAGTGGGGAATAGCTGACAGTCTACAGGAGGACAGGCACAGATTCTGTCTCCGTTTATAAGGACTCTTTCACACAAGCGAGCTTTCCATTGTGATGCATGTAGCAAAAGCATAGCATTTGGAGTGAATTCTGACCGACTCCTTTTAATGGACGGGTGTTCATTTTTCATGCATCCTCTTTGCCTTAAGGAAATATTGCAGTGTGTTCTATATTGTACATTTTTCATGCAGCCCCAGCCCCCTAGACGTGAATGGGGCTTGAGTGAAAAACAGGAGGCATCCGGATGCTATCCAAATGCAACGCATTTTTCACTTATGGTTGCTAGTAGACTATTATTCCTCAGCTTTTTTTCCCACGCGTGAAAAAGACATGCAATCCGGATACAATCTGGGTGGAAAAAATGCTTACACTGAATGTGATTGCGGAAGAAAGTGAACCATCAGTTTTTCCCTGAACAGATCGAGACACATTCCATATCGCTCTTGTAAAATAGGTCCTCCCAGGAGGAGGGTAACATGGACTTTTGCGCATGCAGGGCCGGCGCATCCTATAAGCGGACTAGGCCGCCACGTAGGGCGCCCCTTGGGAAGGGGCGCTGCTAGGAGCATTGGCCCCGCCTCATGCTGCAGCCTCCCGAACACTCTATATTGAGCCTCAGGCGGCTGCAGCACTGCCCGGGCTGGCGCGTCCATGAGGGCGCACCGCCCGGGCGCAGCAAGAAGAGAGGGACTGACAGGAGGGAAGCACTCAGCGCTCCCTCCTGTCACTCCCTCATTGTAGCGTGGCCGAGCCCTGTATGGTCCGCAGGTACAGGGAGCATCTGTCTCCTGTACCCGGCCGGACTGACATGATGATTTTCATCAGTCATAAAATGTATTTTCTCCCACTGACTGTCAACACAAATGATTGTTTTCTATCAGTTTTAAAATAAACCAGTATGACAAATAGGGGCAAATTGGGCTCCAGCAAAGGGCTGCACGGTTCAGGGACAGCATTGAAGTAGGTGTAGAATATTTTTCTTAATCTCTCCCCACAAAATAAATAAATAAAAGTTATGCAATACATTATATCTACCCAAAAATTGTTTCTATAAAACTATGGGGGACATTTAATACTGGCCACTCAGTATTGATGTCGCGAACATAAAATTTTCAGTTCGTGAACGGCGAACGCGAACTTCCGCAAATGTTCGCGAACGGGCGAACCGGGCGAACCGCCATAGACTTCAATAGACAGGCGAATTTTAAAAAACAAAGGGACTCTTTCTGGCCACAATAGTGATGAAAAAGTTGTTTCAAGGGGACTAACACATGAACTGTGGCATGCCGGAGGGGGGTCCATGGCAAAACTCCCATGGAAAATTACGTAGTGGACACAGAGTCAGGTTTTAATCCATAAAGGGCATAAATCAACTAACATTCCTAAATTGTTTGGAATAACATGCTTTAAAACATCCAGTGTGTGTATACGATCAGGTATGATGTTGTATCGATCAGGTAGTGTAAGGGTTACGCCCGCTTCACAGACATTGACAGACCAAACTCCCCTTTTAATGCACCGCAAACAGTTCATTTGCACAACTGCAAACTCCCCATTTGCACAAGGTTGGATACCAAGCTAGCCACGTCCCGGTGATGTCATTGAAGGTTTCTTCCTCCACCCAGCCACGTACAACACCAAGGGTCCCCGAAAGGTGAATTGAATTTATTTTTTGAATGGGGAGATGGTTAAAAAAACGCTGGCTCCCTCCCCTTTGTTTTAATCCACGGTCACTGCGTCTGTGCCGTGCAATTTACTGTCACACCCGATATGAGTGGTATTTTCTGTAGTACTATTCTCATCAGTTTAATCCCTGTTACGTCCCCAATCTGGGGGCCATTTATTGAATTGATTTTTCGAACAGGGAGATGGTTAAAAAAACGCTGGCTCCCTCCCCTTTGTTTTAATCCACGGTCACTGCGTCTGCACCGTGCAATTTACTGTCACATCCGATATGAGTGGTATTTTCTGTAGTACTATTCTCATCAGTTTAATCCCTCTAACGTCCCCAATCTGGGGGCCATTTATTGAATTGATTTTTCGAACAGGGAGATGGTTAAAAAAACGCTGGCTCCCTCCACTCTGTTTTAATCCACAGTCACTGCGTCTGCGCCGTGCAATTTACTGTCACATCCAATATGAGTGGTATTTTCTGTAGTACTATTCTCATCAGTTTAATCCCTGTAACGTCCCGAATCTGGGGGCCATTTATTGAATTGATTTTTCGAACGGGGAGATGGTTAAAAAAACGCTGGCTCCCTCCCTTTTGTTTTAATCCACGGTCACTGCGTCTGCACCGTGTAATTTACTGTCACACCCGGTATGAATGGTGGTGGGCACTGGCAGTGGGCACACTACAGTCTGTGGAAGTCGGCCTGACACACACTGGCAGCAGGCAAGCAACTGAAATTAGACTAAAGTGTAAAAATTAAATGCCTTATTTATCGGCAAGCTACTGTGCCACCCGGTATGAGTGGTGGTGGGCACTGGCAGTGGGCACACTACAGTCAGTGGAAGTCGGCCTGACACACACTGGCAGAAGGCAAGCAACTGAAATTAGACTAAAGTGTAAAAATTAAATGCCTTATTTATCGGCAAACTACTGTGCCACCCGGTATGAGTGGTGGTGGGCACTGGCAGTGGGCACACTACAGTCAGTGGAAGTCGGCCTGACACACACTGGCAGAAGGCAAGCAACTGAAATTAGACTAAAGTGTAAAAATGAAATGCCTTATTTATCGGCAAGCTACTGTGCCACCCGGTATGAGTGGTGGTGGGCACTGACAGTGGGCACACTACAGTCTGTGGAAGTCGGCCTGACACACACTGGCAGCAGGCAAGCAACTGAAATTAGACTAAAGTGTAAAAATTTAAGTCCTGTGCCACCCGGTATGAGTGGTGGTGGGCACTGGCAGTGGGCACACTACAGTCTGTGGAAGTCGGCCTGACACACACTGGCAGCAGGCAAGCAACTGAAATTAGACTAATGTGTAAAAATGAAATGCCTTATTTATCGGCAAGCTACTGTGCCACCCGGTATGAGTGGTGGTGGGCACTGGCAGTGGGCACACTACAGTCAGTGGAAGTCAGCCTGACACACACTGGCAGGCAACTAACCTTAGATTAAAGGGTAAAAATTAAATGCCTTTGTTTGATGCAAAGTCCTGTGCCACATGGGATGACAGGGGTGGGCACTGGAAGTGGGCACACTACAGTCTGTGGGCCTGCAGCTCCTCACACACGGGCAGGCCAGGCAACTGCAATATATATATGGAGAGAAAAAAAAAACAGACTAATGTAGCAGCCCTAAAAAGGGCTTTTTGGGGTGCTGTCAGGACGCTGTCCTTACAGCAGAGATCAGATGAGTCTTTCAGGACTGGAGTGGACACTGAATTCACCAGCCTAGCTATCAATTTCCCTATTAAATCAGCAGCAACTACACTCTCCCTCCTCTCACTAAGACTGCAGCTTCAGAATGAATCTAAAATGGATGCTGTGCAGGAGGTGGGAGGGTCTGGGAGGGAGGGTATGCTGCTGATTGGCTGGAATGTGTCTGCTAACTGTGAGGTACAAGGTCAAAGTTTGCTCAATGATGATGTATAGGGGGCGGACCGAACATCGCATATGTTCGCCCGCTGAGGCGAACGCGAACAAGCTATGTTCGCCAAGAACTGTTCGCCGGCGAATAGTTCGGGCCATCTCTACCACTCAGATGACGGCCTTCATCCCTCCTGAGCTGGCGGTTCTACCACCTAAGTTATGTAGAGGTACCGGCCTCTACATAACTTAAGTGAATTTTACACTTGTCTCTTGTCTAAATCTACGACAGCTCCTTTGCTGGCGTAGGTTTAGACCTTTTTTACGCCTAAAATAGGTAAATAAAATGATAAATGAGATGGGTCTTATGACCAGCCATTCACTTGCCCATGCCACGACTCCCTTTTTAGACTTGGCACGAGTGGTGGAACATGTTTTTCCCCTATGGGCCGCAATCTGCGATAGATATATACACTAAAAAGTGGTGCTTATCTGTTCATAAATGACCCCCTATGTCCCTTAAAATTCAAAGTCTCATACAACTTAATTGGAGAAAAAATATAAAAGTTTTGACCAGTGGTACACAGAGGGGCAAAAATGTTACTGGTCTTTAAGACTAAAACTATTTACATCACTAAGGGGTTAAAATGTACTCCACACATTAAATTTTTTTACCACAGATATCTGCTTTAGGCATCCATCATGTTCATTTGCATCGTGAGAAGGTGCCAATGGCTGGCACAGAATTTTCTAAATCAGTTTTTGCAGACAACTAAAAGCTCTAGTGTATGGCCAGCTCTACTGAAATTAAAGAGCATTTCCATTTGAAATTCATGGACGCCGTTAAAGCGAATCTGTCACTTTAATGTACCATAAAATGGCACAGATAGGTTAGAAATCCAGAGTATCCAGTCTTTCGCTTGCAGAGGCGGGGTTGAGGACTCTACATAACTTCAGCGGATCCAGCGCCAGTTCTAAAAGTAAGACAGCTTCCTTGTTGTCTTACATTTAAACCATTTTCTACACCTAAAACAGACATAGAAAATGATGAATGAGACAGGCCAACTTTCCAGCCCACACAATGCCAACTATTTTTTATCTGATGTGAGCAGGGAAAAGTCACAGATTGATGCGCAACGAACCTTTGTTAGTTACGCCAAAGGGCTCTTTCACACTTGCGTTCTGAGGATCCGGCGGGCACTACCGTCCCGCCGGATCCGGCAGAACGCAAGTCGTCTGAAAGCATTTGAAGACTGATCAGGATCCTGATCAGTCTTCGAAATGCTTACAGGTTACCATGGCAACCAGAACGCTACTGAAGTCCTGGCTGCCATGGTACTCCTCAGCAGAGTACTTACCTGCGCTGCGGCCTCCGGGCGCTCTTTCATGACATCACAGGTTCGGGCGGCGCATTGATCTATGCGCCGCGGGGACCTTTGACGTCATGAAGGAGCGCCCGGCGGCCACAGCGCAGGTAAGTACTCTGCTGCGGAGTACTTACCATGGCAGCCAGGACTTCAGTAGCGTCCTGGCTGCCATGGTAACCGATCGGAGCCCCAGCTTACACTGGGGCCCCGATCGGAACTGCTGCTGCGCAAGCGCTGAGTTTAACGTTGGATCCGGCAATGCGCCGAAACGACATTTAGCTTAATGCGGGATCCGGATTAATGCACTTCAATGGGCATTAATTCTGGATCCGGCGTTACGGCATGTCTGCCGGATTTTTGGACGGAGACAAATCCGCAGCATGCTACGGTTATGTCAACATCTAAAAAACTTCACATACTGAACGGAAGACATCCTGATGCATCCTGAACAGATTTCTCTCCATTCAGACTGCATTAGGATTATCCTGATCAGTTTCTTTCTGTAATAGAGCCCTGAGGACGGAACTCTAGGACGGAAAGCAAAAGCGCAAGTGTGAAAGAGCCCTAAAATAGACATATTTCTGGTTAATAAATGACCCCCTATGTGCCTGGTATATTTTTGCAGTGCTCCTAGTACCCGATTGGCATATTGATTAGCCTCCTATGATTTTGAACTTGTAGCTGTAATATGCCACTTTTACATACCTTACATAGGGCAGCATACTAAGCTGACAGCACATACAATTTGCCTAACAATGGGACATATCTTGTGAAATATAGCGAACGATAAAAAATATCAACAAAGGCTATATTAGTAAGTGCCATAAAGTAATTTTACATACACATTGGCCAACAGTTAACCAGAAAGTGTCTAACTCCTTTAAGAGATAGCTCATGTCTGATTCATGTTATATGATAAAGACCACCTCTGGTGCAGCTTATGCAGTATAAACGTACCGTAGCTTACACAGAGTAAGGGGATGTGGTGTGACTAATCAGTGTACTGGGGAATGATAAACACGTCCATTAATTATGGAGAACTTTAAAGGCCTCAGGCTGATGGGAGATGATGTCTGAACAATAAGTAACAGTGGTTCCATTCAACCAAAAATAAATATGTACTGTATCTGTTTACTAAAGTAATAGCCATATGTGCTGAAGGAAGATGATAAATGCAGACTAACTAAATATTACCACTATTACAATCAAGCATAATGATGATGGTGTATACTACATCCTGACTGGCACAACAATATATGTAGCCACCATCACTAGAGATTTGCAAATTTTTCAAAAATACGATTCGCCTGGCTGCAGAGAGCCTTTATAGTGGTGTAGAACACTGTACCTTGCAGTAAAACGCATAGGGAGTCTGCTTTGGTAGTGAAATAATACTGTGAGTCAGTATGACATGCAGATGACAGGCGTCTCTCTTAGAATCACTGCACTTTTCACTTATTTAGGCAGTCACGGGGCCAAAACTGACCAAATAACTCAAGTATGAACTCAGCCTTACAGGTCGATGTTAGCTCCACATAGATGTCTACAGAACCTGTTCTATTAAACGCTTATACAAGTAAAGCCCCCCCGACAGAGTGGAGAGGGTGTCAACAGTAAGTTTGTGTTGACGTCACTGATTATTTTGCCATTCCACTGATCCGTCAGAACAATAACCCCTAAAAAAAGGATCCTGTCTGTTAGGCTTCCACCTTCACTCACTCAGCATTTGGTCAGTAATCCATCAGTATTTCTAATGCCAAAAAAAACAGGAATGGATCCAAAACAGAAATAACACGTCAATGGAATATTTGCATACCTTCTGTGTTTTGTACCCACTCCTGCTTTTGGCTACCAAATCACAAACCAATTCTGAAGGGACCATACAGGACTTATCTGCTGCCGGTGAGTAGTTTCTTCACCAGGCGAGTAAACAAAGCTGCTCATCAGTTCATCAGTGACTCTAGACTCAAGTTGCTGCTGATGGAGCTGGAACTGCTCCTACCCCCTTCCCCCACCCTGCCATGGCTGAGGGACGTGAGCGCAGAGGGCCCCCCCCCCCACACCATCCTGGTTAGACCTGCGAGAGGATGGACGATAAGATGTCTCTATAGTAGTTCAGTTTGTCCTCCCTATCAGCGGGTGTAAAAAAGGCCTATATTTTGGACCAGTAGCGAAGGTCCAACAAGGTGGAGAGCGAGAAGTCATCCCTCTGCCGAATGGTGACAATTCTGCTGTCACTATGCATCCAAGTGAGCATGCATCAGCCCATTTGTGCAAGTGACTCAGAGAGACTCCCTGCCTCCATCTCCACTGCATACTGTCACGGTGTGTCTGGGTCCTCTGCCTCATCTTCCTCATTGCCCTGTAGCTCCTCTGGCTGCTCCTGCTCCTCCTCTCCTGTCACCAGTGTAGAAAAACCACCCATTTTGCTACATATTGCTTGTGCTCCAATGTCCTCCTCCTCCAGTTCAGACCCCACATGGCTCATGTGACTGTGAGATCTAGGCGCCATGTCTCCAGTCCCCTGACCAGCCAGATTTACCAGTAACTGTTCCAGGACATGAAGCAGTGGAATGACATTGTTCATCCCATAGTCCTGGCGACTGACAAATAATGTGGCATCCTCATAGGGCCTGAGCAAATGGCAGGTGTCAAGCATGAGCTGCCACTGGCTGACATCAAAGTTACACAGGGGGGTTCACCAGTCCTCTTGGATCATCAAGAAATCGTTTATGGCATCTCTCTGTTCGTATAGTCGGTCTAACATATGGAGGGTGGAATTCCAATGTGTGGAAACGTTGCGTATCAGCCTATGGTTCGGAGATGCCGTTCTGCTGCTGCAGCCCAAGGAGGGTGTGCTTTGCAGTTTATGAGTGGCTGAAGTGCATGCAAAGTTTCCTGGCAATTTTTAGGATGTCTTGCAGATGGGTTTGAAGACTTCAGGAACCGCTTGACAACCAGATTGAACACGTGTGCCATGCAAGGTGCTTGGCTCAGCCATCCTTGATGCAGCGCTGACACCATGTTCTTCCTGTTGTTGTTCACCATGGTTCCGATATTCAGCTTTTGCGGAGAAAGCCAGGATTCGACTTCTTGATGAAGGAAACATTTAGGCCTCTGCCACTCCCCTGTGCAGGGCCTGGCACTTCTCTGTCTGACATACTGTTAGATCAAATAATCAAATGTTAGATCAAATATTTTTTCTTTTGCCACTAATACACGGCAAACAGGGCTTTAAAATATATAACTGCACTACTGAGCCGCAATTAGGCCCTAATTTTTTTCTACTTTTACACAACACAAAAGGCTTTTCAACAGATAAATGCAATGCTGGACGGCGAATATATTTTTGTTTTGTCACTAATACATGGCAAACTGGGCTTTAGAATATATCACTGGCCCGCTGAATGGCAATTAAGCCTTAAATTTTTTCTACTTTTTCATAACACAAAAGGCTTTTCAACAGATAAGTGCAATGCTGAACGGCAAATATATTTCTGTTTCGCCACTAATACTAGTGATGAGTGACAAGGGCAATATTCAAATTTGCGATATTTTGCGAATATTTGGGCGAATATTCGTCATATATTCGTGAATTCGACTATTTTCTTGATAGCCAAAATCGGCAGTGTAATATTCGCGTACTGCGCCCGCAATACAGCCGTGGGTCACTTTTGCTACATTTTTCAAGCTGCTAGAAGTTTACTGAGACTGGAGAAAATGGTTGGCATGGCAGAATGTTACAATAGCTTTAAATGCAGATAGAGTGCTCCATTATGTTCGCGATTGAGCAAATCTGCATCTGATGCGCATATTTTTGCGCAATACGGGCAACTTCACATTTTAACAGGTCTGACTACATATTACTGATTGGTGCACTAAGTATGGTTGTGAACTTGTGACATCACAGCACTATGTTTGAAGCATGTATGTATGGACAGCAGAACCTATCACACTACCTAACATCCTGCACTGGAACCTATCAGCTACATTATATCACTATCTAACCTACACTGACTATCTTGCACTAACAATTGTTATTATATATATATATATATATATATATATATATATATATATATATATATAAGCTAACTAACTATGTAATGTGACAGCAAAACACAGAGAACAGCAGTGACACTGCTGTCTAGCTCATAACTGTAAAAAAAATGCAGAAAATGTTTGCTGAGATGGTTCTTATATAGTAATGGGGTAGGCAACTTTCCTATTGGTTGCTAGGGATGTTGCCCCACAAGCAAGAAGCAGGGAGGAATCGTGTTCAGATGAAAAAAAAATCTTGAATATTTAAAATTATGAATATATCTCACTATAGTCTAAATATTTGCGTATTCTCGAAGTGCCGATATTCAGGATTAATATTCCCGATTCAAATATTCGCGCACGACACTAACTAATTCACGCCAAACAGAGCTTTAGAATACATCACTGCACCACTAAACGGCAATTAGGCCCTAATTTTTTTCTACTTTTGAACAACACACAAGGCTTTTCAATAGATAAAACAGCAAATATATTTTTGTTTTGCCAATAATACACGGCAAACAGGGCTTTAGAATATTAGAATATATCACAGCACCGCACAAGAGCAAATAAGACGTATTGTAGAAATATTTCCTTGTAATAAAACCTGTTAATGGCTGTATCAAACATCACTTTACAGTTGTATAGCAAAGGTGGTAAGCTTTTCTGGAAAGATGTTTTTATTTTAGATTACTTTTGAAATTTTGAATGTTAGAAGATGCTGGTTCAAGGAAGTAAGTTGCAGGTTATGGGTGCTGAATAGGAGATCTTTTAAGGAATGATGATGTGAGGACCAGACTAGCTGAGAACAGAGAAGGTCTTTCACCAGGACTAGAGAATACATGTAGAAACATATTGGGGGACTAAGACAGACAAATAAAGTGGATAGACTATAGTGAGCCTCATATGTCACTGACAGTATATATGTTCTGGGTGATGAGTAGCTAATCAAGAGGCTGGTAAACATGAGATGTGGTAGAGGAGCAAATGGATCAGTGGATTTCTTGGGTAGCAGAACAGAAGATGGAGTATTAGAGGGGCAGCCACTAACAATGGCGGATAACAATAAGGATGTTTGGGGTGGCAAACCTGGGCCTGACAGCTCTATATAGCACATCACTGTCCCAAACGCCAACATTACACAATGCATTCAGCAGCACTGCAGCAATCGCTGCAGTGTCCCATCAAAGCTGTGTGGCTGCCCAGATTCTGTAGTACTCCTGCTCAGGCCCGTTCTCTGCTGTGGCCCCCACCTCCTTCCTCTTGCAAGAAAGAGGAGACTGTTTCAGCTATGAGAAATGCAAGTAAGACTGCAGGTGATATCTACTACATTATCTGTACCCAAAGAGTTATCACTGTGACACAGAAAACACAGTGATCGCTCTATGAGTATGGATAATGTAGTAGATGTCACCTGCAGTCCTATGTAACAATACAGATAACATAATCTCATGGGATTTTTTTAGTATTTACATATCCTAAGCATAGGTCATCAATATTAGATTGGTTGGAGTCTGACTCCCAGCGCCCCTGCCAATTCGCTATTTGAGGAGACCATGGTGTTGCAGTAAATGCTGCGGCCTACTAGCTGCTTACCAAGCACAGTGCCGTTCAGCCAAGTGGCTATGCTTGGTATTAAAGCTCAGCGCTATTCACTTGAATGAGACTCAGCTGTGCCTAGTCCATGTCACCAATGAACACAAAGAGGAATAATCACTCACGGAGCACTGCAACCTCTTACAGAAAAAAAAAAAAAAAAGCAACGAAAAAACTATTGGGTGGCTCATGGAAGGGGGGATGTCAGATGAAAATTGAAGGAGGTGGCCTAAGTTGGGTAGACAGCCCAAGGGCCTATGATGCACTTAATCTGCCACTGGCTATGTGAACATAACGATCTTCCAAATCAATACTCATTGAAAGTGATGATTATCTGCAGGAATACCATATGCTGAGGAAAGCTTCTCAGCTGGAGCTGAAAATCGCCCATCCTGTTATGCCATAAATATCCAATTTATTTTTATGTTCAGTGGCATAGCTTTCAATTTCTAAATAGAATGGTCTCTGCCTCCGGCATACAACATGCCTGCATATTATAACATAAAGAAAGAACGTACAGTTGTGATCTATTCGTATAATGACTGCTACTCCTTATGCGGTAGTTCAGCGGCAGTAGAATCACATCATATAAGTAGAAGATAAAACACTGGTATTACGATACTTCTTTTTTTCTCCCAGTCCATAGTCTCCATAGACAAGATTCCTAGTGAATAAGAGGTATTAGAAATGGCTAGTGACACAGCTATCCTTATTAAACATGACTTCTCCTGTCATCAAGTAATAAGTAAATTATACTGTGTGGTTTTTACATTTTTTTTGTACAATGCACTACTAGTATATTGTAATTATATTAAGGTCTAACCATCAGCTTGCTTTAAGCAGACAACGTAAAATAAACACCCACAGAGAAGCAGCTAGTAAATGGTCTTTCTTGCATCCCATGTGGACCTACAGGTAACAAGCTTGCCTCTTGGCAGAAGCTACTGTACTGGTGTCTGACAACATCCATCACTGAATTACAATTTCTAATGCTTTGTGAAAGGGCCAGCTTATCATCGTTTTGATCACAATAACAATGGCAGCTATCTCACTGAATTTCATTTGGATAGCGGCTCATTCCTACAGCTGCCTCACAGGCATTTATGCATTTCAATAAAGCTGAGCTGATGACCTTTTCACTTCTTGTGTGGCTTAATGGTGACTTACGACAGCCTCTCACAGTATTGTGGAGGGAGGCTTTCTAGTTTTATCGAGAGATGACGTTAGTGTCAGAACAAATGCAGATGAACATTTCAAGGCAGCAGCTAAAAAGTTCATGATTTCCTCTCAGTTTTATGCGACATTCACATAAATGCCATTTAGAAAGATTGGCTACTTTACAGTACTGGCTTGGATATGTGTCCGTGGCCTACAGAGATGCACATAAATTTTTGATCTTGTTGAGTTTGACATGTGCTGAAAGAAGGTTTGTTAAGAAGTCCTCATGAATACTGATTTACCTGCCATTTCCTTAGTGAAATTTGAATAAATACACTATGGCTACTGTTACTTTTTGTAACTCAGTCTAGAATCAGGCAAATCAATCTGACTATATGCTTGGCCACAGGCAGGGATGTAGCTACAGTGGAGGCAGAGGAAGCTGCTGCTATGGGGCCCAAACTTAGAAGTGGCCTACCTGGGAGGAGGACTGAAAGATTTTATTGTCAGGGCCCACTCAAAAGTATTATACAATCACATTATATGCGGTGATAGTATATACAGTAACATGATCGATCTACAGTATATACTGGAAACGGAAAGAGTGGATGCCTGGCCTGGTCTGAGAGAGCTATCTTGACTAGCCGCAGGAGTAGGGGTTGCATGAGAGGACGGGTTGCTGTGGGGCCCAGTCAGTTCTAGTTACGCTACTTGCCACAGGAATTAGATTTTTGTAAAAGAAATGAAACCCTTTGAAACAAAAAACTTAACTAAAGAAAAAGTTTGAAATGTATTTGCATGTTTCCTATTTCACTCATCTCCATTGATCTATTTATTTACTAAGGTTTGGCACACATGGTTGTATCATGGACTGTGTAGTGTGGAGCTGTAATCCATGATCATAGCTTGTTATAGGCCCAACCTTTATAAACATAGGGGGTCATTTATTAAGCTGAAATATGCCTATATTAGGTGTATTTCAGGTGCAGATTGAAGCGCAAAAGCTAGTTGCGTTGCAATCTGCAACCTCTCCCCGCTCGCTCAAGCTCTAAAGAAAAAGTGGGCATGGTGTGGGCAGGGAAGTGGACGGGCAGATAGGCCTGTCTCATTTACCATTTTCTATGGCTGTTTCAGGTGTTGAAAAAAAGTATAAATGTAAGACAGCTAGGAAGCTGTCTTACATTTAGAACTGGCGGTTGATCCGCCCAAGTTATGAAGAGGCCGGCACCTCTTCATAACTTTGGCGGAACCACCACCAGCCAAGGGTTTATTAAGACCAGCGGCGGTGCCAGTCTTAATAAATGTACCTGATACTGACCTATTATTTTGGAATCCTCTCCCACAGCCTATCCATCATTCTCAAAGTCTGGACATTTTTAAACGCACCCTCAAGACTCACCTATTCAGACAAGTCTATAATTTGTTATAGCTGGATGTTGGGGCTCACTCCCTCATCTGCTGACACCTTCTCTTACTCCCCTTTTATTTCCACCCCCTACCTTCTAGATTGTAAGCCTGCAAGGGCAGGAACCTCCTCCTATTGTATTCAGTTTCTGATAGATTTCTCTTGTTTTCACTTATACTCTTATATAGGAAACAGGTCTACAAGGTAGGGTGCAGAAAACTGTAATTTGTGCATGTTATAAATGAAAGGAGCCATGATGATCTCATGATCAGATATTGCAAATAGGGATCTGGAGGTAGCTAACATCTGAGACGATGAGTGATTTGGCTTTTCAGCATTTGGTCATAATCTAACATTACTGGGACAGACTACAATCAGATGACTTATGTCAGGGGAAAACAGATTGGACAAGATGATATCTTTTCTGTATGATCCTATTTTTTGTCTCTAAGATAAGAAGTGCCATTGGTCTCTAGACACCACTCGGCCCCCATGCTGTGAAGAAATCAGAAAAGCTGAATATACACTGTATAGTAATATAAACATCCATCATGCTGTGCGTTCAAACAACAGTGAAGTAATCCAATGGACCATTACATTTTACAATGGAAGTTTCTTTTCTCTCTTTACTATTTACACCAGTATTGAATTAATTATTTAGATAAGCATTAAACTAATTCTGCTGTCAATTGTATAATGGAAAACACAGATCAATAAGTTTACCCACCACATTTTTCAGTTAACCTTGTGGCTGTTGCAGAGACTTGGTCTACTCCCTTGATATCTCATTGACAGCCATGTGTTTCAGATTGGTGACAAAATGGCAAAAGCTTGGACAATATCAGGAATAAGGTCAAAGGTTCTACAGCAGATAAGAAAGGGGTGAATGAAAAAGTCAAGCTGTTCACATCTGCAATTGATTTACAAGGTTGAAAGTTTAAGCTGTACTCTTAGATGTTAATGATGCAAACTCTATAAAAACAGCTTTACTGTCACCGTTCTTATTGCACCAAGACTTGAGGTTGGAAAGGTTTGCAGCGCAGTGTAGTACAGAGAATACCATCTTGCAACTAGGACAGCATCTCCATGGCGTTTGTACATTTTATGGGAAAAAGAAGTCTTCTATTATGGGTTGGGGGTTATTTATCATACCCTGCCCTCATGAATTCTGGCTTGGAAAAGTCACAAAATAAGGTTTGGCAACATTTTGCAATTTTACATAATTGACTCTAGTTTTGAAAGGGAGGTGAATGGATAGCCTCAGAGCCAAGCTGTGGACGCCACCTACAAAGCAGAGAGCTGGTCTCTAACCAGTTGGACCTTCACTCTCTATTTGCATATAGAGTGCCTAGCAGGAACAGGGGTCAGATCTCAATAACAGGGTGAGATAGAAGTAAAAATAAGAAAAAAAAAATGTTGTGGGGAGGAGAGTGGTGGGAATAATAGCAAGAAAGCCAATTACATTCTCAAACCCATGACAAATTATCTTGAAGGCAAAGCCTGTATCATGGCACCTGAATTGCATTTATTTCTCGCACATCTCCAAACCGACTTAGGTGGACTACATATTTTTCTCTCTTATCCCACAGCATTCAATATTTAAAAAAACATGTGGAACCCTACTCCTCCACCAGCTTACACATATCAGATGGCCATGGACTTCTGTACTTAAAAAAACAGCATGGTGTGCTGCACTACACTGTTTCTGTTGATCCCATGAACTGCAATGGGAACTACTGAAGCAGTGGAGTGCCAACCTACTCTGCTGTTTCCTGGCCACCTGGTGGTCTGTGATTAGTCTCATCTCAATCTATTTGGGGCTCATGCACACAGCAACGCACAACGAGCAACATCCGTGCGGATTCTGTAGACTGATCTGTCCACAACGAAAAAAAATATATAGTGCATGCACTCCTTTTTTACGGTGCAGAGGCACAGACAGTGAACCTTATGGAAGCATTCCGTAGTGCTTCCATGGGGTTTTGTGCCTCCGTTCCGCACCCGATCTGTGAAGTTTGAAGCGAATAGGTCTGCATCCGAGATGCGGGGCGTGCACACAGCCAGTGCCCACATATTGCGGAATTATATGTTATAGTTACTAGAGATGGGTCGTCAATCCAGGGAGTTATTCTGATTGCCTGATAGGATTCGGGAAGGATTTTTTTCTCCTAAAGTGAGGAAAATTGGCTTCTACCTCACAGGGTAGTTTTGGCCTTCCCCTGGATCAACTTGCAGGATAACAGGCTGAACTGGATGGACAGTTGTCTTTTTTCAACATTTTAAACTATGTTACTATGTCACTGTTTGTGGGCCACGGCTGAGCAACGGCCACGTGCATAAGCCCTAATGGTGAGATTAGACAGCCCCTTTAACTCTGCATTCAATGCTATTATGAATATCCATTTCATTTCAGGAATATTTTTGGAATATACATCTATTTCAATTACAATGGCTATATGTTTCGTTGAATAAACAGACTTTCCTGGAGGCTAATGAAGACAACCATGTCATAATAATATACAAAGTTTAGCATCAGTTTTATCTAAAGGCAGCTGTTTCCTTGTGGCCATTCAGGAACATGATGGTAAGCTATAAAAATGACATTGTTAAGCATACAATTTAACTTTATCATTTACAGTACTTTGGTTTCAAGAAAAAAAATCTAAATGACTGTATATCCTCTGGCCACAGTTAATGTTCTAAAAATTCTTTTGTTCCATGGCTTTTAAAATGGTAGCTGGTTAAGAAAATTTACTAAGCCAATGACATAGCAAGTCTCAGCTGAAAAACCTGAACATAAACTTGTCAAGAGCAAAATCCCAGATCACCTGCTCCACATTTCATGCTGCAGTGAGTCTCTATCCCCGGTTTGTGTTCTAAAGTCCCAATTTCAGCAACATTATATATCAGTCTGCTTGGTTGTCACCTGTGCTGCCGTATAACTAGTCCATTAAAGACCTAAACACTGCAGGGTATTACATGTGCTACTTTCACCTTTTTTGTGTGTTTTTTCTCTTTTAAGTCTTTTTCCCCCTCTACACTAAAGCTAAAAATGTGAGGCTTTCTTCATACATATTTTTTTTATGCTTTTATTTATTTATTTTAGTGGTAAAAATCAGCATACATGTTTCCATTACCATTTTTCATATCTTTTTGAGTCATCTTTTTTTTTTTTCATTGCATCATTTAAAAAAGCATTTTTACTGTAAGTTTTCATTTGGCGGTGAAAAAATGTATGCTGTATTTTGAAGAAAATAATGTAGGACTTACAAGAAATATAAAATAAAAGTTACAAAAAATTGATGTTTTGGGCGGTTTCACATACAGTTTTTTTTTTCTATGTTTGTTCTATCGTACTGAACTTTTGGAGTTTTTTTTTATCAGTCAAAATGTTACTTTGAAAGATTACAGTGCATTATGACATGTACTAGAGATATAAAAACCTTTGCATTGCATTTCAGTATTTTCACAATTTTTTGTGCTTTTTCCAAAACATATCATTCTATAGGTATTCCAATTTAACTACAGTTTTTTATTCATAGCCTTCTCTATTAGAGTTGAAAAGACAGAGAAAATGACCTACAAGTAGATATGACAGGCATCTATTTCTGTTAATCCATTTCTGTTAGTTTTTTCTAAACCAGGTGTACTCTGTCCCAAAAGCAGTACGCTGAACTGTTCCCTTTCCTATGGTGGTGAAAAAATAAAATAGGGGGAACTGGATCTAAGGGAGGTGTACCAATATATAGAAGTGCCACTGTCTAACTTGTTATAATTGGTGTGTGGCATACCTGTAAAGGTTTCCATACACGATAGATGTCTGGACCGTTTTGTTCTCAAGGGAGATTAGTTATTTGGCATTATTCTCTTCCTTGTTGAGAACACATGCATGTTTATGGGGGTAGTCGAAAAACATTTCTGTTAGCCATCTAAGATCTATTGCAACCTTTTTTTTTTTTTTTTTTTTTTTTATTTAGCAAAATAAGAAATCAGGTACAGATATAGCAAAAGTATTCTAGTAGATCTATGGCAACCTTTAAAATGATTCCTGTGCAGTGATGTCGCAGTCTGCATTTTAGGGGGTAAGTATATGAGGTGCGCAGATTGCAGTTACACATGAAAAACTGGTGCTTGTGGTGGCCAAAAGCACAATAGGGTAAAGGTACAGTAAAATTTGGGAGATCACATCATATATTTTACATCAGGCCTAGTAACATCACACCACTCCCAAAATTCTAAATTGTGCTTGTATTGTATTATACACATCCCTACTAGACTACTCTGTCTCTATTGTTCAGAATTATTCTACAAGATTTTGAGTGTACAAAGAAATAAGTAAAGAGACAGCTGAGAGCCAGAACATGTTATCAAGGTGCAAGCCGTACGTGGACCTTACTGTCTGTATAATCACATTAGAGCATTCAGCTGGAAAGATCTGAAACAATGCAGTTATACTGTAATCTCACTAGTCACAGTTTATTCCAGCTGTTGAATGGAGTGACTGAAATAGATAGCTTGATTGACAGAAACTGCCTTAATTTTTTTCTCTTATTCGCTTATTTTTGCAAAAATTGATCAGCAGATATTAAGAAACTCAATATTTTAATGTTTCCATGCATTTTAAAACATCGGACATTTTTAGTTCACATTAGAGTAAAACAGGGGAAATATTTGCTGGCATTGTAAAAGCCAGAAGTGCCAAATAGGGCATATAACAGACCTGACTGTAGCTCAACCGACTCCATTCATTAAAATGGAATCTATTCTGTTTCTGTTCAGAATCCAGTTTTTTAGGGACAAACAAGTCCTGCATTCAGGAGTTCTTTGTCCTGTTTTTTTTTTTTATTGAATTTGCAACAGAGGCCCCAAACAAAGCCTCCAATGCTGAATTGAATTTAGCATTAGATGTTTGTTGACCAAACTGTCTAATTTCATCAGGCCAGCAATCTAATGTGTATGAGGGCCTCCAGACTCCCCTTTGCCCCTTTTTTTTCTAGAGATAAGCAGCTGCCATTGGAATCTAGCTTACTCCCTATGTTTCTACTGAAAATCCTATGTTTGCTGATCTAAGGGGATTGGGAGTGATAGTTGCTAACAGCTACATTATCTTATTAGTATTGCCAGCCTAAGTCATTAAGAAATTATGCTGAGATAGTGATGTTATGGATGTCCTTATTTGTTTACTTTGTACTATATTGTAGAGTTTTCCACTATTTTTGCATGGGTTTGTCAAAAATTGAATAATTCAAAAGCAGCTTAGCAATCAGTATACAGCTATCACTCCCACTCCAAACTCCCTCTCGACTCCACACATATATTATACACATTTGGTTCAGCTAAAAGTGTGTGTTTGTCAATGGGGAGACAAAGGAAACCCGCTGTCAAGCAACTCTGGACATGACTTGATTCCTGGGAGAACAAAAGGATCGGATGAAAAAAATTGGTTTGCCTGAGTTTTCTCTTCCCGACATGATCTGTTGGGGGCGAGTTGGGAGATCTCCATAAATATTAGAGTGTTGGCTGGACCTGCTGTTCTTGGCAAGTTCAGCTGACAGCACACTTATGTCTATGGGGCTTCGCTTCCATCATAGGCTAGAATGGCTTGATAAGAGTTGAACAATGGTTTATCTAAAAGTCCTGTTTCAACCATTAACATACAGGTCAGGCAACAGTGAAAACCTTTGCAAAAACCATATGCCTTTGCACAACTACTGGTATTTTCAAGAAAGATTACAAGGCTTCATAGACCGTTGATGGTTCCTAACTAAATTTTTGAGATTGGATAAAAAATTCCAATGTCTGGGGCAAGCATTGAACATAATTTTTACTATCTGTAATAAATCATAAAATGGTTTTATACAGAAATATATTTTTAATGTTTTTGTATACTATGGTCCAGTTCGACAATAAAATTTGGGGACATTTTGTTATATCTGATTATGAACTTATTTTAAACATAGCTCTTTAAGATTATGAAAGATTGTGCAAAGAAAAAGAAAATGCTTGCCTTGCAAATGGCACAAAAACTTTGTTCCAAAAGTCAGGAAGTCTTGTCTTCTAAGCACTTTTTGGTTCTGCTCTATTAGTAGACATATTTTTCACTACCAGTGACATATCTTATATATATCTAAAACATCAGTATGCATAAATTAAAATGTCAGTCTAAAATTATACTTTTACTGGTTCTGCCATCAGTACAGATTTAACAAATCACATGTAAAGTGCAGAGTAATATTTAACATATGCAATAAAATGATTTAGCATATGGAATATGTTAACTGGAAAATCACCAAAGACCGGTCAACGTGTCTGAGAAGTGCTTCTAGTTAAATGAGGAATGATATAGGAAATAAAATAAGGAAAGGAAGAGCCAATATATTCATATATTCTTGGCTACATTTCAGAACGGATAAAAATATATCTCATATTTATGTATGTATGTATGAATATGTCATAGTGAGATTATGCAGGCCCTGGAAATCATGCAATGTAGGTGAACTCGAGCAGTATTTTCCTCCCAGATGAATTTTTACAAGGACAATCATTTGAACTTTTTAGATATATCTTGGATATCTCAATCACATGATGGCTTCCAAGAACCCCAAGAAAATATGCATGCAATCACATACATATACTATTGTTTTCCAACTATTTCTTTTGACTTGTGTTTATGCTACAAACTATACCAACATAACCTATGTGAAAGCCAAAAATGTCGACATTACATATTGTGACCCGTCACATCAATACATGGTACTTTTTTATTGTTAGTTTGCTGTATTATGTGGTGTTAAAGATTGTAAATTATGTCTTTGCCATATATGCGAATTATATAATCATAATATATAAAAACTTTTACAGAAAAACCTGCAATATTGCCCATATAAACCAAGCAGATTGCAGCTGTTTTTTTGCATTTGTTTCTATCATATAAAAACTGTTGTACAAAGTACATAATTTCTTAGTTTTAATCTATGTGAATCAGATTCTTAAAAGGGTTGCACAAGAATATAAAAACATAGTAATTTTCTTCCAGAGGTTAGGACATCTCACCTGCCCACAAGTGTGTGGTGTTATAGTTCCGCTAAAGAGAATGAAGCTGAGCTGAAACACCACACAAAACCTGCAGACAGATGTGGTACTGCTTTTAGACAAAAACAGCCATTTTTATGACACTGAATAACCCGTTAAGAATCATGCAGGGACCTCCTTTTCTTAGTAGCAACACATCTGTTCCCACCACCGAGTACACTGTGTGGATCAAAATCACCATCCATCTCAATGCCTACCTCCTCATCCAAATGCTTGAGAAAATGTACTAATCCTGTTTAAAAGTGTAGACAGTGTAAACGTAGGTGGTCTAAAGATGCAACCGATCGAATGAAATCACTATGCTAATGACAAACATTTTAAATTTGCTTTGGGGACTCAAAATGCAGAGATAGTTGTGTGGCTTGGTGACTTCCCTGGGGATAATTGAGTGACTACTGTATAGGCACTCAATTCTAACACACAACGCACACAAGGGTCAATCTTGTACAAAGCCAATTTGCTTATTTTTTGGAGTGTGGAAGGAAATCCATGCAAACATAAGAGTACATACGAACTCCATGCAGATGTTATCCCTGATTGGTTTCAAACTCAGGACCCCAGAGCTGCCAGGCACTGTGCTCCCCAATAGTATATCAAGGTTGAAATATAACTATATTTGTAATTACTAATAAAGCTTTATGTATATGGTGATACTATTGGCATAGTGCGATTGCATTTTGTCAGTGTTATTGAACTTTTGTTCACACTTGCACTGCATGTATTTTTAGTACTGAGCCTGTGCATTATCGGTTTACACAGTTTAAAGATGCACTAGGTCTGTGATGGCTAACTTCCGGCACTCCAGCTGTGGTAAAACTATGACTACCAAGATATACACTTGCTTGAATGTTCTCAGAACTCCATAGAAATGAATGGAGCATGCTGAGAGTCGTAGTTTCACAACAGCTGGAGTGCCGGAGGTTAGCCATCACTGCACTAGGGACTCATGCTGGATGTTAAATTTAATGCAAGGCTATTGCAAAGTAATCCAACCAATATTAGGTATTGAGAAACTCTATACCAAATATTGGTTGGATTACTTTGCAATAGAATTTTGGGCCAAAATTTTAGTGCAAACCCATGTCCCCTTCTCTTGAAGCCTCATCAATTTCTTGCTAAGATACTGCTGGTAAGGTAAGGTGTATTCTTTTTTTGATCCATAAAAATGAGATGTGCCAAACTGCACCAAATTTTGGTGCAAATTATGCCAGAACTAAATTGCAGGCACATTAGTAAAAACAGACTAATGCTTTCTAGGACAATGCAGACTGATGGAAGCAAAGTTCTAACAGTAACATTGCTGGGTTCAATAGAAGAGATACAGTTCTGTAGAACAGCCACCCTGCATCTTCAAAGATGACATCTCAAGACACAGTACGTAATTACATTTCTTTTTCACAGTTGGAGAATGTACAAAATAAGCTTTTATATTGGTCTTTTGGCATTTCTTCATTTAAAAGTAAATGGTACATGCAAATAACAACTCCACCAGCTCCCATTACAAGCATAATAATTCAGTCCAGAATACAATTACATGTATGTGTACATTGTGAAAGGGATATTGTAAGGCCACATCCTTCCCAATCTCATGTTTGGCTACTAATTTTGTTCTTTCATTTCCCCTTGTTATATATTTATTGGTCACTGGCTGTACTTAAGATATTAAGGGTCCATAATGAGGATTAAAGTTAGACAAAACATTGAGCTATCATTAGGGTAATTCAAACATCGTATATTATCTCTGACGTCTTGTATTTGGCACATCATTGTCTAAATAGAGGTGGGGTGTCTTCAGAAACTTTTGCTGTTAAATATTCAATATTCCAGCTGGTCAAGATTCAAAACCATTTAAGAACTGGCATGTGATCAGGCAGCTGAATAACGAGAGGAAGAGGGATTGGAGTGTTTCACATAGGATGTATGAAAAATTAAGTGTCAAATAATGTGCTTGGAGACTATTAAGAAACCCAACATCTGGAGCAGTTGATGGATAAATTGGACAAGGCAGAGGATTTGAAAAAGAGCCTAGTCAAATGAAATGATAAGGTCCACAGAAAGCTTTTTATGACAGCATGGATTAAGAGGTAGACCGTGAAAACTTTGAGTATTGTTTCTCATTTCTATCTAACTGGAACAATAAAAGAAGTTCCGGTAGTCCAAAGTTCACTGGGCAGAGAATACTTCCTACAGTGCACAGGAAATAACATCTCTTGTGTCTAACATCTCTTGTGTCTAATAATATTAAGTACTTTATAGCATAAAGATTTGGTGCACTTAAAAATAATAATAATAATAATAATAATAATATAATATATATATATATATATATATATATATGTGTGATTTTTTTTTTTAAGTCTATCTAACAACCCAAAATGTTCGTGCAAAAGTATTATCTTCATCTTCTACCTAATAACCTTGGTCTAAACAGATAAATACCACGTTATCATGTCTTTTAACCCTTTTACCCCCGGAGTTGTTTTTTTTTTGCGTTTTCGTTTTGTCCTCCCTGCATTCCCAGAGCCATAACTTTTTTATTTGTCTGTTCACATAGCCATATGAGGGCTTGTTTTTTGTGGGACAAGTTGTACTTTACAATGCCACCATTTAATATTGCATATGATGTAGTGGGAAGCAGGAAAAAAATTCCAAAAGGGGTGAAATTGCAAAAAAAATCAATTTCTCCACAGTTTTACGGGTTTTTTATTTACGGAGTTCGATTTGCGATAAAACTGACCAGTTACTTTTATTCTACAGGTCAGTATGAATCTGTTGATACCTTATATGTATAGTTTTTCTTGTGTTTTGATAGTGATAAAAAAATGTATTAATTTGGAAAAATCAGTTTTATTTTTTTGTTGCCATATTTTGACCCCTATAATGTTTTTGTAATTATGTGTACAGAGCTAAATCGGGGCTCATTTTTCGTGTGGAAATCTGAAATTTTCATTGATACCATTCTAGGGTGTGTATGACTTTTTAATCACTTTTTATAAAAAATGTTTATAGAAAATGAAACAACCAAAAATGGCGAATCTGCCATTTGGACACGTTTTTCCGTTTTGCTGTTTGCCGTATGGAGAATATATTTTTATACTATGGGCATTTTCGCATATCGCAAAACCCATGTTGTGTATTTTTTAAATTTATTTTAGTTCTTTTCTTTTTGGAAAAGGTGGGTGATTTGAATTTTTATAGTTTTTTTTCACTTTTTTTAACAATTTTTTATAGTTCCCATAGGGAACTATAACAATCAATCATCTGATTGCTATTATCATAGACTCCAATACACTTGCATTGGAGACTATGATGATTTTACTACTCTCCTATGGAGCCCTATTACAGGCAACGGCTCCATAGGAAATATTATGCAACAGCCTCCTGTTATTCACAAAGACAGGGGCTGCTGCACATAAGCTCTGGCTCCTCCTATTGCCGGGGAAGACGGAGCATTACCGAAAGCGCGCGTTTTCGGTTTACAAAGCGCTCAGATGCCATGGTCAGGATTGAACACAGCATTTGAGGGGTTAAATGTCTGCAATCGGCATTACTGCCGGTTGTGGACATGAGCTGCAGGTATCTGCTATAAGAAGCAGGCGGCCACCCAAACTATGGTGCCGCAGCCTTCAGGAGCGGGCGCCATCTTTAAAGACCTGGCCATGGCCGTACTATTACGGTGCTTGATGGGAAGGGGTTAAATTATAAGAAATTAGGATTCTCAGTGGTTTTTTTGAAGCCCTATGTCAGGTGCCGTCCTCTCGGATCCTGGTCTTGACATCACTCAATGTATTAGCTTTGCTTGGAATGTTCCTTTTAGCCAATATATACTATCTCTCGACTCTCAAGTGCCACACAAATGAGAGACTAAGTAGTAAAATTTATTTTGAAACTATTTATAACTAATATGGTTCATTTAAGGATGAACAAATCAATTCTACCAGTTTCAAATTTGTCCCAAATTTCCTAAAAAATTACAGAAAGATTTCAATAATTTAACTAACCTGAAATGAAACAAATCTTCAAAAGTTCTCTCATCTCTAGGTTCATTAATTTTTATCCTGTCATTAATTTCTTTCCTATAATGCACTGACCTTTAACTGAGAGTACAAACCATTTTGACTACTTTTTACATCTAGATCAGCAATATATGAATAAATTTTCACTCATTTTAAAATGTGTATTAAAATAACAATTTTCCATGAATATCTTTTTTGCATATTTTACATCATTACCAAATTCATCCGTTTGTAATAAACGGTGACATTCTGAACTCTTCATCCGCTGAAATAGTGATATGCTGTTTACAAAGATTTTTTTTTTTTTTACTTTTTCCTAGTTAACATTATTTTTATATATAGCCATTTCATGCTCAGTTTTGTACTTTTTCTTTAGTGAGAACAAGGCCCGGGTGGCTGGAACATACGTGTTCTCATCAGATCTCTGGCCGCTTAATAAAAGGCCCATTCCACCTCTTACTGTTAGAAGACTCTTCATGAAGGGAGAGAAAAGTCTAGCAAAAAGTATATGCTTCTCAAGCTGTTTTTTTTTTTTTTTACTGGATCATCGGCTTGCATTGCATTAGTCTGTCTGCTGTGAATTTTTATATTTCAACTTTGTATTCAGTACAAGCCCAATGCTACAGATGAACTGGATCCTGTGGAGCAGAATTATCTTTACTAGAGATGTTAAGCTTAAAGTCTTGAAATGTTGAGATTCATATGGTCATGTCAAGGAGATCTGACCACTTACAAAATACACTTTTTTTGCTGCTTAAAATATGTTTGGAATTTTTATATTTCTCAATCACAAATACTTTCTATGTACTAAACAGACTCAGGAGCAAAGAAAAATATGAAAATAGTGTGGCCAATATTGCACTATATACATTTTTCTTGCCTCCCTTCTGTAGGGTGGTGGGTTTGATTGTAGTAATTAATGAGGCTTATATAATGCAATATATGCTATGTTAATATCTTAAAATATAATATCTATCAATTAAAAATATATTGTAGTAGATTCCCAAATTTGAAGCATTTGGACCTCTGATTAACCTATAGCACATACATCATACAAGTGCAGCTTATTACAAGCTATGTACTTATGTTGCATGTTTATATTGTTTCCAATGTAAATATCAATAGGCTAGGAAGATATCTCATCTTGACTTATTTTTATTTTTACTTGTGACATTATTTTCCTGAATTATACATAATCTGCGTTCCATTAGCAAAGATTCTAAAGAGGCTGCAAAGACAAATGCACTATAGTGGCAGCCCATGTGGCTGCAATGGTGCTCCAGGGGAAAGGTTTTTTTTTCCCATGTTAGCATTATCCCTCAATTTAATTATTGGTACGAAACCATGGCTGGATTCCCTCCCCATAATCCTACAATGTTTGCAAGCAAGGCTATGGGTAAGGCTAGGTTCACAACTCTGTTCGGTGAAATCAAAAGTCTATTCTGACAGAGAAGCAGAGCCAGAGTTATTGTATCCAGAATAACTGGGCATCGGCAGATAAAGGGGATTCATATAGTTTCTATCAGAATTGCAGTTTAAATGTTGGCTTTCTGCTGGAAAAACATCACTACATGCAGTAGTAATTTTCTGGCAGAAGGCCAGTATTTGTAGGTGGATCCAATAATAGTGAATTAGGATCTAGCTGTGCAGGACATTGTCTAGTTATTCCAGATATGGTAATTCCAGTAATCTGCTCATATGCTGGTACAAACTATCAGATTTCCATGGGACCCTCCTGTTCCCTAATTTACACCCCTTTGAGATTGTGCATTTCATTCTATATAAAAATGCTGGTGCGAAAGGAGAACAACAAAGCAGGACATGTGAGAACATGTGACTGCTTTCTAAAGCCTACACTACACTTGGTCATTGGTGACCAGGGGCGGACTGACCATTAGGGCACTCGGGCATGGACCGAGGGCTCGTGGCCAGTAGGGGGCCCGCCCCCAGGGCAGATGCGGCGGCAGGGGACATCAGGAGATGAGTGCTTCCATTGCGCTCATCTCCATAGTCATCTGTATTGTGCAGCGGCAGAGGAGGGAGAGGCGTGTCCTCTCCCTGTTCCTCTGATAGGCTGCCAGCACTAGGCCGGCAGCCTAGGAGAGGCCGGTGCAGGCGGCGCGATGACGTCATCGCGCTGCCGGAGCGGTACAGCTTGAGACACAGGCCGGAAGAGGCCTGCATCGCATCGCTGGAGGTAAGTATAAGTGTTCTTTTTTTTTTTTTTCTTGGGGCTACTGGCACTTAAGGGGGACTAATGGCACTTAAGGGGGCTGCTACTGGCACAAAAGGTGGACAGCTACTGGCACATAAGGGGACGGCTACTGGCACATAAGGGGGCTACTGGCACAAAAGGGGCTACTGGCACATAAGGGGCTACTGGCACATAAGGGGGCTACTGGCACATAAGGGGAACGGCTACTGGCACATAAGAGGGGCTACTGGCACATGAGGGGGGACTAATAACACATAAGGGGGGACTACTGGCACATAAGGGGGGCTACTGGCACATAAGGGGGCTGCTACTGGCACATAAGGGGGACAGCTACTGGCACATAAGGGGACTAATGGCAAATAAGAGGGGCTACTGGCACATGAGGGGGGACTAATGGCACATGAGGGGGGACTAATGGCACATGAGGGGGGCCTAATGGCACATAAGAGGGGACTTCTGGCACATAAGGGGGGCTACTGGCACATAAGGGGGGACTACTGGCACTTAAGGGGGCCAGCTACTGGCACATAAGGGGGGACAGGCTACTGGCACATAAGGGGACTACTGGCACATAAGGGGACTACTGGCACATAAGGGGGGACTACTGGCACATAAGGGGGGCTACTGGCACATAAGGGGGGACTAATGGCACATAAGGGGGGACTAATGGCACATAAGGGGGGACTAATGGCACATAAGGGGGGAGGCTATTGGCACATAAGGGGAGACGGCTACTGGCACATAAGGAGGGGGCGGCTACTGGCACATAAGGGGGGACTAATGGCACATAAGGGGGGATTAATGGCACATAAGGGGGGACTAATGGCACATAGGTGGACTACTGGCACGTAAGGGGGGCTACTGGCACATAAGGGGGGACGGCTAGTGGCACAAAAGCGGGGACTACTGGCACATAAGGGGGACTACTGGCACATAAGGGGAGGCTACTGGCACATAAGGAGGGACGGCTACTGGCACATAAGGAGGGACGGCTACTGGCACATAAGGAGGGAAGGCTACTGGCACATAAGGAGGGACGGCTACTGGCACATAAGGAGGGACGGCTACTGGCACATAAGGAGGGACGGCTACTAGCACATAAGGAGGGACGGCTACTGGCACATGGGGGAGCACAAGAGAGGCACTTATTAGTGGCACATGTGGTGGCATGGAGAGGCACGTGTTACTGGCACATTATTATGGGGCACTATGGGGGCTTCTCCTGAGGCCACAAAGAATGGGTATTTTATATGGAGGGCTCTGTGTGGTACTAGTATTACCAGGGGTATTATCTGTTTCTGCAGTGTAGTATTAAGGAGCACAGCGGCACAGTATTGGGGGTAGTGGGATGATTTGTCCAGAAGATGGGAGGATGATGGAAAACTAAAATTTTTTTTTTAAACTGCAGAGATGGAAAATGGCGACAACATAGCGGTCTGGTCTGAAGGTCTGAAAGGAGAAGACGAGGACAGAAAACATCTACATCAAAGAAGACGTCCCTGGACATAATAGGTAAGTGCCCTGTATTTCTGTAGTGATGGGATCAGAGGCATAACGATGGCGGTGTGACCAGGTAGTGGAGGCGGGATATAGGTGTGGTTGGAGGTATAACATGGGCGTGGCTGGAGGTAGGGCATGGGTGGGGCCTGGAAGGGAGCCCTTGATTTATTTTTCCCGGGGGCCCTGAGGGTTCTCAGTCCGCCCCTGTTGGTGACTCCACTGCATGACATGTCTACTACTTTATATTGTTTCTAATATATAGCTGTCAAATCAGTAATGCTCAAAGTGTTCTGCCAAAGGGAAATAGCAAAAAAAGTTCAACAACATATGTATAACATGTACACAGAGATTCAAAAGTCAAATGTAAAGGATTGCCTTCTATAAACTACAAATACATGTCAAACTCCACAATATCATTTCACATACTGTCCTATATTTAGTTGAACTTTATAAGCCTCATTCTCCCACTGTCCCTAATTTATTCTATAGTCTTACAATAAATATAACTCTCAGTGACATTAATGTCCATTCATCATCCCTTTGTGATGCCAATTACTATATTGTTGAGAGAAGAAGAAGATGATGACTTTTATATGCAAATTAGAAGATGTTAGAAAATAAACTTCTGATATAGTCAAAGGAGGAAGAAGCTCAAAATGATAGTTCAAGGTATGATTCTTCCTTCAGTGACTTCATGACTTCCAATAAGTAGGCTGGATATGGAGTTTGAATTATAGGATTGAAGATTCTGTTAAAATTTAGAACCCACTAGGAGGACTTGTTTATTGTGTAAATGATATTTGTAAGAAGTAAACCACTACCATAGATCATAGAAACACAAAAGATTATCTAAACGAACAGCTAAAATAGGGGAAAAAAGAACAAAAATCATCAGCAGCAGGAAAATCAGTTGAAAACATGCATGCAATTCTTCAACTTTGCTCCATTAGGCTTTTTACTAGGTGGACACGTGGTTTGCTCCCATCCACTCACACAGAGCTGCATATTTCTATATTTATTTTTCATCTGGACTTACAGGCTTCTATGTGTAAGGCTGCATTCATATTAGTGCTTGTTTTTATATTTTCCTTCTCTGTTAAAAGAGCAGTGTTGGACCTTTCACTCAAAAGGTGCCAGATGGGATTTTTTTTTTTTTTTCGTTATAAAGCATGGCACCTTTTTCTGCCAGAAAAAAACTGTGGAACATGCTTCAGTCCACTATTTTTTATGGAATATGCAAAAGATTCCATGAAAAAGACTCAACCTATGGCCACTTCTATCTGTGACACATTAATATTAACATACAACTTGGATGTCCCTGTTTTAATGCAGGATGTAAAATTGACTAATGTGTAAGAAATAATGAAAGGTTTTCTTATTTTTGCATCAGAATTACCAACCTTCCTATGTATATAAATCGAGTGATAGACCCCTAGAGTATTAAGAAAGGAAGTCAAGAGCTTGATAATAACATCTAGCAGACAAAATCCATTCATACAATGAAAAGAAAGTCTAGTATAGTCAAAAGGAGATATTTAGAATAAAGCAATCTCAGTCACGAGAATTCAGACATTGGTTAAATTAAATAAAAGAGGACTCAAAAGTATAGTGTGGGATTTATAGAAAAATAATGTATGATAGGGCTCAATCAAAAATATGTAATACTGAAATACATGAAATGCAGACAACTCTATTAATATGCACTAACCTCCTATAACTTGCAATGTGCTACCAAAAATGCTATGTATATGAATTGTACATCTGTGTTTCTGTTTAAATCTGCTGACTTGGTATGAGCATTAAAGCTCATTTTATAAGAAGATAAATCAATGGGTCTATCTCTAGTACAGGCCTCTATTAATGACCCCTTCCAGCTGCTGTTCATTTACAACAACAACAACACAATCAACTTGTAGAGTTATCCACCAACATTTATCTTCCAGCAAGAAAAGGCTGACTCTGAAGGCATATAAGCCTATCTTCTGCCTTTGCTCCTTGCAAAGGCATTGCATTACAAAGCCCTTATTATAATATCTACAGATAATGGAAGTGTTACAGATAGCATTACAATATTCAATTTAAGTTTTCAAAACAAATTATTTACCTAATATATTAAAACAATTTCTTAGGCTACTTTCACACCAGCGTTTTTGCTGAATTTGTCATGGCTCAGAAAAAAACGCTTCTGTTCTGATAATACAACCGCCTGTAACTGCCTGTTATGAACAGGAACAATTATGGTATCACAGGGGTTAACAAATTAGAAAAATATTAGTGTACCGTTGGCCGAACCAGTCGAGAACAACAAATTTAGCCAACAGTCTGATGTGTATGGGGAACCCCTGACTCTCCACTGACAGATGAACTCAGGGGAGAAAAGGATCAGGAGAAATTAATGTTTTCCTCCTTATCCCTTTGTTTTCCTGATGAAGTGTCTGGTAATGGCTTTCTTCTCTCTCCCCATTGTAAAGACAAACACATTTGGCGGAGCAATTGTTTTGTGGACAGAGTTAAATTTTAAGCCAGGTTTATCACTTGCAACTTTAAAAAAGATTAAAAAGTTGCAAGTCTACTCCCTTCCCCTGGAGTAAAAACTGATGGCGCCTCCATAATAAATAACATTGGACTTTAGACAAAAAAAATCACTTGTGTGACACATTTAACAAATGGCCTGCAAAATTTAATAAACTTTTTTTAAATAAAAGGCTTAAAAACAGCAGACTCTTAAATAATACCCTAAAGGTCCCTTTACATGGGACAATATTTACATGCGGAGATCTCCTCCTCAGTGTGGGGAGGAGTGATTGCTAATGCCATCTTTCTTCCATATAATGACTCGCTTTTTCAAGGCAGGAGACTGTGTTTTTACAGCAGGATCTGCTATAGGCAATCAAAGGATTTTTGTGATCACATAAACAATCCAATTACCTGATGAACAAGTTTTTCGCTTGTTTATCGGGTAACCTGCGGTACATTTACACTGCCAGATCATTTTTAAGGAGCATTACTATGAACGCTCGTTAGCGATGATCTATGCCATCCTTGGCAAATGTAAAGGGCCCTTTAGAATCCAGATCTAACAGGTGTTAAAGTAAATCTTGGCACATTAACACACAAGCTCATTATGCAGGCTTTTTTAACAATGTGCAAAGCTTCTAAAACTTAGAGCTGGTATCAAGTTACAATGTCAGGATAATTCGTCAACCCATTTGACATACAGATGTATCAAGCATCGACAATACCCCCAGACTATCTAGACCTGGGATGGGCAAACTCGGCCCTCCAGCTGTTGCAAAACTACAACTCCCAGCATGCAAAGACTGCTTACAGCTAGCTATCAGCCTACAGCAGGGCATGGTGGGAATTGTAGTTTTACAACAGCTGGAGGGCCCAGTTTGCCCATCCCTGATCTAAACATACACCAGATTTATCACAGTGGCTTAGGCTGGATGGTGCATGGCTAAATACATCTCTATTTCAGTGACAACTGTTGGTTGGCATGAATTTTACGCCAGAATTGTGATGCAATTTTAGAACTAAATGTTGCATATTATACCATGCCCTCTACAAAGTAACACCACTTTCCATTTAAGCCATCTTTGCTGGGCTAGGCCATATTTTGGTACAATTTACTCCATAATCTAGGTGAATTCAGTAAATTAGTAAATTTGGCCAGGAGGGTGTTAGATGAGAGATCTAAACATGGAATAACAATGCAATTATTTGACATTATTATGCCAATCAAAATAATTCCAGATTCTTCTCCTTGAATTCAGCTCAAGAACAAAAAAAAAGATTTTTGTAGGGCTACAATGGTTCATTCTTAAAGGGTTCTGTACTTAGTGTAGGTCAATAGATATTCTATTGGAATTCATGTCACTTTCTAATTACGTCTTCCTTTTTTGCAGCCTTCAGAATAGATATATATATATAATTTTTTTTTTTAAGAGATAGATATTCACTTATGTCCAACTAGAAGCTTACTTTATTTGAGACAGAATTTGTAGCACACTTTGTATGCATTGAATATATTTAGTGCCTGTGCCAGAGTTTGTACCCATTTGTGACATTCTATATCGGACTGTTTGGAAGTCAACTTTTCTAGTGCTACTTTTCATCTGCTGTAGTCTTTTGTCACCTCTTAAGGTCAAAAAATATACCAGCCTCAAGACAGTCTACAAAGTGGTATAAAATTCTGATACTAAAATGCTCTGTGGCACATTATCCCAAATTTAATAATCTGTCTAAGAAGTATTATAAATTGGAACATTTTTGGAGCAATTCGATGCAATTTATTTTTTCCGACTTGCTTGAACAAGGGCCAGAGCACTGTAGTAAAGAAAGACTTAAGATGTGCCACTTTGCACCAAAATTCCATCACAGTTCTTGTGTAAAATTTTGTATCAAAGTAGGCCAACCAATAGTGCCTATCCCTGCACCATAATTTATCATAAATCCTGAGCCCCTGTGATAAATCTAGTGCAAGTATAGGTAAATTTATCTCATGTGTAGATTAGTAAATCTGGTCTATTGTATTGCAAATAGGCACCATGTGGTGCATTGTACGCATCCTCCCTACAGACTTCCTTAAGGCCCCTGTACATGTTTTAAGTAGACGATTGTCAGGCACTGTAAGAAGTATTCCTTCCCACCAAATCGTCTGCTTGTCAGTGAAGGAGACATGCAGCAATCTCCTCTACAATATGAGGAGGAGAAATATCTAATGCCATCCTTCATCTCCATATGGAATAAGAAATTTCTTGATATCGATTATCTGCCTGAAGCACGGGCAGAGTAAAGGGGCCTGCATTTAACAACATAAACACATTCAACAAAGAACATACTATTCATAAATAAAGTGCAAAATAAAAATGGCAGTGGCACAATATTCTGTTGCAAAATTCAACGCTATAAATAAATCTACCCATTGTTTTTATGCTGGATATTTTTTTCAATGCCATACAAGTGATCATTCATTTTAACAAAACTAGAATATTAGTATATATTGTAACGGTAAATCTAGACACATACAGTAGCAGTAAATATTAGTAATGATGTTTGGAGAGTCTAGTGTGTAAAATAATGTTTCTATTACTGCAGCATTTAGGGAGCCTGAGGCATGATGGAACAGTCTTGTGATATATTGGTGAAAACAGTTCACAAGCCGTGAATTAAAATTACCAATCATTGTACAAATTGCCTGCAACCAAAGCATCATAGAAGTTCTGTACAATGTTTTATTAAGATTGACTAAAACTCAGGAATTGCACAGCTTTTATAAATCTCTGTCCCCCTAATAATAGCTTGAAGCTTGCAAGAAAAAAAAGCACATTAACTTCACTGAATAAGTTAATGGGCCATGTCAAATCCATTTCAGACTAACTGTAGGCTATCTTCCTTAGGTAGTTGGAGCCTGAATAAGCATAAGGAAGAAAAAAAACGCAACCACACAAGTGCAATGGCAGTAAATATCCTCTAGCAGGGTAAAGAGATTGTTTAACTTAAAAAGATACAGCCTGCACATGATTGCATTGTCCTATGGCTGTGAAATTACTGTTTCGTTATACTTTTCTTTAACACTGATAACTCAAAAAGGTTTATTTTTCTGTAAATAGGTTCAAGATCTTATAAAGAGAAAATAGCCGATTAACCTTATAATCGACCAGTATTTAAGATGCCTGGTGTTCTTGATACTGGGTTATGTTGATCTGAAGTGATTTCTGGGATATTTCAGATTATATGCCTGTACCTTTAATTGTATGTTATACATATCCCTATATTGTAAATGCAATTGTAAAGGTATTTTATATACTTTGTAACTACTTGGCAAATGGTTTGATATTTTCTGTCCTCTGGTATTCAGATAAGGGCAGCAGGCAACAGGGAGGTTCAACCCTTGGATATCATGTTCTGAGGTTCTAGAGCGCAGAGCCAGATGAAAAGAATAACTTTATTTTGTGCCAAATACCGGATACAAAATACCTTTGAGTGGCAGAGAGGTCTCTTTTTCTGTCAAGAAGAATAATGCAGTTAATTAGGGAGACAACTAGAGAGGACAGAGAAAAAGGGCCACTGGCATATCTATCACAAAGGGAGATGATTGAGAATCTCAATCTGTCGCCAGCGAAGCAGTGGTAAAATCCCCCTGAGTCCCAAAACACAGTCTGAGACATGTGGACCCCGAAGATCTAGAATGGTTGATATGCAGAAGGCAAACTTTGGTGAAAAGTTAGAGACTCACAGTGGGTAAGCAAAGAGTGAATCCACCACTGATGGAGGAACATGCAACAAACTCTGTTAGGGGTGCATCCAGTCCTGGGGTGTTACACTACAATGGTGAGTATATTATGCATAATGCTATGTATACAATTCATAAAAACAGAAGCATGAGTAGTCCATGTCAGTGTAATCTTCAGGACACTACTTCATTATACAAAGATCAGTAGTCACCAAGAATAAAGTGTAACTGTAGAAAGTGCTCTTAATTCACCTATTAGGACTGTGGGAGCACTTACTACTACTCCCACAAGCAAACTCTATCCTTGAACGGTAACCACCAGTAAGGTAACTAGTGACTAACATCCCATGTTTTGATATGTTATACTATGTGCAATGTTCAGGGGCGGAAGGGGCAATAGACTATACAGGGAAATATCCCTGGGGGCCCATGCCCAGGGGCTGCCCAAGCCCTCTTTACTGCTTCTGGTCAAGTACATAATGATCAAATGCTTTTTGCAGTAATTAACGTTGGGAGCATGAGGTACTTGTGCACCTGACTACCGACTATAGATGTCCCCCTCAATTCAATTGTATGGCTTCCCTTAGGACGGTGATACAGTTGAATACTGCAGCGGGACATTTGAGCTGATAGCTCCATATCTTAATTAGATACATCCTGAGGAGGACAGAATTTGCAGCTATTGATAGCCTCCACTGAGGGATAGCTTCTAGGGAAGTGTTTTGGCAGTATGGTATTGTTGACACTGCATACATGTGTTGACTCTATCTACTTGTGTAGGCACTGCCTACTTCTATTGCTTCACCTTCTATCAATTTAGAACTGCCTACAATAACCGAGCCACTTTTAGCATTTTTCTGGGGTCACTTTAATATTCCAGTCCTCCCCTGGCAATGTTATATGTCATGTTATACAAGTTGTGCTGGACAGGGGACTGTATGTGATGCCAAACATACATATATTTGCAGGCACTGTATTTGAGGTGTACTTTACCTTGAAGCCTATGGCAGGAGGCAGCTGGCTTGACTGAGGTTAGAGTTTGGATGTACAGTCGTTGCGGGGTTGAATTATAGGTGGGGTCATACGTAAAAGGAGTGCCTTTTGGTCAGTCAACTAGTGAGTGTATGGCACAATGTAGAGCCAAAGCCATGTTTTGCTAATACACAGTGCAGAGAATACAGAGTCATTAAAGTATTTGACATAAAATGATTACTAAATATTAGCTAAACCTTTACTGATTAAAGACAGTATAAAAATGGGACTGTACCTTCTCTTACCATTGTTTGCACATACAGAAATGAAAGGGGTTGTCCGAGTTATTTTTTTTTTGTTCTTTGTGATCAAATGTAAGGGCCTTATCAAGCACTTACTTCATCTGCAGTTGCTGCTTTCTCAGATTTCACTGAGGGTCACCTAACCTGTGCTTTTCTCCCTGCTCTGATGATGTTTCATGCACAAGCCTGAGAGAGCAGATATGTGTCTGTACACAAGATGTCACTGTGCTGACCATGCCCCCTGCACTGCTATCACTGTGCGGGACACACAACCATGGACTGCACACTGCTCCTGGGATTCCTCAGAAAAAACTTTAAGCCCTTAAGAAGCACAGACTTAGGACTGAAGGCTTTACTGAGTAACTGCAGGCAGTGAGGAGATAAATGCTGGGCACAGGAGCTGACAGACTAGAGGAGTTCTGCATAGCATTGCACAAGAACAGGTAGGGGAAGATCCTGTGTGTATTAGCAGTGTCATTGTACAGCTAGGACTTGTAGTCCTACACATATAACATGCTGCTGAGTATCCCAGCAGGCAGACATTTCACTCCGGGCAGCACTTGTATTCACTCCCTTTGCTGAGCAGAGGGAGGGGCACAAATATTCATGAAGAAAACCTCAGAGATTGTTGTTATTGCAGGTAAACAAAGAGCCAGAGGAGAACCAGGGAAATTAGGAAATAGATTTTTTTTTGCCTACAACTTGCTTAACTTAGTTATATATTGCTGCCCATCGGATTTACAGCACTTGTTGCAAATGTTACTGTTTGAGAAACACTAGGTAATAGTGACCACAAAACAATTATATTCCCCCTAAAGAATAAAAAGCAAGCTCTGCCAGGTAGAGCAAAGACACTGAATTTTAAAAAGGCCAAGTTCCCTGGGTTGAGGACAGCATTTCATTGCATTGACTGGAAGCAGCTACTGTCACATAATAATACTGACGATAAATGGGAGAGCTTTAATTCCCCTTGTCATTCTCCCCCCCCCTCCCCCTTGTCATTCTCTTTCTCCCCCCTACCTCTAGTGTAGCGCGGCCAAGCTCTTTATGGTCCACGGGTACAGGAGCTTTTGTTTCCTGTACCCGAGGGGACTGACAGGAAGTGCACGCTGTGTGCGTACTTCATGTCAGTCTGGCTGGGTACAGGAGACAGATGCTCCCTGTACCCGTGGACCATAAAGAGCTTGGCCACGCTACAATGGAGTGACAGGAGGGAGCGCTGAGCGCTTCCCCCCTGTCAGCTCCTCTCCTCTTGGTGCGCCCTCATCGACGCGCCAGCCTGGGCAGTGCTGGAGCCGCCAGAGGCTCAATTCAGAGCGCTCAGGCGGCTTCAGCAGGAGGCGGGGCCGGCGCTCCTAGCAGCGCCCCTTCCCAAAGGGCGCTCTACGCGGTGGCCTACTCCACGTATAGAACGCGCCGGCCCTGAATCTGAGAGGTTAGCTGTAGCCTTTGAAGATTACAAAGGGTTTAATAAAATCTGTAAAAAAAAAAAAGAGATAAAATTTGCAAAAATACAAAACGAACAGCAGGTGGCAAAAGATAGCAAAACAAATCCTAAAATCTTCTTTAAAAATATAAATGCTAAAAAACCAAGGTCCGAGCAGGTCGGTCCCCTAAATAATGGCAAAGGGGGGGTACTCATGGAAGATAAGGAAAACGCAGAGTTACTAAATGTGTTTCTTAAGTCTGTATATACAAAAGAAGAGAAAGGAGCTGATGACTGTGGTTCTGGGGCTGTTCATCCAGTAATATACTCAATTGGCTAACTATTGATATGGTCCAAGATAAGTTAAATAAGGTAAATGTTAACAAGGCTCCGGGTCCCGATGATTACACCCAAGAGTGCTTAAAGAGCTCTGTTCAGTCATCGCTGTGCCCGTGTTTATAACTTTTAAAGATTCTCTAGGTACTGGTACAGTGCCAAGTGATTGGCGCAAGGCAAATGTGGTGCCCATGTTCAAAAAAGGATTTAGGTCCTTAACAGGTAATTATAGACCAGTTAGTTTAACTTCTGTTGAGGGGAACAATGTTTTAAAGACTCTTAAGGGACTATATACAGGAGTATAATGGAAAAAGTCGGCTACAGCAGCATGTCCAAAACGAATCATCTTTTATTCAAAACTCCATAGCATGTACTCGCAGGGTAGGGATGTAATATTACCACTTTACAAAGCATTGGTGCGGCCTCATCTGGAATATACAGTTCAGTTCTGGGCACCAGTCCATAGAAAGGATGCACTGCAGCTGGAAAAAAACAGAGTAGAGCGACTAAACTGATAAGGGGCATGGAGGGACTTAGTTATGAAAAAAGATTAAAAGAGTTTCATTTATTTAGCCTTTAGAAGAGATGTCTAAGGGGTACATGATTACCCTATACAAATATATAAATGGGCCAACCAAAAAATACGGTGAAAAACTGTTTCATGTAAAATGTCCTCAAAAGACAAGGGGGCACTGCCAGAAGAAAAAGTTCAGTCTCCAAAAGCGTCAAAGCTTCTTGACTGTAAGAACTGTGAATCTGTGGAATAGACTTCCTCAGGACGTGGTCATAGCAGGAACAGTGGACAGTTTTAAAATTCTTAAAAGTAACCAACATTAATGCTTATGAAAACGTTTAGAAATCTAAGTCTCACTTCCTTCTGGGATTCGTGTTCCCACCTATCCCTTGGTTGAAATTGACGGACATATGTCTTTTTTCAACCATATCAACTATGTAACTATGTAAATATGTTATATATATTTTTTCATAACTTGCTCAACCCCTTTAATATTTATTAAATAAAAGGATAAAACTTAACAACACAATTATCACTTAAATTAAAACAAGCAACATTTCTAAAAAAAAATAATCTAAAATAACCATGGAAATCTAATTGTTACTTAGTTTCAGCACTAGAGAACACAAATTCTGACACTTAGTAAAGAGACATTAATGTACTAATTTCCCCCATTTCTCAAGGACTGAAACTCTTTGATCGTAATGAACATTTTGTCCATGACAAAATTAGAAACCAATTATCTCTGTGCTGGCTGTGTACCGCTCTATCAACTTGCTTCATGTTCCAACCTTCTGCCCAGTCGATATCTTTTCACATCACTGTTCAGCACAACATGTTTTCCAGACAATAAGATGCACAGGAAATTCTCATTAGAACGGCTATATGTTTTCTACCAAGGTACCACCTCTGCAGTTAGTGTTGGCAGAGGTAACATTTTATCTATAATTAATTTTGTCTAAACATATATAAGTATATATTGTACATCATGGAAACATAGCTATGTACATCAATGCAAAACTGAGTCTCAAAATGGGGTTTACTCAAAAACTGCTGTGCTGGTTAATATATATATATATATATATATATATATATATATATACACACATATATATATATATATATGTTCATATTCTGTTATTATAATTTTTATTTATTTATTTATTTATAATCTATTTTCTGTATACCTTGCCATCTTGCCTGAGCTGCTGTTAACAGCAGTCACCTTGATCACAGAACAGACAATGTTCATTGACTTGGGAGAGCTTCTAGGAATGCTCTATGCCGAGGTCATTATGCAGGGAGGATAGTATATGTTATCAGCTGTGATCATTCCCATTGATCCTGTGTTATCTAAACAGAGGTGTTAACTTTCATTGTAATTGTACCTGTGATGATAATGAGATGATTACTGAATACTGATCTGAACAGAAAGTGCCAGCAAGTTAATAGGCTTAGTGGCCTGAGTATTAACTGCAGGATTTTAGAAAAAAAAAAAAAAAAAAAATATATATATATATATATATATATATATATAAAATTAAAGAGAACGTCATTAAATATTCTTACAAATACATAACCTAGAAACTTAGGGGGTCATTTATAATGCTGAAAAATGCCTATGTTAGGTGTATTAAAGGCCCAGATAACTTCTGTAACTTCTCCCCGCTCCCGCCAGGTCTAAAAAAATGGGTGAGGCATGGACAAGGAAGGGTAGCAGCAGGGGCGTAGCTCTGCAGGGGCGTAGCTCATGGGCCCTGGTGCAAGAGTTGTGTTTGGGCCCCCCTTCCCTCAGTGCTTTGTGGGTCTTCTTATGCAGCACAAGGGTCTTTGGGCCCCCTGAGGCTCCTGGGCCCGGTATCGACTGCTACCCCTGCACCCCCTATAGCTACACCCATGGCTGGCAGGCCCGTCTCATTTGCCATTTTCTACACCTGTTTCAGGTATAGAAAAGGGTCTAAATGTCAGACAGCTAAGAAGCTGTCTTACATTTAGAACTGACGGAGGATCCGCCAAAGTTATGAAGAGGCCGGCACCTGTACAAAACTCCGGCAGATCCACCGCCAGTGTAGTGGTTTAATAAATGGAATACAGATTGTCATTCAGACAATCAATCAAAGCCAATATATTTATTCTAAACTACAAACTGCAAGACTTTTCCCACCCTGAAAACGCTTTTAAAAATGAATTTACTCTGGTGAACTAATCAGCTCTTGAGTTACAGCCAGTGCAAAATGTATTTCATTTGAAAGTTTGACCATGTAATAAAGGGCCAAGCCACTCTCCTAGCGGCTTTATGGTTAATAGTGGTGACTCATACATGTCAGCTCCCTCAAGTATAACATATGCTCAATGGGAAAACAGACAAGGATTTTACTCTAGCAGCAAACAACCAAACTGATGCTGGATAGTGGAGAAAAGACTTCTAAAGATTTTTGCTTGCCACTAGGGATGAGCTAACTCGGGTTCTTACCGAATTTTGGGGTGTTCGGGACCCGGACCCGAACATTTTCAAAAAGGTTCGGGTTCGGGTCCGTTGTTCGGCGATTTCTTCCCGCTTTCTGAAGGGCTGCACAGCAGCCAATCAGCTAGAGTTTTACTTCTTGCCCTAAGAAGCCATCACAGCCATGCTTACTAATGGCATGGCTGTGATTGGCCAAGTGCAGCATGTGACCTAGCCTCTATTTGAGCTGGAGTCACGTAGCGCTGCACGTCACACTGCACTGATTAGCATAGGGAGAGGACGCAGCTTCTGTGAGGGCGAGATTAGGTAGGGAAAAGTCAGCAAAAACACCTAATGAAGTGATCGATCTACAGCTGTGAATCATTCAACTTCTGCTAGTTAATTGCTCACTGGTTTTTAGGCTGCACAGGGCGTTTTTCTGTCACCTTGATCGGCGGCCATTTTGTGTCTTGTGGTGCACCAGCACAAGCTGCCACCAAGTCCATCAATCCATCAATACTAGTTTTTTTTTTTTTTTGCTATATCCTACTTCAGGTGCTTGGCTGTGCTTATTGTCACCCCTAGAAACTCAGGATAGAAATTTCTATATTTTATTAATGGGTTAAATTCAATTCCCAATATAGCAATCCCTTAAATCTGGTGTTCCAGCTGTGGCTATCCAAGTGTAATACATCTGCTGTCTGGCAAAGGATAGATTTTTTTCTGTGGTGAAACTCAATTGCCAAAATAGCAATCCATAAATTTGGTGTCCCAGCAGTGGCTGGCAAAATTTAATAGTGTCCGGCAAAGGATATATTTTTTTCTGTGGTGAAATTCAATTGCCAAAACAGCATTACCCTGAATCTGGTGTTCCAGCTGTTACTGGACAATGTCCTTAGTGTCCGTCAAAGGATATATTATTTTCTGGGGTGAAAGTCAGTAGCAAAAATAGAAATACAGTAAATCTGGTGTTCCAGCTTTTGCAGGCCTAGTTTAAATCTGTCCGTAAAAGAGTATATTTTTTTCTGTGGTGAACTTTAATTTCCAAAATAGCAATATCCTGAATCTGGTGTTCCAGCTGTTGCAGGCCTAGTTTAAATCTGTCCCTAAAAGGGTATATTTTTTTCTGGGGTGAAATTTAATTGCCAAAATAGCAATACCCTGAATCTGGTGTTCCAGCTGTGACTGGACAATTTCCCTACTGTCCATCAAAGGATATATTATTTTCTGGGGTGAAATACAGTTGCATAAATAGAAATACAGCAAATCTGGTGTTCCAGCTGTGGCTGGACAAGTTTAATAGTGTCGGGCAAAGATATATCTTTTTACTGGGGTGAAATTCAATTGCCAAAACAGCAATACCATAAATCAGTGGTTTCAGCTGTGGCTGGCCAAGTTTAATAGAGTCCGTCACAGGATATATTTTTTTCTGGGGTGAAATTCAATTGCCAAAATAGCAATTCCCTAAATCTGGTGTCCCAGCAGTGGCTAGCCCAGTTTAATAGTGTCCGGCAAAGGATAGATAATTTTCTGGGTTGAAATTCAATTGCCAAAAATGAAATACCGTAAATCTGGTGTTCCAGCTGTGACTGGACAAGTTTCATAATGTCCGGCAAAGGATATATTATTTTCTGGGGTAAAATTCAGTTGCAACAATATAAATACCGTAAATCTGGTTTTCCAGCTGTGACAGGACAAGTAGTTTAATAGTATCCGTCAAAGGATATATTTTGTTCTGGGGTGAAATTCAATTGCCAAAATAGCAATACCCAAAATCTGGTGTTCCAGCTGTTGCAGACCAAGTGTAAATCTGTCCGTAAAAGGGTATATTACACTCAGCGTACATCTCCAAGTGTATTTCTTTCCGTTAAAGGGTATATTACAGTAAGTGTTAAAATACAGCATAATCTTCTACATTTGCACACACTGTTTTGCATCTCTAAGTGTATTTATTTCCGTTAAAGGGTATATTACACAAAGTGTTAAAATACATGTGCTGAAAGCATAATCCTATATATTTTTTCACATGCTCCTGTGCATCTCCAAGTGTAAATATGTCCGTAAAAGGATACCTTTCATCCAGGGCCTAAATACTAGGCCTAAAATTGATATTCCCCTAAATCTGTGTTTACTGCTGTGACTGGATTAGTGTAATATGGTAAATAAATAGATAGCCATATAGTGTTAGGTGCCTGTAAAAAAAAGGCCTGAAATTGAATTCAATACATTGGGCCAAATAATTTTTTTCTTATTGTAGTGAACGGTAACAATGAGGAAAACATCTAGTAAAGGCCCATCACTGGTGCGTGGCTGGGGGGAAACGGAGGACGATGACGATACGCCTCCCACAGAGGACAGCTTGTCCTTACCTCTGGGCAGCCTGGCACACATGATCGACTACATGCTGCAGTGCCTGCGCAACGACAGCAGAGTTGCCCACATTTTAACGTGTGCAGACTACTGGGTTGCCACCCTGCTGGATCTCCGGTACAAAGACAATGTGCCCACCTTACTTCCTGCACTGGAGCGTGATAGGAAGATGCGCGAGTACTAGCGCACGTTGGTAGACGTGCTACTGAGAGCATTCCAAAATGTCACAGGGGAACAAGTGGAAGCCCAAGGCAAAGGCAGAGGAGGAGCAAGAGGTCGCCAACGCAGCTGTGTCATGGCCAGCTCCTCTGAGGGCAGGTTAGCATGGCAGAGATGTGGAAAAGTTTTGTCACCACGCCACAGCTAAATGCACCATCACCTGATACGGAATGTGTTAGCAGGAGGCAGCATTTCACTAACATGGTGGAACAGTACATGTGCACACCGCTCCACGTACTGACTGAAGTTCGGCCCCATTCAACTTCTGGGTCCCTAAATTGTCGACGTGGCCAGAGCTAGCCTTTTATGCCTTGGAAGTGTTGGCCTGTCCGGCAGCCAGCGATTTGTCTGAACGTGTATTCAGCACGGCAGGTGGCGTCATTACTGACAAACGCAGCCGCCTGTCCACAGCCAATGTGGACAAGCTGACGTTCATAAAAATGAACCAGGCATGGATCCCACAGGACCTGTCCATCCCTTGTGCAGAATAGACATTTATAACTACCTCCCCTTAACTATATATTCTTGTACTCCAGGGCACTCCTTTATTGAATCCTCTTTTTTTAATTTTACCATTATTTTGCAGGGCAACCCAAAGTTGAATGAACCTCTCCTCCGTCTGTGTGCCAGGGGCCTAAATATCTGAAAGTGGCCTTCTCCATTGGTGGGTGACATGACGCCACTTTTGCTGCTATGGGACTTCTCTCTTCTGTCTAGGTGTCAGGGGCTTAACTTTCACATACTGGCTTGCTGTCTTGGTGGCAGACATTTAACTCTTTTTACTGTTTAATGACCGACCCATTGTTTGGGTGTCAGGGGCCTATATGTCGTTTAATCATTTGTTGTCTTGGTGGGAGATATTAAACTCTTTACTGTCTAATGACTGCCCGATTGTCTGGGTGTCAGGGGCCTAAATTTCACGTACTTGCTTGCTGTCTTGGTGGCAGACATTTAACACTTTTTACTGTCTAATGACCGCCCCATTGTCTGGATATCAGGAGCCTATATGTCATTTAATCATTTGTTGTCTTGGTGGGAGATATTAAACTCTTTTTGCTGTCTAATGACCGCCCCATTGTCTAGGTGTCAGTGGCCTATATTTCGTTTAATTGCGTGCTGTCTATGTGAGAGACATTAAACTCTTTTTACTGTCAAATGACTTCTCCTCTGTCTGAGTGTCAGGGGCCTACCTAAATGATAATGGCCTGTTCCATTGCAGGTTGACTTAAGGCCTGTGTTGCTGTTACGGGACCACTCTCCTCTTTGCGGGTGCCATGGCCCAGAGTCTTTGAATGAGGCCTGTGGCACTGCAGGCAGACATGAATCCTTTTTGGCTGTGATGAGAACTTCAACTCCCATAGCATTCCCACCTGATTCCACCCCAACTTCCTATTCCACCTCCTCCTCCAAGTTGCCTATTGATATTAGTAAATTTTTATTTATTGTATTTTATTTTAAGTCATTTCCCTATCCACATTTGTTTGCAGGGGATTAACCTACATTTTGCTGCCTTTTGCAGCCCTCTAGCCCTTTCCTGGGCTATTTTACAGCCTTTTTAGTGCCCAAAAGTTTGGGTCCCCATTGACTTCAATGGGGTTCGGGTTTTTCGGAAGTTCGGCCGAACTTCTCGAACCCGAACATCTAGGTATTCGCTCAACTCTACTTGCCACGTAAGATCCATTGTTATTTTTAAGCCACAAATATGTTTTTTTTGGATGGATACATAACGTAGATTGATGGATGAATGGATGGATGGATAAAAAAGAAAGGAAGGAAACATTCCAGTCAACCTGAATGCACAAATCTCTGGAAACAAATGTAATTCAGAAATGTGCTACTACATATCTCTAACTTCTGTGTTCCACTGTACCTTTATCTGTTGTCAGGCTTCTGTGTTTTAGTATGTCCCATTTCATAATCTAAAGCAGATAATTATTGTACTCAGGGATTCCAGATGGAAGCATGCACTGGTCAGGGGAGAGGAAAGACTCCAAACAGCAGCTCATTTTATGCAAATATTACCCCAAGAAAGCAAATATGTATAGCAAGGTTTCTGTGGTCTCCCAGCATCTCTCTAAACAGAGCTTGGTTAAAGAAGTATTCTAGTTTAGCAATTTTCAGCATTGACTGATAGGAAACAACATGTTATCACTTCCCAATAGTAATTGTTTATCTGTACTTTCCTGCAATTCATGGTGGGCATGTGGCATTTTCCACTGTGTTGGTTCCCTATCCTTATAACATCATGTCTACATCTGTGGTGTGACAAGGTGAGTAAAATGATTTAAATGAACCAATAATCGACTAGATTATCAGGAATGACCTTTCCTGCAAATGCTTGTTCCTGATAGTGTTGAGCGTGAATATTTGAATAGCGAATTTTAATCGTGAATATCGCAACTTTGAGAATTTGTGAATATTTAGAATATAGTGCTATATATTCGGAATTTAGAATATTCATCATTTTTTTCCATCTGAACACATGATTCCTCCCTGCTTCTTGCTTGTGGGCCAATGAGAAGGCATTAATGTCAAGTTCACAACAATACTTAGTGCACCAATCAGTAATATATAGTCAGACCTGCTAAAATGTGAAGTAGCACATAGTGCGAAAATTGTGATCGCGAAAATTCGCAATCGCAAATATATTAGAGCACTCTATCTGCATATAAAGCTATTGTAATGTTCTGCCATGCCAACCATTTTCTCAAGTCTCAGGATAAACTCAGGAAACTTCTAGCAGTTTGAAAAATGTAGCCAATGTGACCCATGCCTGTATTTCGCGTTGCAAAATTCACATTATGCGATTTTTACATTGCCGATTTTTCGCAATCAAGAGAATAATCTCGAATACGAATATTCGCAAATATCTCACAAATAGTCTACCACATATTCGTGAAATATCGCAAATTTGAATATTGCCCCTGCTGCTCATCACTAGTTCCTGATAATCTGGACATCTAAATGTGCTGCTGATCACCCGATGAACAAGCAAAACGCTCGTTTATCGGGTGATCCTGTCATTCGTTCAGGCACCATCAATCATCATTTCTGGACAGCAGATTGTGCCATCTAAACAGCGATCCGCTGCCCTAAAAATAAGATTCTGTATGGGGTCGAGAGATTGTTATAGCAATCACTCACCCTCATACTGTAAAGTAGATCGTTGCATGTAAATACAGCAGTGTCCTTCATTGGATAAGCAGCCAGCTGTCACCAAGGAATGCTTTCTTCCCAACAATCATACACTCCATTGACCCATCTAAACCCACCTTAAGGCTCTGCCCTGTAGGCACATTATCAGTGACCTTGCCTTTCAGTAGAGGTGATGTAAGCAGTGATGTTGTGTCTAAGGGCTCACGCACACGACCGTGTGCTGGCCAGGCCCATGCTGAGGACCGCAAATTGTGGTCCCCAATGCACGGCACCGACCGTGGGGCATCCACATGCGAATCGCAAACCCATTCACTTGAATGGGGACGCCGATCCCCATCCGACGGTCTGCACCGCAAAAAAGTAGTGGCCCGTCCGGAAACACCACGGCAGCACTCCGTAGTGCTGATCCGTGCTTCCGCACTGTATCTCCTGGTTTACGGACCCATTCAAGTGAATGGGTCGAATGGGTCCGCATACGTGATGAGGGGTACACACGGCCAGTGCCCCGTGTATTACGGACCCGTCGTATGCCCCCCACCCCCCCAATTTTTATTTGTGCTGTTTACCAATCAACATAAATAATATGTTCATAATATATTGACTATATTGTACAGGTTATAAGAAGTGCAGGGATACCAAATACTGTTTTGTGATATTTAATAAAATATTAGTTATGCTATTAAGTATAAAAAGCTCATCTTTACAGTAGAGCTTTTCTATACAGAAGTGGGTAATGCAGCTGTTTACTGTACAGAAGGTCTGGGGCTCAAATCTCACTGAAACCTATAAAATAATCTTTATTGTAAAAGTTATAGCGGAAAAAATTAACTTTTTGCTCTGCAGCTCTACGATGCTCTGGCATCAACATCCAGTTGACAGGTGCCACAATATTGCTACAGCCAATCACTGGCTGCAGCATTGACCTGTCGCCCATGTGGCATGTGACCCAGTGACCAGGGAGAAATGGAGCTTGAGCCCTGAGGCAGGTATCAGGTATGTATGAATACTATGGCAGGTTGTTCACCTTCTAAGGTTATTTAAAGTCTTGGATAAACCATTTAACCCCTTCAACTACTGTGACATACCGGTATGCCACAGTTGTTGAGGGAATGTATGAAGCGTGCTGCTGCAGTTAGCCTGCACCACACGCTGAGGGAAGACACCCAGCCTCAATAATGGGGAATGGCGATCCTGATAAACTCAGCATCTATGAAGCAAGGCAGAGGGATGGGGCTCCCTCTGTCTTCTGATCGGAGCACCCACAGTGGAATTGCAGGGCTACTTTTGGTTACTATGGCAGCATGGATGCTTCTGAAGCTTACTAGGCCTGCCTTGGTAAACTCTCTGCTAGGTTGTGCATGAAGCACAGCTCAGCAGAAAACGTGTGAAAATTATATTCACCCTATTAGATCTCTATTAGCGTGAATAGTACAAGGCATCAAAAGACTCCAGGTTCTAGCACTCTAAGGGGGTTAAAAGTTATTGCTGTAAAAAATTTAAAGTTTAAATCCTCCTCCTTTCCTAATTTTACATCTAAAAATATATTAACAATAAAAAATAAACATATCAGGTATTGCCTCATCCAAAAATGTCTGAACTATTAAAATATTTAAAAAACATTCATGAGCAGTGAATGCCATAACAGAAAAAAAATTCAAACCTCACGATTCACCATTTTTAGTCACCTGCACCCCAAAAAAAATGAATAACAGTGATCAAAAAGTTTTATGTACAACAATAAAAATGACAGTTCAATCCTCAAAACACAAGCCCTCACACAGATTTCTAGATCTAAATATAAAATATGTCTGTCAGAAAATAGCAATGCTAAGAATTTTTTTCTTTTTTTAAATAGTAAAAAAAAAACTATACAAGTTTGCTATTGCCATATTCATACTGAGACGCAGAATAAGGAATTCATGTCATTTTAAGATCACAGTGAATGCTGTGATGCAGTGGCGTTGAGAGGGGGGTGCGGCGGGTACGGGCTGCACCGGGTGACACCACTGATGGGGTGACACCACCAGGAGATGAGCGCTTACATTATGGAAGCACTCATCTCCCTATATTCATCTGTATGGCCATCCTCAGGACGGCGATACAGATGAACACTGCAGCAGTGCACGGGCAGTGCACGGGGGAGGCGCCTCCCTTCCCTGTTCCTCCAATAGGCTGCCGACACAAGGCCAGCAGCCTATCAGAGGCCGGCGCAGGCATCGTGATGACGTCATCGCGCCGCCTGAGCCATACAGCTCGGGACACAGGCCAGAAGAGGCCTGCATCGCATCTCTAGAGGTAAGTGTTTTTTTTTTTGTTTTTTTTTCTGTGACGTGCTGGGCTGGGCTGGAGGGGCATTGCCTGGCACATGGGGGACACTATGGGGGCATTTACTGGCACATCCTTGGGGACACTATGCGGGCATCTACTGGCACATCCTTGGGGACACTACGGGGGCATTGCTGGCACATTATAGGGACACTATGGTGTTGGAGTGGAGAAGAATACTATGGGGGTATATTATATAGGCACATTATGGGGGCACTAAGAAGGGGCATTTAATACTGGCACATTCTGGGGGACACTATGGGGGAATCTTATACTGACACATTATGGGGGCACTATGGGGAAGAGGAGAGGAGCACTATGTGGGCATTTACTAGGGGCATTATATAGGGGTATTTTATACTTGCACACATTAGGGGGACATTAGCTCAACTTGCAGCACTAAGGGAATTTTTCCGCACTGGCACACAGAACAGGAGCACTTTTGAATTAGTGCACATTATTATTATTATTATTATTATTATTATTATTATTATTAAGGTGGCAGGTGAGTTGTTAAGATGGTAGGAGGATGATGGAAAAGTAGGAACCTAAGATGTCTTTTGTCAAACTACAGAGACGAGAGATGGGTGAAAACTTATCATGGCGGTCTGGTCTGAAAGGAGTAGATTAGGAAAGAGAAGGTCTGCATCAGAGAAGTTACTGGATGTAAGGTACTTGGTGCTGTATTCTGGATAGCACAGAATATAATATTTATGCAAATATGTGGGGGGGGGTTGCTAAGCAGAAGACAGATCGCCGGGGGGGGGGGGGTTGTTGGGGGTGCTAGAATTTGAACCCAAGCGATAACGGAGATGGGGGTTTAGATAGTAAACAGACAGCTGACATGGGGGGGGTGCTAAGCAGACAGATCGCCGATGGGGGGGGGCGTTTGGGGGGGTGACACCATTTTCTACCGCATCGGGTGACACCAGCCCTAGCAATGCCACTGCTGTGATGTAAAAAAAAAAAAAAACATTGGCGGATTGTGTTTTTTTTTTTCAATTTGAGTCTACAAAGAATTTGTTTCCTGTTATTTTCCCGTTACAATAACAGACACGGTAAATTAAGCAAAAAATTAGCCCTCATGTGGCTATATGAATGGAAAATTAAAAAAGATATGGCTACTGGAACGTGGGGAGGAAAAAAAATGTAACACCAAAAATGGGCTAGGTACTTAAGGGGTTAAAGGAAAATAATGAGTTAAAAAATAATAAGTTAAACATATACCATATTCAGTAGTTGTATCACTTTTCAGTGCACAATGATTGTCTTATATTACATAGAGAACAAAAGTATTCTATTCCGCTTAGCAGTAACAAGGGAACCAGACATAACAAGAAGCTCCCATTTAAATAGTCTGTGTTTCCAAAGTATTTTGCATATACAATAGAAAAAAGATTTGGAATGTAAAAATTCTCGAGTATGGCCTCCCAATAATAAATCAATGCAAACCAAATAAACCCCAAAGGAGAGAAAGGGAGATGAAAGTTAACTTTTGCTGGTAATAATAAAATGGATGTGCTACACCACGTAATGACAATCACAAATATAAAACAGGATGCAAAACATATCCACACCAGCAACCCCGTAGAATGTGATGCAATGGGACCAGTAAACCAAAGAATAGTTACTAGTGGGGGTACTAGTCACATTGCAATACAAAAATTGGAAAGTTCTTACCAATCAAAGTGCCTCGATAGAGAATTCTAAATGGATAGATATGTCTCCACTGCATATAGAAGTTTGGCTGGCTGGTTAGCTCCTGCATTAGATAGGCATTGGGAATCACTATCCCTAGTGAACCCTAAATAAGGGAGGGAGACTAGGAATGCCCTGCCTATATATACAGAGCTCCCGCACCAACAGGGATGACCTCATCCGGATACCTAATCCTAAACCCGGGTGGTATCTCTATCAAACCCTAAAGGCATATCACGACGTGCCATGTTTCGTCTGGGGAAACATTGATAATTAGGGTATCGTACAAAATACATATACAGGTTGTATAGAATGTATGGTCCCAAATCAAGCCTTATCAGGCTGAGACCCAATAGAATAAAAATAAAGAAAAGATATGTAGAGGGCCCCCCGGAGGTCAGTGGACCTTATGTCAAATAAAAAGGTACTCCTCTCATCCCAAGCTTCCCTGCCAGTGGGTACAGGATGTCACTAGTCCCCACTGATGTCAGCGAGGTTTGGCGTCCGATGCAGCAATTTAAAAGGCCGCGCCACGCACGCTTACTCCCAAAGGCCGCCTATCTGGTCATGTGGATCACATTATCTCTGCGTCATATCATATGGAACACAGCGCGGGGTCACATGAGGTGCCTAGCAACCGGGATGCCTACTACAACAGGATGACGTCCCAGTTGCTGCAGATAGGCGTAAAAGAAAATCATGCGCCCTTGGTATCAAATATCCTTCAAATCAGTAGGGATCTAATTAAGAGCTTGTTAGACAGAATGCAATCTATTGTAACATACTGATAGGGCAGTGAGGCAAACACATTATACAATGGATATATCCAGACATATAAATGCATGGTGATAGAACATCAGAAGCATATAAAAAAAAAAAAAAATTGGTGACTGGGCCACCTATTCCCCTCAGGGATGGTGGGAACCTCTCAAATATGAAACTGGGGAGAATTGATGATAAATATCATTGATGGACATACTAAAGGCTAAGCTCAGATGAAGCCCCTTAATATAAGTACTGGTGGGGTCAAATGAAATAACTAAAGTTAAGCTGCTCATTGAGTCCCAATGGGGCTGTGGTTTTGAGATAATATATCCATTGAGCTTCTCTCTGGAGTAGAACCCTGCCCCAGTTACCTCCCCTCAAAGGTGGTTTGACCATGCCAATACCCATGAAGGAGACACAGGCTCTGCCACTGTGAAAATAGTGGACGTCTTTAGCTATGTGTGTGTCCCTCATGTTAGCAATATCATTGAGATGTTCGCCCACTCTTCTGCTGAATTCACGGATGGTCTTGCCAATATATTCTTTACCACATTCACATGTTAGTCGGTAAATGACTCACCGTGTCTTGCAGTTAATATAATCAGGAATAAAATATTCCCTTCCAGTTATGTTGCTCTTGAAGGTTTTGCCCGTGAGAATATGCCTACATGCAATGTGACTGCCACATCTATAGCAACCCTTGGTTCTTGTCTGGAGCCAAGAACTGTCCAATTGTGTTTGTGGGGCAAATTGGCTATGCACTAGTCTGTCCCGTAGGCTCTTACCATGGTGGTAGGTGATTTGAGGACTAATCCTCCAGGACTTCTTTCAGATTGGGGTTAATTGTAAAGATATCCCAATGTTTGTTGACGATCTGCCGTATCTTTGTAGCGGCCTTATCATAAATAGTGATAAATATTATCAGATTACTGCTGCAATCTAATGCATGTCTGGGGGTAAGGAGAGTGGATCTCTCCTTCTGTAAAGCAGACCTAAAATCTGGGCTGAGAACCGTATCGGGATAACCCCGTTGTAGGAATCTCTGACGCAGATCAGAGGCCTGAGAAGTAAATTATTGTTTAGTGGAGCAGTTTCTCCTAAGCCAGAGATACTGGCCCCTAGGGATTCCTCTCTTGAGGGGGAGTGGATGTCCACTCTCCCACCTCAGAAGGGAATTGGTGGAATTTGGCTTCCTGTAAACAGAAGTCTCTAGTTCCCCTCTCCTATTTCTTGTAATTGACACATCCAGGAAAGGTAGGAACATTTCATCAGATTCACAGGAAAATCTTAGGCCTACATGATTGCTATTTAGGCCCTTCACAAAGGATTCAAATCCAGCCTTTTCACCGTTCCAAAAGATGAAAATATCATCAATGTACCATGCCCACAGCTCTATAGACTAATCTCAGTCATCTCATCGGTAAAGAGCAAAGTATTTTACACTTTTATGGAAAATATTCTATTTTTACATTTAAAAAAATCTATATAACATATTGCAGCATAAAATGCTGTGATTTGTGAACACCTGATGTGCTGCATATGGCTGTTTTCATGTGACATGTCATCTGACAGACAAGCCATGGAAAATATTTTGTGACACAAAAGTTAGAATAAAAAAAAACACTATTATGTCAGGGTCATATTGCTCATTGCTGTGACATCTCTGTCAGACACAAATATGCCATGACACCCTGATATATATATATATATATATATATATATATATATATACACACACTGTACATATCATATTATGATACATGACATATAGGAAGGTGGCACAATATGATACATACAATGAGTGCAGTGCATGATATACTTCCCATTGACTTCAGTAGGAAAATAACTAGTATGAAGAGCTAAAGCTAAAGACACACAGGTTCAGTTATTCTTAAGGGATTTCTTCACTTTTTACTTATGGTTCCTTGTGTGTAATGAAAAACCTGCTCACCTCCACTGTAGTCCTGCACCCTGTCTCCTTTTCTTCTTTTGGCCCCCGGCTTGTTTATTTCCGGCTGAGGTATGGACATGGTCATCTGCGCTGCTGCAGCCGACTGACTTCAGTGGCACCTGATCCAAGAGTGACATGGTGCTTGGGGACACGTCAATGTTGAAGTCAGTTATTAGCTGCAGATCTGCAGAAGATCATGTCCAGACGATGGCCGAATGGGCACCAGGGAGCAGGACTGTAGTGGAGGGGAGGGGAGGAGAGCAGGGGAGTCTTCCATTAGGTCATACATGCTAGGGGCCATAAGTAAATAGTAAAGAATTCCCAGAAAGCCCTGTTAAGGTAACTTGAATGAGCTTGAACTGTAATACCATTTACAGACTATTGGCAATAGTGGCACTGTTTGTGGGGAAAATACTGCTTTTTACCAAATATAACAAAAACTTTTTCTTCCACTTATCCTTTGAAACTCACATAGAAATTGGTGCATAAAAAAAAAACTAACTTAAAGCTTTTGGATTCTAATGCAATCTATAACAGAGAGGAATAAGGATATATTCACACATGGTGGGATTGTTGCAGAAATACATTCACATGCTGCAGAAACATCCTTGTTTAGCTGTAGCAAATGGATTTTTGTTGTATACATTTTTGCAGCAAATCTATGGCACGTCAGTCTACTGTAGCTCTTTCATTACACTTTCCTTCTCTTTAGGCCTCATGCACACGGCCGTGGGTGTTTTGCGGTCCGCAAACCGCGGATCCGCAAAACACGGAAGCTGCTCCGCCCGGTCCGCAGCCTGCGGAACGGAACACGGCCCATTATAGAGATGCCTATTCTTGTCCGCATAACGGACAAGAATAGGACATGCTCTATTTTTTTTGCGGGGGCACGGAACGGAGCAACGGATGCGGACAGCACACGGAGTGCTGTCCGCATCTTTGCGGCCCCATTGAAATGGGTCCGCGGCCGAGCCGCGAAATATGCGGCTCGGACGCGGACCCGAACAACGGCCGTGTGCATGAGGCCTTAGGCTACATTTCTAGTTTTGCTGGAAGCATAGAAGCAACAACTGCACTGTATGAATCCAGCCATATGCGTAATTTGCAGTTCACCTCCGGTACAGTTATACAATGGTATTTAATGTTATAACTCTGGATACTGGTAGTGATCATGTAGCTAAAATGATTTTATCTCCTCTGTCAAATACATTCAGTTACAGAAAAGAAGAAAATCTCCTGAATCCAGTATTTTCTATTTTCATCCTATCAATAATAGCCTTTACGAGTGCTTAAGACATATGTACTTACAAGTCTCAAATTGGTGCTATTTAGTCTAAGATTGAATACTTTGTAACTAGTTACATGGCCACGTGCTATTGTGAGCGCAGTCAGGTTTGGCTGGGTTTTACTGTCACATGTTGGTTTTGTCATGGAGTTGGTTGTCAAAATCTGCTTCCTTGTCAAGTTATATACAAATTATTTTGTGAAAAACCTCTGCAGCATGTATATAAGATTTATTTTATATGTCCTCTGCTTTGCCATTACTGTAAGCACTCCAGATTTTCTACAATCAATTCAGCTGCAGAAAATGGAGCATATCCATGCTATGGGTGATTTACATTGCACAATGTTAGGCTGATTGTTAGAAACGAACGGTGCTATAAACACTGGTTCCCCATTAAATGCCTGTGTAAATGTGCAGAGTACGCAGACAATGATTTATGTGTCCACCTAAATGACTATTTCTCCCGATGAACCAGTGTTTAGCTCATTCATCGGGTGATCGGTGGCACCTCTACATGGGCCTCTTATAGGGAATGAGCGTTTGTAGTAATATCCGTCCCAGTAACATGTCTGTCCTGATGTCAGTTTGTCCCTGACAACAGTTATTGCCTAATCCATCGGTGACCAGCACAAATGTCTCTTGACCCCTGAGGGTCAGAAGTCCCTTTAACTGAGAGTACTCCAAGATGGTGACCTGGTGTTTCCCCTGCAGCTAAATCGAGATCCCAGTTTAAGGGTTAAAGGGTGAACACCCGGGGGAGGGCTGCAAGGATAATGCCCTTAGGATTAGCCCAAAGCCAAATCTGTTCAAGTGACACAGTGTCCATGTCCACTTTGTTATATAAAGTTGACTCCTGCTTTATCTAGGCCAGTAATGGCTAACCTCCAGCACTCCAGCCCTGGTGAAACTATGACTTCCAGCATGCTCCTTTCATTTCTATGGAGTTCTGAGAACAGCCAAGCAAGTGTGCATCCCGGGAGTCGTAGTTTTACCACAGATAGAGTGCAAGAGGTTAGCTATTACAGATCTAGGCCATATCTATGATTTCATTACTACTCACCACTTCATGACCTTGCACTAGACAATTTTTGTTTAAAATTTTTAGTAGACATAAAAACATACAGTACCTGTAAATTACACATGGATCAAAGAAAACCAAAGAGACAGCCACTGTGCCTTGCACTAGTCCCTGCAGTAGGTGTAATACGGTGTATCTTTTTTCTGAAGTCTTCCTTTAATTTCTTCTTTGAAAAAAAATCCCAAAGCCTGATTGGTCAACAAGACTGCTGTCATTAGTCCTGGATGCCAAAGATACTCATGTCCTCATGGAAACTTCTGAGTGTTTTGAGGAAACACTACAGCTCAGTTCCAATCACCAGACACTTCTGTCTTGTAATAAAACTGATTTACGCAAGTAAAGCTTTACAACACAAATTGATGCATGAATTGAACATATGAAGTGGGGACTTCAATGAAAGCAGCAAGGACAATTTATTTGGGGGGAAAAAATTGTATTATCAATAAAATAAAAAAAATAGATGAATATTTTACTCAAGTTAACGGTAACAGATTTTGGGCTGCAAATTAAATTGTAGCTGTTTTATAATCAATAGTTCTACTTTTTTGTGTCCTCCTTGTGTAATAAACATAAAATATCCATTCTACTTTTAGATGCAGCAATCATCTGATAATGTTAGTATATCATATAAAGAGAGAGTAAGAGAAGCTTTTAATGGGATCAAGGTGACTTTACATTCTTGTCTTTTACGTGTTTGCAAGTCTTCTCTGTGGATGAAACTAGCTCAGCCTTGGATTGAGATCTTTTCCTGAAAATTACCTAGGGAGTCTGCCTTTGCCATCTCTTACAACAGAAGTGTAAATCAAACTGCGCAAATGTTAAATCCATAATTCCAGGAAACAAAAGAACGATTAATGGGCTCTTCAAAGTAAAAGTAAAAGTAAAATGTTAACATTATTATTATCTACTCAAAGTTGACATTTTTATAATTTTGCAGCGTGGGTAGATAATTGTGTATTGTTGATGCAATGAAAATTAAGCGGCACAATCCCTTCAGAATAGTTAGGTCTAGAATGTGGTTGATAATAATGTAGATAAGGAGCTTGATCAGAGATAAAGACCACTAAAGTGAAAATACAATATGCCATATAGAATACAGCCACTACTGACATTCATAAACAAAAGTGGAAAGTTTAAGAAAATTATTGGAAGTGATACTATCTGAACTATTCTATGGCTTTAGTCACACTGCTTAGGAGGAGGGGAACATCAGCTCCCCATGCCACTGACAGGAGATCTATGAAGATCTTATGTCCATTGTGCCTATGGCCCTTGTGACTCCTGTAAAGTTCTGCGACTCTCTAAATTTGAATCTCTAAATAAAGTAAGCAACTGGCAGCCCACATAATCATGTACAGAAAATAGAGTAAAAAAATGTACAATCATAAAATAAAACAGATTAGAAAATATATGTTAGAGATAAGCAAATTTCTTGAAATTCATTTTGGGTCCGATTTGTCAAACTTTTGAAATAGTTTGATTTAAGTTCAAATCGATTCTACCAATTGCCCTGAAAGTGGTATATATCTCTGGTCTCCTAGGACATATATATATATATTTTTTTTTTTTTCTGGAAACACTCTGGGAAAAGAAAGAGAGAGAGAGCCTAGAATGTTGCACTGGGTTTCTGGGCAATTCATAGGAATGCTCATTTGCGATAATTGGCTAACATAATCAAGCAGCCAATCAGCCAATGAACAAGCAAAATCTTGTTCACTGGCTAATGGGCATATTTGAACAGGATACCAGATGCCCAATTATTGGCCGCATATTTCTCTGTGTAATCAGGTATCTACTGCTGATCATCAACAGAACAGAATGAGGGTGGAATGAATCATTCCTCTAGCATTCTGTTTGCATCGGCCTGTGTAATCAAGACTTATCATCCATCAGCACTCACACTGCCGGTACATTGGGCAGTGTAATACCACTATTAGTCAGGCTGTCTAGGCCTGCATGAGATCTAACACTATGACTAGTGTACAGCTAATTAAGCTTCAGATCCAATTCACGAGACTTTGGTGAATAACTTCAGCATTCGATTTTTAAAACGATTTTAAAACAGTAATCCGAAGTCGGCTTCAGTACCAGCTGGAACCTCGGTACCGAAGACGACTTCGGATCCAAGTTTTAAAATGGTATTAGAGTTCTTAGAGTTAATTACCAGAGTCCAGCGAGAAAAAAAAATCTCAGTACAGTATTTAAATGAAGTTCTGAGCAAATTGACTTTGGATCCAAAGCTCAATTCACTCAACACTAACTATGATGGATGATAAATTTGGCGTCTGTCTACAATTTTCTCAATTTTGAACTATTGGTTGGCTTAGTTTGTGATGGAATTTTACACCAGAATTACGTACAGCACAGGCCATGCTCCTTTCCCACTAAGTCAAACCCATTTTCCATTAAACAAACATCACTTATCAGGTACGGCATATGGTATGGGATATCTCTTAAAACTAGATAATTGCAAAATAAATGTTCCAAACTGTGCCACATTTCAGCACAATTTCCAATAAAGTCAAAGTGCATTTATATTAGTTCGGTAAATAAGGCCAGTGTTTTTTGGAAAGATGGTGCAGTTTTTGTAATAGTTTTTTTATTGTTTTTAAGTCAATTAGTGTCTCTGTTAGACACAGTGCTGTGATGTGACAACAATACTTAGTGAATCAATCAGACCTGCTAAAAAGTTGAAGTAGCACTTATTGCACTAAATAATGCGTATCATTAGTGCCAATTTGCGCAATCGTGAAAATAATGACTGGAGATCGTGAATTCTAGAATTCACTAATTTATTGCGAATATTATGCAAAAAATTTGTGAAATGTCATGAAAACGAATATTGCCTATGCGGGTCATCACCATTCATGTCCACTGCTTCTTTTTTTTTTCCATAATCTAGTTTAGAAAAGCACTGATTTACTTATCATACTGCTTTGTGTTGTTATGAGCCTTCTCATTACTAATATGCCAGTGGCTATTCGCCATATCCTTATCTCACATCCTATTTCAGTAAAATCTGTTACAGATAATATTGTGTTATGATACTTAGCGCCATGCCCTCTTCGGTGCTACCAAATCATCCACTCTACTAGTAAGCAATCTGATGGCCTCACATGTACAATCTTCCTATCTGTCCAATGTTCTGCTGGTTGTATAAATAATATTGTACTATACATACCACTATGTTGCTACATTTTATTCATTTGGTCCTCCTATCAATTAAAACCCACAATGCGGTAATTTATCAATAATAGAGATCTACTTTATAAACATCCAATAAGTAAAAGTGGCCCTCTCTATCATTTAATATGCTAGAATTCTTGCTGAGCACTGGGGCAGACACTTTGATATAAATGAAATCTGAAAAGACAATGGAAAACTAGCACAAAGGCATTAATATTTCTCAACATAGATCTGAGATCATACACTGCGAAGAAGCTACTAAGGTTCAAAGTCCTTTGAATATGTTCAAGAATTTGACAGAAGCATAAGCCAATGTTTTGTAACTGTGATGATCAGTCATCTTCACATCATATGTGATTTTCCTCTATAAAAAGCTACTAAAACAGATGTGTAAACATTTTCACTTAGTCAACAAGTGCACTTCCAAAAGGCAAAGTTCATGAGAAGCTCCACCTTTGATTAAAATTGGCAAGTCAGCAAAAGTGAATATATGCAACCTCACAAATGATGTAATTCTTTTCCTTTACTTTATTAATTTTGTTTTTCTGGGCTACCTGTCGACTTTGGCCGTGATACATGTTATTTGGCTAAAGAGCACCAGAACTTGTGAATGTTTATTGGGTCGCGATGACTCGCAGGTGACAACGCAACTCCATTTACTTTTATTATGTTGCAACAAGCAGTATGGTACAATCACAATGTTTCAATTTCTGGCCTCAATTTTGTGTAATTGAAAACAACCTATAGTTTTCTGGACTTAAACATGATGAACATTACAGAATTATGGCCAGATTTATAAAATAATTAAGGGCAAGGGCTCTTTTGTTTACAATAACACATTGCCGGGCGAAGTCTGTTTGGTAACGTCACGGGGCTCTCTGCTGGACAGAAGCATCCGCCTGGCAGCCCTAAGGAGAGCCCGGTTCATCACCGGAACTCCAGAGAATGCCTTTGGCCTGCCCGATTCAGCGCAGGGAAAGGGAGAGCATGGGAGCATGAACTGCTCCAATGCTCAAGTCATTGGGGGCTGCCTGGGTGAAAAAAGGGATATGTCCAGGTTCAGCTCCGGACAACCCCTTTAATTGAGTGCATATTCATTCAGTGTCTAAGATTTTTTTTTTTTTTGCCTTGCTCCTTCGGTTATATGCCGTTACATTACACTATGAACCTTAAGCTAGATAAGCACTACTTAATAAACAACAGTCTAAAGACACCAAGGGAAAAAATATGCCCATGCATTGTGCTGCACTCCTAAAGAAACTTCAGAGTTTTCTTAGATGGCAAAAAAATTTGTCCAGAAGGAGGAAATTTGATAAAAATAACTAATAAATATTAATATAACAAAAATGTTATCACATTTTTTTCCCTTGGACCATATTTTTAACCATTCATAAAGTCTTAGGGAAAATTGTCTTATTTACATGTTTTAAACATAAGCAATTTTTTTAAAAAATTCTTAAAGCAATTATTTGTGCAAAATTAAGTGTTGTATTTTCCATTTCAAATCAGAGTATGGGTATACTTTACTTATTCCAACCTGGGGACAGATGGGCAGACAGATGGAGAGATAGACATTGATAAAAAATATATATTATCTAATACAGAGTTCATACCTAATGGGCTCAGTTTTCTGGATTCTGTTGTGGCCATCATATGGCAGGAAATCAATGACTGGAAGAGAAATCCATTTAAATACTGGATAAAGACCCAACTCTGCATAATTAATTTCAGCAGAAATTGGCAACGCTCTACCACAAAAACAAATACAATGCAGCAGTAAAGCTGTATTATTATCATGCTAGTATCAGCTTCTCATTGGAGGATCATAACAGGTACTTTTCTTCTGTAGGAAGAATCAGGATACACTTGTCATGCATTTGCTGCCCTTAAGTACATTACATTCGAAAAGGGGAAGCATACTCAGTAAATATGTAGAACAAAATTCAGCTAAATAGTACTTAAAAAGCAAAAAAGAGTGCCAAGCTTATACTACTCTCCATATTTGTCCAAAGGCGAGCTGCCCATATCTCACGTCTAATCCGTCTGCTAGTCTGCAGGTGCAGGACACATTGACGGTCATAAACCTAGCTGAACACTATATGAGAATTTAATAACATTCTGATAACTTAGTACTGAATGCTACAATGTTTCCTCAAATACAGTGGTCCCTCAAGATACAATATTAATTGGTTCCAGGGTGACCATTTTAAGTTAAAATTATTGTAACTTGAGACCATATCTCTATGGAAAACTTGCAATTACTCGAAGGAATGCTTATGGACTGTAAGAATTTGAGATTCTGCATCTGGGCAAACATCAACTCTCTCACTGTGGCCCCACATATGAATTCTAAAACCTTAAAATGTAACTGTGATTATACATGCAGATGCAAATTGAACGTGCTTCATGCTGTTCTGTTGATTAGAGATGTGCGAAGTTTTGAAAAATTTGATTCGGCGACTTAACTGGTTTGACAACAAATTTGATTTGTTATTAATTAATTTGTCACTAATCACTATAAATCAGGTATACACAGGCCACTCTGCCTTCGGTTACGGCCACAAGGAGCTGTCATGCTGTGGTCAGGTTGTGGCCATGCTGCAGTATCAAGTGGCCAATTAGCTCACAGCTACCCTTCACTTAATAATGAAGACCGCACTGTATAGTCCATCTTCATTGTTAATGGCTGTGTGGCACCTTTAATGCACCTTTAAACAAGGGCTGATGCTGGTATGGGGTTTGGCTGGTTAGGTGGGGGGACAATATACACATTATTGATTTTCTAGCCTGCAATCTCCTGTAGGTTATTTGACAGTAAACAGAATATTAATCAGCTCTAGCATATGCCTAAAACAGGCGCAGAAAATTGTAAATGAGATGGGCCGCTTCCCCACCCATGTCACACCTAATTTTTTAGATCTGGAGTGAACATGAAAAATCGGAGATTACGGCGCAAAGGACCGCATTCTGCTCCAGTATTTTGAGTTAGTAAACCCGATATGCCTGGCCATAATGAGGACTTATTAACATTATGACAAGTTGATCAGTTCTCACTCCTGTTTTCATGGAAAGATGTGTTCCTGACATCGACCATTTTAGACCCACATAAAAGATGCCACCAGCCAGTAAACCAGCATTTGCTTTTTGGCTGACTGATCGCTGACATGTTTACATTGGCCAGTAATCCAGAATGAGCATTCGTATGAAGGGAATTTAGTCATTGAAAGCTATTACTGTAGGACATATAGTTATGGTGAAACACTAATATGAGGAAATGTTGTAAAATCCGAAACATGAACTTGCAGCTTACCAACAAGACTTTACATTTATATGCTGCTTCTGTATGAGGGTTGTAACTTGTATCAATATAAATTTCCCAGATACAGCAGGCAACATTAATAGTTCTTTCAATTCCAGCTCTAAAAACTGAGTGTTGGGAATACTTGTACCGTGCAATGTACTCTTCTGTATATATAGCTATCAGGAAACCAGAAAAGCAATCAGTGTAAACATTTTTTTTTTTTGTAGCTGACTACTACCTGTAGCTATAGAAAGCATAAAGTGGAAAAAAGAAACAAGCAAGCACTTCTTACTATGTCTGATACACTGTAGATCTATTAAGTGATCTATTAATTTTGTTCATCTCAATAGTCTTCAGCAAGGTGCAACTATTTAATCTTTTTAGTGAAAACAAATACGTTTATAATGATTTTAGGCAAAAAAAAAGCACAAATTATGTCAGAAATCTGGTGCAGTGGCAATTACAAATGTGCCCCAATGAGATCTTACATCAGACCTCAATGTGGGTGACCCCCAAATAGACCTCCACAAGTCCCCCAATCAGACCTCCATGTGAATGACCCCCATGCTCAGATCAGATTTAAAAAAATGAACACACCGGCACTCCTGTTATCCATCTCTTCTTTTTCTTCTTCCTGCCATGCAGCATGAGGTCACAGAGCGCGCTGACATACTCTTGCTGTGTGCAGTCCCAGCATAGTGAGCATCCAAGGAAGACTAGGAAGTGATGAGTACAGAGCCCGGGAAGCACTGCATTCACCGTTTCTTGGTCCTCCTGTACTAATGAGTGCTTCCACTTTCAGCGGGTGGGGGTGGAATGTTTCTTATATGATGAAAATAATAATAATAATAATAATAATAATAATAATATATATATATATATATATATACATAAAAATAATATATATATATATAAGGCTGCATAGAGCAGCTGAAACGTTGCGGAGGTGTAATAAAAGATCCACGTTTACTTTGGAGTGCTGCCTGTTGTTTCAACGTATATATATATATATATATATATATATATATTTAGTGGAGCAACATACAGGACACCACCTAGTTTGTCAGCCTCCTTCTTTTAGGCCCTTTAAAACGTAACCTTTATTCGAATGTGTTGAATGAAACGAAAACAGAATAAACTAAATATGTTTCTAAATCTGCTGTTTTAATTTAATTTAATACAATCAAACAAAGGTTATATTTTAAAGGGCCTAATAGAAGGACGCAGACAAACTATCAGGCGGAGTCCTGTATGTCGCCCTACTATCTAATCTATCAGTCTAATAACATTTCCTGCCCTGGACTCCATTTTTCATTTCTTTCACTCAATCTGAGTTTCAGTACACTGAAACGTCTGTCGAAGACAGTCACATCAAGTGTTACTTCAGTTCTTCCATTATATTTCCCATTAAATTAAAGTGTTCTTAAAGTTCCTTAGTAAGAAAGAAAAATAGTTGTGTATCATATAATTAATTTTTTGTTATCACTCTCATTATGAGAAACAAAATCAGAGTCTTGTAGGTATAATGCCTTTTAATGTCTAAAAAATTGTTCTTCAGGGCCTGGACACTTTGAGATATGGCAGAAACAATGAATACTAATGTGTATCAAACATTTTACAGTCCAATGCAAAAACAGTAAACATGACCGCAAGCTGAACATACACTGGGCAATGCAACAAGACAATGGGGGTGATTTATCAAAACTAGTGTAATGAAAAAAACTCACTTATTTGCCCTTAGCAACCAATCAAATTGATAATTTCATTTTAAAAAAGGTTCTCTGAAAAATGAAGGATGGGATCTGATTGATTTCTTTGGGCAACTAAGCCCGTTTTTCTTTGCATGAGTTTTGTTAAATATCTCCCAATGACTCAAAGAACACAAGTATATCAAACAAAGGATGGTTGAACAAGGAGAAGATTTGCTCTTTGTATTGGCCAAGTTAGACTCATGGCCTTACCCTACTGAGATTATCTGAAGAGGGCTGTGCACACAAGTAGTGATGAGCAAACTGGGTTCAGATTCTTTACGTAATACATTAATGCATGTGATGCTACTTACAGTAATGTTGCATGCACAAGACTACTGAAGCCTCACGTTAACCATCACCATCTTGGAAAAGCCTCATCGGAGGCAATACATTTAAAGCATGTTTCGAGCTAGGGATTCATTATGAATATGAGTTATGTACATGAATAAACCGGGTTCTTTTAAAGCAGGTAGAATCCGTTTGCTCATCACTACACACAAGGCCTCCAGGAAATATTGATGAACTGAACACATTTGCAGAAAGGAACAGTATAAAATTCCTCCTCAATATTGTCCAAATCTGATTTTTGCATACTGGAATCATTTGGTGGATATGATTTCTGCTAAAGGAGCTAAAGGGTTAATTATTATTTTTTACCTATATTGAATGTGCTGAATAAAGGAAATGAACAGTAGAACTATTTGTATCTTATTTGTTTAGATATATTGTGTTTGTTAATTGTAGTTTAGAAAGCAATTGAACTATATTTTATTAATAATCTGCACAAAAACCCTGGTGATTCTTCCATCTTTATAGCCTTTATCAAAGTAATGTTCTCTGTAGAATTATTGGGGTGCTTTTCCTCAAAGAAATAGCACTACTCTTGTGTGTTGTATGCATCTGGAATTAGATCCTGGAAACCCTTCAGGGAGTCACATATAAAACTGTAACTTCAAAAAGCAACAGACAAGAAGATAATGTAAAAATATAATATGACCAGATCACTAATATGCATACGTTGACATTAGGTCACAAACATTAGTAGAAATGTCAGACTGCTCTGAGCCATTTTATGCTTCAATTATACCTAAAATCTTCAATGAAAATAATTCTTTCCTACTTATTCCTAATCAAACTGCACTTTCTGACAAATAAATGCGGTGCTATCCAATTCTAAATTTATAGAAAAAATTGAGCCAATGTATAAAATTTGGAATAAACCTTGCACGTTATGAACAGTCCAGTATGGTACAAAAGCATATTTACTGCTTTGCCAGTGCCTGGCCCTGGCAATCAGAGTTGCCAGAAACGGCTGGGCAACAGAAAGGAGCGGAACTTGGGTGCAACATAAGCAACAGTGATGCCCTCATTGCACCAAAAGTCTCATTTGCATATTAATAAAATGCATAATATCTCAGGAATGGAGCCTCAGATCAACAAAATGTAAACCACATTTTAATCAGGAGAACCACAGTTATGTATCTATTCAAACAGTTAAATAGTCAGGTACAGTAGCTAATGACAGATTACCATTACAATTCTTTTTGGTTTTGATTCATATGAATCAACTTTAAGATTTGATTCGGGTACAAATCAATTCTACCCAAATAGATGGGACAGCGTTGAGAGAAAGATGAAAGTAGCAAAATACAGGGATATTATTAATGAAAACCTGGGCCTCAGACTGGACAGAAGGTTCACCTTCCAACAAGACTGTGACCCTAAGCACAAAGCCAAGACAACACAGGAGTGGCTTAGGGACAACTTTGTTAATGTACTTCAGTGGCCCAGTTAGAGCCCTGACATCTCCATTACCAGGTACGCAAACCTTGTGGCATCATACTCAAGAAGACTAGAGGCTGTAATTGCTGCCAAAAGGGCTTCAACTAAGTCCTGGGTAAAGGGTTTGGATATTTAGGTCAATGCAAGATTCTTGTTTTTCTATTTCAATACATTTGCAAAGGTTTCTAACATTCTGTTTTAACTTCCTCATTATCTGGTATTGAGTTGAATGATGGAGAAATGCTAGATTTAAAAAAAAAAAAACATAACAAAATATGAAAGGGTCTGAAAGACTTTTCAAATGTAATGTATATAAGCCCTATGTAACCTCATTCAAATATAAACATACACTGTAAATAGAAATAGTTGAGGTGCCACATGTTCACCTATGTAACTAATCTGCACTGTATATAACATTTGCATATAATGGATTTTAATACAGCTGTTCTGTAGCGCTGTGCAGTATAGGGCTGGATTAGGAGCATACAGTGTAGATTCAAGCTATGTAGGACCATATTGTGTAGGGCAATGATATGTAGGATAATGCTACTACAGTATGCATGGCCATTGGAGTACCTTTGAAAGCCTGGAAAGTTTGTAGTGTAGTCTGACAGAAGAGTGGAAATAGAAAGGCTAAATATTTAAGAACTTAGAAAGAAATCACAGCTCTCATTAACACTATTGCACCTTGCCGGTGTCTATTCCAAAGTAAGCAAGCTTAAATCCAATAATCAAACTTCTGGATAGCCTCCAATAATTCAAAGCCAAGCTCTGCCATTGCTAGCATACATGAGCAGCAGATCTTGGATTATGATCTGCATAGACAGCCAAGAAACCTAAGCCCCAAATCCTCAGTTCACAATTATGCCGTCGTGCACATTCATCATGCCTGAGCAATGCTAATAGCAAACAGAAGAAGGCTTTCTTGTCATCAGCGGTGCATTAACCAAATGCATTCAGTCAGCGAAATAAAACTTTGTTTTCTATTTCTTAATATCCCCATGTTCAGGCAAGCTGGTTCATTGACAATGCACTGTATGTATAATCATGCATGCAAGGGTGCGCTGCATCCTATTCCATAATGAAGTAGTGAGATCAGCCTCATGAGATGAATTTCAAAATACCAAGGTTAATGCCTTCAGACTGGGACTTTGCCCTTGTGTGACCTAACAATGCATATCTAGGTTTATGTTTCAGCAGAAAACAAATGGTTAAATTCTTATGCTATTTCTAGTGATATCTGTTCAAAAGAGACGGTTTAGGAGACAAACCCCCTGATAATAGTTCAGGAGAGTAAAGCAGGCAATGCCTATGGGGGAGAGGCAGTAGCAATAATTAAAATGAGCATTTACTTCGCTACATATGATCTTCTGGGCCTGAGAATTATACCTTCTGTATGAGATGAGCGAATATCCTGAAATGTGTTTCCAGTCTGATTTGCAAAAATCAGTCCTCCGATTCAATTTGGATAAGAATAAATTTGACTAGAACATCAAAAGTGCCCCAGTTGCCCTGAAAAGTTGTGTATGACTCTGTCTAAACAGACTGAATCCAAACCCTTTCAAGCTAATTAAAAGGGGTGGTTTATGATGAGAAAAACATGGCTGATTTCTTTCTAAAAAAGCACAACCCCTGTCCATAGGTTACATGTGGTATTGCAGCTCAACCCCATTGACTTCAAAGGAGCCAAGCTGCAATACCAGACACAGCCCATGGACAGAGATGGTCTAATCATGGGCAACCCTTTTAACATGAAGTATGCATTAATAACATTCCTAAAATTCTAAATTTTGGGGAAGTTCATAACACATTTGAATTGGTTAGGATTGTAATGCTCCTATAACTCCTATACCTCCTTCCACCTGGTGATAATGTCATATGTTGTGATGTCATCACTGTATGCAGAATTTATACAGACAGATAATTCGGAAAAAAGTTGTTTAGTAAGTGCTCTCCATAGCATGATTTCAACATTGGTAAATAAACATAATATAGAATATGATGGCAGATACCCTGACTGACTTCTTCACTTTTGAGGAGGAAAATGAAGGTCAATTATTAGACAATTTATCCTCTAATAATGACATAACAGAAGATTTATTAATACTGTCTTAATAAATCTTAGAACTAGACTAGATGCACCAAATTGATCACAGTTGCTGACACACCTTTAGACAGTTTTCACTAACCGTGTGCTACCTCCCCATCTACTTTAAACCATGTTTTGTGCCAGATTTGGTGCAATGTGACACATTGTAATCCAGTTCCCTTTCATATTACTCTGTGCCATGACCTTCCTATAGAAAAGCTCAAAAACGATCCAAAACACATAATAAACCAGGTGTACAATGTGTATTTCAGCTTTTCTTGCAACTGCATCTGACTTCTGGTATTTGTAGCTTAGTTAATCTGCCCTATTGTGGCAGTACATTTCATAGAATCTACTGATCTCTCAAGTGTTGAACTCAAGTTTCCTCAATCTTGGGAAGGCCTTATGGGTATAATTTATTAAGCTGCAATACACCTATGTTAGGCCTATTTCAGCCTCAGCTATTTGTTCAGCAATCTGCGACTTCTCCCCGCTCACGCTAGGTCAAAAATGTGGACGTGATGTGGGTGGGGAAGAGGAGGGGCCAGTAGGCCCATATCATTTATCATTTTCTATGCCTGTTTCAGGTGTACATCACAGCCAGCGGGTTAACTTATGCTCCATCTGCCCCCCCCCCATACTATTTACTTTTAAATACCTACTAGTAGCTCATCTGTGGTCTAGTCTGAGCCATATCTCCGGCATCTCTTTTGCCCTTATTTAAAGTTTTCCCCTGATGAGAGACATCTGAAACATGCGTGTCGGGATGAACCAGAAAAGAGTTCACTAGGGCTTACTAGTTTAGCTCCAGGTTCCGGACTGGGTCGCCCTTGTCAGTGCAGGTTTCCCGTGGTTAGGCTTAAAGGGCAAGTGTAGCACCGGTCTGTAGGGCTTCTTTAGGGACATACAGGTCTCACGCCATTCCGTCTGGCACCAGTATAGATGAAATTGATCTACATCATCAATTGAACCCAGGGATCCGAACCATTTCATCGGTGTGGTGGGACACCTGGTTATCTAAGTGCCTCCGCGCACTATATCTATTATTCTGGCCCACATTGTTGTATCAGTTTTTGTCTATAACACGTTGTGTGGTCTTAAACAAACTTTCTTGCATTATTTGTTTACTTTGAGGGACTCCTATGTTTCATTGCAGACTTATTAAAAGTTAAGTTTTATTTGAATTACTACTGATCACTATTTCACTTTCCCTGCTGCTATTGATACTGGTGATTTATTACTTGACATCCTTATACTGTTTCAGGTGTAGAAAAAGGTATGGACATCAGGTTCATGAATTGGTAAATTTTTGTTCCCAGATTCTGGTAACCATACAAAACCAGTAAATTGGATGAGTAGTTCATTGATGGTAATGGAATGGCCCACCATCCTTGAGGGTCATAGCATGTAAATTCCTCTTTGTGAATTAACATGAAATCCATCATATTTATTGTTTTTCATATTAAAGATCAAATTAGGTTTTCCCAATGTATTTCCTAGTTTATGAGCAGAATTTCTGAATTTATATGCAATGCAGGTTGAAGATATCTAACCCCATGGACCAGGGCGCTTGGTCCTGCTTAGCTTCTAACAGTAATGATTTATCTTCAGCACTGCAATATGAGCAGGCAGCTGACATTTAACATCCCAACCTAAAGAGCTCAAGGCCAGCCCTTTGATGTGAAACAGCGCGGCTGAGATTGTAACGTAAGGCTCGTCTCGCTCCTCTGTACTGGCAGATCTCTCCATGTCATTCAGTCACCGCGTTCACTGCAATTGTCATAAGATACCAATCTATCCAGGTCACTAAACTTACGCTGTGTCATAGTGCGCTAATACATGATCTGTTAGATAACTGTGGCAAAATGTGTCAGGCCAAGTGAGAAAACGCAGCTGACAGCAACAATCACTTACATTACCCACAAGGAAATATCCTGTGTGTGGGGGTTGAGGGTACTTGAATTATGATAATCTATGACAGAATTAGAAAAAATCCAGTTTAAATGATTTTTATAAATAGATAAAGAAATTAAGCATTTTAGAGATTAAAGTGTATTTCTACCAAAAATGTATTTACCTAGAAATGTAATCAGCAACCCTGCAGAAATACTGCATCAATTTACATCAATTAAGTCACAGCTACATTTATAAAACTGCCTCAACTACACCAAGTCCATACAAAAATTGAATCTCTATATTTTTAACATAGGGAAATAGGAGATAGCCCAGCAACTGGCTTCTTCAGACCTCCGTGGTCGGCTGTTTAAGCCACATTCCACAATACAAGTTTCCTGCAGGGGCCACTGCAGGGCATATGTTGTTTTATGGGCCAGGCATCTAAGAATGACCAAACACGGATTGCATGGATGAGGTAGATCCACCAAAGCCAGCCGAAATGTCCACGCTATGATGTCCATGTGCCCTACCAAGGCGTGGATGATAAACTGCAGTTTGAGAGGCATTTGCAATCCATTTAGCTTATCAGAATTAAAAGGGAATTCCTATCTTGTAAATTTATTGAATATCTACAAAAAATGCAATAAAATCTGATATTTGATGTGGATCTCACCTCTGAGACTTTTAAGTACCTTTCACACGAGCGAGTTTTCCGTGCAGGTGCACTGCGTGACGTGAACACATAGCACCCGCACTAAATCCTGACCCATTAATTTCAATGGGTCTGTGTACATGAGTGTTTTCTTTTCACGCATTAGTTCTGTGTTGAGTGAAAAATGCAACATGTTCTATATTCTGAATTTGTCATGCAGCCCTAGACCCATAGAAGTGAATGGGTCTTCAGTGAAAAACGCATTGCATCCACAAGCAGGTGCAGATGCAATATGTTTTTCACTGATGGTTGCTAAGAGATGTTGTTCATAAACCTTCAGTTTTTTATTACTCGCATGAAAAATGCATCAAAACGTATTGCATCCATGCAGAAAAAACTGAACAACTGAACGCAATTGCAGACAAAACTGACTGAATTTGTTTGCAAAATGGAGTTCTGGAAAATGGATCTATTCCGTCATGCTCGTGTGAAAGAGGCCGTAGGGTAGCTGCATGTATTGTGGATAAGGTGCAGTTTTTCATGCAGAAAATCCATAGTGTACTACAGTATCAGCAAAGTGAATGAGATTTGCCAAATCTCACGTAAAATTTGTGATGATTTATCAGAACCGGTGTAAAGTAGAACCAGCTTAGTTTCACATGGCAAACAATCAGATTCTGTACTTTATGTATACTGGTTGTCCCCGTAGACAGGGGCAGATTGGGAACTTAAAGTGGACTTGGAAAATAAAACTAAAAATGACCCCATGTTGTAGGCAGGTCAAATTAACAGAAGGCAGGACCAACACAAGTAAGTGGCACAAAATACCACCCCAGCAGAACCAAATGCCACAGTGCATCGCAAAATATTGCGCCAGCAGCACAAAATACCTTCTAAGAATCTGGTTAAACCATTCGAAAATGTGGTGTTAAACAGGCAGGCTATGCTCAAACCCACATGTCGTTGTGCATATATATAAGGGAGCATATCCTGCACTTGTAGTCCGTTGCTTATGGCAATCAACAGCAAAAGCCTTATGCTCCCATAATCCACCCACTGGCCCCTGGTATTGGCCAAATGGCACAGGTAGGTGAGTGATAGGGCCTCGGGCTACTTGAGAGACCTTGGCGCGGTGCCCGAGCTTAAGACATGTCCTCCTAGTAGGATATGTCGAACTAACCTCTCAATTTTACATCAGTGTGAGGGTTTAGTATTATCGCAGAGTGCACCTTTCTTTGTTTTTGTTTAGTCTTTGATTGTTCTTCACATCCACATAATTGTTACCTTATGTAGGATGGTTATTGTGGTACTTGTAGTCCATTGCTGGCATCTTCCATTGTATGCATTTTTTTTTGCTGTTGATTGCCATAAGCAACGGACTACAAGAGCAGGATATGCTCCCTTATATATATATGCACAACCACATGTGGGTTTGAGCATAGCCTGCCTGTTTAACACCACGTTTTCTAATGGTTTGTATAGTCTTATGTATGGAGGTGTATAAACTCCTATTTAAATGTGCCTGTTTTTCATCTACAGGCTACATTCAGATGCACCTGTATAGGCCCTGGGCCATATCAGCCAGTCGCGGGTGGCTACATGCTGGAGGTTACTGGTAAACTGTCTGTGAGTCAGGCCTTATGCTCCCGTAATCCGCCCACTGGCCCCTGGTATTGCCCAAATGGCACAGGTAGGTGAGTGATAGGGCCTCGGGCTACTTGAAAGACCTTGCCACGGTGCCCGATCTTAAGACATGTCCTCCTAGTAGGATATGTCAAACTAACCTCTCAATTTTACATCAGTCTGAGGGTTTAGTATTATCGCAGAGTGCACCTGTCTTTGCTTTTGTTTAGTCTAAGAATCTGGTTAATAATAAAGTTTAATTCAGGAATCAGGAGGGCCCCCTTAGCCACTGAACCGAGTGCATAAGTGCTTGATTCCCCCAGCATTACCTAACTGTGGGAGCTTTAGACCATTAGTTCTCTGGCTAACAGCCATTAGTAAGGCTTAGGTGACCCCCTGAACAACGACCCATGGGGAAGTTTTCCTGTATGTTCTATGGTCACTCCGTCCCTGCCCATACACTTCAATGGGGTTGCTAAAATAAACACAAACTATGTACCAAATAGTACAACATAAACCTCGTAAAAAATACACAAAAACGGATAGTGCAGATTTATCTGAGTTTTTTCTTACATCTTTTATACTGTTTTCATACAGATTTTCTCCATACGACTCCTGCTAGCCTAGGGAGGTGGCTGCCCTTCTTCTTTCGATAGGTACAGGTTCCATATCTATCAGACATTTTTTGGCATGCCCTGATGGGAATAATGATTTACTTTTAATGGGAAAAGAAGCAAACATAATAAGATTCTTTGCACTCTACCGACCGGCTTTATTTTAATTGGACAGGGAAATATTCATTATTTCCCTTGTAGCTTATTTTTGAGTTATTGTACTATACAGAACTTCCAAGTAATGCATGCAGTGTTTTTCAGTTGACCTCTGTCCATAGATTCTGAAGACATGGTAAATCACAACAGATGACAACACACGTCTGAAATCAGAGACACTAAGATAAAAACTGCATAATAAATGGCATTCTGGAAAGTGGAGGTCACCTGTGCCGACTGCTGTCTCATGTTGAATACAGATATGAATAGACAAAAATGGGACTTTTATACAATAAAACGTGGAAAAAGAGCAGGAATAGCTGCCAGCCTAGACAATGTAATATCAGAAGTATAAAGGCTGGACGTAATCTTCATTATCTTATGATGTAGAAAAATGATTATCCTGCTCCTTGTGACCCTGGATGCTAAAAGACACATTAAGTAACGTTCTGCCACCATCATATAATGATATGATACATTTAATTGCCCACTATAAAGGCTTCTGCAATTCACGGCAAATCATAGGAAGTAACAGAGCAGAATAAACAAATGCATCACCACAGGATCTGCACTTATGTCACTGTGACTAATGTTACTGCCTCCTGGACACTTGCTAAGCTGAAGTCTTAGAAATATTAGTCTAATACTGAAGCTGGCTGGATGGGCTCAGATATATAGTAATACTGTGGGCATGGACCCTGCAGGACGGAACACAAAATCTCTATCTTCTACTCAATCTCTGCTTATCACAGATCAGTAGCAATTAGTGTGCTGCAGTATAGTTTCAGCTAGGAACAATGCTTTTATAGCGGCCTTTGGAACGCTCCCCTTTTTCCTGTAAATAAAATGTGTCCATGGAAGTACAGTTTAGGCCCACTGCAGTCTACTGATATTATATTAGATATGCATGGGCCCTACACAAAGTGTTTAATTCCCATTTCCTGTATCCAACATTTTATTTTATTTTTTCGATTACTTTATGTATATTATAAGGAACTTATTAAGGCCCCTTTAACACGAGCGAGTTTTCCACGCGGGTGCAATGCATGACGTGTATGTTCTATATTCTACATTTTTAACGCAGCCCTGGCCCCGTAGAAGTGAATGGGGCTGCGTGAAAAACGCATTGCATCCTCAAGCAAGTGGATGTATTTCTGGAGTGCAACCCAAGTGGGAAAAAAATGAACAACTGAACGTAATCGCAGGCAAAACTGACTGAACTTGCTTGCAAAATGGTGGGAGTTTCACTGAACGCACCCTGAACGCATCGGGAGCACAATTTCTAAAGTGAATAACCCTAATTTTGATAATTTTTCTGGGTGCTGTAGACCACCCATTCCAGTTATTACTTTGGTTGCCCTTCTCTGAACCCTCTCCAGCTCTGCTATGTCTAACTTGTTCACAGGAGCCCAGAACTGTACACAGTACTCCATGTGTGGTCTGACCAGTGATATGTAAAGTGGTAGGACTATGTTCTCATCACGGGCATCTATGCCCTTTTTGATGCAACTCATTATCTTATTGGCCTTGGCAGCAGCTTAGTTTGTTGTCCACTAAAATACTAAGTCCTTTTCCATGTCAGTGTTACCCAGTGTTTTACCATTTAGTATGTATGGGTGACTTGAATTATTCCTTACCGTGTGCATAACCTTACATTTGTCAGTGTTAAACCTCATCTGCCACTTCTCTGCCCAAGCCTCCAATCTATCGAGCGCCATCTGCAGCAGTATACTGTCCTCTTTTGTGTTGATTACTTTACACAGTTTAGTACTGTTAGCAATACAAGGAAGAAGCAAGTTGTTGCTAAAACAGATATGTCAGGTTACCATAGGTTAGAGGTCACCTTTAAAAGTGAGAACCGACACCAAGACATTGGCCCACATACATGTGAGAGCACCTGTATTGTGGCATAATTTATAATAAAATATTTCACAATTTGGAGAAATTTTGCATAACTAGGTTTAGAGAAATTACCTGTTTGGTGGGACTTACTGGAAAGGGCCATGGCTTTATGCGAAAGGGGCATGGCTTAAGATGCAACACCTCACACCACAATTGAGCCACAATTCTGGTATGAAATTCTTTCTCAATGTAAGCCAACTTATGGTTGATTTAAAAATGGACAAAGGTATCTATCCATCCACCACATGTATCATCTAGCCTGAGTTACCATGATACATATGTTGCAGGCCTTGACAGTTGGTCTACGATTATGCCCTCTATGGGTTTAATAAATCTGTCTAAATTTTTTGGAAACATGAAAAATATGGGATTATCAAATTGTTGTTGTGTAATGCCAGACAGACCTGTAGAACTGACAGAACTACTCTTGAACAAAAGCTGGGCAGAAGAATAGAGATGTTACAGTTAGGTTATTACTTCATAATAATGCAAATGTAGCTCTATAAAAGCTGAGTGATGCTCAGTATGGGTTGTGTCATTGAACATGCTTGCGTTTTGGAAAATGATATAGACCTGAAAACACTATATAAAATAAGTCAATCTGTTTTGGGGGAATAGCTCATTGGTCCTATATTTCTTCTAAAAACAAGGGTGATTGCCATCTGAAAAAAGAAGGAAAAATGTATTGCAACCACTGGGTTCCCCCACTAATAATTTCCGATGTGGGAGGGGGTAGCATTTGTGGGAAGTGTATGATCCCAGATACCTTTTAACGATAAGAAAATGTCCTCTGACAAATAATATAACTTAATATACATATAAATAAGCACAATATAACAAAAGAAGTTCAACATTAAAGGGAATTTGTTACTATGATTTTGGACTATTGTAATACTTGAGTAGTACTGCAGATAAGAGATCTATATTGTTCTTTTTATTTTCATACTACCCCCTCTCTGCTGTCAGTTTTTAAGGTTGCGCTAAAAGACATTGTGGGACTGCCATGCATGCGCACAGGAGTCCTCTCCATTATACTAGCATAGAAGTATGGACTGTACTTTCCAGTGTAGCTTTACGTGTTGAGAGAATGTGGCAGTAGGAAAATAAAACATTTCAATTTAGACTCCTTATGTCCAGTACTACTCATGTGTTACTGCAGATAATAGTCCAGAATTGTGGTGACAAATTCTTTTTAAAATAGCTGCTTAGAAATGGAAAAAATAATTGTCAAATGGAGAACTTCTAAAACCTGATGAAGACAAAATATTCTACTAAGTTTAAAGACAGACAATAAAACTTCCAGGACACAAAAGCAACAGAAGGTAGAAGAAAGCAGCATAGTAGGAATGATGGATCATGGAAGACACAAACAGATCATTGATTTCATAGTCAGGCAATTGTCTTGACAGATAAGAAAAGAGCAGTATGAAGGAATAAAGGCAAGTGACAGGTGTTTGAAAAGAGATTTTGCAGTTCTTGTTTTGCTTTATTTAACATCAACCAACACTTCTTCAATAGACTTAATATGTGCAGGCATGACTTGCTAATGTAATACCCCCCCCCCCACCCCTCCCATAACCAGAAAGAAACTCACTAAAATGAACAAATTGATTGTCATCACTTCACCAGAGACAATACAAATACAGAACTTTCAAGGTTATGTATTCCAAAAAGTATACAATTAAATCACTGCAGCAAAAATGATTTAAAAAGTGATTAAACTATTAACCGAGAAGAAAAAAATACAAAGTAAAATGCAAAGCTAAGAAACGTGTGAATTTCACAACTGAAGCCAAGTTGCAGAAGGTTCAGTTGTTCCAAGAAGCCAAGTTAAACAAGACACAATTAAGCTTAACCTAGCTCCCCACAGGCTTAATAAAAGCTCAAGACATGGAGTTAATGAGAATATGTGTCTGTGTGTGGTGAAATCATTCAATGGCTTCCTCCTAACCATACCTCCCATTTCTTCAGAAATGCTGAGGTTTGCCCAACAGAGCAGCACATGATTGTTACTAGCTACAAACTCACATCCGTTTATGGATGTGGAGAGACATGGAAAGCACATTATATACTCCTCATGAAAATTTGAGAGAAATCTAACCTCATTGCAAAAAAAAGAAAAAAAGGATAATTGTGAAGCTGCAATAGCTATCCCACCTATTTTCCATGTGTGAGAGAGTATGGGCCAACTTGTGGTCAATGATACCAGTTATATAGCACACTGAAAAATACAAGAAATGTAGTAAGGCTCAATTCATCACTCTTTCCTTTTTGTATCATGTTAACTCACCTAATTTACTGGGCATATGGGCATCATGGACAGTTCATTCACTGTTCGGGACCCCTATGAGCCTTTACGATGCAGACTGCTAGACTCAGTCCATCTATGTATCACATGAATGGCCATTCATTTAAATAATCACATATGATACCATGTAATCAACTTTCCCAGGCAAACTCTGTGTCTCTCAAGTCTTGGGAATCGGACCCATGAGGATCAGATGATCACAACAGCAGCATTTATATTAAGTTGTCTGTGATTACAACAGATTACAGACACAAATATTCTGGTAGTGAAGACCTATTTTAGGGTAGGTCTTATATCTCAGATTGGTGGGATCTATCTCCCAACACCCCCACCATCAGCTAATAAAATGAGTTTTAGCACAATAGAAATAGCACAGATCCATGACTTTGTGGTGGCCAGGAGATGTACTGCAAGCTCTGTACTGCAACCTGTCCCATTCAGGTGGTTGGTGAAGGTTTGGAAGTTGAACCCCTACAAACCTCATATTGATTACCTGCCCTAAGAATTGTCACTTTTTATGTCCTATAAAACACCTTGAAAGTCATGAGACCTCAGATGGAAATGGAGTCTCTAAGGCCTCATGTCCATGACTCATAGGCGGTAAGTCTGAGTCGTAAACTAAATATGGGTTCACCATCATAGCTCAATATAAAATAGAGCTGCACTATGGCCATTGCAGTGTCACTCTTCTTGTTTTCACTTTCTGTAATCCAGTCCTGGCATTATGACCTAATAGACATGGCTGTCATACTGTACGTCTCTATCACCTTCCTCTGCACAAGCACATAGCAGTTTGCATTGATTAGTTCACTGAGTGAATCCAAGAAGGACAAATTCTCAATTTAGTGATATAATTTATCCTTGCTCTCCGTGCTGCTTCCCAGTCACCGCTAAGTGTTTAAATTTTTCTTTCCCCTTTGATCCTGTCTGCAGAAAGAGACACGTAGTCTTTATGTCAGTACTTTGAGCTGCAGCCATGAAATCTGGAGGCCGGTGACAAGTCTTGGAGCACAGCATTTTTTATCATTATTATGACATTCAGGATGTCCCAGGTTTCTGTGGTTAGGTTTAATCATGAATCAATCAATCACATACATCACCGTGGAAGTAGGTCATATTGTCCATCAACTGAGGTATCTGCACCCTCCCAGTCCAGATGTCTACATCTTTCAAACCTGCTTGAAAATTGCTACTGCCTAAGTAATATAATGTGGACTCCTGAGGAAGTGCTATTAACAATAAATCCCAGGGTCTGTGGCCTATTACGTAGGAACATTCACACTTAGTTTAGCACAAAGTTCCATGTTACGCAACTGATCAATTATCTTCCAGTGCTTAATTGGGTCTGAAGTACATGAGAACTCATTTACAAGCCAGTGTGTCTTACTTGGCGCTCATCCCTATGATTGATTTGCTTGAGCTTCGGTTTTTAGGAGATATAATTTGAGAAATGGCATATCTTTCAAGGATTTCTTTTCAATTGAACTTTGCTTTATTTAAGGGTTAACAGGACGACTAAAAGTAGAACAGTGAAGGAAGCCTTAGAAACACGTATTGTTGTAGCTGAAGTGAGATTGTCATTTGGCACAAGTCATTTTACAACCACATTGCAACTCGCATAGGAGTACAAGTAGAATGTTTGCATTATCAGAGGGCCAATTTCAGATGTTATAATGGGATCACGAATTAGGGTCCATTTTGCAGCTGCATCACACAGACCACACATGGTACTACTGCACAGAGTTCTAGGGTGATCCATACTCTGTTCAGTAGTAGCTCAGGGGGTCCTGAATTAAGAGTAAAGAGGCACACCCACAAAAATATTTATTCTCTGCCCCTTAGCATCTTATGCATAGACAAGAAGTCGGTTACTTCTCTATTCACCGTCATGAGATTGACATTGAGGATCCCATAGGAATGAATAAGATGCTGTGTCAGTTGGGAATTCAGTGAAGATTTCTCAAAAATGGTGCAAAGGAAAAGTGACTTAGTTGCCCATAGCAGCCAATCAGATTCCATCTTTCATTTTTCAGAGCTCTTTTGGAAACTGATAGAATCAATCTTATTGGTTGATATTGGTAAATAAGCCACTTTTCCTTCGTACCCAGTTTAATACATTTTCACCTGCATGTTGGTCACATAACACACCTGTGGACCAAAAGAGAGTAGATAACACACAACTGCAGCAGCTGGTAAGCAGATAACCTTCACTACAATTTACATCATGTACTTTTAATATGGGCCAGAGATTTTATAATTAGTCAGAGTGCCTCTTTAATTGTAAGGGTACAGCCACAGGTCTGGAACCTGTTGTGGATCCTGGCATGCAGGAAAATCTATAGCATTTACAGTGGCAGAAAGCTGGATGAGATCTCCACGATTTCCGCAATAAAATCCACACATAACCTCTTATGTGATGTTGCTTTTTAATCCGCAATGGATTTATGCAGCAGATTTCACCAACAGATGAGCTGTAAATTCTCTGCAGTGGAAAATCTGTAGTGAATCCACCATATATACATTGTGACACTTACAATTATAATATGGCCACTTTCAGAAGGTCAGTATTTGGTCAGTATTTTGCATCTGTATTTGTAAGCCAAAAACAGGAGTGGGTCAAAAAAACAGAAGAGGGGCAAATCTGTAGGTTCAACTCCTGGTTTGGCTTACAAATACTGATCGTATGAAAGTAGCCTAAGTCCGAATCTTCATGAAGCTTAGTGCAGAACCCCAGAGTAAAAGTACAAACTGCTACATCTGTAATATGTTAATTGGGGGACTTATCATTAGAGATGATTGAATTTCTCAAAAATTCGATTTGGCTGGTTTGCCGAATTTTCTGACAAAAATTATTTCGATCTGAATTTATTTGCGGCGAATCATGTTAAAAAACTGCTATTTACTGACTGCAGAGAGCCTTTATAGTGGTGCAGCAACACATATAGGGAGTCTGCTTTGGTAGTGAAACAATACTGTGAGTCATTATGACATGCAGATGACAGGTGTCACTCCTAGAATCGCTGTACACCTCACTTATTTGGGCAGTTACCAGGCCAAAACTAACCAAATAACTCAAGTGTGAACTCAGCCTTACAGGTCTATTTTAGCATCAAGAAGAAGCGCACTCCTTTTACACCGTCGGCAGCTGATTCCACATAGATGTGTACAGAACCTGTTCTATTAAATACTTATAAAAAAAGAGCCCCCGACAGAGAGGGTTTGCCCTTTGGTCAGTAATCCATCAGTATTGCTAAAGCCAAACAAAAAATACAGGACTGGATCCAAAACATAGATAACACGTGAATAGAATATTTGAATGTCTTCTCTGTTTTGTACCCACTCCTGCTTTTGGTTACCATATCATAAGCCAATTCTGATTCAAAACAGGGACCATGTCATGTAGGCCTTACAGCTGTTACTTAGACAGCATCCGTTGTGCGTCTTATTTTTCCTTCCTTCTGACAGATCAGAAGAAGGGTCAAATAAATGATTATGTCAGCCAGGCTGAAAGGCAAAATAGTGGCCCAGTCATAAAGTGGGGAGGGTGTAGCATGAGAAGTCCACAGAGTGGCCCTAAGACAGAGGTGAGGTGGAAACAGCATGAGGAAACCACAGAGTGGCCCAATGACCAAGCCTGGAGGTGGCAGCAGCATGAGAAGGAGGCCACACAGTGGAAATATGACAGTGTGGAGGTAGCAGCAGCATCAGGAGGCCACAGAGTGGCACAATGACAGTGTGGAGGTGGCAGTAGTGGCATCAGGAGGCCACAGAGTGGCACAATGACAGAATGGACAGAGTGTGGAGGAGGCGACAGCAGCAGCATCAGTAGGAGGCCACATGGTGGCACAATGACAGTGTGTAGTTGGGCAGCAGCATCAGGAGGCCACAAAGTGGCACAATGACATAGTGTGGAGGTGGTGGCAGCAGCATCAGGAGGAGGCCACTGGGTGGCATAATGACAGTGTGGAGGATTCAGAAGCAGCATCAGCATGAAGAGACCACAGAGTGGAAAGGTGACATAGTGTGGAGGTGGCAGCAGCCTCAGGAGACCACAGATTGACCTGGTGAAAGAGTGGGGAGGTGGGTGGCAATACCAGTACCAGCTGAAGATGGTAGGTGAAAGAAGGTGCACTTGGCATCAGATATGTGGCATCAGGCGGGTGGCTGTATTAGAATATTAACTGAGGCAGGTAGCCAGAAGAAACAAGTCTCTTTTGTCAAAGTTTTAGTGTGGCACCATGGATAATCTAGTCTGATGCATCAAGTATTGGTGGGTGGAAATCCTGGCTGATCCACACCTGATTTATCTTGACAAAGGTCAGTCTCTCCACATTTTGGGTGGACAGGCGAGTTCTTCTTAGGGTAACTATGGCCCCCGCCACACTAAACACCCACTCTGATGTCTCACTACTGGCCGGGCAGGACAGCTTTTCCAGGGCAAACTCTGCTAGTTGCGGATACAAATCCAGTTTGGCTGCCCAGTAGTCTATTGTATTTTCAATGTGGGATGAGAGGGTGATGTCCAAGTATGCCACCCCTGCTGGTACAGGTCCCGCTTCAGGTCTAGCTGCTGCTGGTGAGTAGTTTCTTCACTAAGTGGGTGAAGTAAGCTGCTCAAAAGCGACTCTAGACTCAGTTTGCTGCTGATGGAGCTGGAACTGCTCCTACCCCACCCCCCACCCCCCACCCCCCACACACACACCTCCACAGCAGCCATGGCAGAGGGAATTGAGCATAGAAGGCCCCCAGGTCAGACTTGCGAGAGGATAGACGATGGCGCAGATAGGCAGCGGCCAACTAACTACATAGGATGTCTCTATAGTAGTTCAGTTTGTGCTCCCTCTCAGCAGAGGACAAACTGAACTGTAAAAAAGGCCCCAATTTTGGACCGATAGCAAGAGTTCAAGAAGGTGGCGAGCCAGAATTCATCGCTTTGCCAAATGCTGACAATTTATCGAGCATGTATCGGGACATTTGTGCAAGTGACTCAGAGGGACTCCCTGCCTCAATCTCCATTGCATACTGCTACGGTGTTTCTGGGTCTTTTGCCTCATCTTTCTCATCTCTCTGTAGCTCCACTGGCTGCTCCTGCTCCTCCTCTCCTGACACCTATGTAGAAAAACCACTAATTTCGCTACACATTGCTTGTGCTCCAATATCCTCCTCCTCCTCTTCCAGTTCAGCCCCCACAGGGCTCATATGGCCGTGAGATTGAGGCGCCCCGTCTTCCGTCCCCTGACCAGCCAGATTTACCAGCATCTGTTCCTGGACATGAAGCAGTGGAATGACGTTGTTCATCCTGTAGTACTGGCGACTGACAAATAACGTAGCCTCCTCTAAGAGCCTGAACAGATGGCAGGTGTCACACATGAGCTGTCACTGGCTGACATCGAAGTTACACAGCGGAGTACTCCTGTCCGCTTGGATCATCAAGAAATCGTTTATGGCCTTTCTCTGTTCGTATAGTCGGTCCAACATATGGAGGGTGGAATTCCAATGAGAGGAAACGTTGCATATCAGCCTATGTTGGGGCATGCCGTTCTGCTGCTGCAGCTCAAGTAGGGTGTGCTTTGCGGTGTACGAGTGGCTAAAGGGCATGCAAACTTTCCTGTCCATTTTTAGGATGTCTTACAGATGGGTGGAAGACTTCCGGAACCGCTTGACGACCAGATTGAACACGTGTGCTATACCCTCCTTGATGCAGCGCTGACTCCATCTTTTGAGTTGTCGAGGAGAAATCCAGGATTTGATTTCTTAATGAAGGACATGGAGCAGTTCCTCCCCTGTGTGACTCTGTTTGCCCAAGCAAATGAGATGAAGAACAGCATGACACCGCTGTGCCCTGGACATGTTGTGATATGCTGAAGAGGCACTGTGAATTGTCCCTGCAGTGGAGGCTGAGGACATGGTGGAGGATGAGGAGGCAGAGGCGGACATTGTCACAGGACCAACGGAGTGAGAACGTGGAGGCAGAAGCGCCGTCACTTGGCCAAATTGCAGTATGGCTTTGCACGAAACACATTCACCCAGTAGGCCATAAAGGACATTTATTGTCCCTGACCGTAGTTACAGCTCAGGGACAATACATGTCTGGCCCACCTTCTGTTCTATATATGTGTGCAGGGCTGGCCCACCTTCTGTTCTACATACGTGTGCAGGGCTGGTACTGCCTTTTTGTCAAAGAAATGACGGCTTGGGACTCTCCACCTCGGCTCAGCACAAGCCATCAGTTCTCTAAAAGGTGCAGAGTCCACCACTTGGAAAGGGAGGGACTGCAGCACCAGCAACTTGGCCAGGAGCACATTCAGCTTCTGCGCTATTTTTATGAGTGCACGCATACTTTTGTCTCTTGGCAATCACTTCGGTGATCGATTGCTGACGGAATGACTAACAAGGAGTAGGAGGAGGAACAGGAGCATCAGGACCAGCAGATGATGGGAAGGGCAGACAGCTCCCTTCAGCTGAGGTGGGGGAGCCTTTACTGCCTGAAATCGGGGGCGTGCCAATGGGTGATGCAGCGGTTGCTGCAGCAGGTTGGTCCACCACATCGGAGCCACGGTTCTCCCAGGCCACTTTATGGTGATGCTGCATATGTTGAAGCAGGGCTGTGGTGCCAACATTGGCACCCTGGCCACTCTTTGCCTTCTGCCCACAGATTCTACAAATGGCCATGTTCACCTCCTCCGGCCGCATAGCAAAAAACTGCCATACCGCCGAGTAGCTACCGCAGCTGCTTCCATGAACCCCTGCACCACTACTTTTGGGGCAGGAAGGCTCCTGCGAAGCAGGTGGTCTACCCTGGGCACAATCTGGTTCCCAATCTCCCATTGATGCCACCCTGCTTACTCCCAGGCAAGTTGACACATTCTTCTCTGATGATGATGAAGCCCCTAATTCACACAGCTCCCAAGTGCGATTAGCAACATCATCATCATCGAGTACAGTCTGCACGTCACTAATGTCCTCCTCAATGGTCTCTGGGTCAGGAACCTGACCACTCGCAACACCAGCTCCCACGCCACTCTACTCATCACTACATGCCTGCCAAATGGAGGAAGCGTCGGATGTCTCCTCCACATTTTGGCTGGCCAGTAGCTGCTGACTCTTATCTAGTAGCTTGTCCTCGCTGTATGGTGGAGCTGAGCCCACAGCATATCATACTTCTCTGGCTGAGGGAACAGAAAAGGACAGAGGCAGGTTGAGGACAGGTAAGGGCACAGGACCTGCTCCCGGGCATGCCAACTAAGGGTTGTGTGTGACGAACCCAGCTCTTGGCTGGGGTTCATCGGATGATTTAATGTCATCCGTGGATGACCGAGTCAGCCATTTAAGAAACGCTGGCTTGCTGGTCAAGACACGACCGCTAGATGACATCGGGAAATCAGGGCTCTCGTTGCAACTCCTGCTGCAACTCCCCTTTACTCTGTTGCGACCTGTCTCTGCCACTTCCCTGTGCAGGGCCTGGCACTTCTCTGTCTGACATACTGTTAGATCAAATAAATAAATAGGAAATTAAAACACCCCAAAAAAGTCTGTAATTTTCTCACTTTACCACACAACGGCTAATAATCCTTTTTTTCCCACTGATACACCCCACAAAAGGATTTAGAACATATAACTGCACCGCTGAACAGCAAATATATATTTGTTTTTCTACTAATACACACCAAAAAGGGCTTTGGAACATATAACTACACCTTGAACGGCAGATATATATATATATTTTTTTTTTTTGCCACTAATACGCTCCAAAAAGGGTTGTAATTTTATCACTTCACCACACAACGGCAAATACTTTTTTTGTGCCACTAATAGATGCAAAACAGTGCTTTAGAACAGTAAATAAATATTTTTTGCCACTAATACATGCCAAAAAAAGCTTTAGAATATATAACTGCACTGCTTAATGGCTAATAGGCCCTTATTTTTGTCCACTTATACACGCCACAAAAGCCTTTAGAACATATAACTGCATCGCTGAATGGCAAATAATATACTATTTTTTGGCCACTATTATACGGCAAAAAGGGCTTTAGAACATAACTAGTGATGAGCGGCAGGGGCAATATTCGAATTTGCGATATTTCGCGAATATTTGGGCGAATATTTGCAATATTTTCGAAAATTCGCAAATTCTGATCTCCAGTCATTATTTTCTGATGTGTTGATCACGAATTTTCGAATTGCGAATTTTAATCGCGAATATCGGCACTTCGAGAATTCGCGAATATTTAGAATATCGCAAAATATATTCGCAATTGCGAATATTCATTTTTATGCAATTCGAAAATTTGTGATCAACACTAAACATAACTGCACCGCTGAACAGCAAATATATATATTTTTGTCACTAATACACGCCAAAAAGGGCTGTAATTTTCTCACTTCACCACACAACAGCTAATAAGCCCTTTTTTCCCACTAATACAAGCCAAAAAATGCTTTAGAACATATAACTTATAACGTCTTATTTGCACAAGGGCAATAAACCCAATTAATGGCTCTATCAAATAGCACTTGCACCCCAATAACAAGAACAGTTTGCTGGAATTACAGAGCTGTATAATGGCAAGTTGGATCCCCAGTCAGTGCAGCAAGGTGTAATAGGATTGTTCTGATTCAATACTGTGGAATGATTCCTCCCTCTCCTTTCCCTGAAATTTTATACAGCAAAATAAAAGTTTTAAAGTATTTTCTACCACTGTCCCCAGTGCTTGCTGACGTCTCTCCCTGCACTAAATACACAGGAAATTGCTGAATCCAAGATGGCTGAGGCTATTTACAGGACTGTGACATCACAGGGTTGGCTGCTGACTGGCTACATGCGTGGCATTGTGGGTGATCCCTCGTTCCCAGAGTTCCTTGCTCCATGTCCTAACACTTGCAGCAGCCATTTTAGGAAAATATGCGATTCGTTAACATGAAGAGCGAGGAAATTCGGATTCGGTGTGAATCAAATTTTTCTTGAAATTGGGATCGAATTCCATTTTGTCAACTTCGATTCGCTCATCTCTAGTTATCATAATGCACAAATGATGAATCTCTTCAACACTGAATGAAAAATTGAGTGCCGCTATATCTGTGTACACAGCACCTCATCACCTTGCTGCTCACCGCAATGTGTGCAGTTTTTCCATATCAATTATCACCACTCCTAATAGGCAATGACAGTGATTGAAAGCTCAAAAAACACACATCAGTCAATGCTTCAGCAAGATTACAGCGGATGCACATATGATGTAGGGCTCTGCTTGATCACGTGAACACCATGGTCCTGTAATGGAAGCCATTATTACATATGTATTTTGAAAATGGTGGAAACCCATCTACGTAGGAAGGCAGCATTAAAAAAAGTTATCAGTAACTGAACTGTGTCTATGGCCACATTCACATGATCAGTATTTGGGATCAGAAGTGGGTCAAAAACATGGAAGGGGTGCAAATCTTCCCATTACACAGTATCAAGTACAGATGCTGACCGAATACTGACCATGTGAAAGTGGGCTTAGGAAAAGAAATGGAATCGATACTTTCGCTGCTAAGTCAGCAGGAACGAGATAAGATGTAAGCAAATATTAAAGATCAAGGGAAAGAAATGAATACATTTACTGTATATATAAAGACACACTGCCATATTATTTTTCTGCATAAACTATACAATGTTGCATTACAGCACCCATAGAAGTCTATTAGACCCTGCTTTCAAAATTAGCCATACAAAAGCTTCAGTTTAATTTGTGATCCAATTAAATCATTCCAGGGGTGCCATATTATGGAGCTATTCATCCTTAGGCATAATGCTGCCAGTGTTATCTAATACATTCCAGAACTGTAAGGATTACATTGCATCATAAATCAGTATATTGCTATGTGACCTTGTCAGTGCTGGGAGGTCAGGATGGGTGCTCTCCCTGACACTCGCTGCGAGTCCGATGAGTGTCACTCGCTCGTGTGAAAGGTGCCTTAGACTAGATTACTATTAAGGGAGAATATCTCCTTAAAATGGTGATATATGTAGGCAGTATAAAGTAGCACCTTGATACTTCATACCACTGAGCTTTAAGAACTCCATGTGCTGTTATACGGGTGATGAATATGATCCAAATTAGTCATTCTGCTCCTCCCCTCCCCTGAAACTGCAACTTCATTATACTGAGGAGCAAATACAACAGAATTAGTAACAAGAATGACTGCTTTTAGGCCGAATTCACACACAGTACCCAAATGTGATTGCACCTAGACATTGTCATAATTTGCACCAAATTTTTGACACAAATTGATGTAATTTGGCACATCCAATTTTTGAAAAATCCTCTGCACCTATTTCTCCAGGGGGCATGGCTTAATGGAAATGGGAAATTTTGCTCCACAATGATGATGTATAATTTTGTTACAAACTTACAATATTACCACTAGCAGGTATAGAGGAAGACCATCGCATTTATCATCCAGCCATATGCTACAGGTTTACATGATTAATAAATCTGCCCAGTTGGCTTGGGGCAAGTTTGACCTTCATAGTGTTTTTTTTTTGTTTTGTTTTTTTTCTCTCAAGTCGGATCATACTCTAGGTATGTCTTAATATTACAGCACTTAAAAATACTTGTGTTAAAAAAAAGTGATTAACACAGAAAATATATGTGTGCGCGAAGAGGACTTAATCTGCCCTGGGTGAAAAAAAAAAAAAAAGCAATGGTGTCTTTATCTGGAAGCTGTTCATGATGCCCCTGCTGCTTTTAGTGCAATTTGACTGACCTGACATATCAGTCAGGTCAAACAAATTGCACGAAGTATTACTGACATGCAACATTACTTACTGTAGAAAACCATTCTGTTATTTGTAATCATTTTCCATTTTCAAAAATACAAGATTTGGCTTCCATCTAAAAGTGCAATGTTTGAATCTGCCTGCAAATGTAAAAAAAAGTAACAGCATCCTTTTTCCTGTCTGTACAGTGAAGGTTGATTAGTGAAGTTTATTTGGCATTTGTAATTACATGTTTGCGGCAGAGATGAGACCCAGGAGTGAGGCGTCTGTATGGGCTTAATTAATCCCTGTGCACTCAAGCTGATCTTTGCTAGATTACAGAAAACACAGTAGCATTATCACACATCCGATTTGTAAAATAGCAAACTCATACCAAGTATACAAGTGGTAAGGAAACACAGTATAGCAAGTGCTTTTCCTGTGCAGTGCACTGCCCTCTTGTGGACATTCTAGGATATAAAGATTTCTGCGTTTCAGAAATAAAAATAAATAAATAAAGCAAACAGATGCTAATGGTATTTTAGGCGCATCTTCCTGATTATAAATTGTATTCATGGAGACTTCAGCACAAACATGTATGACCTTCTGTACTGAACTTCACTTTTTATTGCCACCATAAATAGTTTCACAAATAATAAAAACTTCAACAAGCCAAACGCATGCTAAATACTATCCCATTACAAAAGATTAAGATCTGCCTGGTGTAAATACAAACACAAGAGCCATTAAACTTGATGAAATTCTGCAAACACAATAAATGTCAAAAGTCCGAGTGAGTTAAAAAGAAGGATTAGAAATATACATGATTGGAAACGATGAAGGAATCTTGCATAGGATCTGCTTCTGATTATACTGTCGTACCGGGCGGGGAGGGAGGGTTGTTTCTAGTGATGACAGCTTATGTAATTTAGTGTCCCTTATAGTAAGGATTAACTACTCTTAGGCTTCATACATGTGGTGACGCCGTGTGCATGTGGTCTACACCATGGAGCCTTAGGCACTCCATGTGATGCTGTTTTACACCTCTATACAGCACAGCGTTATCATATATTATCCTTAGAATTAATGTTTCCAATGACACAAAGTATAATTTTCTGTGTTAGATTTATACCTATGTGTGTCTTTGTACAGTATGAAATCAAAGGGATGAGGAACCATCCTTTTTAATGGACACCATATTACTTTTTCATGAAACCTGTAATAGCTTTTGTGCAAAAGCCCCTAGAGAAAACAGGGATTGATATTTTAAAGGCTTATTCCAGTTATTTCAAATGATCCCCTACCCACATGATAGGGAATAACCATTAGATAGGTGGGGTGCTTGGGAAACTCAAGTTTGGCGGTCCTCCCTTGCGGGAGGTTTTTTGTGATATGTTGTTCTGTATCCTGCTCTTGTGAGTAAAATACATTGTATGTGTTTTTATGAACCATTTTGGTACTTCACGATTTTGGGCTGCCGTTCCATTTTCCACATAAAGAATTTTTAATGCAACAAAGCCTGGGGAAAGAAGTTTACAATCATGCCTGCAGCCAAGTGTGAATAAGGAAGAATTATATGGTATTAAGATCTGGAGATTTCTCTAGGACCTGAAAGTGAGAATGTTCCATTCTAAATATTTATATTTGTGAACTGGCCTTATGGTTCATTTCCCTAAGTATGTATATGACCTATTGGACACCCACCCCCACTGATTTACTATTATCCTCTGTCCTGTGCATTGGGGATAACGTGAAATAACCAGAATACCCCTTCAAGGATACTCTCCTAAATCAACAAATATGTTTCCATAAATTGTAGACCTACAAGTCCCACCTGCAGGATCACCTGTATTTTATTTTGTACTTATGATTTATATACCATTAACCTGTTCTGCAGTACTGTGAAAAGAAAGCACTATTATCAGGTAGATAATAGTGCTTTCTTTTCACAGTACTGCAGAACAGGTTAATGGTATATAAATCATAGGTACAAAATAAAATACATATGGAACATTTATGAAGACAAAAACAAATGGGTGGAGCACAATCTGCGAAAACCATTAAAAGGCACACAGCTGTTTAAAAATATTACACCTTGAGTACTGAGCCAAAACGTTGCACCGTACAGGTGAATAAAGGAGTTTTTTGTTCATTTTTTACCGGAGTGCTGTTCATTTTCTGGACTATTATTGGGGTAAGAAGCCTATTCCCTTAAGAACGTGCACCCAATCTCTCACTGAAGAGCCAGTGCCGCCATTTTTCTTCTATAGATATATATATATATATATATATATATATACCGTATTTTTCGCCCCATAAGACGCACTTTTTTCCCCCCAAAAATGGGGGGAAAGTGCCCCTGCGTCTTATGGGGCGAATGCTGTAATTTTTACATCGCCAGCTGCGATGTACGCGCGCGCGGGGAGGGACTGGGAGGAGGAGCTGGGGGCCGGCAATTGCGGAGGGGCCGGTGCAGTGACTGTACTCCGCCCCGCCCCCCGCTCCAGTGCTGCACTATTGAAAAATGAAATATCTAATCCGATTAAAAGTTCCTGTCTATGCCCCCCACCCCTAATATTACCGACACATGGCAGCTTGTTGAAAGCAGGCAGTCGGGCGGCGGCGCGTCACTCACTGACGTCACGTGCCTGCGCCGCCTACTTTATGAATGAAGTAGGCGGCGCAGGCACGTGACGTCAGTGAGTGACGCGCCGGCGCCCGACTGCCTGCTCAACAAGCTGCCATGTGTCGGTAATATTAGGGTGGGGACATAGACAGGAACTTTAATTTAATTAAATATTTTGTATTTCTATAGTGCAGTCACTGCACCGGCCCCTCCGCAATTGCCGGCCCCCAGCTCCTCCTCCCAGTCCCTCCCAGCTCGCTCAGTTTTATGGGGGAAGGGGGTCTGAGGATGGCACTGTTATGGGATGGGGATCTGTGGATGGCACTGTTATGGGGTGGGGACGGTCTGTGGATGACACACATATATAACAGTGCCATCCACAGATCCCCCATAACAATGCCATCCACAGATCCCCCCATAACAATGCCATCCACAGATGCCCCCATACAGTGCCATCCACAGATGCCCCCATACAGTGCCATCCACAGATGCCCCATAACAGTGCCAGCCCTGTTATGGGGGATCTATGAAGGATACTGTTACAGGGGGGCTGTAACAGTATCCTTCACAGATCCCACCCATAACAGTATCCTTCACAGATCCCACCCATAACAGTATCCTTCACAGATCCCACCCATAACAGTGCGTCATCCACAGATCCCCCATAACAGTGACATCCACAGATCCCCAGTAATAGTGCCATCCACAGACCACCATTAGTTCCAAAACCACCAAAAGCACACCTTTTGGTTAAAAATATTTTTTTTCTTATTTTCCTCCCCAAAAACCTAGGTGCGTCTTATGGGCCGGTGCGTCTTATAGGGCGAAAAATACGGTATATATATATAAAGAAAAAAGATCGGACTGCACTCCAATACATAATCCAAAAGTATAAAAACTTTTAATGACCCATAAGGTGACACAAGTGCGACGTTTCGGCTCACACGAGCCTTCCTCAAGCATGGACAAACGTGAAATGACAGAGTATAAATAGTGATTTTTAGGAAACACACATCCAATCACAACATATGATCAATTAAGTAATACAAATCATGTGATACTTCAAATAAATGTCATGTGACAAATGCCGGTAAACAATACTGTGATTGAGATAATATAAATAAAGTGACAGACAGGCTGCTGTGAACATGTGTTAAATAAACACGATTTTTTTCACCAGATCTGAGAGAGTGCTGCGCCAATTTCTACATTTATAAAAGACCCCCTGACAAGGGGTGGACACGTGCACCGCTGTGATATCGAATTAGGAGTGCTGCCAAATTTATTATATATATATATATATATATATATATATATAAATAATGATCCCCTACAGATCTTAGCTTCCTGAACTATATCCAGAAACCTGAATGTGTGGCTCTACCAAAAAGAGTCTAGAACAGGCTACAAGTAAGCAAACCTATATGTTCTGAGTAGCCAGAGACATAACTTGAATTTTATGGGCCCCAGTTTAATCTCTATTACTGAAATTCTAAGTATATCATACATTCTCTATTGTACTAGTCTGCTAATTTGAAACAGAAACCTTTTGGACCCCACAATCTGCAGGACACGAGTGTGACAACCCTTGCCCTCCTTATAGTTTTTGGTAGAGATTAGATAATTTCTTCAAAATTCGATTCGGCTGCTTTGCCAAATTTTACCGAACAATTTTCTTAGTCATGAAGTGCATTTTTTTGTAAGTAGCGGATGCAATGACAGAGAGCTGCAATAGCACCGCCCGCCATCATTGTACCCCTCGGATGCCGCATTCATACATGATCGCAGCATCTGAAAGTAAAAACTGTGTAAAATGAACAAAAAAAAGTAAATAAATCATACTTACCGCCTCCATTTGCTCGTGACGGGTTGGCCGCCACCATCTTGCTTGAAGATCTGTCCGGAAATCTTGTGAGGCCGGAGATGATATGTCACCACGCACGGGATTTCGGCCGAGATCATCAATCAAGATGGCAGTGACCAGCCCATCACAAGCAAATAGAGGAGGTAAGTATGATTTTTTTTGGTTTTTTACACTATTTTAGGTTAAATCGATTCACTACCATAAAGCATGAGAAAATTCAGCTTTGCGGCAAATCGAATTTATCCTGAAATTCAAATAAAATTCCACTTCCTTGGATTTGATTTGCTCAACTCTAGCTATGTATAATATATTTTTTGTAGTTATTGTTTATAGTAGCCTATTTAATGCCTTTTGTCTGTTACTAGCTGATTAATTGACTGCACTAGGTACCACCCATTATGTTTTCCTAGAAGCATTTTGTGGGGTTGCCCCTACTTGTTCATAACCACATTCGGCACATTTTAGAGTTGATGATTTATTATGGATCCCAACAGATGGCCTATTTTTCCCTTCACTCTATGTTTACCAAGCGAGTTCTAATGTGATCACCCATGGCGTACATCGTGCAAGTCTGGTTATTGTGTCTCTGATAAATGAACCCATAGACAGCCCGTACATTGAATAGACCAAACTACTACTGTGAAAGGCTCTTCTTTGTCTTTCAGACAAAGCCATTCTCACAAGAATAATGCTGATGGGATTTTTATATTTGACTTCTGTTTAGTTTATATCACAGTTAAAAAATGTTATAAAGAGTTTCCATTATCCAGAATGGAAGAAATATTATGAATCAGTATGACACATTCAATGTTTTTACACATGTATTAAAATGTTGGTTGTTGCATTGACCATGTATATATATATCATTGTCCACACATCACCACACACTCAAAAATATTCACTACATAAACAGGAAAGAAAGTAAAGATAAGTAGTAGAAGTTATACAAGAACATATATAACCTGTATAATAGTGGTCTAAAGAATAAGCTAAACATACAGGAATATAAAAGCAAACTATTTAGAAAATGACCAGAGGAATGTATTAACGTATTCATGCATGATTTTGCATATATGTTATATTTTATATCTGTATTTTTCATTGTTATAATGGGGGGAATCTGATTGGTTGCTATGGGCAACTAAGCCAGTTCTACTTTACACCAGTTTGATAAATAAAAGATAAACAACCTCAATTTTATTTACTTTTCTGTTACTTTGTATATTTTTATACTTGGGTTTTCTTCTATTCATCGTTTAACCAATGAGAAATTTAGTTATTGTAAGTCGTTTTCATGAAATAATTCCTATTAAGTGTAATCTGCAGGATGGCTTTCAAGACATTTATGTGAGATGAGCATAAACTATAGACTGTTTTATAGGTGATATTATGGTGTGCATCAATTACTGTAATATGCATTTATAACAGGAGCACCCACTTCACCGTGTGATCATCACCTATAAGACTTCTCCTATCGGACTCGACCATGCATTACTGGGCACTCACCCATGATAAACCTATCAATTGTTATTACATACAAGAAGCTTTTGCATCTGTTCAAGCTGTAATTAGGAAAATACCTACATAAATTAAATACTTCTTTAATTGCCTAGTTATACACGGTCTCAGGCTCTGCGGCAGGTTCTCTACATAAGCTCCTTCCATTCCTAGAACTTTTGTGTAGGCGGCACTTTAAAAGAAATCTGCTCAACTTTTTTTGTTTAGAGGGAAGAAGGGAGAGGGATAATCTTTTCATCAACAATCCCCCTCCCCCTAAGCCTAGTAAGTTTTTTTTTTTTTTTTCATTTCTGCTCCTAACTCTGCTCCCTCTTGAGACAATGAGACTGATCAGTAGCTCTGGCAAAGAATGGTGGAGACAGAAGGATTTAGAGAGTGACAGATTGGGAGGAAGCACAGAAGACCCATTGAAAACAGCAAAGATATATATGTTAACACAACCAACCAAGATATATATGTTAACACAATATATTACAATATATAGGAAAAATTTGATTAGAACATATAAAATTACTAAACATTTTTTACTTAAAGGGAACATACCCTTACGGATTTCTTTTATAACTGCTACTACAATGTCATAGTGGGTACTGATATAAACTTAAAAAACATTATTTTTTATTTTAAATTTACTGAGTGCTAACAAAGCATCTGATCTAAGCACCAATATAGAAATCCTCTATAAAAGTAGAGATTCAAATCAGTTTTGTAAATCTGTCCATATACATTATAATGTCATATAACCCTGCCAATTTCAGCAGGACAGCTGACCATGTAATCTGTATTTGAGCCTCTGGAGACAAAAGGATCAGAGTATTGGATTTCTACAGTCCAGATCTTTTTGTTCTCAAATGATATCCTTACAGGACTAGGACAAAAACATGGAATCATTGTACTGGGTGATGGAAAGCCTAATTCTTTTCCACAGACCAACACAGGGGCGGATTGGCCATAGACCCTACAGGGAAATTACCCAGTGGGCCGATGACCAGAGGGCCACCCAAACCCTCCTGATGGCCGTAGGCCAAGTACATAATGATCTGATGCTCAATGGCCACAGGTGCCCTCTTGAACTCAATTGTATTACTCATCCTCAGTGATGCAGTTGAATACAGTTGTGGCAAGAGCGGCAGTATTTTATGCTGCACTATGGTGCTGCACTATGGTATTGCTGGTAGGGCTCTGCCGAATTCTGGTGTTTATGCCTACTTTAGTTGGCACGTCTTCTATCAATTTGGACCTGCCTGTAGAGTGGGGCCACTTTTAGTTTTTTTTCCAGGGTCACTTTAAGTTTCCAATCCACCCCTGGACCAATAGTAGCCTGGAATAATATTGACTTATGATATAACAAGTCAATCTGAGATCTTTAAAATGGCCTTTGACATTGGCTGATGAGACTATATGAGGAATGAATGATCGTTAGTGCAATTGTTTGTTCCCCATGCAGTTTTCCTATCGTAAACTACACATGTTCTATTTGCACAGAGAGATGTGCTGCCAAGTGTCAACTGATAGAAGAGGTGTATAGATGGGACATTGGTGTTCCGAACAAACATCTGCATCTGATCAAGGGCCTTATGGCACTTCATTCTCTAATTAAGTCCTTATGACAACACTTCCTGCTTGAGTGTTCAGGCAGCTCAGGGTTGAAGGAAAAACTGTCCTGAGAACTAGGTTGTCTCCAATTAAACTACATCACACTAGAGTTATAGCATTTTTATTTTTACCAGTTCACCTTTAAGGAACACCTGAGGAAGCATATATCAAATGAGTGTTCAGTCTCCTGGGCATCTTGTTTTGTTGGTACCTCTACTATCATTTTAACCTATGCCTCATATAAATTTCCTTAGTGCTATACTGTTATTTTGTGCCTGAGGGTGTGTTTAGATTCATATCCCTCATGCTATATGCTATTATCTACTGTAAGACATTGCTGACTTTTTAATGTAGAGCGTAATACGGTGTTACTAGGCCCCAGTGTCATAGGTGTGGATCTGTGCACCTCTTTTTATCTATTTTTTTATTGTATGTTCTATTCAGCTGGACTATATAATAAAGATACAATTTGATATCATTATGATTGTGTTGCTATTTTTGCTTTTCGATAACCCGTACCTGAACTTTTGACGCTTTGTGATATATGTCTATTTACAACACAGGCATTTGTCTATGCCGTCTTTACTAATTGATTGAATACGCCACTTTAGGAAGTCAACTAAACATTTTGTAAATGTTAACTTGTCAGCTTTGATCGACTATTTGTGGAAATTTTAACAATAAATGGTCCCTATCTTCAAAGGCAGAGGCCAACGTCTTTGAAGGACACATTCACACAGTTGAGTCTACAATTCAATAAATTAAGAGAAGAGGGATTTCAACATGGTTTTCTAATCTAATTACATATAGCATTTTATATTGTACAAAATTACAAATATGTTATTCTATTAAACAGTGCAGCCATATAATTATGATATATGCCTCATGCAGGATTAATAGTGGAGAGTTTTGCTTCTTTCATAGTCAGAGCCAAATGGTTTATGAGAAAATGATGCAGTTTCTCATATATTTTAGTTTTCAGTCCCACGCATACATTATGTGTTGTGGTATAAAAAGGCATGGACAAGGCACATTTTAGATAAATATCCCTAGCTTACACCCACACATATACATTGATCAGAACTGCAGTAAATAGCTCAGTTTGTAGACCCATCACTGCTGTGTTCCTTTCATAGACTTTATTGTGATTTAGACTAATTGGTGAGGTGATAGGACTGTGGTTTCACACAATTATTCTGGAAACGTATATTTTCACACATTACTCTTTGATCATATACTGTATGCGCTTATAGGTTGTGTGTATTTATACACCATCAGTAAATGTTCAGTACTGCAATGAGTTAAATGAGTTTTTCAGCCCTAAAAAATATTTTACAAAAGCAGTCAATATTGTAAAATAACCAAAGGAGTAAAAGTGTTCATATGCTGATGTGTCTCTGGTCCCCCAACAGTATATATATGTGGGGCTCCTGTGATGACAAGTCATGCAAATCACTGCCCAATACTAATTCTCATAAAACTTAAAAAAAAAAAAAAAAAACTTAATTGGGGTTCTGGTTCTGGGGCATTAGAATAAATTAGAAAAATAGCTTTCTTGGCTCCCCTTGGAGACTGGTGTTTGTGCTAAGCATAAAGGGCTAGAACTATCAAAACTGGAGCTCTGAAAAATGAAAGGTGGTTTCTGATTGGTTGCTATAGGCAAATACGCCAGTTTTCCTTTACACCAGTTTTGATAACTCTCCCCAATAGTTTGCACATGGCTTAGGTTATGTTCACACTTGTGTCAGAGGGTGTTTCCAATTCTATTTGATTTAATGCGAGGAATACTTATTATGTCACTTAGTATGTCCTCTTTGACATTAGATTTCTCCTGAATTTAGTTGTTTAATTAAATGGAGAAACAGTGGTTTAGAAATATAGTGCTTATTCTGAATACCATATTTATCCATGTATTTACACCAGACAAATAACAAATTCACTGGTAAATTCCCCCCCCTCCCCCCATTCTAAATCCTCTGCTTGTTTACAACCACCACCACTGGAAGCTAAGCTCAGTGCATAAGAATTTAGACAGTTACCATTAAAATTAGAGGAAGCTTTATAAATCACTTTTACACTGAGAGAAACTAAGTGGTATCTGCAGGAAAATGCATTGGTTTTATGTCGAGAACAAGAGAAGGAGTTCAGTCCTGGGTTCCCCTCATGTTGGGCTCCATAGCAATGTGCTCTGCCTCCATGATAAGTGCGCCACTACTTGTTCACCAAATGATAGCTTCAGATGGACGCTACTGTAAACTAATTCCATCCAGTGCCAGTGCCACAGATTTGATCAGAGTCTAGGCACATCTCTCCAAGAAGTGGAGGAGACAACTAGCCAATTCAAAGAGCCACACTGTTAAACCTTGGTCCTTAGGTCAAGTAATTGGTGGTAGACAAATAAAAAGTGTTCATCCACATATTCACACCAGCGCTTCCTGTTCCCTTGCCGCTATACAGAAATATCGAGAATTCATGTCTCTCCAGCTAAATATATTTCAACTTGTATGGAAATAAGAACATTTGGAAATTTTATCTGCTAGGTTATAGATGATGAATTTAAACGAAATGTATACACAAGATTTTAATAAAAGGAAATGAAAAAAGAATTATTTAATTATTAATCTATTTTTTTCTAAACTAAATATAAACATGCATATATTAATATATGGTACAATGTATTCTCATTATATTTTTGTTGAGGCCTTGTGGTAAAATAAAAAAAAATTTAAAAAATTGCCATCATTCTGCATTAAATACCTCATAAAACTGAATTTTAGAAATGTTTGCAAATGAATTAAAAAGTAAAAAACAAAATTTTATTAGTATTCAGACCCTTTGCTATGACAATTGAAATGTTTCTCTAGGGACCTCTTGATCATCTTTAAGATGTTTCTACACATTGATTGGAGTCCACCTGTGGTAAATTCAGTTTACTGGACATGATATAAAAAGAAATAAAAAACAGAACTGTCTATGTAAGGTCTCACAGCTGACAATACATATCAGAGCTTAAACTAAGCCATGAAAAGAAAAGAACTGCCTGTAGAGCTCAGAGATAGTAATGTGTGGTAACACAGATCTGGAGAAGTACGTAGAAAAATGTATGCTGCACTTAAAGTTCCTAAGAGCATTGACCTCCAGAATTCTTAAATGGAAGACATTTGAAAGAACCAGGACTCTTTCTTGAGATGGCAGCCCCACCAAGCTAAGCAACCAGGGAAAAGGGCCTTTTTAAGAGAGGTGACCAAGAATCCAATGGTCACTTTGGCTGAGCTCCAAAGATTCTGTGTACATATGGGAGAAACTTCTAGAAAGTCAACCATCACTGCAGAACTCCACCAATCTGAGTTTTATAGTGGCCAGAAAGTAAAAGACAAATGAAAGTCCGCCTGAAGTTTGCAAAAAAAAGCACCTAAGGAACTTTCAGACTGTAAGAAAGAAGATTATCTGGTATTATCAAGATTTAAGTTAAGTTTTTGGCCTTTAAGTATCATGTTTGGAGGAAATCAGGCACTGCCCAATACCATTCCTACAGTGAAGTATGGTGGTGGCAGCATCGGCTGGAACAGTGATACTCATCAGCGTTGAGGGGGATCTGATTGGCGCAAAATATAGAGGTATGTTTAATGAAAACGTAATCTAGTGTGCTCTGAACCTCAGACTGGTCCGAAGAGTCACCTTCAAACAAAACAATGACCCTAAGCACACAGCCTAGACAACACAGAAGTGGCCAAGGGACAACTCTTTGAATGTCCTTGGCCCCTCCAGAGCCTTGACTTGAACCCAATCAAACATTCATCGAGATCTGAAAAAGTCTGTCTACCTACAGTTCCCATCCAACCTGACAGAGATTGAGAGGATCTGCAGAGAGCAGCGAGGTGCTTCAACCAAGTACTGAGTAAAGTGTCGGAAGAGTTACATCAATGCAAGATCTTAGTTTTTCCTTTTCAATAAATTAGCAAAGATTTCCAATATTTTTTTCTTCTTCACTTCTTTTTTGTTCTTTACTTTTTTATTATGTATTGAGTGCAGGTTGTTGGTGGAAAATTTGAATCATGTTTTCATTTTAGAACAAGACCACAACATAACAAAATGTGAAAAAAGCTAATAGGCTCTGAAGTTTTGCCGAATGCATTGTGTATGTTATTTTATGCATGTAATATTTAACTTCAATTTTGATTCTGGGTGTAACTGAAAGTGATATGCCATTGTGGGATTTTCTGCTTTCCCAGCATTTTACTACATTTTCTGGAAAAAGATCAGCAGGAGATCTGTTCCATCAGATTCTAAATAAAAGTAATTAATTGTATTCATAAATTCTTCTACTATGTATTATAAGAAGACTTTTCTAGAGATGACCCAGTGCTTGTATCTCATTTCAAGGACAACTTTGTCTTATAGAACTTGACAGCTATAATAATCATTTGTTGCATTGTGGTCACACATATATACATATTGCACTGTACAACCAAACATAATATGCCCTCTGACCACAAGCACATGCTTGAAATACTCACATCCAATAACTCATTGCATCATACTTAGTAAGAATGGATAAGGAATCGCATTCAGGAAAAGAAAAGACCTATTGTGCAGAGGTCTGTACACACAGTGTAAGGACAAATTCACAAAACTGCATGTGGCATACAGAACAATGACACTATTATGTTGGTGTAGTCAAGTTAAAAAAATAACTTCCATTCCCATCTGCTCACCATTCATTCATATTTCGTATATTCTGTAACAGATGCCAACAGTAAAATTTTATAGTAAATACCGTTTTGAACTATATTCCTGTGTTTTAAAAGATTTATAGCTAATAGTTAATACTGATAGACCTATCCTCAGGATAGGTCATCAGTATCTGATCGGTGGAGGTCCACCTCCTGGCATCCCTGCTAATAAGCTATATGTAGAGGCTGCAGCACTTGGGTGACCTTCCCTTCCTAGGCCAGTGATGTCACGTTCATCAGTCAAAAGGCCTAAGCATAGCTCGATGTGAATGGAGCTGAACTGCAATACCAAGCTTCAAGTTACATCTCTAATAGACCTACATAGGACCAAAGTAGACCTGTCTGACCATCTTCAGAAAATATTCAGTGACTTTAGACTTTGTTCTATTATTTCAGGGCAAGAACCAGGTATCAGGGATGAGTTGTGTGTGACAGTACCTACTCCATGGCAAGTTCTTATAATATAGAGGAACTTTACCTATGTATATTAAAGTCTCCAGTATTCCCCAGATGAAGTGGTAAGAAGTGAAACGCGTGTCGGGATCGAGGAGTAACAGCACAAATTACACACTTTATGTGAGTGGTATTGTTTACAGCTGTATTGTGGTTTCGGGCAACTTCTTGAAATACAGTGTTATATTGATGTATACTGCACTTGGCACTTTATGGATCACTTTAATTGTATGAGATTTGGTCAGTCCTTTACTATTTGTCACTGTTTGAGAGACTACCACTCTTTACTATTACTATTTTTGTATTGGTTGGTCCTCTTATGGGCTATTATATGGCCCTGTGTATAGATTTCACCAACAAATTAGTGTTTTATGAATTTTATGATATGTTTAATACAGATATATTATTATCATGAAATTTGGATTAGCCTTTTTTGCTGTTAGATGTATATTAAAGAGGATCTTCTGAGGTTGTCCATTTTAGTAAATTAGAGATCTTCTATTTCCTTTAAAACAAGATATGTTGTTCTTCTATTATTTATACTATAGAAATGCATGAATAAATGTACAGCTGAGCATTACAAGTTATTCATACACACTTTGATACTTTTCTATCAGTGCTGACAGTTCCAAACTATATAAGAACACAACCCAATTGACAAATGGAATGGGGAATATAATTAGTTACTAAAAAAGATGTTTCAGGAGAGGTGAGAAGAGAAGTACTCCTCAACTATTTCGGCAAGTGAGAATTCAAAATGTTGTCTAAGTAGTAAAAAACCATCTGTTCGTATATATTTATCTTAAATCTCAGCATTAATGACAGGTTATGCTGAGATGGTGTGTTTTACAAAATCTAGTACTGGCTGAGTATTATAGGATTGCTATGTACAATGCCAACAGCAATTATATGAACCAGTATGTAGGATACATATCTACTGTGAAAGGCATCTTTAGCAAATCCATTTTCCATGAGCTATTGTGATAAAATATTCAGTCATTTTGTGTGTATTATTTACAGTGTCTTTATTATGCAAGATTTGAAATGTATATGACATTGATTTCTTGGTTATGTATGTTCTTTCCCTTATGACTCTATAGAGTGTCAAGCAAGAACTTTCTACATGGATGGAAAGAATTTGCACCATGAAACACGGCCAAGCTAAAATTCCTGATGTGCCCTTTGTCATTAATTCAAGTTATTTTATCATTATTTGCTCTATTTTGTCACTTAATATCATTTTGGTTTCCCTATGCATTTTGAATAGAAATAATCAAATTTGTTTATTGCGATTTTATATTTCTTGGGCATTCTCTGCTTTTGAACTGTACGTAAAGGTCAGTGAATTAGAGGAATCATTTATTTATCTGAAACAAACCATAATGATCAAAGTAGAGAATGTTCTCTTTTAGGAATAATTAACAAGATTGGTCATAAAATGTTTCATATAATCTGATAAATGTCAAAGTCTGTTTTACATTTTGATATTAATAGTTGTTTAAAGGGGAACTTTGGACAACCACCAGAGATCTGACAAGATAATGCCTTTTCTCACGGGTAGTTTTACTACCATTCTGCCCTTGCTGTAATGTAAATTGCCTCTTCCTGCACTGACAACAAATGGTGTGGGCTTGTGCTTGAACTTAGAAGCCAATCTGAATAGACAGAGCTACAAAGTGAAAATTCAGACCATTAGCCTTAGCATTGATGATACAGGATTAGGATTTCTGATTTAGACTTAAAATAATCATAGTTATACTCATATGGACAGACATAAAATGCGGCCAGGTAGCTAACACTGAAGATTATATCCAGCAGGTACCCTGATGTAGTAACCTATATGAATTTTTAAAATCCCAAACAGGACACTCACTTGAAAGTAAATCATAAAGGTGTCCATACATTAATGTCAGCCAAACCTGATAATTTCAGAGGGACCAGCCGTATAAGGTGTATGGGGGTGATGAGTCGTTTAACACACAAACAATGTAAATTGTTGGGGGAAATAAGGGTCATGCGGTTTCAACAAGCCCAATCTTGTACTCAGGGCAGATAAACAATCGCTAGAAGTGTCTGGTAGCAGCTTCATAGAGGTGTTCCACCTGGGAGCCGCCACCATCAACCTCCACAGAAGAGAGGAAGAGGTTGTGTGCCTAGCATCTGTCTAGTATCTGGCCAGAGATGAGCGCTTTTTGTCAGACACACATTCAGCTGCCCCTAGAGGAGAGAAGAACTTTGCAGTTTTGCCTCCGCCAGGAAACCTGAAGAGAACGGAGTCAGAAACCGCGCTCTTCACCTCCTGCCAGAGCCACATGGTAAATATAGAAAATGGTGCAGAATATCAGTGGTGGCTATATTAGTAAGTGGCATATACTTAACTTTCAAAAGTGGCCAACACTTTTAAGAACATATCATTAAATCTTCTATTGCATTGACAGGGTACCTTATAAATGTCTTTATGCTACTTCTTCCATACTATATTTCGAATACCCCTGTGAAATTATAATTGGCATACTTACCGCTAATAGCATCTATTTGTCTACAAACCATCTTATTTTAAGTCACTGTTATAATTATTCTGATTTGACTCCATTACTTTATTCTCCTTACGGCTATTTGTCTTGAAATCGCAGATGTCTTTTTCTCCACATCAATTGCATATGTTTAACTTTAAGAAAAGAGAGCAATTTTTTTTTTTTTCACTGACATGTTTACAGGGCAAATCGCAATCTTGTAACCTGCCGATCTGCACAGTTCTTCACCAGGCACTATAAAATGTTCTCCTCCACACAGAAAATAAAATAAAAAATGTGCAAGCTAAGAACATATGCTATGCTCTAGATTATGTCAAATTTCCTAGAGCTATAAATGAAGTTAGTATTTACAAGCATATTAAAGTATATTGTACAGCTGAACATTGACCACTAGTCAGAAATATTACCAATAGTTATTGATATAATTTGTCTGTTGGGCTACACATACAAATCGTACATGTGTGCGTATTTTTAATTACAGTATTGCACTTCCTGTTTTAGTGTATACAGAACAATAAGTTAATCAATGGTTGTAGTAGGAAGGATCATGCTATTTTTAAAGGGTTTCTCCTTTTTTCAGGGAGTGATCAGTTGTAATTTTTTGGGAAAGCTATATAAGTTCAGTTGCAGGACCATCACAGAAGTAATATACAAGAGTGCTGAAATCAGTGGGATGTCCAAGATATAGACTCTTTGGAGCTGTTCTCCGTTCTGGCAGTACTCATATATAATCTCAGAATCACTTAAATGGAATATTTGTAGTTGAGTTTTCTAAACTAGACAAAACCCCTTTAATTATCACTTCTGATCTATAGTCTACTCGTAAGCATGCCAATTTGTCACCAATCAGATGAAAATGATTGTTCTGATTGATTGCATCTACTCTTACTTACATAGCCTCAGAAACATTATACTGGGCATGTATAGATGTATGTAACAGGAATCTCAGACATAGGATAGTTAATAGTATCATATATATATATATATATATATATATATATATATATGTAAATACTTACCATTAATATAGATTAGAAATAGGGCAGGTACAACTGGCTTTTAAATAAAATTAATGAAATGAAGATGAAGAATGATAATGAAAAAGAAAATTTCTTCTACAAATAAGATACAATCTCAATTTATTGACTGATTGTGTACAGTGGGCATAATGTTTCCAGAGAATTCACACAGTCAGCATTATGGATTCCTATGGATTGTACTGCACTAATTTGGCTCCTATGAACAATTAGCAAGTGGCAGCATTGTCACTGGCTAATTATCTTATGAGCATTGCTTTTCATGATGTGCTCCACAAGAAAGGCTTTAATTAGACGTGCTTGTGTTGAATAATCTTTGGGTACCAGATAATGCATTTTCACCGCAATGATGCTGTGTTTTGCCCTGCTTGACACCGAATGGTCGTCTTGGGGTGTCTATTGATTTAGATTAATGCCAATGTCAGCTTTCTGGTAAATAGATGTGACTTCAAATCAGGTAACCTCTCTCAAATCAGCTATTTCTCAAGGGTCCAAAAGGCATTTTAAGATGGGTGTTTAAATTAAACAACCTTAATTAGAACTACGCAAGGGTGTAAATCCAACCGTCACTTATTAAGAGACTAGCATTTTCTATGGTTTGTAGCTATATAAAAGGTAATGGGTAAACTTCTAAAGGGATTATGGCTAGCTGTAAGGTACTGTACTTTGTATATAAGGATTATATGTTCCAGATAAAGAAGAGCAGAAGGAATGGAAACTAGAAACATTAAACAAGTTGATTTAACCTACAGTAATGGGCGTTGCAGGCGCTTTCTGTAGACTCCAACAGACTACCATCTGGACACAATTGATTTCTCATTCAAGACATTAGTTAGCCCTAGCATACTGACAAAATGGCTTCCTCCACCAGATTTAACAAGAAATGAATGAATGCAATTTGTGCATTCTCGTTTGCAAGGTTATGACAAAAAATTCTAATTACATTAGCATTTGTGAAATACTAGCCTTCCGTTCTTCTTTTAGTTCTCAATCATGGATAAACACATTGCTGACAAATCATCACAATAAAAAAAAGGAAAAGAAAAACACTGTGTAATTTTGTGATCTTGAATAAGTGTCCAACTGACTTAAAAAACCACCCATTAAAAATAATCATCCATTTCTTAAAATCTAAAAGCAGGTTCTACACATGCACCTGGCGTACAGCTAAGCATTCAGTTATGATTGGCGCTTATACCTTGTGGGTTATAATAGTAGAGGGCTGTCAGAGTCATGATAATTCTCATGTGGTTAGTATGGTTATAGCACTATCTGGCGGTGTTAAGTTGTATTACACTTTGTTTTTCTGTTACAAAGACTGCTGCATTGTGGGTGGTGCACTGCACTGTGGGAGTGAAAAGCATCCTGGAAAAGAAAAGTCTCCATTCTCCAGGACACATCAGCAGAGTTGTCCTTTTGCATATCTCCTTCTTAAACTCCACCATCCTTGTATAAACATATCTGGTGAGAGATCTACCTTTGTTTCAGGGATATTGTGTTCAGAGCTGTTCAGTTCACCTAGTTGTAATTGTTACTCAGGGAAGTTGTTACTACTGTTAGCTAGACATGTAATCCTATGTATAGGCAGCCAATTTACCATTTGCTTTCAGTGTAAATGCAAATGTTATAGTACATGCTATCTATACTTGCTATTTGTGTTCTTATAGTTTTACCAAACAATCCTGTTTTACCAATAAACAAGTTAGACTATAAAGAACAGTCCTCTTATTTTGAACACAGGAGTAGTTTATGCTGAATGTCAGATTGCACACTGTGTGAACGTCTATGAAGACAGAAGAAGGGCGACGTCTACTGGCAGAAGTAACATTAACATAGAAAGTGAGTGGAAAAAGAAAGTGCCAATCATTAGAGATAAGCGAACATTTAAAAAAAGTCCGTTGTTCGGTGTTCGGGTGGTGGTAAGTCGCGCATCCCGTTATGGATTCCACTATAGCGGCATATGGAATCCATAAGGGGCGGCTGCCACCTACCCGAACTGTTGCACAGCCGAAGGACCTGGGGTGAAGTCACTGTCATGTGATCAGTGCAGGGGGCGTGGCTCAGCACGGGATCAAATCCGAACGCCGAACAACTGACTTTTTTTAAATGTTCGCTCATCTCTACCAATCATAAGTTTCAACAAAACTGTTTTTTTTTATCAATACAAAAAGTTTACGTATATATGTATGGTGTATGGCACATCAAAGCAGAATGTCATCATATTCATAAAATGCAGAATGTCATCATATTCAATAGGTTCAATATAATATGAAACAAAATTATGAGCATTCATCACGTCCATTCAATCATTTAACTCTTTCTAGATTTGATCTATTATTGGTCATTGCAATGAAGAAACTGTAAAATATTATAACATACCCTAGCTAATAAAGCCTGTTATATGGATATACCATAGGTTTGCACTGTGATTCCAAACATATCCTTCCATTTGCGCCATAGTCTTAGATGAACATGCTTTTCATTGGCTTAATTATTGGACAAGGGATCAATCAACAATAAATGATTTATTTCTTTTTGATGGACTCACTGACCTGATTTATTATAACATTGAAAGCAAAAAATAAAAAATAAAAAAAATTATATATATATATATATATATATATATATATTGCGACACAGTAAAAGGTCTGTTGGTTGATGGGAGACTGATTGCAGCAAGGTGAGGTCAAGCACCGGGCTGGATTTCATGTAATATAGATAGATAGATAGATAGATAGATAGATAGATAGATAGCCAAGCTATACTTGATGGTTAACTCTTTAACTAAAAAAAAGTACAAAAAAGTTAACTCTTAATGTATTTCAATGGCTTTTGTCACAAGATGGCACAAGGTAACACTGTAACATGTGTTAAAGTTAATTTTAGCTCGGCTGCATCTGTAGATACATAAAGTCTTGAATACTGTTTATAAGGGATCAGGCTCAGACTTGTAAGATTCCTAACACAGAAGGGGTCCTAACCATAAAGCACTGAAAATTGTTTTCGAACATCAGCCAATTTCAATTGTATTCACATGAAAGCCACTACGGTATCATTTTGCAAATCATATGAATAATTCTGTAACACGACTTGTACTTCTCTACTTCGTTCCACTATATCAGTGGTTAAACACATTTAGAACCACAAAAGAAATGTAGCATGTATCAATCCACTATGGTAAACCTGTCACTAAATAAGTCATGTTTCAGAACCACTTGCTGCAAATAGAGCCAGCTCGATAGTCAGAAACTGAGACATGAATGAAAGTGATCATAAGAGCGGTCTCAAAGATTAACGATGATCTTGGAAATCATGACCCATAAAAAAGACTAATAAAGTGATAGAATGGCTCCTAAATGCATCAGAAAGAAGAAAGAAAGAAGCAACACTGGATCAAAAAATATTCATATTGTTGGTGGCAAAGATATTGGCAAGTGAAATGTGATACTTGGAGATAGTCCATTATCACGCTGGCATCACAAGTCAGTTTTTGGCAGCTCTTAAAAACAACTTGACAGCAATTGGTTTTAGTTACATGGAATAATAAGGACAGAAAAGTTGAACTAAATAAGGGATTTGTACTAGGCTTGTAGCAACACGGGCCAAGTTGGTGCACAGCGTCAATAAGCTTTTGACCTTTAGCCAACAGAATAGAGTGGGTTCCACTGGTTGGTAACATCAATAGAGTGACACATTTTAGTCTTCTGAACACATAAATTAAGTGACAGGACATAGATAAGCTGTCTTTCATTATACAGATCAACAGACCGTGCTAACCTGTAAATAATGATATCTAAAGAAGTGTGAAGAATATTGGGCAGTGTAAATCCACCTTTAAACGCTACACAAAATTAACTGCTCAAATAAAATGTGACCTGGCCTTTAAAGCATAGTGCTATAACAGAATAATTCTACATAAAGATTTTCCGAGCATGCCAGTAAACCGCCGCCATAAATAAGTTACAATAACCTCTGCAATATTCTATTGACATCATGAAAAAAAGTAAATTACAGTCTATCAATACTAATTACAAACAACTCAATACTTTAATCTAGACCAACTACTCCAACAGATTTAGGGATCTATTTATCAAAGTTTTCAACCACTTTATTTCTGGTTTTATCAATATGGGTACTCTTGCTTCTCCCAGATATGTATCGATGTTCCTATAAAAGAACACAATTAAATAGAAAATGTAAAGTTGTACTCATTTTAATGGTTATGGAAAAATGAAAGCTCCATTAAGGTGTCCAAAAAAGGCTAACAATATCCACAGCAGATAGTGCATATAGTGCAATTGTTTTAGACAAGTTTGTGATTAAATTGAATTAAAAATGTGCAAAAATCTTCAGTCCATAATTTCACAGTTTTCTCAAGTGAGCATGTTCCTCCCAGTAATAGTGAGGTCTATGTGTCCAAGATGTTGTTTCCTTCTCCTTTAGCTTTCATGTCCTAGCACAGCTTCATTCCTCGTCTGATTTACCCTTCTAAAGTCCATAAAGGATATTTTCCCCTCTCTTCCCACTCTTTCGCACAGCCTATTCTATTCACCCTCTGCTCGTTCAGACTGATATGTGAGTATTTTTACCCTGTCTACACAGTGATAGAGTAAAACTTTTGTGAATTGCCCTCCCAGAACACTTGGATGCCTTCCACACTCTCCAAACTCTGTTCATATGATGAAAGGGGAGCAGGTCACTGCTGTGGCCAGCAATTGGTGGAGTGTAAGAGCAGAGACTGGAGAGCTTAGGAGCCAAGGTCAGGAATTAAGTATGCTACACTTTGCATGTTCAACCCCTAAACATGCTCAACCCCTTTAAGTTCAAAAGCACAGCATGTGGGTGCTATTAATTACCCTGCGTATGTCAGCCAAATCTCTAACTCCAATTATATAACAATACAAACTCTTTTTTCTGTGGTCGTAAAGTATATATTGTATATATTGCCAAGCAAAGATACCATATATACACATGAACACTTGAACAATATGACTAAATGTGAACAATGTGTCAAAGAGGTAACGCCAAAATCATCCATAAGGAATGTATGTTAATCTCAACTAACATTTAATAGTATCACAGACAAAACCTTTTACTAGGGACTTTTGAGAAGGCTATGTTCACATGTCCTGCATGTCTTATGTGGCACAAATGTTGGCTGATGGCTGGACAAAAACCATTGCATGGAACTGTTATTGTCTGGCCAAAACCAGGCATTTTTGCAGGAAAGTGGCTCGATCAGTGCCGGATCTCAGTATAATCAGTGGAGATCCAACGGTAAACTTTACAATCCAACAATATCTGACAAAAAGACATGAACATACCCTCAAGAATACATTTACAAGTCTATTAGCAGAGTAAACCATAGTACTCCAACTGTATTGCAGTTGAAGGTGAAAATCTATACACCAAACCCAATATTTAAACTAAAGTGCTGGCCTTTCACAAACCAAGAGATTGTTGAAACATTGCATGTTTGTTGAATAAAGTTCCACCTTTAATTGCGAAAGTTTGGAGTGCTATGGCTTCTCTACAATTGAACTATTTGAGGCTAAATAAGGCTGGAGACCGTGATCCTGGGGACATGAACTGATGTGAGTGATGACAATCTCTGTACACTGCTATCGAGTATGTTCATGCTGCATTATCATAAATAGAAGGCGTTAAAAAGATGACGTATCCATGATGCCCAACAAATACAGGTATCTAATATTATAACCAAAGCTATTTAGAACAGACAAAGTTCAATATGTATATCAAATGGTTATCTCTATCACTGGAAGGAAAGGATTATTATTTCATTTATATAAAGCCAACATATTATGCAGCACTGTACAGAGTTGGCCATCACTCACAGTGGAATCTGTCTCCATTGCGGCTCACAATCCAAATTCCAACCTCAGTGTTTTTGAGGATGTGAGAGGAATTTAAAGTAACTAGTAGAAACCCACAAACTCGCCACTTACAAACCACGCTTCCCGTATACCAACTTACATGCTCCAAACATCTCCAGCTTCGACTGCTTTATATCTGATTTTATTTATCTATATATAACGTCTACATGAATATTTTTGTGTTTATTATTCATGCGGCATTTTCACACAGTGACCCTGGATTCAGTTTGCATGTCTGAAATGAAAAGCTATGACATCACACATCCAGTTAAATATAGCTGTTGTTAATCTCATTGCACTTATGTAGGAAACAATGAACCAGACACTAGAACACTAATTAACTGAAGACTTTGTAAAATTAAATTTCTAAACACTCTCCATCAGCAGAGGATTTTATACATGTGTTATGATTGTAGGAATGTTGGCTATGTTGTGTTTCAGCAGAGTGGTCTGACTGTATCTTAAAAGGGTTTCCTAGGATTACAACATTGGTGGTCTAGCCTCAGATTATGGTTTCAATATCAGATGGGTGGGAGTCTGACTCTCGACACTCTCTCTAATCAGCTGTTTAAAGGGTGCACACCACGGTGAGCACTGTGGCTTCTTCATTGTTCATACTGCTACCTACACCTGAATCACTTAAATGGGACCAAATCCAATTCCAAGCACGGTGCTTCTAAAACTACATCGTTGTGCAGTTTCAAGAAATGTAAACAATGAATAGGCTGATTGGGCTGATTGGCATAAGTGCCAAGCGTTGACTTGGGCCCTCACTAACCTCATATTAATGGTCTGTCATAAAGGTAGGCCATTATTATCGCAATCTCTTAAAATTAGCCTGCTGATCATGATCTACACAATTTTGTATAATACAGCATATTTGACATGACCTCATAAAACAATAGTGGTTCTACATAGGACTAGATATTATTGATGCAAGGCCTATGCCAATGTGTACCATGAGTAGGTAACCAGACTTTTGATTAGGGCATTTAAGGATATCTGTGTAATTGGGAATCATGGAGTCAACAGAGTTTCAAATGGTTTTCTTTAAATTATTGCACATTGTTCCCGCAAATGACAACGATATTGCCATATTGACACGAAAACTCATTGAAGTATGAAATAAGGAGAAATATATTGCCTGCAATTGGGATTTGGTTCCCAAAAAGTCTGCAATGTTGTAGTAATTTCTTCATTGATGGTGGAGTATTCATTTGTGAGAAATTACACTGGTTAAAGCTACAGGATTACATCTTAACAGACATCAGTCTTGTTCCCTCTATTGAACTTCTATCCATGTGCAGTGATAAAGCCCACTTCTCTTGAGAATAGAATCAGCATTCATGAGAGTACTCCTAATTTACAGCAATACCACCTTCAACATAAAACAAGGGATCGTTGTATTCAATTCAAACATCTACAACACTTTAGCCTGAATTCAGCAGGGTGTTCTTGGGCAAAGATTGGATAAAAGCCAATAATAAATCTTCCCATTCAACAATGTATTGTTTTTTTTTTGTTTTGTTTTTCCATCCAGCAATGGCAATCGTGATTGGATTTCAAATTGCCAACTTTTCAATTCTACCATTGAACCAATAAACCATTACAGTAGCTTATTAGCAAGTTGCCATAAAACATGATTCACGTTGGGGTTTAGCAATAGCATTACATCAAGATCCTACGGTCTAAAAGCACATTAACAAGGCAACATTCTTCATTTAACGAAATGGAAGATCATTTTACAAAAACCCACAAAACTTAAGTTGTCTCTAGTTGTCATACCACCCGTATTCTAAATTAATTTTCCTGTGTGACCTGGAATACTACTTCAGATCAGATAATAGCTGTAACAATTGATGGACTTCCCATTTTGCAGTAGGCCTTCTTAGTCAGTCTACATGAATCAGTCATACAGTACAACCAAAAACAGACATAGTTATTTTTGGCTACTGTTGGTTCCAGGACACATTAAAGGGGTTCTCCAGGATTTACAAAAAAGAAAACACTTAAATATTATTTTACTATAGATATATATATAATGGCTTGTTTTGTCTAAGGAGTAATCATTAGGAGAAATAAAATGGCCGCCGTCCTATCAGTACACACAGAACCTGTCCTAATCACACAGGAGGACAAGTTACTTCACCACGATGAGCCATAGTGCTGCCTCATCCTCCTCTCTGCTCTGCTTTTCAGGAATCATGATCCTGAATACAGGTGAATCTCTGTGGGAATAGAGATTATGAGGAGACATGAGGGTAGGGTGAGGTGAGGCTAATGAGCAGCAGCACTTATTTACAGTCTCCATTACCACAGCCCCACATTACTACAGCCTGTCCTATCCATCCTCTGTGTACTTCATGTCTCCTCATGAACCAAATTCCCCAGAGATTCAGCTAAAGTTCTTATCATTTGTATTCAGGATCATAATCCCTGGCAAGGAGAGAGGAGTAGGAGGATGAGGCAGCTCTTTATCTCAGTGTTGTAAATTAACTTGTCCTCATGTGTAATGAGGACAGGTTTTGTGTGAACTAATGGGACAGTGGCCACTTTGTTTCCCCTGATGATTGCTCCCTAGACAAAATGAGCCATTATAAATAATGAAAGGTATTTGAGAATATACTTATAATAAAGTAATATTCAAGTATTTTCATTTTCTTAATTCCCAGAAAACTCATTTAAGTTTTTATGTTAACAAAAGTTTTTAAACCTTCAACCTTATGAAGGATATTCCTAAATTATGCAAAATTTTGTGTATGGTGAAAAATGGTTATTACTTTAGTAAAAACTATTGTTTCCAGTGTTAGGAAATGGAAGTAGAAAATACTCATAAAAGGCAAAAGTTGGGTCAATAAGAATGGCACAAAGAGACAACGCCCTACGATCAAATATTAATCTGGTTCATCGCATAGGCGGAGTTACATCTACTGCAGGGTGAAGATCTAGTAGGAAAGGCTCACACCAGTAACTTAATCACCCTATACAATATATTAATTCCTTTAATGCAATTGTACAAAATTATGGATTTGACAACTGTATACGATATATGTAAGAATAAGTTATTTTTCAATTAATTGTATCCTCACTTTAGAATACCATAAATGTTGAGGCCTTTCAACAAATTTTGGAAGCACAAGGCTAAAACAGTGATATACAATCATCATAATCATCACCCTCATCATCACTCCCATTAGCATCATCAATCACCATTATATCATTATTATGATTGTTAGGCTGCACAGCAGTATTTAGTAAGAGCAGGAATGGATAATTTGGGCCTTCCCATTGACCAAAGCATCAAACTCTTTTGTCGTTCACATTTAAGCCATTTTTTATTATTGTCACTTAAAGTCACTTGTGCTTAGTTCCACCTAATACACACTTTTACAACCAGACTGTATTACTCCATTGTCTTTTCCTCACACATTTACAAAATGTGTTTTTGCAGACAAAATCGCTGTCTGCTAAAAACTCAAAGTTTATTTTCAATCTCATTCCGGAATTCATTGAAACAAGCATAATATCCCTGGCTCTGTGTCATCCATTCCACGTTTCCCATCTCATACTCTGCAATCTTGTTCACCATATCTCGAGTGCCAAATGAAACAAATAGTCTTGCAGAGCCCAAGTGGACCTAAATGTGATGTTCATAAGGAATAGCAAATTTATAAACCCAGAGTCAAGAGGCGTGCAACCATTTGCTAGCACGCCATCGAACAACCTGCAATATTCAGAACTATAATGCAGTATATTAGAATTTGGAGGCAGATGAAGCAACAGCTGACAAATGAACTTGGATGGCACAAAGAACAACCAGGGGCCATATACTGTAGAGCCAAGATGAGTCAAGGCGAACATGAATACTGCTTTATTTCATGGTTAACTTGCATTTATTTTTCCCATGCTATGTCCACACACTTCCATGACACCATCACTTCCTAAGGATTATCTGTGGTGTGTGATCTAGTTGCTGAGCAGAATATTTAAAGACTGTGCTGTGTTTTAAATGAGAGGGTGGGGAAGCAAATCTCCATGGCTCTTTCACAAATGCATGGTGTGAAGGAAAAAAAAGACATCCTGACGACAAGACATTCAGCAAACCTTCCTCCAACCAGAAAGAGCTTTAATGCAAGAATTGTCTAGCAACCGGGGGTCGTGAAGTGGGAGTTGGAACATGGCAACATTTTCTACCATGTTGCTGCCAGTGGGTGAATAATGCACTAATAATTCTTATCCAAAGCATCAATTGTTAGTGCATTTCCATGCTCCATAGAAGGCCAGCACTAGTTCACACATAGAACATGTTCTTCTTAAAAAAAAAGTTTGCCGCCATTACACAGTAAATTACTACGTCGTCATTCCGATGACAAACTCGAGAGCTTGATTTTTCCCTTCTTTGAACTAATGATCTAGCTTTATGCATTTTCATTACAAACCAGTTATCTCTTTGGTGCCCACAGGGCCCTCTATCAGCTTCATGTGAGTTAATTCTTTACCATTCCACCATATGCAACAGTATAAACAGGAACAAAGGAAATAACTATCTGCATCATTATCAATCTGCCAGTCTCACCCCACCCCCCACCCCCCAATTATAAGCATCTGGATAAAGGGTGCAATACAGGAACTTTCTATGCCTCCACAGGAGGTTAAATTTGGGATTGGTATATAAGTTTAGAACTACATTGCCTATTTAATAGCAGTGATATACAAATTAAGCCATTAATATGGGGTTCTGCTGAACAGTGTATTGCAATGAAAAAACACTATTAGCTGTGGATAGGGTGGTTCTTAAGCAAAGGCACGTCCTGTCTGTCTTGGGTGTCCATCTCTTTACTTAAATGAATTAAAGCATATCTCAAGATGCACTTTATGCACAGTGTGATCCCAAACCATGAAGAATCCAGAAAAAATGATGTTTTGTGCACCCAACATAAAGCTGGGTATGTGACCTGAGGTTGATTTATGTTCTACAACATGGGCAATATAAGTTGATAACCACCTGATTCATCTCATAGTAAACCAATTGCCGCATACTCATTTTGTACTATACAAATCACTACAGCAACAATAAGTATGGCTTCTTAATACATAATGTATTTCAGCCAAACCAGCCAAATACAGATCCACAACTGAGCTGAAAAACAGAATATCTGCGTTTTTCCCATGGAACATAATTAATAAGAGTTCTTATCATGCCCAGTATTCCCATGGCTCAGTGCAATAAAACCAGATTATGTCCATTCTAGTTAAGCAATAAGCAAACTGTAGTATTGAAAGAAGTGGAGGATAATTTATATATAGTATCTACAGAGAACAGTGTAGATACAAGATGATAACATGGATCATGAAGACAGGCTCATGAACCTGCTGCTTTGTACAAGGCACAATACAATCACTGCCATCATAGGGCAAATGGCACATTTCAATTTTAGGTTGGTATCAAGACTTACATTGAAATTATGTTCTTGTAGAGCTCAGTGATGTTTGTGGTTGCATTAGCTGATTCCTGCATTTCCAAGAAGGGGAATATGTTCCCATTGTCCACTTTGTTGCAGAGAATTTCAATTTTGCTGCACACACAATTAACAGGGCAAGCCACCACCGAACCCATATAGTCCAGCATAATGCTCCATAGTAAGAAAATCCTCCAAAAACTGCACTTTGTAGGGTACGGAGACATATCCATTTCAAACAGAGGTTTTCAACCCCCCAAAAAAAGGGGTGGGGGTAGAAAGGGGAAGGAAACCAAGATGAGGAGATATCTCAGCCTTTTCTCTTGATAAGCAATCAGATGCTAAATCCTCCTGCAGCTAAAGTCATCCTGAAATGGCTTAGATGCACACTGCTTTCAGCCCACGGAGATGCATAGTGCCTGATGCTGCTGCTGTTGTCTTGTTGATTCCAGATTGTTGGTTAATTATTATTTTTTTCTCCAGGAGATCCAGGAGACTTCTGAGGAATGCAATAGAAGATGGGGGAGACAGAAAAAAGGGTGCTAAAGTCACCAAGTCCCACCTACTGGGCAGATTTCAAACTGTCACACCTGCAAAAAACAGAAAAAGAGGAGGTGGGGTGTGGGGAGAGGGAATCAGTGAAAGGGAGTGATACACATACAAGATCAGAGATCAAAAAGCACCATTTGTAACCTGATTCATGCAAACAAAAAAAAGACAAATACACTACACCTCCCCTCTAAAAAAAAATGACAGTTTTCTCCGCAAGAGACACATTCATTCAGGATGTTCCCTGCCTCATCCTTGGATTCTGCAGACAGAGCACAGCCAGGGCTGTACAGCAAAAAAAGTTCAGGATGCTATTTTCATCATTGGATATCATTACCTCGCTTACATTTCTGTAATGAAGATGGGATAGCCAGGAAAGATGTGGACATTTCTCATTTATAGCTCTACAAATTCAAATGCTACAAAAATACATCCATTATGTGACTACACTGGATGAAGCTGAATGGGAACGGAGAATGGGACATGATGTTGCTCAAGTAATCTTAATCCAATACATCGAGATCTGCAGCAAATGTCCAAAATGATTCAAGTATCATGAGAAAAAAAAAAAAGAGAAGGAAAGGCAACAGGGGCTGTGAGAGCCGACGGCATGTTGCAATGGACTAGAGGAAGCAAATTAAGATGCATGATGCATTTTTGGCAAGCAAAGCAACCTAAGTAGATCCTAGCAATGCTTAATTTGCTGTGCCCTTCATCAATGCTCCCTCAGATGCTGCTATATAAAATGTTTGGATTCTTTTGCTAGATGCAGAGACACACAAGAATAGAAAGACAGACACACAAAGATACACACAATGATAACACAAGATGAACCTGCTAATGGGGGATACAGGTGCACGTCACTCTCAGACCCTGCAGAATGTAGCTCCAAACACGAACTGCTGTCTCTTGTCCAAAGGAAAGGGAGAGGGAAAAAAAGGTGGGAGTCTCAGCTGTTTACTGAGAGCTAGAGAATCAAAGCTGTGTGATCAGGATGAGGAGAGAGAGCGAGAGAGAGAGGCAGAGGGAGGAGAGTGGCAGGCACACACACACACACTTACACACCAAAACTAATTCTCTATGCAGTATGATGAAAAGGAGGACAGCGGGGAAAAATCCCCTTTATCCTAATCCCCTACTTCATACTCACTTGTGGAATTCCCTCTCTACATCCTGCATTGTACTCCTACAGATACTGCACCATTCTGCTTATTTATCCACAGGTTATACACAGTATAAGGAATCTATATCCACATAGGAGGACGTGAAAGCATCTTCTCCTCTACTATATATGTTATGTACCCTTGACGGCATCTGTATACCTAAATAGCTAAAATGATTACACCACTAAAAACTGGTCATAGATTATTAGTTATGACTAAGACTATGTTCACACTTGCGTTGTTATTTTTCGGGGTGTTGAGATCCAGCAGAGGATCTTAATACCGGAAAAAAACCTTTCCCTTTAGTCCGTTGTGTCAGCATTGCATTATGTGACCGAACACAAAACCGCTGTAAAATGCTGTTTTGTGTCCGGGGATAAAAACGGGAAAAAAAAAGATCCTTCATTGAAAACAATGTAAGTCAATGCTGTAAGTCAATGGTGACTTTAGGCTCCTAAAAAAATGCATCCGTCACACATTGACTTTCAATTAATGTAGTAACAAATTTTTTTTTTTGTTTTTTTCGTTTTGATTTCACACAACCGCATCCTAACCAAAGGGATGCATCCTGATGTGCAAAATCAAAATGGATCCATTCAATTCCAGTATTGAGATTCTCTGTCGGATCTCAATACAGGAATTAACAACGCAAGTGTGAAAGTAGCCTAAGTAACATAATAGTGATTTCATTTGTAACATTATGTTTATTCCATAATGAAATATTTTCAATATTGTTCTGAATAGTAAAGAAACAAAAAGTACACACATTAGCTGATGACATTACCCAACATAATGTCAAGAGAATACGTCATCAGTATTTAAATCTCAGAAACCCCTTTAATATAAGGTACTTGCTAATGAATTGTGATTATCCATATTACCTCTTTTGCTGGCTGGATTCATTTTTCACTCACATTATACACTGCTCATTTCCATGGTTACAGACCACCCTGCAATCCAGCAGCGGTGGTCGTGCTTGTACACTATAGGAAAAAGCAACATCATCTCTAGTGGCCGAGACCATGGAAGTGCACGTAGGTACGCATGTGTAGCACCTCCCATCCGGACCACCTCTTATCTGCGCTGCAGAGGTGGCCATAACCTCTGGAAACATGATAAATGCTAAGTAAGACAACCCCTTTAAGAGATAAATGAATAAACAAAGCAGAATACCTAAACATACCAAACACGGTGGCCCACATACGCTAATGGCAATGCTACTAGATTCTGGTGGAAATTGCGCCAAAAAGTTGCACAATTTGGCTTTTCTATGTTTACAAGAATTATCTGCACCTAGCCCTTGAAGAGGTGTGGTCTCACGGGAAAGGGAGCGTGGTTTAATATTCAGCATTTAGTGCCAAGTTGAGCCACAATCCAGGCATAAAATTCTGACTCAAATTAAGCCTACCAATAGTTGGTATAGAGTCAGAGAAAAGCCCCTGTGATAAATTAGGTGCAGGTCTAGACAGCCTGTATAAATGTATGCTATCTAGTAAAATATTCCTTTTTTTTATGGTTGCATTATTATACTTTATGTTTTGGTGCAGTTGCATATGATCTCCATTAGATGGCAGCAGTTAATGCATGGTCAATGTGAACTGATGTGTCACTTCAGCTAAGAACTTGCAATACAGTACATTATTGCATAAGGAGCACTTATTTAATGTGATGATTTGTTACCCGTATTCCAGTATCAGCATACATTGGTCCATATGGCATATATTAAGGCATACTAATGAGTTGGATTGAATGTGTCATTGATTAAAACATGATAATGCTTATTCAAGCTATGCAATAACCATATTATCTGGTCATAATAACACAATACAGAATTCTGAGTACAGTTTTAATGTGCTCACTCAAATTATAGTAAATATGTTTCATTTAGCAGACCAGGGGTCAGCAACCTTCGACAACCATCTGTTAAACTACAGCTCCTAGCATGCTCCATTCACCTCTATGATCATTTCAAGAACAGGCGAGCAAGTATACATGCTGGAATGAATCATTTAATACTAAAAGTCCTGAAAAGCTGTTAATAGCTGTTTTAAAGTAATTTACAGTGTTTCTAGCATAAAATATATATATTTTTTGCTTCCATGTGTGCTTCAGGGTCAGGCTCTGTTTTTCATTTTTATTTCACACACTTATATTTAGCAGCACTTTACAGACATTGGCATCACGCTGTCCCCCAATGGGGATCACAATCTAAGTTCTCTATCAGTATGTATTTGGAGTGGGGAAGGAAACCAGAGTACTCAGAGGAAACCCACGTAAACATGAGGAGAATATACAAACTCCATGCAGATGTTGTCCTTGGATGGATTCAAATAGGACCTCAGCGCTGCGAGGCACCAATGCAAACCACTGAGCCACTGTGCTGGATGGAATCGGTCTCCTTCCCCCTCTGGAAGCTTCCCTTATTTATTCCCCTGTAGTCTTCTCAGCTCTATTTAAACACTGCTGCAGAGGCTCTGCTCTTTTCCTGACAAGCGAGTCAGAAAGCTATTCCTATTGGCGACTCTGAAGTGAAAAAAAAAGGATCATTATGTTGAAACGGCTGTGGGGAGAGTTACTGAGCATGGGTGTCCAGACAGCACTCAACTTATTCTCAGACATACTCATTGCTATACTGCCATACATAATACCAGGTGGCACCATAATAGGTAAGAAAATGTAAGAACCCTTTGCTGGTTCATTGTTTTAGCAGTATGTATATTTTATTTTTGTATGGCCTATAAGTCTTCCCACAGCGATTAAGGCGTTCTCTGTAAGGAGAGATGGCACTCCCAAATCCTGACCTAGGCCTCTCACCCAGTTAAGCCAGTACTCTCTGCTCTTCACTGATTAGGAGCAATCACTCTGGAACTGATGTCTGCAGATGTGATGCTGGCTTATTTATTATTCAAGTCATGTCCCAAGGCATATTAAAGGGTTGAACATCGATGTATAGAAAAGCTTCCTTATATCTGGTGGAATCAGAGGCAGAGTTTGCTAAGAACTCAGTTGCATCGCTTCTTCCCAGAATTCCAGAGTAGCATGTATGGCCTATAAGACTCCTCACCTTGATTAAGGTGTTTTTCATAAGGAGAGATAGCACCCCCACCCCCAGGTTCTTCTCAAAAACTGCAAGTAGGCTGTGCCCTGAGGTAGTAAGCATCATAAAATGATGAAGAATTAAGTTTTCATAATACTAGTAGTGAGTCAGAACCAGGAAATGTCAGCAGGTTGGTGCAGCACATTAGGTTCTGCAGGCAGGAGTGAGACGTGGTTGTGATGCTACTTGGTTCTGCAGTTAAGACTTAGAGATAATCAAAATGATAATAATGTAACAAAGCTAATAAACAACAATCTAACTAGCAATTAGCTCCCTTTATACCCATATGAGTCTATCAGATATATATCCTGCAGAGGCAGGACACGTAGTATAGTATATGACAGGGGTAACCTGTGCACTTAGGATAGCGGAGTATGTTTTGATGTAGTACTGCAAATCACTCTTAGGAATTAACGTAATAGGAGACCAGAAGGTTACATGTTACTGAACTGTAAAGAGTCCGAAGCAAAGATGGGGACAACTGAGAAACATTGATTTTAAAAAAAAATTAACTTCAGTGGTGCAAGGTAATGTTCATCTCCCCGTGGTGGGGTTTAGAGTACCACAATCGTGATACACAGCACTCAGGTCTCAGTCTATACTATACCATAGTGGTGGTTCTCACTCATACTTGAATTAGACCAGTCCAGAATCCCTGTTATCTAGCAGGTACCATTTTGGAACCTCCTTCCCCACATCATACAACAACCCTACAGCCTCTCTTTGGCAACTTGCAGGCTGTTTGGTTAATTGACTTCAGGTTCATGCATGTTGTTACAGCAGTCTCCTCTCCTATACCATGTGGCTTCAGCTACACACCACTGCCAGCTCCCTGTGGGAATCCTTTATATATTCTGCATCAGTTACTCAGTGAGACCTAGTGTCATGAGTGAAAACCACAATGCAAATGAAATTGGCTGGTGCTCAGCAATGGCATAGCACATTTCAATGTAGTACATAAACACTTGCTGAAAATACAATAATAGAGCTGATAATCCTAACTAGTATCTTTATCTTGAAGAGAATCCAAAGTATCCAAACATCAAAATGTCAAACATAGCATGGGTGATAACATGGACATGTTTAACAGCAGACATTAGACATGATTATTAGTAGTAAATAATAAAATAAAAAAGTCGCACAAGGACAAGTGAGATCGAATGAGGTGCACCAAGTCGGCTAGTCACACCCACTAAACCAGATGCAAAATAATGTGAATTATGACTGGGCACACTCAAGGAACCCGGACCATAGAGAAGTAATCTAAAAATTTATTCAGAATTAAAAATTAAAAATATATAACACAACGATCACACTTTGGGGGGTGCAAATAGTTAGAATAGCAGCTGGTTATGTGCAAATGAGCAAATAGACAGTGTACATTGGATATACAAGTGAACAGTATCTGTTAGATATAATTGATGCCAGCTGGTTGCTGAAACCAAATGGATAATAAACTGATCTATGCGCACTTGAATTAATGTTGCCAAAAGTTTTACACAAATGAATGTTCCACCAGGAGTCTGAGATCTTTTGACGATCTCCTGGATTATTAAACAATAAGCCTGGATCCTAAATCCATACGCCAGTCAATGTATCCAGAGGGATCCCTATCAATGTGAAAGCGTTCAAGTCCGGAGCAGCGTCCTGCTCCCAATAGTATGTGGCGGCGTTCCGTCACTACTCATAAAATACAGTTTGTAACTACCAGATAATAGGGTAGATCTTACCCAACCGCAAGATAGCTTGGTCCCCTCCGGTGTGGTCTCCTTCGGTGTAGTCTCCACCTCGGTCTCGGGGATCTTACTTTGTAGCGGTGGACGTCCGGTCAACGCTATCCCACTTGGGTAACACGTGTTATCTCTTTTTAGGCCGGCGTCCGTGCGGTTTTCTGCAGTTGGTAGTAATGGTATAACTATCCGGTTTATTTTGATAGGGGATCCTTCTCATGCAGTCTTTTAATCACAGGTAAATACACCAAACGCGTTTCGGGGTCTTACATTTCACCCCTTCCTCAGTGGTGTGCCGCGAGGAAGGGGTGAAATGTAAGACCCCGAAACACGTTTGGTGTATTTCCCTGTGATTAAAAGACTGCATGAGAAGGATCCCCTATCAAAATAAACCGGATAGTTATACCATTACTACCAACTGCAGAAAACCGCACGGACTCTGGCCTAAAAACAGATAACACGTGTTACCCAAGTGGGATAGCGTTGACCGGACGTCCGCCGCTACAAAGTAAGATCCCCGAGACCGAGGTGGAGACTACACCGAAGGAGACCACACCGGAGGGGACCAAGCTATCTTGCGGTTGGGTAAGATCTACCCTATTATCTGGTAGTTACAAACTGTATTTTATGAGTAGTGACGGGACGCCGCCACATACTATTGGGAGCAGGACGCTGCTCCGGACTTGAACGCTTTCACATTGATAGGGATCCCTCTGGATACATTGACTGGCGTATGGATTTAGGATCCAGGCTTATTGTTTAATAATCCAGGAGATCGTCAAAAGATCTCAGACTCCTGGTGGAACATTCATTTGTGTAAAACTTTTGGCAACATTAATTCAAGTGCGCATAGATCAGTTTATTATCCACTTGGTTTCAGCAACCAGCTGGCATCAATTATATCTAACAGATACTGTTCACTTGTATATCCAATGTACACTGTCTATTTGCTCATTTGCACATAACTAGCTGCTATTCTAGCTATTTGCACCCCCCAAAGTGTGATCGTTGTGTTATATATTTTTAATTTTTAATTCTGAATAAATTTTTAGATTACTTCTCTATGGTCCGGGTTCCTTGAGTGTGCCCAGTCATAATTCACATGATTATTAGTAGTGAAGAGCAGCATAGGCAATATTCAAATTTGCGATATTTTGCAAATTTTTGGCCGAATATTCCCCATAAATTTGCAAATTAGAGAATTTGTAATCTCCAGTCATTATTTACTTGATTGCAAAATCGGCAATTTAATATATTCGCAATAAAAATGTGCGATTAAAATATTCGCGATCAACACTAAGGTTGCTAGGGATGTTGCTAAGTGCTGATATTCGCAATAAATTCGAGATTAGAATATTTGCGATCAACACTATTTGCGAATATAAATACAGAGCACTATATTCTAAATATTTGCGAATTCGCTAAGTGGTGATATTCGCGATTAAAATTTGCGATCCGAATATTTGCTCTCAATGCTAATTATTAGCAGGTATTGCACTGAAGAAAGTACAGCATATCTCTGAAAATCCCTTCATTTTTTTAGTATATTTATTTATTACTACAGTATATTTATTTTTATACAGTATATTTATTTTCTACTGCAGCAATCATACAGTATGGGGGAGATTTATCAAAACTGGTGCAAAGGAAAACTGGCTTAGTTGCCCATAGCAACCAATCAGATTAATTCTTTCATTTTCCATAAGAGCTCTGAAAAATGAAAGATGGAATCTGATTGGTTACCATGGGCAACTAAGCCAGTTTTTCTTCACACCAGTTTGATAAATCTCCCCTTATATGTTAATGTTAGGCCTCATGCACACGACCGTTGTTTGTTTCCGCGTCCATTCCGTTTTTTTTCACGGATAGGATGCTTCCCCATTCATTTCAATGGGTCCGTCAAAAAATGCGGATGGTCAACCGTTTTCCTTCCGCTTCCGTGATCCGTGTTTTCATTCCGTCAAAAAAATAGTGCATGTCCTATTTTTTTCACGGTCGCGGACAAGGATAGGCATTTTTACAATGATCTGCCATAAAAATCGGATCCGTCAAAAAAAACGGTCCGTCATCCGTTTTTTTTTACGGACGCGAAATTTCAAGGAGGAGCGGACGCGGAGGCAGGCAACGGTCGTGTGCATGAGGCCTTATCCTGGGTTTTTCTATTATGGAGCCATCACCCCAGCTTGCCAAGTTTGTGCACCAGCTAAGACTTGGTGGTCATTATAACAAAAAGCTCCACAGTACTTTACATGACAGGCCTGAAGTGAAGTCACAATAAGCTGCAATAAGGAAGGTGATTTAGGAGAAATCATGGAGTCAGAACAGATAAGGAGCCCGGAGAGCAGTAATACTGAATAGGCTGTGAAGCAGCATGGGGCTGCACAAATACACATCCCAAAAGAAAGTGTAGCACACCAGAATAATTTGTACTGCCAGAAGGACTGTGAGCAGTGGTGGCAGTATCAGTACAACAGCTTCAAGAAGCACAAACCAAAACGCAAGGCTAAAGAGAGTTCTTCTAAAGTCCTTTGGGATGTTGACTTAGAATATTTTTGCACAAAATGGGGCCAGGTAATGAAAGAGGAGATTCTCATTACAGAGCATTTCTTCTTAAAAAATAAACAAAAAAACACCAATAATCTGAGTAATAATATGACTGGCGTTATTATTCTGAAAGAGAAGTAACATTTTTGGAAAAGAAAAATGCATCCAAAATATCTGCCTTATGCTGCATTTTTATTATGTTTTTGGGGTAGTTAATTGGTATTTTTGACTGAATAAAATGTTTGAGCATATGCATTTTGTATTGTCTTCTAAAGGAAGGTTATGTACCTCCTCTTATGTAATTTTCTCTGTAGATCTGTATAAATAGGCTATATAAATGGGCCATAAAAAAGATAACCACACATTGTCAAGTGTTTTGTCAAGAAAGGCCAAAACAAAACCACCAGGAAATAAAGGGAAAAAAATGCCTCACCCACAGCCTTTGAAAAAAATAAAATAAATTAACCTGCAAGTGAAAAACACAAAAATAGTTTGCTCTACGTTTAATAAGGGAGAGTTCACGTTACTATTATTTTTTCTGCTCTAATGATCCATCAGAATCACAGAAAAAAATCCTGTAAAAAACAAATTCTGTGCATCAGTTCTGCCTACTTGCCATCCGTTTGAATACTGCTTGCAGTCTAAAAGAATAAAAAAAATAACAGTGGTGTAAACTCTCCCTAATTTTTATTGCATTCCACCAAGATGGGCCTACATGTACTGTAAATCCAACCTAAAAGTGCCTGCACACAATGTAGATTAGGGTCCATTCACACATCCGTAGAATGCGTCCGCATATATATATATAATGATTTAGCACCTGATAATGGAATTCTAACTACACTTCAGGGACAGATGTTGTT